>JAOPSE010000136.1:0-724041 GCA_029449295.1 Zea luxurians
CAAGGTGGTTCCCAAAGAAGAAACTCAAGACTGAAGTGCGGGAGGACTTGGTCCTCCATATAGAACTTCTACTTAAATCTTCTCGGGAGGAGTTTTGCCTCCCTTGGTTTGTAATATTACTACTCAGCACTCGCTTTTAGTTCTGGTCTGTAATAAAACAACTTGAGCTTGCTTTTAAATAAATGTGAATTACGTAATCGCTTCCGCAACTCTTTATCTCCGATGTTCTGTAATGTCTGCAAGACGGGTGAATCGTTCCTGGTAAGGTAAGGAAAGATACCGAACTTGTCAAGTAATTCAGGGGCACCTACAGGGTTGTCTGAAGTCCGTTGGACAAGGACAACTGTAGGTGGGCCTAATTACCTGGTAGGTTCCGTCACAGCGATGAAGATGAGAGGAGCAAAGCATGGTTATTGCCCGGGAGATCGGTCCCTTTTTATAGGCACATCTCCCCACTCACGCCCTGAAACGTCGCGGGTAAAGTCTCCCTCGACGTGCTCTATGGTTCTCACCCTACGACATGGGGGCTAGGTTCCACATGTCACACAAACTGACCCGCAACGCGAAGATGGCGAACTGCCGCACACGAAGCATGAAACCACCCCGCGGGTAAGCGCCCTCTCATCCTCACCGAATCCAGCGGTCGAAAGGGCGGGCCGCCACGCCAGAGGCGTGCAACCACATCACAGTTGTACACCCTTTCAGCTTCGTCGCAACTGGTGGTCCAGCATGGAGGCTCGGGCCCATATGTCATGTGACTGGCCCACCAGTTACCATGTACGAAGAAACCGCACCGCCACTTGCACCAATGTCGCGTCTTCTTGGGACTACAGAACCAGTGCAGCGACTTGAGGCAGCCCCGTGCTTGGCCCAGCAGTGCCAATTAAGTGCGAAGGTCACGGGTACAGTCTACAGGCTCGCATCCTCCCCTGATGCGGCAGGAGAGCCCTCTCCAACGACATAAAGACGACGCACATGTTCCATTCCTCGAACGACTCACGCACGCGCAACAGATACCCCGTGAGTCGCCCGTCCCGTCGCATTAACTCCCTGGCAGGACACACGTCTCCTCTGGCAGGCGGACAGGCGTCGTCTCGCCTTCGTCATGATGGCTGCCTCGAAAAAGGTATGCCACACTGCTTTGAAGTATCTCCTTTCTTCCTTTTCTCTCTCTTTCTCTCTCTCCGCAGGGATCGGGAAAAGGGACATTTTGAAGGAGTCCTTCGCAGCGAAGGAAACGGGCCCCGAGCCCTCCTACTGATCAGGGGTTCGAAGGTTGCGCCCCGCGGGGTTCGTCGACCGCCCCAGAGCACTCGGGCCTCGAGCCCATTACTGATCAGGGGTTCGAAGGCTGGCCCCTCAAAGGGATTCGATAGCCGCCCCAGAACATGCAGAGTCAGAGATGACCCTGGGTACATTCGTTACATGGCCAAGGCTCGGGCTACACTCCCGAGGTACCCTAGGACATTTCCGAGACTAGCGGGAACGATTTTGTAAAGGAGTCCCACCGAAGGGAGGCACCAAGCCCTCGGACCCTATCAAATGGGCCCGGGTCCAGCAAATCACCCGCAGGTACTTTTGGAGCGCACCTCTGGGCCACTAGCCGACCCTTATCGAATGGGGCTCGGGCGTCCACTCGGATTACCCGTTAGCAACTCACTGGAAACACCCTGTTCAGCGCCCACCGAGGGTAACATGGCGCGTTCCCCCCCTCCTCCTTGTGGAAAGGCGACGAAGGGGCGTAGAATAAAAAGCCGAGACGGTCCTCGATCGTCCTCTCGCTCCATGCAGAGGCTCGAGGGCTGCTCTCGCACCAGGCTACGGCCAAATTGTTCACCACGTCAACAAACCAGCTTAAAAACTCAGAGCCTGACCATACCCGGTCTGCGGCCAGGCCGCATGAGGGAACAACAAGGCCGACCGAGGAATCACAAGAAGAACTAAGACCTCAGAGGAGTCAAACCACTCCTCCGAGGCCTCGGGGGCTACACCCGACGGGTGCGCTCGCGCGCACCCATCGGAACAAAACATAACCGAGAAGGGCTAGTCTCCTTGCAAAAAATCCGGCTGAACCTCCAAGCGAGTGTCTACACTCCCTTTGAGGCTCGGGGGCTACTGTCGGGTACCATAATTAGGGGTACCCCCAATACTCCTAAGCATAGCTGGAAAACATCTTCAAGACAGACCATAAAGGCTGGTAAGCGCGGTGCAAAGTTAAAGCCTCATCTGCCTAGGGACGCGATCTCGTCTCGCCCGAGCCCGGCCTTGGGCAAGAATAGTAGTCCGGGACGGATTCACGCCTCGCCCGAGGGCCCCCCCTCAGGCAGCGGGCGCACCCCCGGCTCGTCCGAGGCTAAGCTCAGGCAAACTTTGTCGTATAGCAACCTCAACCAAATCGCCTTACTGCTGACCGTATCGCATGTGCATTCAATGCAGGGATCACCTGACACCTTATCCTGACACGCGCGCCTCAGTTGGCAAGGTCGAAGCGACCGCAGTCACTTCGCCCCTTTACTGATCGTTCTGAAAGGAAAACAACACTATTCACCCCGTTTCGACTACTATGCCAACCACTAGGGTAAGACTAACAACAGTAAGTCATGGCCACTCCCGAGTTCAGCCTCGGGCGCAACAGGGAGCTCCGCCTCGCCCGCCCCCAGGCCTCGGCCTCTGTCTCGGCCTCGGGAGAAGGTCTCTGCCTCGCCCGACCCTAGGTCTCGACCTCAGCCTCGGCATCGGGAGGAAGTCTCCGCCTCGCCGACCTCAGCCTCGACCTCGGGAGGAGTCAAAACCTTGCCCGACCTTGGCCTCGGCCTCGGGAGGAGTCACCGCCTCGCCCGACCTCGGCTTCGGACCGACTACGCTACAGGGGATACATCATTACCCTACCTTTAGCTAGCCGCCTCAGGCTACGAAGGAACAAGACCGGAGTCACATCTAGATTACTCTAGCCACAAGTAATGATGGTTCCCCGCATGCATCCATGACATCAATAGTCCACAAGCTCTCTACGAAGGCAAAGAAATGTCAGCAGGACCCAGGACCGCACCGCCAGCTACGCTTCATACAGGGCTCAAGCACTTCTTCGCCGGACACGTTAGCACATAGCTACACACCCATATGTACAGCTGGACCATCCACTTGTGTCTATAAAAGGGGATGCCCAGGGCCTTCTCAGGGGGAGGGAGGACGGGCAGCAAGGACAACGGAGACGGACTCACTCAAACATCGAGCTCCACTCCACAACACTAGACTCTCAGGAGGCCTAGGACATGTTCCCTCTCTCGTGAAGCTTGTAACCCCTACTACAAGCACCCCGGTGCAAGATAATATAAGCCTCATCCCTCCTCTTGTGTTCCATCTTGCATCAATCCATCTGGACAGGGGCACGCGGCACAAAATTCACTAGTCGGTCCGGTTGAGGGTCCCCGGGTCCGAAACACCGATAGTCAGCGAGTACCGTGATAAGTTTATTCAGCTCTCCAGGTATGCTCCGGATGAAGTTGCTAAAGATGAGTGGAAGCAAGAGCATTTTATTGAAGGACTTAATGGACCCCTGCAGTATGCTCTTGTGGCACATACATTCCATGATTTTAGAGGCTGCTTGACAAGGCCCTAGCTATTGAACACAAGCGTGTTCAGCTGGGAGATTTGAAGAGGAAGGCTATATCTCAAGGACAAGGAAGCAACAGTATTGTCAGGTACCGAAATTAGGGGTACCCCCAACACTCCTAATCACGGCCGGTAAACACCTTCAGGGCAAACCATAAAGGCTTACGGCTCGGGTCAAAGTCAAAGCTTCGTCTACCAAGGGACACGGTCTCACCTCGCTCGAGCCCGACCTCGGGCGGAACAGTGGCCCCGGACGAATCCATGTCTCGCCCGAGGGTCTCCTCAGACGGTGAGCGCACCCTCGGCTCAGCCAAAGGCAAGCCTTGTCGTGCTAGCGACCTTGGCCAAATCGCCTTACTAGCCGACCGTATCGCATGCGCATTTAATGCTGGGATCGCCTGACACCTTATCCTGACACGCGCGCCTCAGTCGGCAAGGTCGAAGTGACCGCAGTCACTTCGCCCCTTCACTGACCGATCTGACAGGAAAACAGCGCCGCCCGCCCCGCTCCGGTTGCTGTGCCAACCACCCAGGCGAAACCGACAATGGTCGAGTTTAGCCTCGGGCGCAACAGGAAGCTCCGCCTCGCCCGACCCCAGGGCTCGGCCTCGGCCTCGGCCTCGGGAGGAAATCTCCGCCTCGCCCGACCCCAGGGCTCGACCTCGGCCTCGGGAAGAGTCACGTCCTTGCCCGACCCTGAGTTTCAGCCCCAGCCTCGGCCTCGGAGGAGTCACCGCCTCGTCTGACCTCAGGCTCGGATCAACCGTGCCACAAGGGATGCATCATTATCCTACTCCTAGCTAGCTCAGGCTGCGAAGGAACAAGACCGTCGTCCCATCTAGCTTACCCCGGTAACAGGCGATGGTGGTTTCCTGCATGCAACCATGATGTCGGTGGTTCTCAAGCCCCCTACGGAAGCAAGGAGACATCAGCAAGATCCATGCAGCGCCAACAGCTGTACTGCTACAGGGCTCAAGGCACTTCTCCGACGGCCACGATACTACCTCTACAGGGCTCGAGACGCCCCCCCCCGACGGCCACGTTGTTATCTGTACATGGCTCAGGGCACTTCCCTTCCAGCCACGTTAGCTCCCAGCTATACCCTATTGTACAGCTGGGCATCTCCTTACGTCTATAAAAGGGGGTGTCCAGGGCCCCACGAGAGGGGAGAGGAGGAGAGGAGCGAGGAGAAAAGACGATCAAACATACGAGCACACGAACATACGAACGCACGGCGGGAGAAGACGAGCAGGGGCCGGACCCTCTCTCGCTCTTTGCTACTCGCTCTCTCGCAACGCTTGTAACCCCTACTACGAGCACCTTGGTGCAGGATAATACAAGGCTCATTCCCCCACTTGTGTTCCATCTCGCACCAACCCATCTGGGCAGGGGCACGCAGCGACAAATTTACTCGTCGGTCCAGGGACCCCCCGGGTCCGAAACCCCGACAAGTATTCATCCACACTACAGTTCACCACAGGGGACACTAGTTCGCACTAGCGGAGGCCAGCGCCCAGTTCAGGAATCACCTCAGAGGACCCCACCGACTCATCAGGCTACCCCCACTGGCACCCCGATGAAGTTTTTAGGACAGAGTGTAGGCACTACTTGCTTCAAGTGTGGGAAGACTGGACATTATGCAAATGTTGCCCGCAAATAATTGCTACTACCCCAGTTCAGCATAAGCAGCAGACTCTAGGATCTGGCAAGGGATACTCTATTGCCAGGGTTAATCAAGTCAGCGTTGATGCTACTCCTGATGATGCTGACATCGTACTTGGTATGTTTTACGTTAATGCAATTCCTGCAACCATATTATTTGATTCTGGTGCTACACATTCATTTATGACTGCTCATATGCCAACACAAATGAGATATCACTGCTAAATATGAGAAAACCAATGATAGTAATTACACCTAAAGGGCATGTTGAGGCAAATCAAATGATATGCAGATTGACATTAACAATTATGGGAAGAAAATTTGGAGCTACTGCTATAATATTAGAGGCAAGCAGTATAGATCTGATCCTTGGCATGTGGTAGGGGTACGGTAGAACTCAACAGCCCTAAGGAGAAAGATTTCAAGTTCAGATTGCAGTAACCACCTCTTCAAACGTGCGATGTTCTTTATAGCTAAGGAGTTTGTTGGTGACAACATCCATGTGGTTAGGGATTTTCCGAATGTCTTTCCAGAGGAGTTACTGAGAGCACCTAGAGGGGGGGTGAATAGGTGATCCTGTAAAAACTTAAAACTTATAGCCACAAAACTTGGTTAAGTGTTAGAGAGATAATGCCAAGTGACTATAAAGCGAGCTCTTGCGAATCACAACAATCACACAAAAGGCAATCACAAGAGACACGCGAGTTATCCCGTGGTTCGACAAGTAAAACACTTGTCTACCTCTATGTTGTGGCGTCCCAATGGACGAGGGTTGCACTCAACCCCTTTCAAGTGATCCAATGATCAACTTGAATACCACGATGTTTTTCTTTCTTTCACTATATCCCGTTTACGAGGAATCTCCACAACTTGGAGCCTCTCGCCCTTACAATTTGATGATCACAAAGAAGCACAGATGTAAGGGAGGGAAGAGCAACACACACAAGATTGAAAGCAAGAGCACAAACACGCACACTAGCCACAACTTGAGCTCTAAGTTCACACAGAGAGTTCTCAACTCAAGATGAGCTCAAATTGCTATCACAACGAATCAAATGCGCTAGAATGAAGTCTTGGTGCTTAGAGATGATCAAAGAACGTTTGGTGTACTCCTCCATGCGCCTAGGGGTCCCTTTTATAGCCCCAAGGCAGCTAGGAGCCATTGGAAGCAATCCAGGAAGGCAATTCTTGCCTTCTGTCGGGTGGCGCACCGGACAGTCCGGTGCACCACCGGATATTTACAGTTCACTATCTGGTGCAGATTGCTTTCCTAAATTGGCACAGCCGACCGTTGAAGATTTGGAGCCGTTGGCGCACCGGACAGTCCGGTGCCCCCATCAGACCGTTGGCTCGGCCACGCGTCACGCGCGGATTGCGCGACCGACCGTTGGTGCGACCGACCGTTGGCTCACCGGACAGTCCGGTGCACCACTGGACAGTCCGGTGAATTTTAGTCGTACGCCGCCGATGAATTACCGAGGGCGGCGGCCAGTTCACAGATGCCAGCCTGGCGCACCGGACACTGTCCGGTGCACCACCGGACAGTCCGGTGCACCCAGACTGCGCAGAGTCTTGGCTGCTTCAGCCAAGTATTTTTCCTTTTGAATTTTCTCTGATTCTAGCACTTAGGCAAATATGTTAGTGCACAAAAACCAATGTACTAAGTCTAGAATCATACCTTTGTGTTGATTTGCACTTCATCCACCATTTGGCACTTATTAATACTTAAGGCAATTGTGTTGGACACTTAATCACCAAAATACTTTAGAAATGGCCCGAGGGCACATTTCCCTTTCAATCTCCCCCTTTTGGTGATTTATGCCAACACATCAAAAAGCAACAAATAGAAGTGCAACATCAATGCAATTAAGAAAAAGAATTGTTTTTATTCAAATTTGGCATATTTGGATCATTCTTTGCCACCACTTGGTTTGTTTTCAAAATCCAACTCAATTTCCTATCTCTAAGTCAACCACACTTGTTTAGGCATAAAGAGAGGTACTTCATGAGAAAATTTAATCAAGAGCCAAAAACTCCCCCTTTTTCCCATAATCCTATATTCTCCCCACAAGAGGCCAAATTTTGCACATAAGAGTATTTTGACAAAACAAAAGTTCTAACTCTACTACTTTCAAAATTCTCAAGTGGTAGCTGATCCATTTGCTTTGGCCTTAATTTCTCCCCCTTTGGCATTAAGCACCAAAACGGGATCATTATTGGCCCTTAAACCCCATTGCCTCACCAAAATCTTCAATTAAGAGTAAAAAGGCAATAAGAGCACGGAGATGAACTTGGAGTAAATTACCCTCTCATCGGAGTGCAGTGGAAGTCTTGCATGGTCCAAGTTCACCTTTTCCCTTTCAATCACCTTTGAGACTAAATTAAGAGAACTCAAGCACACGGTTATTCTTAAAGGGTCAAGTTGTAGCATTTCTCCCCTAAATATGTGCACCATTCACACATGGACTTGTGAGGTCTGGGGATTCCTTGCACAACTTGAGCACCATAAATAAGCAAAAAAAGCATAAAGGAACATGATCAAATGCATAAAACACATGTATGCTCTAGATCAATCCAAGTTACGCGAATCTAAGATATTTAGCTCACTACACAGCCTGCAAAAGGTCTTCTCATCTAAAGGCTTGGTAAAGATATCGGCTAGCTGGTTCTTGGTGCTAACATAAAACACTTCGATATCCCCCTTTTGTTGGTGGTCTCTCAAAAAGTGATGTCGGATGTCTATGTGCTTTGTGCGGCTATGTTCAACAGGATTGTCCGCCATGCGGATTGTACTCTCATTATCACATAGGAGTGGGACTTTACTCAGATTGTAGCCAAAGTCCCTAAGGGTTTGCCTCATCCAAAGTAGTTGCACGCAACACTGTCCTACGGCAACGTACTCGGCCTTGGCGGTGGATAGGGCAACGAAAGTTTGTTTCTTAGAACTCCACGACACCAGGGACCTTCCTAGGAATTGGCACGTCCCTGATGTACTCTTCTTATCGACCTTACATCCAGCATAGTCGGAGTCTGAGTATCCAATTAAGTCAAAGGTAGACCCCTTTGGATACCAGATCCTGAAGCAACGCGTAGCAACTAAATATCTAAGAATTCGCTTAATGGCCACAAGGTGACACTCCCTTGGGTCGGATTGAAATCTAGCACACATGCATACGCTAAGCATAATATCTGGTCTACTACCACATAAATAAAGTAAAGACCCTATCATAGACCGGTATGCCTTTTGATCAACGGACTTACCTCCTTTGTTGAGGTTGACATGTCCGTCGGTTCCCATTGGAGTCTTTGCGGGCTTGGCGTCCTTCATCCTAAACCGCTTGAGCAAGTCTTGCATGTACTACGTTTGAGAGATGAAGGTGTCGTCCTTGAGTTGCTTTACTTGGAACCCAAGGAAGTAGTTCAACTCGCCCAGCATCGACATCTCAAATTTCTGAGTCATCACCCTGCTAAACTCTTCACAAGACTTTTGGTTAGTAGAACCAAATATTATGCCATCAACATAAATTTGGCACACAAATAGATCACCATCTCAAGTCTTAGTAAAAAGAGTTGGATCGGCTTTCCCTACCTTGAAAGCATTAGCAATTAGAAAATCTCTAAGGCATTCATACCATGCTCTTTGGGCTTGCTTAAGTCCATAGAGCGCCTTAGAGAGCTTACACACGTGGTCGGGGTACCGTTCATCCTCAAAGCCAGGGGGTTGCTCCACGTACACCTCCTCCTTGATTGGCCCATTGAGGAAAGCGCTCTTTACGTCCATTTGGAACAACCTGAAAGAATGGTGAGCGGCATAGGCTAACAAAATGTGAATCGACTCTAGCCTAGCCACAGGAGCAAACGTCTCCTCAAAGTCCAAACCTGCGACTTGGGCATAAGCTTTTGCCACAAGTCAAGCCTTGTTCCTTGTCACCACCCCGTGCTCATCATGTTTGTTGCGGAACACCCACTTGGTTCCCACAACGTTTTGCTTAGGACGTGGCACCAGTGTCCAAACTTCATTTCGCTTGAAGTTGTTGAGCTCTTCCTGCATGGCCAACACCCAGTCCGGATCTAGCAAGGCCTCGTCTACCCTAAAAGGCTCAATAGAAGAGACAAAAGAGTAATGCTCACAAAAATTAGCTAATCTAGAGCGAGTGGTTACTCCCTTGCCTATGTCACCCAAAATCTGGTCGACGGGATGATTCCTTTGAATCGTCGCTCGAACTTGAGTTGGAGGAGCCCGTGGTGCTTCTTCCTCCTCAACTTGGTCTTCTTGTCCCTCTTGATCACACGCCTCCTCTTGAGGAACCTGTTCATCATCTTGAGTTGGGGGGTGCACCATTGTTGAGGAAGAAGGTTGATCTTGCACTTGGTGTTCCTGTGGTTGCACATCACCAATCGCCATGGTACGAATTGCGTCCGTTTGAACATCGTCTTCATCTATATCATCAAGATCAACTCTCTTAGAGAGCCATTAGTTTCATCAAATACAACGTCGCTAGAGACTTCAACCAAACCCGATGATTTGTTGAAGACTCTATATGCCTTTGTATTTGAGTCATAACCTAACAAAACCCTTCTACAGTTTTGGGAGCAAATTTTGAATTCCTTTCTTCACTAGAATGTAGCATTTACTCCCAAAAACTCGAAAATATGAAATGGGTTTGTTACCGGTTAGAAGTTCATATGACGTCTTCTTGAGGAGGCGATGAAGGTAGACCCGGTTTATGGCGTGGCAAGCTGTGTTCACAGCTTCCGACCAAAACCGCTCAGGCGTCTTGAATTCTCCAAGCATCGTCCTCGCCATGTCTATGAGCGTCCTGTTCTTCCTCTCTACCACACCATTTTGTTGTGGTGTGTAGGGAGCGGATAACTCGTGCTTGATTCCTTCCTCCTCAAGGTACTCCTCCACTTGAAGGTTCTTGAACTCAGACCCGTTGTCGCGTCTAATCTTTTTCACCTTGAGCTCAAATTCGTTTTGAGCTCGCCTTAGAAAGCGCTTGAGGGTCCCTTGGGTTTCTGATTTATCCTGCAAAAAGAATACCCAAGTGAAGCGGGAAAATCATCAACAATAACAAGACCATACTTACTTCCCCCGATGCTGAGGTAGGCGACGGGTCCAAAGAGGTCCATGTGAAGTAGCTCCAAAGGTCTTGATGTGGACATCACATTCTTGCTATGATGAGAGCTTCCCACCTGTTTACCTGCTTGACAAGCTGCACAAGGTCTATCTTTTTCGAAAGTTACATTTGTTAGACCTAACACATGTGCTCCGTTTAGAAGTTTGTGAAGGTTCTTCATCCCCACATGTGCTAGACGGCGATGCCACAGCCAGCCCATGCTAGTCTTAGCGATTAAGCATGCATCTAGATCGGCCTCCTCCTTTGAAAAATCAACTAAATAGAGTTTTTCGTCTAGTACACCCTTAAAAGCTAATGAACCATCACTCCTTCTAAAGACAGACACATCTACATTTGTAAATAAGCAATTGTAACCCATATTACACAGTTGACTAACAGACAACAAGTTATACCCGAGCGATTCAACTAAAACACATTAGATATGGAATGCTCGGATGAAATAGCTATCTTTCCTAGTCCTTTAACCTTGCCTTGATTCCCGTCACCGAATATGATTGAATCTTGGGAATCTTTGTTCTTGACGTAGGAGGTGAACATCTTCTTCTCCCCCGTCATGTGGTTTGTGCATCCGCTGTCGATAATCCAGCTTGAGCCTCCGGATGCATAAACCTGCAAGGCAAATTAGGCTTGGGTTTTAGGTACCCAACTCTTGTTGGGTGCTACAAGGTTAGTAACAATAGTCTTAGGGACCCAGATGCAAGTTTTATCTCCCTTGCATTTTGCCCCCAATTTCCTAGCAACCACTTTCTTATTTTTACACAAAAGTACAAAGTCAGTGTTGCAGGCATGAAAAACAGTAGCAGATTTATTTTGCATTTTCTTAGGTACATGATGAACAACATTGTTTCTAGTCATATTTCTACTATGCACAAAGGAAGAACTTGAATCAATCATGGCATGTGAATCATAAGCATTAAAACTCCTATTATGATGAGCATTCCTAGAGAATTTTCTATCATAAATAAATGCATGATTCTTTTGACTACTACTAGCCATAGGAGCCTTCCCTTTTTCCTTGTTGAAAATGGGAGCCCTTTGGCTTGTTAAGTTCTTGGCTTCCCTCCTAAAGCCAAGCCCATCCTTAATTAAGGGGTGTCTACCAACAGTGTAGGCATCCCTAGCAAATTTTAGTTTATCAAAATCACTTTTGCAAGTCTTAAGTTGAGCATTAAGACTTGCTACTTCATCATTTAATTTAGAAATATAAATTAAATGTTCATCACAAGCATCAACATTAAAATCCTTGCATCTATTGCAAATTACAACATGCTCTACACAAGGACTGGATTTATTAACTAACTCTAGCTTAGCATTTAAATCATCATTCAAAATCTTCAAGCTAGAAATAGATTCATTGCAAATAGATAATTCAGAAGATAGTAATTGTCGGGGACCATAATTAGGGGTACCCTCAAGGCTCCTAATTCTCAGCTGGTAACCCCCATCAGCATAAAGCTGCTAAGGCCTGATGGGTGCGATTAAGTCAGGGATCAGTCCGTTCGAGCGACTCGATCACGCCTCGCCCGAGCCTAGCCTCGGACAAGGGCAGCCGACCCCGGAGGATTTTCGTCTCGCCCGAGGCCCCCCTCCGACGGCGAACATATTTCCGGCTCGCCCAAGGCCCTGCCTTCGCTAAGAAGCAACCCTGACTAAATCGCCGCACCGACCGACCAAATCGCAGGAGCATTTAATGCAAAGGTGGCCTGACACCCTTATCCTGACATGCGCCCCCCAGCAGAGCCGAAGTGACCGCCGTCACTTCGCCGCTCTACTGACCGGCCTGACAGAAGGACAGCGTCGCCTGCGCCGCGCCGACTGCAGTGCCACTTGACAGAGTGAGACTGACAGGCAGCCAGGTCCTGCAGAAGGCACCACAGGAAACTCCGCTCCGCCCGACCCAGGGCTCGGACTCGGGCTAAGTCCCGGAAGACGGCGAACTCCGCTCCGCCCGACCCAGGGCTAGGACTCGGGCTAAGTCCCGGAAGACGACGAACTCTGCTTCGCCCGACCCAGGGCTCGGACTCGGGCTAAGTCCCGGAAGACGGCGAACTCCGCTCCGCCCGACCCAGGGCTCGGACTCGGCCTCAGCCCCGGAAGACCGGCGAACTCCGCTCCGCCCGACCCAGGGCTCGGACTCGGGCTGAGTCCCGGAAGACGGAGAACTCCGCTCCGCCCGACCCAGGGCTCGGACTCGGGCTCAGCCCCAGAAGACGACGAAACTCCGCTTCGCCCGACCCCAGGGCTCGGACTCCGCCCTGGCCTCAGCCGACGATCTCCGCCTCGCCCGACCAGGGGCTCAGACTCGGCCTCGGCCACGGAAGACAGACTCGACCTCGGCTTCGGAGGAGCTTCCACCTCGCCCAACCTAGGGCGCGGACCGGCCACGTCAACGGAGGCGCCATCATCGCCCTACCCCAAGCTGACTCGGGCCGCAGGAAACAAGACCGGCGTCCATCTGGCTAGCTCCGCCAGATAGGCAATGATGGCGTCCCGCATGCTCTGTGACGATGGCGGCTCTCAGCCCCCTTACGGAAGCAAGAGGACGTCAGCAAGGACCCAACCGCTCCGACAGCTGTCCCTCCACCAGGCTCCATCGCTCCTCCGACGGCCACGACAATCACACCAGCTGGGTGGCCAAAATCTCTCCCGGCTGGCCACGACGGCATGTACTTAGGCGCTAGCTCTCCCCCGCTAGACCACGTAGCACTCTGCTACACCCCCGTTGTACGCCTGGATCCTCTCCTTACGCCTATAAAAGGAAGGACCAGGGCCCTCTTAGGGAGGGTTGGCCCGCGCGGGGACGAGGACGAGACAGGCGCTCTCTTGGGGCCGCTCGCTTCCCTCTCCCGCGTGGACGCTTGTAACCCCCTACTGCAAGCGCACCCGACCAGGGCGCGGGACGAAACACGAAGGCCGCGGGATTCCCACCTCTCTCACGCGGTCTCCGGCCCGCCTCGCTTCTCCCCCCTTCGCGCTCGCCCTCGCGCTCGACCCATCTGGGCTGGGGCACGTGGCGACACTCACTCGTCGGCCCAAGGGACCCCCTGGTCTCGGAACGCCGACAGTTGGCGCGCCAGGTAGGGGCCTGCTGCGTGTTGACGAACAGCTTCCTGTCAAGCTCTAGATGGGCAGTCTCCAGCAACCTCTCCAGCCCGGGACGGTGCTCCGTTTCGGGAGTCTTGAGTTCGTGTCCTTCGACGGCAGCTACGACTTGATACTCCTTCCACCGCCGTGCGACAACGACAATGGCGGCCGATAGCCCGCCCGCCGGCGGCGGAATCGACGACGTCTTCCCCGCGTGGTGGGAGAACAACATTCGAGGTCACCCCATCCTCTCCCTCGTCGCGGAGGGGGAGGCGGGGCAACCAAGGCCAAGCAGGAGGCAGCGCCGGCACCCCAACGAGGGGCGCACCGGACATCGACCTCGCGTTTGAGACAAAGACGAGCGCCGTCTCCCCGCGACACGCCAATCCCGAGCAAGCGGACGACGCCAGCGCGCTCGCGGAGAGCTTGTTGGACGTCACCCTCGTACCTGAGACGACGGCGCAGTCAGTCCCCGACGTGACTTCATCGCCGCTCGTCGACCAAAAGGTACCCGCCGATCCCATCCTACGTCATTTGGATTCAGCCTCAACCCGCCTAGCGATCTCGCTTTGGCGGACGCTCTCGTAGGGGCAAGTCCAAACCTTCTGGGGTTTCGCATGCGGTCTCCTTGGGACCGGCTGACGGACGTCTCGACCTATGGGCCCTCTGGGTCCGAGGAAGATGACGAGCCCAGCATCTGTTGGGATTTCTCTGGAGTTGGCAACCCCAGTGCCATGCGGGACTTTATGACTGCGTGTGACTACTGCTTCTCCGGCTGTTCCGACGGTAGCCGCAGCCTCGACGACGAGGACTGCGGCCCAAGCCGCGAATGTTTCCACGTCGATCTAGGGGGTCCCTCCGAAGGCAATCTTCTCGGCATGCCGGAGGACGGTGATCTCCCTAGGCCGGTGCCCCGCGTTGACATCCCACGGGAGCTAGCTGTGGTCCCCGTTCCGGCGGGGGGTCACGACCCACAGCTCGAGCGAATCCGCGGGGTGCAGGCCAGGCTCGACGAGGGAGCAGGAGCGCTTGAGCCGATCCACCGGGACGTCGGGCAGGCATGGGCGAACCAACCCCTGGCCGGAGAAATATGTCATCTGCCCCAGGGTTTCCAGCACCGCATCGCCGACGACGTCAGGGTCAGGCCACCACCCGCGTCTAGTGGGGTCGGCCAAAACCTGGCTGCAGCAGCGATGCTCCACCTCGCGATGCTGGAGCCATCCACCACCGAGGGTCGGCGAATCCCAGGGGGAGCTCAAGAATCTCCTGGAAGGCGCCGCGGTCCGACGGTCCGAGAGCTCTGCCTCCCGAAGGCAGGGATACCCCTCGGAACCTCATGCCGCGACTTCCCGATTCATGAGGGAAGCCTCGGTCTACACCGGGCGCACACGCAACACCGCGCCTGCGGCCCCGGGCCGCCTCGGCAACGATCACCTTCATCGCGACCGTCGGGCCCACCCTCGACGAGAGGGTGCGCCGAGGCTACCACCCCAGGCGTGGGGGACGCTACGACAGCGGGGAGGATCGGAGTCCCCTCGCCCGAGCCACCCGGTCCGCAGGCCTTCAGCCGGGCCATCCGACGGGCACCGTTCCCGACTCGGTTCCGACCCCCGACTACTATCGCAAAGTACTCGGGGGAGACGAGACCGGAACTGTGGCTCGCGGACTACGGTCTGGCCTGCCAACTGGGTGGAACGGACGACGACAACCTCATCATCCGCAACCTCCCCCTGTTCCTCTCCGACACCGCTCGCGCCTGGCTGGAGCACCTGCCTCCGGGGCAGATCTCCAACTGGGACGACCTAGTCCAGGCTTTCGCCGGCAATTTCCAGGGCACGTACGTGCGCCCCGGGAATTCCTGGGACCTCCGAAGCTGCCGGCAGCAGCCGGGAGAGTCCCTCCGAGACTACATCTGGCGTTTCTCGAAGCAGCGCACCGAGTTGCCCAACATCACCGACTCGGATGTCATCGGCGCGTTCCTCGCCGGCACCACCTGCCGCGACCTGGTGAGCAAGTTGGGTCGCAAGACCCCCACCATGGCGAGCGAGCTGATGGACATCGCCACCAAGTTCGCCTCTGGCCAGGAGGCGGTCGAAGCTATCTTCCGAAAGGACAAGAAGCCCCAGGGCCGCCCATCGGAAGATGCTCCCGAGGCGTCTACTCAGCGCGGTGCCAAGAAGAAAGGCAGGAAGAAGTCGCAAGCGAAACGCGACGCCGTCGACGGCGGACCTTGTCGCTGCCGCCGAGTACAAGAACCCTCGGAAGCCCCCCAGAGGTGCCAACCTCTTCGACAAGATGCTCAAGGAGCCGTGCCCCTATCATCAGGGGCCCGTTAAGCACACCCTTGAGGAGTGCGTCATGCTTCGGCGCCACTTCCATAGGGCCGGGCCACCCGCGGAGGGTGGTAGGACCCGCGACGACGACAAGAAGGAAGATCACCAAGCAGGAGAGTTCCCCAAGGTCCGCGACTGCTTCATGATCTACGGTGGGCATGCGGCGAATCCCTCGGCTCGGCATCGCAAGCAAGAGCGCCGGGAGGTCTGCTCAGTAAAGGTGGCGGCGCCAATCTACCTAGACTGGTCCGACAAGCCCATCACCTTCGACCAAGCCGATCACCCCGACCACGTGCCGAGCCCGAGGAACTACCCGCTCGTCGTCGACCCCGTCATCGGTGACGTCCGGCTCACCAAGGTCCTTATGGACGGAGGCAGCAGCCTCAACATCATCTACGCCGAGACCCTCGGGCTCCTGCGTGTTGATCTGTCCTCTGTCCGAGCAGGCGCTGCGCCCTTCCATGGGATTATTCCCGGGAAGCGCGTCCAGCCCCTCGGACGACTCGACCTTCCCGTCTGCTTCGGAACGCCCTCCAACTTCCGAAGGGAGACTCTGACGTTCGAGGTGGTCGGGTTTCGAGGAACCTACCACGCGGTACTGGGAAGGCCATGCTACGCGAAGTTCATGGTCGTCCCCAACTACACCTACCTGAAGCTCAAGATGTCGGGCCCCAACGGGGTCATCACCGTCGGCCCCACGTACAAGCACGCGTTCGAATGCGACGTGGAGTGCGTGGAGTACGCCGACGCCCTCGCCGAATCCGAGGCCCTCATCGCCGACCTAGAAAGCCTCTCTAAGGAGGTGCCTGGCGTGAAGCGTCACGCCGGCAACTTCGAGCCAGTGGAGACGGTTAAGGCCGTCCCCCTTGACCCCAGTGGCGACACATCCAAGCAGATCCGGATCGGCTCCGGGCTCGACCCCAAATAGGAAGCAATGCTCGTCGACTTTCTCCGCGCAAACGCCGACGTCTTCGCGTTGAGTCCCTCGGACATGCCTGGCATACCGAGGGATGTCGCCGAGCACTCGCTGAACATTAGAGCCGGAGCCCGACCCGTCAAGCAGCCTCTGCGCCGATTCGACGAGGAGAAGCGCAGAGCGATAGGCGAGGAGATCCACAAGCTAATGGCAGCAGGGTTCATCAGAGAGGTATTCCACCCCGAATGGCTTTCCAACCCTGTGCTTGTGAGAAAGAAAGGGGGGAAATGGCGGATGTGTGTAGACTACACTGGTCTCAACAAAGCATGTCCGAAGGTTCCCTACCCTCTGCCTCGCAACGATCAGATCATGGACTCCACTGCTGGGTGCGAGACCCTGTCTTTCCTCGATGCCTACTCAGGGTATCATCAAATCAAGATGAAAGAGTCCGATCAGCTCGCGACCTCTTTCATCACGCCCTTCGGCATGTACTGCTATGTCACCATGCCGTTTGGCTTGAGGAATGCGGGGCGCGACGTACCAGCGGTGCATGAACCATGTGTTCGGCGAACACATTGGCCGCACGGTCGAGGCCTACGTCGATGACATCGTAGTCAAGACGAGGAAAGCTTCCGACCTCCTTTCTGACCTTGAAGTGACATTCCGGTGTCTCAAGGCGAAAGGCGTCAAGCTCAATCCCGAGAAGTGTGTCTTCGGGGTGCCCCGAGGCATGCTCTTGGGGTTCATCGTCTCCGAGCGGGGCATCGAAGCCAACCCGGAGAAGATTGCAGCCATCACCAGCATGGGGCCCATCAAGGACTTGAAAGGTGTACAGAGGGTCATGGGATGCCTCGCGGCTCTGAGCCGCTTCATCTCACGCCTCGGCGAAAGAGGTCTGCCCCTGTACCGCCTCTTAAGGAAGGCCGAGTGCTTCACTTGGACCCCTGAGGCCGAGGAAGCTCTCGGGAACTTGAAGGCGCTCCTCACAAAAGTGCCTATCTTGGTGCCTCCAGCTGCCGGAGAAGCCCTCTTGGTCTACGTCGCCGCGACCACTCAGGTGGTCAGCGCCGCGATTGTGGTCGAGAGGCAAGAAGAGGGGCATGCATTGCCCGTTCAGAGGCCAGTTTACTTCGTCAGCGAGGTACTGTCCCGAAACCAAGATCCGCTACCCACAAGTTCAGAAGCTGCTGTATGCGGTGATCCTGACGCGGCGGAAGTTGCGACACTACTTCGAGTCTCATCCGGTAACTGTGGTGTCATCCTTCCCCCTGGGGGAGATCATCCAGTGCCGAGAGGCCTCGGGCAGGATTGCAAAGTGGGTGATGGAAATCATGGGCGAGACAATCTCGTTCGCCCCTTGGAAGGCCATCAAGTCCTAGGTCTTGGCGGACTTCGTAGCCGAATGGGTCGATACCCAGCTACCGACGGCTCCGATCCAACCGGAGCTCTGGACCATGTTTTTCGACGGGTCGCTGATGAAGACGGGAGCCGGCGCAGGCCTACTCTTCATCTCGCCCCTCAGGAAACACCTACGCTATGTGCTATGCCTCCATTTCCCGGCGTCCAACAGTGTGCCTGAGTATGAGCCTCTGGTCAACGGGTTGCGGATCGCGATCGAGCTAGGGGTCCGGCGCCTCGACGCCCGCGGTGACTCGCAGCTCGTCATCGACCAAGTGGTACTCTGGCGCGGGCTGGGACCGTGGTACTCTGGCGCGGGCTGCTCGTCCTCGGCCGCCAATTCGCGAAGCACATTGGTGCCCGACGCCGTCAACCTTCGCGTCCAGGGAGTTCTCCGTTGCCGCGTGGGATTCGGCCACCGCGGAACAACCCCCTTTGCCCTGTCGATTGCCGGTGAGAATACGTCCGACGTGTGCCTTTCCATCTCACGAGTGTGTATCCTCCGGTGCGGTTCGTGTACGTCCAGTCTGCGGCCCGGAATTGGTCGTCGGACACGGGTTTCCGCCGTGCGCCGTAGGCCGGGCTCTACACTCGACATCGGCCGAAATTAGTTGTAGCAGTGGGTTCGGAGAGTCGTCAATTACGCGAGGGTCGAGTGAATTCGGGATTGGGGACTTGGTCGGCCGGAATTGCGCGTACTCCGGTGAACCATCGCCGGGGAGCGGCGTCGGGTTGGTGCGGATCGAGCTAGATTGGGACGATGGGCTGTGGACCGTTGATCTCCCAGAGAACGGTCCTGATTAGAAACGAGATAACGATTCGGTCAAATTCGCGAGGGCCCATCCGATCGAGATCGGATGGGTGAGAGGGTGTGTGTTCCCTGGCCATGGATCTTGGATCCGAGGGCCTGCATTGCATACCGGTTCGTTAAGTGAATTGATCTAATTGTGGACCGTCGGATAGTGATCCTGCGGCTAGGATCCTATGATACCCCTTCGGCCGGGTACTTTTGCATAAGAGTCCCTGGACTTTGCGGAAATCAACCCGCAGTCCACTCGAGTTACCCTCTGTGTCTCGGGAGTTTTTTATTGTTTAGCCCCTGCGCTTTCCTGTAATTGACGCTTAGTCCAGGAATCAATAAAATCAGAAAATAATATCTGAAATTAATTTTTAGTGCATAAATAAATGTTAAAACTTGTTTAATTCATAGTAAATGCATATGAACTCCAAATTAGACCATTCCAGTTCCTAAATTTTCATAAAATTATTGTCTATCTATTAGTGCCTCTGTTCTGACATGACAAAACACATTAAAATTATTCTTTTACTTAATCTTGTATTAAATGCATAAAACCTTAGAAAATCCATAACTTAAAATATATAACTCCAATTTTGATAATTCCAGTTCCTGTAATCTTATTTTAATGTCTAGTTTATTACTGTATATTCTATTTGCATGATTGATGTGATGTTAATTTATGCTATGCCATGTATGTATTGTATTGATGCGAGTAGACGAGCAACCCACTGTGGAACCTGAGCTTCAACAAGTTGAAGTAGCTGAGCAGGAGCTCGTTGAAGGCAAGTTGTACCCTTGATCACTTCTTTTACCCATTCATGTTCTTATTATTCATAATGATCTGCATAGGATAATTTTGCTGGGACCCAATAGGATGCCCTAGATTTTGACTATCTTTATACCTTGCTTCACCACTGGTTTTACTACTAAAGTTTTGGGTAGTACATGCTATTGCTTTATGTGGATTTGGGTATAGAGATATTCATCACTCTTTGTTATACCATTTATTGTTATCTGTTTTATTATTCCTTGTTCATGTTAAGATCATTATGTTAATGGGAACATGGAGAACCACCCGGGAAAAACAGTGCTACCACAAGGGTTTAATGGGACGCCCTTGGCTGATTAACTAGGAAAGCTAGGGGAGGGCTACCTTACCCGAAAGGGGCAAGGGCAGTAGGGGAGAGGTCAGTGCGGGGAGGTCCCTGGTTGATTTTGCTGCGATGGCGGTCAGCTAGGAACCCTGTACTGGATCTTCCTATAAACTGTAGCGGGTAGTCTGAAGCTAGTGGAACTTTGTAAAGGCCTCGTAGTGGTACCCTGCCTCGCTTCCTAGGTAGAGGTGTATGGAGTCTGATCAACTCTGTGGCAAATGGGTAACACGACTTGTGGGTAAAGATGCGCAACCTCTGCAGAGTGTAAAACTGGTATACTAGCCGTGCTCACGGTCATGAGCGGCTCGGACACTCACATGATTAAATTATGGAACTTAAACTTAACCTGTCATTTCATTGCATTTGGGATTATTTTATTATACTTTTATTTATTATTACTATGGTTTGGTAATTACTTACACTTAGTAACTGCTAATAAAATTTTGACCAACTTATAAAAGCAATGCTCAGCTTCAGCCTTTATTTCATTGATCAGCCTTACACTTCATGAACTCCCACCTTTGGTGAGTTCATGTCACATTATTCCCCACGACTTGTTGAGCTATGATCGTATGTGAGCTCACTCTTGCTGTCTCACACCCCCCCCCCACAGGAGAAGAGCAGGTGGTTCAGGAGGAGCCGCCTAACACTGAGGAGTTCGATCTGATCTAGGTGGCGTTTCCCAGTCGACTTTGGCGCCATCGATCCTTAGTTCGTTTTACATTTATTCTTTTACTTTGTAATAAGTCTTCCGCTATGTAATAAATACTCTGATGTTTTATGACATTTATCTCTATACACTCTGTTATTATATATGTTGTCTTCTTTGGCGCATGTATGAGATGCACCCGGCTTTGTTCTTTTAAAACCGGGTGTTACAGAAGTGGTATCAGAGGAAATGTTGACTGTAGGACGAAACCTAGATAGAAATGGACAACCCTTACCTACTTATCTTACTCTGATTCATTCCATACTTACTTATCTTGAACCTGTCTCATCTTCTACTGTTCTACTCTGATCATTCTTACCTTTTCTACCCTGAGACAAGATGGATTTCAAACCTTGGAATCCCTACCCCTATGACAATTTTAAGAGATAGGAAGCCTAAGACAAAATTAAAACTATTTTCTCTATTAAAAATGTTGGTTGGTTGTACTGATGCTAAATGTCTGATTTGCTTCTTTGATTGATTGAATTATTATAGATGGACATCTTAGCATGTACCAACATAAGGTATTGAATTAGCTATAGTAGGTGAAATATTAATCTGCTTAGCTGATAAATCCCCCAAAGTAACATGATTGTAATTACTGCCTTGTCTATTATCTTCTTACCATATGTATCTAACTCAGATGGTCAATACCAGGCGGGGTGGTGGAATTGACTTGCCTCCTAACCAACACACTCGAAGACAACCTCAGCCACAACCTGCTGGGATGAATCCTCCCAATCCTCCACCAGGCGGAGTTGACCCACTGGTTGCTGCACAGATGGCGGTGATGCAGCAAATGGCAGACACAATGGCTGATATGCGTGCCCAGATGCAGCAAGAACGCCAAGAGATGCGTCAGGAAAGAGAAGATATACGCCAGGAGCTGCGCCAGGAGAGAGATGAGATACGCCAAGAAAGGAGGGCGCAACAACAGCAGCTGCAACAACAACTTCAACAACAGCAGCAACAGCAACAAGTGCCACTTGCCTCCACCACCACCACCAGTTCCACCTCGTGACAAGCACCGGGAGTTTATGAGTCATAAGCCACCTACATTCGCTAGCTCACCTGATCCACTGGACGCGGATGATTGGCTAAAATCAATTGAGAAGATGCTGAATATTGCACAATGCACTGACCGGGAGAAGGTTTTATATGCTTCTGGACGTCTGACTGGTCCTGCTGCTGACTGGTGGGATTCTTATACAGCTGCCCATGATGCTGCAGATACTATTACATGGGCAGAGTTCAGTACACAATTCAGGAACTACCATATTCCAGCTGGTATGATCAAGATCAAGAAGAAGGAGTTTCTGTCGCTGAAGCAAGGAAGTATGTCAGTCAGCGAGTACAGGGATAAATTCATTCAGTTATCGAGGTATGCTCCAGAGGAAGTTGCTGAGGATGAGAGAAAGCAGGAGCATTTTATTGAAGGACTTAATGGACCGCTGCAGTATGCTCTAGTGGCACACACTTTTCCATCATTTCAGAGGCTACTGGATAAGACTCTTGCTATTGAACACAAGCGTGTTCAACTGGGTGATTTGAAGAGGAAGGCCATCTCACAAGGACAGGGTAGCAGCAGTGTTCGTCCTCGCTACAGTTCACCACAGGGTACACCGACTTGACCAGGAGGACCACGCCCAGTTCAGCAATCACCACTGAGGACTCCACCTCCTCGACAGGCTACTCCCACGGGCACCCCGACGAAGTTTGCAGGACAGAGTCCGGGCACTCAATGTTTCAAGTGTGGGAAGATTGGTCATTATGCAAATGTCTGCCCACAGCGGGTTGCTACTACCCCAGCTCAGAACAAGCAACAGACCCCTGGCAAGGGATATTCTATAGCCAGGGTGAATCAAGTCAGCGTTGATGATACTCCTGATGGTGGTGACCTCGTAATTGGTATGTTCTATGTTAATGCAATTCCTGCAACAATATTATTTGATTCTGGTGCTACACATTCATTCATGTCTGCTAGATATGCTAACACAAATGAAATACCACTGCTAAATATGAGAAAACCCCTGATAGTAATTACACCTAAAGGGCCTGTTGAGGCGAATCAAATGACACGTAGATTGACCTTGACCATTATGGGTAGAGAATTTGGAGCTACTGCTATAATATTAGAGTCAAGCAGTATAGATCTGATCCTTGGAATGTCATGGCTAAGGAAGGCAAAGGCCGTTATAGCATGTGGTAGGGGTACCGTAGAACTCACTACCACTAAAGGAGAAAGATTTCAAGTCAATATTGCAGTAACCTCCTCATCCATGCGTGCAATGTTCTTTATGCCTGAGGAGTTTGTTGGTGACAACATCCGGGTGGTTAGAGATTTTCCGGATGTCTTTCCAGAGGAGTTACCGGGGATGCCACCTGATAGAGAAGTTGAGTTTGTTATCGATCTCGTACCTGGAACCGCCCCTATTTCTAAACGGCCTTATAGGATGTCCGTAGAGGAGTTGAAGGAGCTTAAGAAGCAGTTGACGGAGTTACAAGAGGCTGGTTACATTCGTCCAAGTTCCTCACCTTGGGGAGCACCGGTGTTATTTGTGCAGAAGAAGGATGGATCGCAACGGATGTGTGTGGATTATAGATCTCTTAATGATGTTACGGTGAAGAACAAGTATCCGTTGCCCCGTATTGAAGATTTGTTTGATCAAATGAGAGGTGCTAGAGTATTCTCGAAGATTGATCTTCGATCGGGTTACCATCAGATGAGGATTAGACCATCGGATATTCCCAAGACGGCTTTCTCGACTAGATATGGATTATATGAGTTCACAGTTATGTCGTTTGGATTGACTAATGCACCAGCCTATTTTATGAACTTAATGAACAAGGTGTTTATGGAGTATTTGGACAGATTCGTCGTGGTATTCATCGACGATATTCTTATTTATTCTCAGAGTGATAGTGATCACGAGGAACATCTGAGGATGGTGCTACAGAAGCTACGAGATAATCAACTCTATGCTAAGTTCAGCAAGTGCGAGTTTTGGATTGGCGAAGTGCCATTTCTTGGTCATATTATTTCTAATGGAGGAATAGCAGTGGATCCTGCTAAAGTTAAGGAGATAATGGAGTGGAGAGTACCCACTACAGTCACGGAGATTCGGAGTTTCTTGGGATTAGCAGGCTATTATCGGAGGTTTATCGAAGGATTTTCTAAGATTGCTAAACCTATGACTTCGCTTTTGGAGAAAGGAAAAAAATTTAAGTGGGACGAGAAGTGTCAAGACAGCTTTGATCAATTGAAGAAAAGATTGATGTCGCCACCAGTGTTGGTTATGCCAGACCTACAAAAAGGATTTGACATCTATTGCGATGCATGTGGCCAAGGCTTAGGATGTGTGCTCATGCAAGAAGGACATGTGATTGCTTATGCTTCTCGTCAGTTGCGGAGACATGAATTGAACTACCCCACTCATGACTTGGAATTGGCTGCCGTTGTGCATGCGCTTAAGATTTGGAGACATTATATCATGGGGACCAAGTGTCAAGTGTACACGGATCATAAGAGTTTGAAGTATATATTCACTCAGAAGGATCTCAACCTTAGACAACGTCGTTGGTTGGAGCTCATCAAGGATTATGATTTGGAGATTCACTATCATCCAGGCAAGGCAAATTTGGTTGCAGATGCCTTGAGTCGGAAGGAGCATGTTCACTCCGCTTTCGTTGTCCAGCTACCTGATGATTTAGCAAAAGACTTTGAGAGACTCAATTTGGGAATTGTTACTCATACTGAAGGAGTTACCATTGAGTTGGAACCTACCTTGGATCAAGAGATTCGTAAAGGTCAGGTTGGTGACGCTAAAATCCAAGAGATTAAAGATCTGATTATGGAAGGTCGAGTTCCAGAGTTCACGGAGGATGAGCAAGGTACTATATGGTTCAAAGATCGGATATGTGTTCCAGAGATTGATAGCCTCCGGGAGACTATATTAAAGGAAGCCCATGATTCTGATTATTCAATCCACCCTGGAAGCACTAAGATGTATCAAGATTTGAAGCGAAAGTATTGGTGGTATGGACTGAAAAGAGATGTGGCTGCTCATGTGGCTAAGTGTGATGTTTGTCAAAGAGTTAAGGCTGAACATCAAAGACCCGCTGGACTATTGCACCCATTGAAGATACCTGAGTGGAAATGGGAAGAAATTGGTATGGATTTTATTGTTGGACTACCCCGCACTCCAGCAGGATATGACTCTATTTGGGTAATTGTGGACAGATTGACAAAGGTGGCTCATTTTATACCTGTGAGGACTAATTACACGGGAGCCAAGCTAGCAGAATTGTATATGACTCGGATAGTTTGTCTACATGGAGTGCCTAAGAAGATCGTGTCTGATCGAGGATCACAGTTTACTTCTCGGTTTTGGAAGAAGTTGCATGAGAGTTTAGATACAAAGTTGAATTTCAGTTCAGCCTACCATCCCCAGACTGATGGACAGACAGAGAGGACTAATCAAGTGCTGGAGGATATGTTAAGAGCTTGTGCTCTCAAGCATGGTGGCAGTTGGGAGAAGAGCTTACCCTATGCAGAGTTCTCTTATAATAATAGCTACCAGGCCAGTTTGAAGATGTCTCCATTTGAGGCTTTGTATGGCAGAAAGTGCAGGACTCCCCTGTATTGGGATCAGACTGGAGAAAGACAGTTCTTTGGGCCTGAATTGATTCAAGAGGCAGAAGAGCAAGTACAAATGATAAGAGAAAATTTGAGAATTGCACAGTCCAGACAAAAGAGCTATGCTGATAATAGGAGAAGACTCCTGGAGTTTAAAGAGGGTGATCATGTCTACTTGAAGGTGTCACCACTTCGTGGTATGAGAAGATTCAAGGTCAAAGGAAAGTTGTCCCCTCGCTTTATTGGACCCTTCTTGATCTTAAAGCGAGTGGGTGAAGTTGCATATCAACTGGAGTTACCCGATCATCTGTCAGATGTACATGATGTATTTCATGTGTCTCAGCTAAAGAAGTGCCTCAGGGTACCTGAGGAGCAGCTACCAATAGAGGACCTTAGTGTTCAAGATGATTTGACTTATGCTGAGTACCCTATTAAGATTCTGGACACTTTGACTCGAGTTACAAGAAATAAGGTGATAAAGATGTGCAAAGTACAATGGAGCCACCACGGTGAAGATGAAGCAACTTGGGAAAGAGAAGAAGAGCTTCGCATAGATTTTCCCCATCTTTTCCCTAGTCCTTCTTAAATCTCGAGGACGAGATTATTTTTAAGGGGGGTAGGATTTGTAATACTCCAAACTGTATACCAGGAATAATAGAGAGTTATTCTCAATTTTGTATGTCTCATTTGCATCATGAAAAGAGCCTACACAAAATTTAAGAGCTTAATTCCAACTAATGATAAAAAAATTTGCATCATGTTGGAGTTTTATTGTTTGTGCATTAAATAAAATAATAATGATAATAATAATAATAAAACAATGATTCTAAAGGTGGAATTGATCCCTAAATTAAAATTTAGGGGTTTGAAAATAAGAAGAATAGGAAAGACATAGAAATACAAAAAAATATAAATATTCTTAGGCTTACTACTTTTTACTGTACAAACATAGTGTAAATGTGGCCACAAAGTTTGAATTTAAAACTTGAATCCAAATTGGATTAGAAAATGGAGAGAAAGAAAAGAAAAACAGAAAATGTATAAAAAAAAAGAGAAAAGAACAAAAGGATTCATGGGCCAACATTACTCAAATCGGCCCACTCAGGAAACTAACCCGTGCGGCCCAGCTTACCACAACCGCGCGCCGACAGGTGGGCCATAGTGGTCAGTTGCTGCGCGCACCGGGTGTCTCTGCGGTGTGGGCCCCATCCGTCAGCCGGGGCTTCCCTTCGTCAGTCACGCGCGCTGGATCTCGTGTGCTCGCCGCTGGCGCTTACACTCGGGGCCCACTGGTCGGTCTCTCGTCCCGCGCCCGCCTCACCTACTCGCTGCCGCGTGGGGCCGTTTGGTCGGGACCGTCGTCCCCGCGTGAATCGCGGGCGAGTTCAACGGATTTCGAGAGAATCGTGCCTCCCGTTGCGGCCCGACGACCTGGCAAGCCCCTCGCCACCTGACCATAAGTAGCGCGCGCCGTGGGGACCAGTCATCGTGTCCACCTCCGAATCGTGAGCCGCCGCCAGACGAGAAGGAGCGCGAGAGAGGGAGAGTCCGTGGTCTGCCGGATTGATCCGAGGGAGAAAGGAGGGGGTGCTGGGACCGTGGTACTCTGGCGCGGGCTGCTCGTCCTCGGCCGCCAATTCACGAAGCACATTGGTGCCCGACGCCGTCAACCTTCGCGTCCAGGGAGTTCTCCGTTGCCGCGCGGGATTCGGCCACCGCGGAACAACCCCCTTCGCCCTGTCGATTGCCGGTGAGAATACGTCCGACGTGTGCCTTTCCATCTCACGAGTGTGTATCCTCCGGTGCGGTTCGTGTATGTCCAGTCTGCGGCCTGGAATTGGTCGTCGGACACGGGTTTCCGCCGTGCGCCGTAGGCCGGGCTCTACACTCGACATCGGCCGAAATTAGTTGTAGCAGTGGGTTCGGAGAGTCGTCAATTACGCGAGGGTCGAGTGAATTCGGGATTGGGGACTTGGTCGGCCGGAATTGCGCGTACTCCGGTGAACCATCGCCGGGGAGCGGCGTCGGGTTGGTGCGGATCGAGCTAGATTGGGACGATGGGCTGTGGACCGTTGATCTCCCAGAGAACGGTCCTGATTAGAAACGAGATAACGATTCGGTCAAATTCGCGAGGGCCATCCGATCGGGATCGGATGGGTGAGAGGGTGTGTGTTCCCTGGCCATGGATCTTGGATCCGAGGGCCTGCATTGCGTACCGGTTCGTTAAGTGAATTGATCTAATTGTGACCGTCGGATAGTGATCCTGCGGCTAGGATCCTATGATACCCCTTCGGCCGGGTACTTTTGCATAAGAGTCCCTGGACTTTGCGGAAATCAACCCACAGTCCACTCGAGTTACCCTCTGTGTCTCGGGAGTTTTTTATTGTTTAGCCCCTGCGCTTTCCTGTAATTGACGCTTAGTCCAGGAATCAATAAAATCAGAAAATAATATCTGAAATTAATTTTTAGTGCATAAATAAATGTTAAAACTTGTTTAATTCATAGTAAATGCATATGAACTCCAAATTAGACCATTCCAGTTCCTAAATTTTCATAAAATTATTGTCTATCTATTAGTGCCTCTGTTCTGACATGACAAACACATTAAAATTATTCTTTTACTTAATCTTGTATTAAATGCATAAAACCTTAGAAAATCCATAACTTAAAATATATAACTCCAATTTTGATAATTCCAGTTCCTGTAATCTTATTTTAATGTCTAGTTTATTACTGTATATTCTATTTGCATGATTGATGTGATGTTAATTTATGCTATGCCATGTATGTATTGTATTGATGCGAGTAGACGAGCAACCCACTGTGGAACCTGAGCTTCAACAAGTTGAAGTAGCTGAGCAGGAGCTCGTTGAAGGCAAGTTGTACCCTTGATCACTTCTTTTACCCATTCATGTTCTTATTATTCATAATGATCTGTATAGGATAATTTTGCTGGGACCCAATAGGATGCCCTAGATTTTGACTATCTTTATACCTTGCTTCACCACTGGTTTTACTACTAAAGTTTTGGGTAGTACATGCTATTGCTTTATGTGGATTTGGGTATAGAGATATTCATCACTCTTTGTTATACCATTTATTGTTATCTGTTTTATTATTCCTTGTTCATGTTAAGATCATTATGTTAATGGGAACATGGAGAACCACCCGGGAAAACAGTGCTACCACAAGGGTTTAATGGGACGCCCTTGGCTGATTAACTAGGAAAGCTAGGGGAGGGCTACCTTACTCGAAAGGGGCAAGGGCAGTAGGGGAGAGGTCAGTGCGGGGAGGTCCCTGGTTGATTTTGCTGCGATGGCGGTCAGCTAGGAACCCTGTACTGGATCTTCCTATAAACTGTAGCGGGTAGTCTGAAGCTAGTGGAACTTTGTAAAGGCCTCGTAGTGGTACCCTGCCTCGCTTCCTAGGTAGAGGTGTATGGAGTCTGATCAACTCTGTGGCAAATGGGTAACACGACTTGTGGGTAAAGATGCGCAACCTCTGCATAGTGTAAAACTGGTATACTAGCCGTGCTCACGGTCATGAGCGGCTCGGACACTCACATGATTAAATTATGGAACTTAAACTTAACCTGTCATTTCATTGCATTTGGGATTATTTTATTATACTTTTATTTATTATTACTATGGTTTGGTAATTACTTACACTTAGTAACTGCTAATAAAATTTTGACCAACTTATAAAAGCAATGCTCAGCTTCAGCCTTTATTTCATTGATCAGCCTTACACTTCATGAACTCCCACCTTTGGTGAGTTCATGTCACATTATTCCCCACGACTTGTTGAGCTATGATCGTATGTGAGCTCACTCTTGCTGTCTCACACCCCCCCCACAGGAGAAGAGCAGGTGGTTCAGGAGGAGCCGCCTAACACTGAGGAGTTCGATCTGATCTAGGTGGCGTTTCCCAGTCGACTTTGGCGCCATCGATCCTTAGTTCGTTTTACATTTATTCTTTTACTTTGTAATAAGTCTTCCGCTATGTAATAAATACTCTGATGTTTTATGACATTTATCTCTATACACTCTGTTATTATATATGTTGTCTTCTTTGGCGCATGTATGAGATGCACCCGGCTTTGTTCTTTTAAAACCGGGTGTTACAGGTCAACGGGTTGCGGATCGCGATCGAGCTAGGGGTCCGGCGCCTCGACGCCCGCGGTGACTCGCAGCTCGTCATCGACCAAGTCATGAAGAACTCCCACTGCCACGACCCAAAGATGGAGGCCTACTGCGATGAGGTTCGGCGCCTGGAAGACAAGTTCTACGGGCTCGAGCTTAACCACATCGCTCGGCGCTACAACGAGACTGCGGACGAGCTGGCTAAAATAGCCTCGGGGCGAACAACGGTTCCCCCGGATGTCTTCTCCCGGGATCTGCATCAACCCTCCATCAAGATCGACGACCCGCCCGAGCCTGAGGCGCCCTCGACCCAGTCCGAGGTACCCTCGGTCCAGCCCGAGGTACCCTCGGCACAGCCCGAGGCACCCTCAGCTCGGCCCGAGGCGCCTTCAGTTCAGCCCGAGGTACCCTCGGCCTCCGAGGGGGAGGCACTGCGCATCGAGGAGGAGCAAAGCGGGGCCACGCCTGATCGAAACTGGCAGACCCCGTACCTGCAGTATCTCCAACAAGGAGAGCTACCCCTCGACCGAGCCGAGGCTCGGCGGGTGGCACGGCGCGCCAAGTCATTCGCCTTGCTGGGCGATGAGAAGGAGCTCTACCACCACAGCCCCTCAGGCATCCTCCAGCGATGCATCTCCGTCGCCGAAGGTCAGGAACTCCTGCGGGAGATACACTCGGGGGCTTGCGGCCATCACGCAGCACCTCGAGCCCTTGTCGGGAATGCTTTACGACAAGGATTCTGCTGGCCGACGGTGGTGGCCGACGCCACTAGAATCGTCCCCACCTGTGAAGGGTGTCAATTCTATGCGAAGCGGACCCACCTGCCCGCTCAGGCTCTGCAGACGATACCCATCACCTGGCCCTTTGCTGTATGGGTTCTGGACCTCGTCGGCCCCTTACAGAAGGCGCCAGGGGCTACACGCACCTGCTGGTCGCCGTCGACAAATTCTCCAAGTGGATCGAGGTCCGACCCCTGAACAGCATCAGGTCTGAGCAGGCGGTGGCGTTCTTCACCAACATCATCCATCGCTTCGGGGTCCCGAACTCCATCATCACCGACAACGGCACCTAGTTCACCGGTAGAAAGTTCTTGGACTTCTGCGAGGATCACCACATCCGGGTGGACTGGGCCGCCGTGGCTCATCCCATGTCAAATGGGCAAGTAGAGCGTGCCAACGGCATGATTCTACAAGGGCTCAAGCCTCGGATTTACAACGACCTCAACAAGTTCGGCAAGCGATGGATGAAGGAACTCCCCTCGGTGGTCTAGAGCCTGAGGACCACGCCGAGCCGAGCCACGGGTTTCACGCCGTTCTTCCTAGTCTATGGGGCCGAGACCGTCTTGCCCACAGACCTGGAATACGGCTCCCCGAGGACGAGGGCCTACAGCTATCAAAGCAACCAAGCCAGCCGAGAAGACTCGCTGGACCAGCTGGAAGAGGCTCGGGACAAGGCCTTACTACACTCGGCGCGGTACCAGCAGTCCCTGCGACGCTACCACGCCCGAGGGGTCCGGTCCCGAGACCTCCAGGTAGGCGACCTGGTGCTTCGGCTGCGACAAGACCCCCGAGGGAGGCACAAGCTCACGCCCCCCTGGGAGGGACCGTTCGTCATCGCCAAGGTTCTGAAGCCCGGAACGTACAAGCTAGCCAATAGCCAAGGCGAGGTCTACGGCAACGCTTGGAACATCCAACAGCTACGTCGCTTCTACCCTTAAAATATTTTCAAGTCGTTCATATACCTCGCACCCACGCAAAGTTTAGTCATCAAGGAAGGGTCGGCCTCGCCTCGGCAAAGCCCGACCCTCCCTCGGGGGCTAAAAGGGGGGCAACCCCCTCTGCGTCGAAATTTTCCTCGAAAAAAGATCTCTTCTGCCAGAATATCTTTCGTGCTTTTTGACTACTTCAAAAAGTGGATCCTGAAAACGACGGAGTACACGTAAGCAGCCAAGGCTGACCGAGCTGAGGGATTCCTACGCCTCCGGGATACGGATACCTCACTCATCACCTTCTACGATAAGTAACTCACGTTCGGATAAGTGATCCCGCGGACCGAACAAGTCCTCACGTTCAGAAGCTCTTCTGCCGAAGCGATCCTTCGAGCCTTCTCGACTGAGTCAGTGACAGAGCCTCATGGACGGGTGAAAGTGCGCGTAAGCGGTAAGGCCGACCGAGCCGAGGGACTCCCACGCCTCCGGGATACGGATACCTCACTCATCACCTTCCGTGAGAAGCAACTCTCGCTCGCACAAACATCCCTGTTGCCGACAAAAAAGTCCAGATACTTGAAACAAGATGAAAAGAGACGCAGCTTTACAATGCAGCGAGGGTGTGTGTGTTTTGGCCTCGGCGGCCGCAGAAGGCACACGCTACAAGACAATCTGATCCTGCAGGCTCGGGTCTTGACACTGGAAGGGGGCAGCAGCACCCTCGGCATCGACGACACCTTCGGCAAAGTCCGACCTAGCCTCGGACGGCGACGCGGTCCAAGGATCTCCGCTCTAAGGGATGACGTCATCGCCACGCCCGGTCAATTGCTGCCTGGGTCTTCTCCGGAAATCCGGCCCGAACACCAGCCTGGCGCGGCGGTCAATGCGGTCAAAAATGGGCCGGCAGTAATGATGGTGGCAGGCGGGCGGGAGCAGCAGTCACGTCGTCAGCCAAGCTCACGTCCCATCCGGGGGCAGCGAGAGAACCCCCTCTCACAGCGTGAAGACAACGCGCCCGCGACCCGTTCCTCGAACGGCTCGCGCACGCGCAACGGCCGCCCCGCCAACCACTCGCCCCGTCGCATTAACTCCACGGCGGGACAGGCGACGCCTCTGGCAGAAGAAGCGGACGACGCTTCGCCTTCGCCGTAATAACCGCGCCAAAAAAGGTACGCCGCGTCGTTCGATTTCGCATCCTTTTCCTTTTTTCCTCTTTCTCTCTCTCTCTCTTGCAATAGGGACCGGGAAAGGGGGATACCCCGAAAAGGATCCTTCCCCGTGAAGGAACCAGGCTCCGAGCCTCCCTACTGATCAGAGGTTCGAAGGCTGGCCCCCCGAGGGGTTCGACAGCCGCCTCAGATCGCGTGGGCCCTACACCCACTACTGGTCAGAGGTTCGAAGGCCGGCCCCCCGAAGGGTTCCACGGCCGCCTCAGGCTACTCGAGCTCCGCGCCCATTACTGATCAGGGGTTCGAAGGCTGGCCCCCGAAGGGTTCACAGCCGCCTCAGACGCCGAGCGAGGGATGACCAGGGGTACGTTCGATACATAACCAAGGCTCGGGCTGCGCTCCCGAGGTACCCTAGGACATTTCCGAGACCAGCGGGAGCGATCTTGTAACGGAATCCCATCAGAGGGAGGCATCGAGCCCTCGGACCCCGTCGCCAGGGGACCGGGTCCGGCAGGTCACCCGCAGGTACTTTTGGGCGTGCCTCTGGGCCCCTAGCCAACCCCTAACGAACGGGGCACGGACGTCCACTCGGGTTACCCGCTCGCAGCTCACCGGAGACACCATGTTCGGCGCCCATCGAGGGCAACATGGCGCTTTCCCCCCCTCCTCCTTGCGGAAAGGCGACGCAGGGGCGTATGTAAAAAAGCCGAGTCTGCCCCTGATCGCCCTCTCGCCCTGTGCAGAGGCTCGGGGGCTGCTCTCGCAAACCCGGCTCCGGCCGAACCGTTGACAGCGTCAACATACCAGCCCGAGAACTTGGGACCCGACCGTACACCCGGGCTACGGCCAGCTCGCATGAGGGAACGACCAGACCAGCCGAAGCATTACGCGAGGCATTAAGACCTCGAAGGAGTGAAACCACTCCTCCGAGGCCTTGGGGGCTACACCCGGTGGGTGCGCTCGCGCGCACCCACCGGAACAAAATGCAACCGAGAAAGGCTGGTCCCCTTGCAAAAAAGTGCGACGAAAGCCTCCAAGCGAGTGCTAACACTCCCTTCGAGGCTCGGGGGCTACTGTCGGGGACCATAATTAGGGGTACCCTCAAGGCTCCTAATTCTCAGCTGGTAACCCCCATCAGCATAAAGCTGCTAAGGCCTGATGGGTGCGATTAAGTCAGGGATCAGTCCGTTCGAGCGACTCGATCACGCCTCGCCCGAGCCTAGCCTCGGACAAGGGCAGCCGACCTCGGAGGATTTCCGTCTCGCCCGAGGCCCCCCTCCGACGGTGAACATATTTCCGGCTCGCCCAAGGCCCTGCCTTCGCTAAGAAGCAACCCTGACTAAATCGCCGCACCGACCGACCAAATCGCAGGAGCGTTTAATGCAAAGGTGGCCTGACACCCTTATCCTGACATGCGCCCCCCGGCAGAGCCGAAGTGACCGCCGTCACTTCGCCGCTCCACTGACCGGCCTGACAGAAGGACAGCGCCGCCTGCGCCGCGCCGACTGCAGTGCCACTTGACAGAGTGAGACTGACAGGCAGTCAGGTCCTGCAGAAGGCACCACAAGAAACTCCGCTCCGCCCGACCCAGGGCTCGGACTCGGGCTAAGTCCCGGAAGACGGCGAACTCCGCTCCGCCCGACCCAGGGCTCGGACTCGGGCTAAGTCCCGGAAGACGACGAACTCCGCTCCGCCTGACCCAGGGCTCGGACTCGGGCTAAGTCCCGGAAGACGGCGAACTCCGCTCCGCTCGACCCAGGGCTCGGACTCGGGCTCAGCCCCGCAAGACGGCGAACTCCGCTCCGCCCGACCCAGGGCTCGGACTCGGGCTGAGTCCCGGAAGACGGAGAACTCCGCTCCGCCCGACCCAGGGCTCGGACTCGGGCTCAGCCCCAGAAGACGATGAACTCCGCTTCGCCCGACCCCAGGGCTCGGACTCCGCCCTGGCCTCAACCGACGATCTCCGCCTCGCCCGACCAGGGGCTCGGACTCGGCCTCGGCCACGGAAGACAGACTCGACCTCGGCTTCGGAGGAGCTTCAACCTCGCCCAACCTAGGGCGCGGACCGGCCACGTCAACGGGAGGCGCCATCATCGCCCTACCCCGAGCTGACTCGGGCCGCAGGAAACAAGACCGGCGTCCCATCTGGCTAGCTCCGCCAGATAGGCAATGATGGCGTCCCGCATGCTCTGTGACGACGGCGGCTCTCAGCCCCCTTACGAAAGCAAGAGGACGTCAGCAAGGACCCAACCGCTCCGACAGTTGTCCCTCCGCCAGGCTCCATCGCTCCTCCGACGGCCACGACATCACACCAGCTGGGTGCCAAAATCTCTCCGGCTGCCACGACGACATGTACTTAGGGCGCTAGCTCTCCCCCGCTAGACACGTAGCACTCTGCTACACCCCCGTTGTACGCCTGGATCCTCTCCTTACGCCTATAAAAGGAAGGACCAGGGCCCTCTTAGGGAGGGTTGGCCGCGCGGGGACGAGGACGAGACAGGTGCTCTCTTGGGGCCGCTCGCTTCCCTCTCCCGCGTGGACGCTTGTAACCCCCTACTGCAAGCGCACCCGACCTGGGCGCGGGACGAACACGAAGGCCGCGGGATTCCCACCTCTCTCACGCCGGTCTCCGGCCGCCTCGCTTCTCCCCCCTTCGTGCTCGCCCTCGCGCTCGACCCATCTGGGCTGGGGCACGCGGCGACACTCACTCGTTGGCCCAAGGGACCCCCCGGTCTCGGAACGCCGACAGTAATTCATTCCTTTTAATTTCTAAGGCAAGAGACTTTTGAACACTAACAAATTTGTCTTGTTCCTCATACAAGATGTCCTCTTGCCTCTCTAGCAGTCTATCTTTTTCATTCAATGCATCAATCAGCTTATTAATCTTTTCTACCTTAGCTCTATCTAATCCTTTGAACAAGCTAGTGTAGTCTACTTCATCATCACTAGAGTCCTCATCACTAGAAGTAGAGTACTTGGGAGTTTCTTGAGCGTTTACCTTCTTCTCCTTTGCCATTAGGCAAGTGTGGCGCTCGTTGGGGAAGAGCGACGATTTGTTGAAGGTCGTGGCGGTGAGTCCTTCGTCGTCAGAGTCGGACGAAGAACAGTCCGAGTCCCACTCTTTGGCGAGGTGCGCCTCGCCCTTCGCCTTCTTGTAGGCCTTCTTCTTTTCCCTCTTCCCACTTTTCTCTTGTCCCTGGTCACTATCATTATCGGGACAGTTAGCAATAAAGTGACCAGTCTTACCACATTTGAAGCAGGAGCGCTTTCCCTTCGTCTTGCTTTTGTTGGGATGCTCCTTGCGACCCTTTAGCGCCGTCTTGAAGCACTTGATGATGGGGGTCATTTCTTCCTCGTTAAGCCTGGCCGCCTCAACTTGTGCCACCTTGCTAGGTAGCGCCTCCCTGCTACTTGTTGCTTTGAGAGCAACGGTTTGAGGCTCGTGGATCGGCATTGGGCCATTCAACGCCTCATCAACATATCTTGCCTCCTTGATCATCATTCGCCCACTTACAAACTTTCCGAGTATTTCCTTGGGCGTCATCTTGGTATACCTAGGATTTTCACAAATAGAGTTTACAAGATGAGGATCAAGGACAGTGAAGGACCTTAGCATAAGCCGGACGACATCGTGTTCCGTCCATCTCGTGCTTCCATAGCTCCTGATTTTGTTGACCAAGGTCTTGAGCCTGTTGTACGTTTGGGTTGGCTCCTCGCCCCTGATCATTGCGAACCTTCCCAGTTCGCCCTCCACCAACTCCATCTTGGTAATCATGGTGGCGTCGTTTCCCTCATGCGAGATCTTGAGGGTGTCCCAAATCTGCTTGGCGTTATCCAAGCCGCTCACCTTATGGTATTCTTCCCTGCACAAGGATGCTAATAGAACAGTGGTAGCTTGTGCATTTTTGTGAATTTGTTCATTGATAAACATGGGATTATCCGTACTATCAAATTGCATTCCATTTTCTACTATCTCCCATATACTTGGATGAAGAGAGAACAAATGGGTACGCATTTTGTGACTCCAAAATCCGTAGTCCTCTCCATCAAAGTGCGGGAGTTTCCCAAGTGGAATTGAAAGTAAATGAGCATTGGAGTTAGACGGAATACGAGAATAATCAAAAGAAAAGTTTGAGTTGATCGGTTTCTTTTTCTCGTCATAGTCGTCGTCTCTTTGGGAGGAAGAGGATCCGTCGCTGTCGTAGTAGACGATCTTCTTGATACGCCTCTTCTTCTTCCCGTCCTTCTTCTTATGAGTCGAGCCAGAGTTAGTAGGTTTGTCTTCCCTTGGCTCATTGAAAATGGACTCCTTCTCCTTATCGTTGACCACCATCCCCTTTCCCTTAGGATCCATCTCTTCGGGCGATTAGTCCCTTTTGTGAAGAGAATGGCTCCGATACCAATTGAGAGCACCTAGAGGGGGGTGAATAGGTGATCCTGTAAAAACTTAAAACTTATAGCCACAAAACATGGTTAAGTGTTAGAGAGATAATGCCAAGTGACTATAAAGCGAGCTCTTGCGAATCACAACAATCACACAAAAAGACAATCACAAGAGACACGTGAGTTATCCCGTGGTTCGACAAGTACAACACTTGTCTACCTCCACGTTGTGGCGTCCCAATGGACGAGGGTTGCACTCAACCCCTTTCAAGTGATCCAATGATCAACTTGAATACCACGGTGTTTTTCTTTCTTTCACTATATCCCGTTTGCGAGGAATCTCCACAACTTGGAGCCTCTCGCCCTTACAATTTGATGATCACAAAGAAGCACGGATGTAAGGGAGGGAAGAGCAACACACACAAGACTCAAAGCAAGATCACAAACACGCACACTAGCCACAACTTGAGCTCTAAGTTCACAAACAGAGTTCTCAACTCAAGATGAGCTTAAATTGCTATCACAACGAATCAAATGCGCTAGAATGAAGTCTTGGTGCTTAGAGATGATCAAAGAATGCTTGGTGTACTCCTCCATGCGCCTAGGGGTCCCTTTCATAGCCCCAAGGCAGCTAGGAGCCGTTGGAAGCAATCCAGGAAGACAATTCTTGCCTTCTGTCGGGTGGCGCATCGGACAGTCTGGTGCACCACCGGATATTTACAGTTCACTGTCCAGTGCAGATTGCTTTCCTAAATTGGTGCAGCCGACCGTTGAAGATTTGGAGCCGTTGGCGCACCGGACACTGTTTGGTGCGCACCGGACAGTCAGGTGCCCCCATCAGACCGTTGGCTCGGCCACGCGTCACGCGCGGATTGCGGCCGACCGTTGGTGCAACCGACCGTTGGCTCACGGACAGTCCGGTGCACCACCGGACAGTCCGATGAATTTTAGCCGTACGCCGCCGACGAATTTCCGAGGGCGGCCAGCTGACAGATGCCAGCCTGGCGCACCGGACACTGTCCGGTGCACCACCGGACAATCCGGTGCACCCAGACTGCGCAGAGTCTTGGCTGCTCCAGCCAAGTCTTTTTCCTTTTGAAGTTTCTCTGATTCTAGCACTTAGGCAAATATGTTAGTGCACAAAAACCAATGTACTAAGTCTAGAATCATACCTTTGTATTGATTTGCACTTCATCCACCATTTGGCACTTATTAATACTTAAGGCAATTGTGTTGGACACTTAATCACCAAAATACTTTAGAAATGGCCCAAGGGCACATTTCCCTTTCAGTTACCAGGAATGCCACCAGATAGGGAAGTTGAGTTTGTTATTGATCTCTTACCGTGGACTGCTCCTATTTCTAAACGACCATACAGGATGTTCGTAGAAGAGTTAAAGGAACTTAAGAAGCAGTTAACTGAGTTACAAGAGGCTGGGTACATCCGTCCGAGTTCCTCACCTCGGGGAGCGTCGGTTCTGTTTGTACAGAAGAAGGATGGATCATAAAGGATGTGTGTGGATTATAGATCCCTAAATGATGTTACTGTTACTATGAAGAACAAGTACCCGTTACCCTGCATTGAGAATTTATTTGATCAGATGAGAGGTGCTAGGGTATTCTCGAAGATTGATCTCCGATCGGGATACCATCAGATGAGGATTAGGCCATCGGATATTCCCAAGACAGCTTTCTCGACCCGATATGGTTTATATGAGTTCACGGTTATGCGCCAAAGGATGATCCTTAGTTCGTTTTATATTTATCTTTTATTTTGTAATAAGACTTTCATTATGTAATAATTACTCTGATGTTATTGTGACATTTATCTCTATACACTCTGTTATTATATATGTTGTCTTCTTAGCGTATGTATGAGATGCACCTAGTTTGTTCCTTAAAGCCCGGGTATGACAGAGACTAAAAATTAGTTTCTAAAAATCAAACACCAAAAAATTATCCCTAATTCTAGCGGGTGTTGGGTGCAGGAACGTGCTCACCTAGAGTACTTCTTAAATATGAGCAGAGGAGTATAAGAGGGTAAAAATGGAAAGTTGTTTTACTCTATACTAGTAAAGTATTTTTGACATCCAGTACCATGAGGTTAGCGGACTGGTATTATGTACATCACTACTAGGGCCCTGTTTGGGAACATAGTTTTTCCAAACTACAGTTTTTCAAATACTAAAGTATACTTTAGTCATGACATTACTACAGTTTACAATGCTTTAGTTTTCGAATACAACAGTATCCAATACATCAAGGTATTTGGGAAAAACTTTGGTTGAGACCAATCAGCCAGAGCGGGACCCAGCTGGCGCTCTCTTTACAGAGAAAAACTTTGGTTGAGACCAAAGTTTCCAAAACTGTAAAACAAGTGCAGTATTTACAATACTACAGTTTAGTATACAGAGATTTCAGATGAGTTGCCAAACACCTCAAAGTATATAATACCACAGTATTACTCAATACTACAGTATTGCTTCAATACTGCAGAAAAACTTTGTTCCCAAACACTCCCTAGTTTGTCCTGATATTTCGGAAGCATTTGGGTAACAGTCTGAAATTGTAATGAACTAAAGAATATCATGTGCGAACATCGAATCATCTAGCAAAGTTATTCGTAACACTTGTAATTTAATGACAAAATCATCTAGCAAAGTTATGATGAGAAAAGGTTTATGCAATAGTAGTTGTAAGGACCTGATATGCCTAGAGGGAGGGTAAATACACTACAGGAAACGCCTAAATTTTCGTGGGTCGAGATATTTTCGTCGGCCGGCCCACGAAAATACTGACGTTATTTTCGTTGGTCCCTAGGCCGACGAAAATAATGCGTATTTTCGTGGGCCCATCAATATGTTCGTCGGCAGGCCGACGAAAATAACGCTTATTTTCGTGGGCCGAGGCCAAACCGACGAAAATACATCATTAACCATCCTCTATTTTCGTCGGCCTAGTGAGGCCGACGAAAATAGAGGCCCAACATCATCGTCCTCGGCCTCGCTCGTTTCAATCGCGCGTCACTCGTTTCAATCCGCCGTCGCCTCGCCGCGCCGCCGCCCCACGCCCGCCCTCCCCTCGCCGCGCCACCGCACGCCGCCCGCCGCCCGCCGGTGCCCGCGCCGACGCGCCACGCCGCCGCCCCGCGCGCTAAGGGAGCCTGCGCGCGCGCGCCCTCACAGCAGCGCCGCCGCGGGCCCGCGCCGCCGCACGCCCGCGCCGCCGCCGAGCACACGCCGGTCCGCCCCTGCACGCCGCCGAGCCCCACGCCGCCGAGGCCCACGCCCCCACGCCCGCCCCTGCACGCCGTGCCCCTAGCCCCTACACGCCGCGCCTCTCGCCCGTGCACGCCTGCCGAGCCCCACGCCCGCCCCGCCGAGCCCCACGCCGCCCCACGCCGCTGCCCGCACGCCCGTCGTCCGAGGCACCCCGCCCATCCCTCGCTGCGCCGTCGTCCCGCCTGAGGCGCGCTGCACCGCATCGCGACGGCCTCCCTACGCCGTGCCGCCGCCCACATGCCCGCCCGCTCTGTCGCGAAGGTCTCCCACCTGCGCCGTCGCCCGCCTCGACTCGCCCGCATTTTCGCCATCAGGCAAGTATAATTGCCGAGGCTCCGAGGTCATTAATTTATATTAGTCATCTTGTCGTCTTGTGATTAGTTTAACTGTTTATTGCTTTAATTCAAATTCATATTTTGTCTCCGAGTTATGTTTTAATGTTTAGAGTTTAGTTTTAATCGTTAACCGTAGCGAACCGTATGCGTCACCCGTTCGGGAACGGCGAACGTCACATTGGCTTGTGAGGTTCGTCGCTCCGGAATTGTCCACGTATTTTGGACAGCCTGAGAGTGTAGGCCGATGCTTATGATTTGTGATATGTGCCTTACGATTTACGCGGAATTTCGGTTGTGTAACTCAGTTGTTCTCCAACACACCATGTTCAGGCGTGTGCTTGGAGAGCAGCAGGGTTATGCTGCCGAAATTTCACGGCAATCGTAGGCTACACGTCACAAATCACAAGCATCGGTCTACACTCTTGGGTGGGTTTAGGGCCTTTACCTAATAGGGAGTTCACCTAAGCCACGGACGATCGTTGATGTTCTTTGTCTTTCGTTTAGCCTTTGAAATGAACGGTGATCGGAGGGTGATGTATGACGGGTGGAGAAAGGATGGGGCACATTCGAATGAATGGATGGTTGTAACAAAGGCTTTTCTTGGGCACGCTTTCAAAGATGCAACTGGTCGTCTAGTGAAGTGTCCTTGCAATCGCTGCGAGAACAAGTGGCCTCAGAAGAAGGAAGAAATGGAGAAACACCTTTGCAAAAGTGGGTTTATGCCGAACTACCTTGTATGGTACCGACATGGAGAGTCTATTAGACACGTTGACGCGGAGGTGGAGCTTGATGACGATCATGATAGGATGGACGATATGTTGCATGATCTTGGTAGGGAGGTTGAAATGAACGCTGAGGAGCCGGGGCAGCTTCCACGCGATGCTCAAGAATTCTTCTGGCTACTCGCCGCGGAAGAAGAGAGACTGCACGAGCACACTCAGATGTCAGTACTTGGGACTCTCACAAGACTAATGGCGATAAAGTCGAAGCACAACATTTCTAACAGTGCTTACAACGACATCGTCCAACTTATGGGCGAGGTTCTCCCGGAGAATCATAAGTTGCCAAAGAATATGTACTTCGCAAAGAAGATGTTGGCTGGTCTTGGGATGACATATGAGAAGATCGATGTGTGTCCCAACAGTTGCATGCTATTCTTTGAGGAGGATAACAAGCTGGACCGTTGTAAGCATTGTGAAGCTTCTAGATATGTCGAGGTGACAAATGATGAGGGTGAATTGGTAGTTACAAAGGTCGCAGCTAAGCAACTTCGTCGGTTGCCCATCATTCCTCGGCTTTCAAGGTTGTTCCTCAACAAGGAAATAGCTCTGCATATGACGTGGCCAAAGAATGGTGTACGTCTCATCACTGATCCAGACATAATGGTCCATCCGTCGGACGGTGATGCGTGGAAGGCATTTGACGAGTTTGATCCCGAATTTGCAAACGACCCTAGGAGTGTACGGCTTGGTCTATCGACGGACGGATTCACACCTTTCAATACCAGTGCAAGCCCTTACTCGTGTTGGCCTGTCTTCATTGTGCCATATAATCTTCCTCCTGAGTTGGTCAATAAAGAAGAGTTCATGTTCCTTGCACTAGTCATCCCAGGCCCCGAGCATCCAGGGCCAAAGCTGAATATGTTTGTTCGCCCTTTAATTGAAGAGCTAAAACAATTGTGGAGAGGTGTGAAGGCTTATGACAGCCATACTGAAAAGGAGTTTACCATGCGCGCTGCTTATTTGTGGTCAGTGCATGATCTGCTGGCGTATGGAGATTGGTCTGGATGGTGTGTCCATGGTCGGTTGTGCTGTCCTATATGTATGAATGATACGGATGCATTCAGATTGAAGCATGGTGGGAAAGTGTCATTCTTTGATGCTCATCGATGTTGGACTCCATTCAAGCATGATTTCAGGAATTCGCTTACTGCATTTAGAGGTGGAGCCAAAATCAGAAATGGGCCACCAAAGAGGCAAACTGCACCGCAGATAATGGCATGGCATGCTTGTCTGAAGCAAGGAGAAAATGATAGGTTCCAATGCTACGGGGAGGACCATAACTGGACCCATATTTCATCAATATGGGAGCTTCCGTATGCAAAAGCCTTGATCATGCCGCACAACATAGACTTGATGCACCAAGAGCGTAACATTGCTGAAAGCATCATAAGCACATGTTTCGATGTGACTGATAAAACGAAAGATAATATGAAGGCAAGAAAAGACATGGCTGAAATTTGTAAGAGGCCGATGCTCGAGTTGAAAGTAAGCGATAAAGGGCATGAAAGTAGGCCGCGAGCTGATTACTGCCTCAAGCCGGATGAAAGGAAAGAAATATTTAAGTGGTTGAAGAATCTGAAATTTCCAGATCGGTATGCGGCAAATCTGAAACGGGCAGTCAATCTGAAGACCGGTAAATTGATCGGTTTAAAAAGCCATGACTACCATATTATTATGGAGAGGCTGATGCCCGTGATGTTTCGAGGCTATTTTAAGGATGAGCTTTGGAGCATATTTGCAGAGTTGAGTTACTTCTATAGGGAAGTATGCGCAAAGACGGTATCGAAGAGGTTGATGCAGAAATTTGAGAAAGAAATTCCAATTCTTATTTGTAAATTTGAAAAGGTTTTCCCGCCAGGATTCTTCAATGTGATGCAACATCTAATTGTGCATTTGCCTTGGGAAGCTTTGGTAGGCGGACCAGTGCAATTTAGGTGGATGTATCCTATAGAAAGGGCGTTGAAAAAGCTCAGGGCGTCTGTTCGGAACAAGGCTAGAGTCGAAGGGTGTATTGCAGAGGCTTTTGCCCTTAAGGAGATATCTCAATTCTCAACCAGGTATTTCGCTCGAGCCAACAATGTGTTTGCGCCTTCAGTGCGACTTCATGTCGAAAATGAATCACCCCAAAGCACCCTTCAAATTTTTGCGAATCCGGGTAAAGCAGTTGGAAAAGGGAGTGTACGTCACATTGAAGCATCAGATTTGAACACGCTAATGCTATATATGTATAGCAATATTGACAGCACACAGGAGGCATTCGAGTAAGTTTTCCTCATAGTTACGTCCATTTTCTCATCTCATAATTTCTATAGTGTGTAATCTCCATGTTTGTAATATGTCCAGCATGTTTGATGAAGAATGTTGGAAATCTACTAGTAAACCTACGGCCATCCAATTAGAAAATCTTCGACGTGATGGGTTGAAAGGTGGACCAAACTTCGTGTAGTGGTTTCGTAATTATGTTAGTAATTGTCGTTCTCTCATTGTCCATACTTAATCTTTGAATTTTGGACTTGGAAGATATAATGCATATACTAATTACTTGTATAGGTTTCCAAAAACTCTGTGCACCCGGACTTGCAGCAAATGGCACATACCTCTGTGTCCGTCCGAAACTATACTCGCTATGATGTAAATGGATATCGCTTCCGAACTGCGAAATTGGAGAAGAGTCGACCATTGGCAGCCACCACCAATAGTGGTGTGTTGGCAAGTTCATATGTTGACGATGACAAAGTAGTGGACTATTACGGTGTTCTTGAAAACATTGTAGAGTTGATTTTCGATGGCCCCAAAGAACTTAAAGTCGTGTTTTTCGAGTGCGACTGGTTTGATGCTCATAGTGGGACTCGTGTCGACAAGTATGGTAATGTCGAGGTGAAGCATAGCTCTAGGATTCCGAGCAGTATGAGCGATGTTGTCCTTGCAAATCAGGCAAAACAGGTGTACTACCTGCCATATCCTCACCCAAGCCTTAGGGCTTGGTGGGTTGCAATCAAAGTCAACCCACAAGTTGTCGCTCCAGAGAGTGCTGACTACGTGAGTACGAGCAGGGACAACGATGATGCTGTTTTTCAACCAGAAGCGGCGTCGAATCAAGACATAGCTCACCGATTCCATGTGACCAATGGAGAAGGACTTGAAAATCTCTGTTGCAATTCAAGCGACTTAATTGAAGAACCTAGGTCAAAGCGCAAACGACCTGTCGTCGTTAGAAGATCAGTAAGGATCCAACGAAATCAAGAGCGTATGAATAAACAACAAGCCGAAGAAGCATCATCGGATGCGGATGACTTTTGATTAGTATGTTTCTTTTAGTTAATCAATTAAGCTATGTATTCCAATTTCCACATTATTAGTTTTCATATTATTTGTTTCATATACTGTGGTTTGACATTAATTTATCTACAGTTGAACATGTTCAAGCATAGGAGATCGAGGAGGAGTGGGGGCAGCGCGGCCAGCGAGGACAGCTCGGGCAGTGGGCTTTTTCAGGGCACCTCCCCAGGTAACACTATCTAAACACTTCAATTCCATAGCAACTCTTTTTTTATTATCAAAAATGGCTCGCAGGCACAAGGATGGGGACGGTGGCCAGGACAAGCTCCAGCGTCGCAGCCACAGTGGACCGGTGTTGGGTGGACGCAGGCACCTCCAGGCACTTGGACGCCTCCACCCCAAGGATCGCAGCCAGTCCCGGGATGGGTGCCACCGGTCTCCCAGCCACCGGCGGGCTCTCAGCCATTTCAAGCGTGGATGGCACCGCCACCAACGGGGTGGGTGCCACCACCTCTGGGGTGGCCAGCACAACAGTACCCGTGGATGCATGCACAACCTCCTCCTCACCATGGATCACAGGTGACGTTCCATGTTTAGTTTTATGCACATATTGACCAAACACAGCAATGTATAGGTATAGTGATAGCACAATACAGCCTTATTTGAATGATTGATGAATTGCAGGGTTCAGCGTCACATGCTCATGGATCGGAGGGTGGTATCAACGTCCAAGACTTCCTCGTCCATGGTGCTGGAGGGAGTGGCCACCTTCCTGGTGGCGGAGGAGGGAGTGGCCAAAACTCCCACAGCCCGCCGGAGTGAGGAGTGAGTAGTGAGTAGCTTATGGACTTATGGACTCTAGACTTATGGACTAGAGTTTTGTGAATTGTGTATTTGAATGGACAATGGACTTATGGACTCTAGACTTATTTGAATGGACTATGGACTATTTATGTATATGTGAATGTGTTTTGTGAATTATGTATTAGGCTTGTGAATCTGTATATGTGAATTGTGATATTGTGTATATTGCTGTGAATTATTAATAGGTGCAGAAAAATCTGTTTTGGGGGGGGGGGGGGAACCATCAATTTTCGTCGGCCTCGGTGGTGGCCGACGAAAATATGTTCCCAGGCTATTTTCGTTGGCCACCGCCTAGGCCGACGAAAATAGCCTGGCACGTATTTTCGTCGGCCACCACCGGGCCGACGAAAATAAATGGTCGACTGATTATTTTCGTCGGCCTTGGGAAAGCCGACGAAAATAGGTTATTTTCGTATAACCGCCTATTTTCGTCGAACTTATTTTCGGCGGCTGTTTTCGTCGGCCTGCCGACGAAAATATATTTTTCTTATTTTCGTGGGTTTTTGGCCTACGAAAATTTAGGCGTTTCCTGTAGTGATATGCTACCTGTAAAATTTCAGCTCAAGAAAAAAATTAAATTTCCGAGCGAAAGTGTCGCTCTGAGCCCGGCACTGTCGAACAACTTCAAGAACTCCAACTGGTGTCAAACTTTTGCAGAGTCTATCAGAATAGATGATAGCTTCTACCTTGAATAAGAAGCTAAGACTAGTAAAGTACAGTAAGCAAAACATACAAGGTAGAAAGATATTAAGTATGAGCTATTCAAACCCTAACTACCCAAGTTAGCATTTCAGATCAACATATATTGACACATATTTTATTTTGTGGTTTATCTCGCCACAAAGACTTGTCTACCTCGACGATGTTGAGGAGGGCCACAAAGACAGAGGGACACAAACCCTTCCTCGGTATCAAGTCAAGAGCTCTCGCTCTTACTCTTAGCATGAGAGGTTTGATTTGCGAACGCGCTGCTCCTGCTGCCGAGCGAGCGCAGGGGCTTGATCCATCCAGCAGAAAGTTGGGACGTTACCGGATTTGATTTGCGCTCGACCGTAACCCGATTCCACCGTACCATCTGTTAACGCAGCACTAGAACCAACGGAAAAAAGAAAAACTTGAACCAAACGCTGTCCGAGTCCAATACGTCTGGGAAACAGGCCTACCATCTAGAAGCAGGATATCACACTGTTGACAAAGAAAAATTGTATCGAAGTGAAAGCTTGGACAATGGTAATAAACTCCTTGCATAAAGAAAATATTTGATGAAGCAAAAGTAGCAACGAAACAAGCGAAAGGGAAGAAGAATAAAAAAAACGACATGTTCGCTGTCTAGGCCTTGTGCTGCCAACTGTAAAGTAGGTCCCAGGTGATGGAATTATGGTCCATAACCTAAACTAAAAGGCCAATTCACCATGAAATCAGCCGACCAGGAAATGCTCGATAGTTTATCATGTGCAGACCGGGATTAGCGTCGGCTACAGCGTATTCTCGCTGTGCTTAGGATTGATCGCAACCGTGGACATGTTAGTCTTTATCGATGTTAATACATACTCAATACAGAAGGACAATGAGGAGGATAGACATCAAATTGTGATATATCTATATCTATATCGTGGCATGTGTTTCCATCATTCCAGATGACTTCTCGCAGCTGCTTTCACTTGCACGTGGGTGGTAATGGATCATGATTCGAATGTCTTTTCACAAAAAAGTTAGAGTCCTTAAATAATTTTAATTCAAAAATAAATAGAAATATAGTCCGACCCTAATTTGATTTAATTTTTAAAATTTATAGTGTAAAATCTAGAGTCTATTACCGCCCCTACAACCTACTTGTACCTGCTCACTACCATAAACTATAAAGGTCTCCCGGAAGACCGAACAATCTGCTTCGGCGGAAGAAACTTCCCTTTTGGACTGCTGCACGTGCGGGCGCAGCCGCGCAGGTGCTCAGCTCTCCACCGGCGGCGTCCGGTTCTCTGTTCTTCGTTCGGTCTCCGAAATGGTGGTCAAAAAGAAGTGTGTGACTCACTGTCTGACTGAGGTGAGCCACTCATCAGACTGCGATTTGCGACCAGAGGTCAGCCACTCGTTTAAAGCCATATTAATTCTCACATAATCAATACCACTTCCTCCATTTTAAATTATAAATCTTGCTATTTTTTAGGTAGAAAAATACATTGTCGTGGGAGCTGTTTTTTTTAAAAGCCAGGAAAGTACTATTTGGCCCATCTGTCCGTTACTCCGTTTGCCCATTTCAATAAAGAATTATGCACGGCCCATTTCCCATTTGTGCCCGGCCAACCGGCCGCAGGCCTAGGTCCAGTCAGCAGAGCACGGTAGTGGAGGGTGGCCGGTTGCGCAGGCTCAAACCACTAGCCCGTCGGCTATTTACTCCTACTAGTAAATTGCTCGCGCCTACGCGAGTCGTTGACGATGTGCTTAGAGTATACATGTCCAAACCGGGCCGGCCCGATATGTAGCCCATGGCCCGGCACGCCTTGGCACGGCCCAGGCCCGGCCCGGCACGCAGGCCGCCGTGTCCGTGCCGGCCCGGCCCGGTGCGCGTGCCGTGCTTGGGCAGGCGGCCTGGCACGCGGTGCTGGCACGGGCCCGGCCCGGTTAAGGCGCTGGCACGGCACCGGCCCGAGTAAAAACGCGTCCGTCCCCGACTCCCACGGACACGCGGTCGCATTCTCCAAATTTCAGAACCTGCTGTCTGCTCTCCTTTCTCCTCTCTCGCGTCGCGGGCGACTGGCGACTCGGCTTGGAGATTTAGGGTTAGCGCTTGCTGGGGGCCGGCGCCGGTGGAGAACTCCGGTCTCCGGCCGACGACCGACGGCCCGACGCTAATCTTCCTCTTCCTCTCTCGGTCCGTCCTATCCTCTTCCTTTCTCGCTCCGCTTGTTCAGTGCACCCTAACCCTAAACGGCTAAACCTCGATCTGCGCCAAGCTCGCTCCTCTACCTCTGTCGCCTGCCTTGTCGTTGGTGGATCCGGTGCTCCGATGTTGCAGGTAACCCTAAATCTCGTTCTCTCGGTCCTTTCTTCCTTTCTCGCTCTGTCGCCGTGAGTCGTTTGTGTGTGTCGTCTTCCTTTCTCGATCTCTAGGTGTCGTCTTCCTTTCTCGTTCTCTCGATCCGCCACCGTGTGAGCCGTCTTCTTTCTCATTCTCTCGCTCCGCCGCCGTGAGCACGTAACCCTAACCATAAGCTTGATTTGTTCAGGTGTGCGCCTTGTGTGTGCGCCGCGCACCGTGAGGAGCCGGAGAAGCCGGAGAGGCGGTGGCCATGTCCATGGACTCGGCTGACGATGAGCTCAATATTGATGCCGTGGTCGAGGAGCGGCGGCTTGAAGCACATAATGAGGCAGAGGATGCTCGATGCCTCCTCCTTGGTCCCGCTACCATCGATCTGGACGGCGCCGGGACCCAACCGACCCGAACATACATGGGCTCCACAAGCCCAACGGCCGACGCGAGCACCTCTGTCCCTGTGCGTGATAAACGTTCTAGGAGGAGAGCTCCAACCTCTAAGGTATGGCTGCACTTTGAGGAGGTAACTACGATGCAAAATGGTAAGGAGGTAAGAGTATCTGCCACTTGTCTTCACTGCAAGAATAGTATGTCTGCTAAATCTTCATCTGGAACTGGCCATTTGATCAGACACTTGGATCTTTGCCCTGCTAAAAAGAGAAGGATAGATCTGGGAAATCTCAGTCTTTGCTTAAATATAATCCAGATGGATCTGTTAATCATTGGGAGTATTCCCCTTCTGTTGCTAGAACTGAGCTTTGTCGCTTAATTGCTAGGCTAGACCTGCCACTTTGTTTTGGTAAATCTAGTGCTTTTCAGGAGTATATAACTCGTGCCCATAATCCAAGGTTTATTAAATCTTCTAGGCAAACTGCTGCTAGAGACTTGATTCGACTGTTTAATGATCATGTTGAAGTACTTATTGAAGTCCTTAAACATGTTTCATCTGTTGCTTTGACATCTGATATATGGTCTGGTAAAGCTAAAGAGGACTATATTAGTGTTGTTGCTCATTTTGTGAACTCTGATTGGTGTTTAGAAAAGAGATTGCTTGGTCTTAGACCTATAGAGGTTGCTCATACAGGTCTTAACATTGCTGAGCGTGTTGAAATGGTTGCAAATGACTATAGCATTACTGATAAGATTTTTGCTATTGTGCTTGATAATGCCTCATCTAACAAAACTGCAATTGATGTTCTGAAACCCGTCTTTTCTGGTTATATTGGCCATTTGATACCTGCACCTAGTAGGAATGAGAGTGATTTGAGTACTATCTTTTTGCATCAGCGTTGCGCTTGCCATATTATTAATCTGATTGTTAAAAGTTGTTTGAAACGTTTGCAACCATATCTTGAAGACTTTAGGACAGCTATAACATTTTTAAACTCTTCAAATCAAAGAATTGCTTCTTATAAACAGTACTGCATGAGTGTTGGTGTTAGACCACGTAAATTTGGAGTAGATATGGATGTTAGGTGGAATTCAACATTCCTGATGCTTAAACATTTAGTTCCTTATCATAGCACTTTCTCTGTGTGGATTAGAACTAATTATACTTGCAAAGAGGATGGGTCTTTTTTATTGAGTGATAATCATTGGGTTGTTGCTGAAAAATTGTTGTGTTTCCTTCAATTATTCTATGACTCAACTGTTGCACTTTCTGGGATATATTACCCTACATCACCTTTAATGTTGCATCATATTTTGAAAATTGCTAGACATCTAAATGCATATGAGAATCATGAACTTTTTAAGAAATGTTGTTGTACCTATGAAAACAAAATTTCTGAAATATTGGAGGGAAATACCCATTCTTTATGCATTTGCTTTCATTCTTGATCCTCGAGCAAAGATGAGGGGCTTTCATAAAGTTCTTCAAAGATTATCTTCTCTTAATGGCACTGACTATAGTAGATATCCTTCATGTGTTAGATGCAAGTTAACTAAGATGTATCAAATTTATGAGGCCAAATTTGGAGGAGTTTGCTTGACTCCTCAACCACAATCAGGTAGTGGTTCTAGTAAGGCCACAGAGGCATGGGATGATATATATGGTGATGATGAAAATTACAGCAACACTGGTACAGCTGGTACATCTACTGGTTTATCTGAGTTAACTTCTTACCTTGATAGTGACACTGAAACTAAATTTGGGCCTGATTTCAACATTCTTATGTGGTGGCAACGCCACAATCAAACTTACCCTATTCTTTCTATACTAGCTAAAGATGTTATGACTGTCCCTGTTTCTACAATATCTTCATAATCTACTTTCAGTCTAGCTAGCAGGGTGCTCGAGGAGCGGCGACGACGGTTGACGACAGACATGGTGGAAGTGCTCTCATGTATCAAGGATTGGGAGTTGGCTGACCAGCACAAGCAACATATTGTGGAGAAGGAAACCAAAGAACTTGAAGCAACCTTTGAAGATATGTACCTAGATGATGAGCAACGAGTATCACCAGGGAGCAAAAGAAAGGAACATGAAGGAGGAGGAGATGCGAGAAAGGAAGCAGCACCAAAGAGTTCCAAAAGCAAATAACCTTAAACTTATTCTCTCTTTCTTTGCCTACCTATTTATGTTCTCTTATTTGTAATATGCTCATATGGACTGTGGACTGTGGACTGAACTATGAACCTATAAATATTTTAAGGAGCTGGCTGTACTCTTTTCCTTCCTAGGGTTTTCTCACGAGATGTGAGTTTTTACCTAGGAAGGTTTTTAATGAGGCAGCATTGCACTAAGGCTCCACAAGTATTTCTGTTAAATTTGATGTATTCTGTGTACATGTATGGTTTAATGTGATGTTTTATGTGCATTTCTATTAAATCTGTTATATTATGTATATTTGGTTACTGGGTCCGAGCCGAGCCCGGCACTAATGGGCTAAACGTGCCCCCGGCCTGGCCCGGCCCGACCCGTTTAACCTTGTGCGTGCCGTGCCTGGGCAGCACAAATGGCCCGCGTGCCAGCCCGGTCCGGCCCGTATAACAGGCGTGCCGTGCCTGGGCACGACTGAGTCGGGCCGTGCCCAGTCGTGCCCGTGCCGGGCTGGCCCGGCACGTCCATTTGGACATGTATAGCTTAGAGCAACGTATAAACTAACTCCAAAATAGATATTAGTTAAAAATAACGGCGTCTCGCATTCACAACTTCCTCTCCCTCATATTTTGGTGTGTTTCATCCCTCCCCAATCCATTCTCAACGTATTGGAATATTGGATCATCCACAGGCTCCCAACGACTATACAAATTGCGCCACATATCATATTTAAAAGAACTGTTGGAGTACCCATCATAATTCACTTTTAAAACTTTTTAGCCTACTCTTAATAATCAATTTTTGGGGTAAAATTTTTAACATCCTCTTGAAGTTGCTCTTACACAGCTAAAAGAGTGTTACTTTAGAAATAATATAGGGTAGACGGGTAGCAATAGGCGTATAGATGTACATATAGAATTAACAGAATTATTTGAATAGTTAATTAATTACAGTAGAAGAACAGTTCAATTTGCAAATATAGCAGCATGAGCCATCTAGATGTTGTATTGTAATTGTGCTGCTTGTTGAGTAGAAATATACATGCATCGAATCAATAAAATATTGGTCTTAAAGGCCACAAAACAATGATGTGCTCAAAGACAGTTCGTTTGAGTTCATGAGGTTTGGTATGAAATCACCAAAAGAATTTAGGGATGGGTTGTCCGACCTGATGGGTAGACGACCAATATCTTGTTGCTTGTTAATGGAGGGTGGAGACCACAACAACTGTTCACCGCTCATTATTCACGTAATGCCTCTAGCTAGTTGCTCAAATCTCTGGATAACAACCTACTGATTCCTGCCCGTGTATATGCCAAGTAGGGACTGCAAAGTAGAGAATAGTGAAAGTTCCCTTTGACCCGGGAACAGGATCTGGATGTCGCCTAGAGGGGGGGTGAATAGGCGAATAAAACTTATTACTTTAAAACTTAAATTCTTACTCTACTCGAAGACTTAGTACGCAGTGGAATGAGAAGACTCTTCGAGTAGGTCGCAGCGGAATGGAAGATCCTGTCTCAAAAATGTCCTGCACTTCAAATCAAGCTTATACCACAGATAAGTATTGAAGTGCAGATATAAAGGTGAGTAAAACAGAGAGTCAGGATACAATACAGAATAGAGCACACAGACGCAAGGATTTATCCCGAGGTTCGGCCAAGCCTGAAATGCTTGCCTAGTCCTCGTTGGAGTTAGCCACACCTGGGCTTGGAGTCTATTTCAACTCCTTCCTCCGTTTGCTCAGATCTGTCAGTATGACAGATAGAGCCTTTTACTATTGAGTGGGGTTACAACAGAACCGCGGCTGCTTACAAACTTCTTGGCAGCACCCCGGCAGAGTAACGATACGCTCAAGACCTTGCTCTAGCTCTTAGCAGCACTACTCCTCTCTCTAAAGGCTTATAGCTGTGCCTTCTACACAAACTATAGAGTTACACACAAGAGGGAGAGCGAGAATTGATTCCAATGAAGTATACACTTGTTGGCTGCACCTGTACATTGCTTGAGGCGCCTAGGGGTCCCTTTTATAGGCACAAGGGGCCTAGGAGCCGTTGGAAGCAAATCAGGAAGGCAAATCTTGCCTTCGGTCGGGTGGCGCACCGGACAGTCCGGTGCACACCGGACACTGTCCGGTGCCCGATTTCTTTCCTTCTATGGCGAAGCCGACCGTTGGCAGTCTTGGAGCCGTTGGCGCACCGGACATGTCCGGTGCACACCGGACAGTCCGGTGCCTCCATCTAGCTGTTGGCTCGGCCACGTGTCCCGCGCAGATCGCGCGGCCGACCGTTGGCCCAGTCGACCGTTGGCTCACCGGATAGTCCGGTGCACACCGGACAGTCCGGTGAATTTTAGCCGTACGCCGTCGGCGAATTCCCGAGAGCGGCTACTTCACGCCGAGCCAGCCTGGCGCACCGGACACTGTCCGGTGCACCACCGGACAGTCCGGTGTGCCAGACTGAGCTGAGTCTTGGCTGCACTCAGCCAAGTCTTTTTCTCCTCTTTTCTTTTCTTCTTCTTTCTGTTTCTAACACTTAGACAAGTATATTAGTACACAAAACCAATGTACTAAGGCCTAGAAACATACCTTTACTCTTGATCGTTAAATCTATAGCATTTCACATGCTTGAGCTTTGATGTTGGACTCATAAATCATCAAGTCGGCTTGACTTGATCTAGATTGACATTACTTGGCTCCAACATCCTGCAAAGGTCACATAGAACATCTCCAAACATAGGATCAACCCAAACTAAAGATTAAAGTGAACTTAGCTCTTTTGGGCTGCTTCCAGTTCTGGTTTTGACACTTGTTCTCCTTCTAGTGACCTTGATCTCCTTCTTAGAGCTTGATCTTGAGCCTTATGACTTACACCACATAACTGTAGTTGTTTCCTCATTGGCTGTAAGTCACGTTCTTATGTAGTGATCCTTGATGTGCCGTAGCTGTTCTCAACTCGATCACCCTTGACTTTGCAAGCCTTCTTCTTCACCCTTGGCTTTGGGTTCCTCAGCCTCCTTGACCTTCTCCCGTGCACTTGGTACCTCGAAGCTTTTCTTGCCTCCGTCCTTGGCTTGATCAGTTGTCTCCGAGCTACGCACCCGAGTCTCACTTATGCAATGTCCATCTTACTTGTGATGTTCATCATGTATCCATAATCCAGTTCTTGGACCATCACATTTGTTCACTTGTGTTGAACCCTGTAGGCTTTACCTTAAGCACCTGTTCAACACTTAGTACACTTGTTAGTCCTTTAATTGAGTTGTCATCCAAACACCAAAACTCATAAGAGAGCTTTCAATCTCCCCCTTTTTGGTGATTGATGGCAACACAATTAAAGCTTACATAAGAATAAGATTTGAAGCACAAATTTTGAATTCTAAGTTTATAGAATGCTCCCCCTAAATATGTGCTTACTTCAAAAACATAATCTTGACCTCAGACGCCAATTTGCACATACTTAGGCAATTCGAAGCATTTCTACACCTTAGCACTTTTTAGGATGCATTGTGTCAAGAATCAAACCATGATGTTATAACACACAAATGCACATAATCAGAGTTAAGCACCATTCAAATTAGTGGATATATCACAGGAATATCAACCTACCACTATTCACCATTACGATACCTATTTAAACTAAGATACCAATTTAAAGCAATCTTAAAGCACCTTTAGTCTTAAAGCACCATTAACCACATGGCTATCTATTACACTCTATTCTTAAAGCACCATTAACCACATGGCTATCTATTACACTCTAGAAGCCAGTTAATTCATTGCAGCAGAAACACTAGTCCATATGATGCAACACATATAATACTGCAGGAAGCATATGAATAACACACTAGCAAAGCTTAAACTAACACATCACTAACACATCACCCCTTTAGGATAAGCTTTCCTCTCAGGTTGAGATAAGCTTTAATACACAAATTCTCCCCCTTTGACATCAAACACCAAAAACCTTACTCAAGCAAGAACATAGGATGATGTCAAGGGACAACAGGGTGTCAAGGAGGAATAACGACTATCAAAACTCCCCCTTACTTATTGAGCATATGCACTATCAACATTTAGGTAAGATACATATATGCAAAAAGATTAATACTCCCTTTTGTACCTTTACCATGTTGTAGTGTACTTCCCATCTTGAAAGTAGTTAATCTCTCGAGAGCTTCTCCACACTTGTGCCTGATTCTTTCTCCTAACTTTTTCTTGTTGCTACGACACCAAACTTAGAACAAGTTATAGTATTGGGCACAAGAAGAAACTTCTATTCTCATGATTATCAAAAGATGTCAATTGAAGCGAACTATTGCGGCTACCAATTGAAAGATACCAATTTAAAGATACCAATTGCAAAGTTCATTTATTATCATGGCTCCATGATATTTAAGAATAAGCATCTATTATCACCAGATATTATAGAGCATGAGCAATCTAAAAATATGCACTTACTCACAACTTGAGATACCAATTTCTTGACTTACAGAGGTACCCAAGTCCTGATTGCTCCATTTCTTGCTTATCTTCTCTTTTCCACCTAGAGACTATACAAGATTGCTCAAGAAACAGTTAGTCTCGAAAGACACAAGTTATGTGTGCTCCCCCTCAAGTTGTGCATCAAGTATTTGAATGACTTGCACTTTGCACATTCTAGCTTCCTTAGAACTAGAGGGGATCACAACATACTTCGGTCAAGGCATACTCTATCATTTTCATCACACAAGGATGCCAACTTGAATATCAATTGAAAAACCATTTAACACCAATTGAAGGCTAAATGAAAGGTTGACTAAATTCAACAATGCATGCCTCAGTGGCACCTAAGCCAATTCAATACTCAAGGAAGTATAACATTTACACGCAACTTAGACATACTTCATACTTAACTATCATTGCATATACCAATTGAAGATCAACACAACCATGTATATAAAGCGAATTACCTAAGCATGTCATAATTAAGAAGGTTTCTTAGGTGCACAAAAGAAACATCATTTTAAAGGCATAAATTACCTAAGCCAAGATATTACCAATTGAAAGACAAGAACATAGCTATGATCACAATGAATGGAATTTCAAGAATATTTAATGAAATTGCATAGCTCCATTTTCCATACCATTTCCTTTATGAGAGCCCTTGTTATCACCAATTCAGGGCTCCTTTTGCTCATGCACCTCATAGCTCAAAAGGGCACGACATGGATTTGAAATTCACACAGTACCAAACTAGGGTAATCATGTGAACATGGACTAAACAAAATGTCATAATTGCACATAGCATGACTTACAAAAGTTGCAGGTTTATCCATATACACCAAGAGAGTTAATCATGTGGATATAACAAATGAAAGAGCTACCCATGAATGATTCAAAAGATATATCCTATATAGCACTAGTCATGATTAAGCAAACATCATTATGATTCATTTACCACAAGCAATCATAAAGCATAACTACTCCAAAGACAGGTAGCACAACAAGCCATCTTAAGAGCAATACTAAATTGTACTTAAAATACACGAGTACCATCCTTTGGAGAGCAAGTTGTAGATTCTCATCAAAGTCCTTTACTTGATTCACCAATAATGATTCAGGACCTACACACCTTATTTCACTTGAGATGAACATGGGATTAGTGTTTCACAATAATTCAACCTTGGGTCAATAAACACCAAAACAATTAACAGCTTAAGCATAGAGTTTTAGATAACTGTCTTAAGCTCTCCCATGGTCTCCAGTCCATCTCAAGGCACCTGCATGGTCTAGTTAGCACAGTTTGGTACCCATCTCGGGATGGGTCCATAATGATCATCTAAATGTGCCTTTGGTACCCAAATTGCCTTTGTGCTAGTTCTAGGTGATCTCGTTATAGATCTAGCACAAGTGTGTGATTTGGGTCTCCTACGCGAATAAGATTGACACAAATTCACTTGTTTAGGAATCTTACCTTTATAACATACCTTGGATAGATGACCCTGCTCACCACACTTGTAGCAGAAGCGTCGCTCAACCTGACATGACGCTTGCTGTGTGTCATTTTCCTTGATGAGGGTCACCTTGGAGGATGCACATCCTTGATTCTTCATGACCGGACATGAAGTGATCATGTGGTCCTTATTTTTGCATCCAAAGCAACTTCTTGTCCCTTCATCCTTGTCTTTGTACGGACAAGACGCGATGAGGTGGCCTATCTCCTTGCATTTGAAGCACCTCCTTTTTCCTCTTCCATTTTTGTACTTGAATGACATGGAGAGAGGGTCAGTGCAAACAACATGATTAATTGAATCTTTACCTTTTTCCAAGCTCATGTTGATTTCTTCATCTTTAGGAACACTTTTCTTATTGAGCTTGACACTTGCTGCAGTTTTTCCTTTCTCAAGCTTCTTCACCACACGCCCGTGGATATCTTGAGAGAGTTGAGCAAAGTGTCTTCTCCTCAGTTGTCGTTGTTTCTTATTCCCACAGAATTTCTTTTGTGTCCCTAAAACTTGTTGCTCAATCAATGATTGGCTTTCTTTTGAGCAACAGGGGTTAGCACATGATGATATACAATTCAAATGCGCACATGTGCGAGAATGAGGTTCACATGAATTTAAGTTTACAATTATAACCTCATGAGCAACATTAAGCATGATATGGTCATCAACTAGTTTATTATGAGAATATGACAACATATCATACTCTTCACCTAGAGCAAGTTTTTCTAAATTTAGAATTTCTACTTGTCTCTTAAGCATGGCGTTTTCCATTTTAAGTTGAGCAACACAGGATAAAGCATCATTATTATTTCTTTGCTCAAATAAAATAGATTCATACCGTTGGACCAAATCGTCATGAGAGCACTTTAGCTCCTCATGTTCTTTGGTCATCTTCTCCAGGCTGTTGTTGGTTTTGATGAGGGTCTCCTCTAGCCTGAGAAGCATCTCGCCTTGTTCCTTGTTCCTTCTCAACAACTTAACCAAGAGAGCTTTGTCCGCTTTGTTGAGATGGTTGTAGAAACGGCGAATCTCCTCATCATCTGTCTCATTTTCCCTGTCATTAATGTCAGTGGAAGCAATATAGGAAAATGTACCTTGTGATGATGAAGATTCATCCTCGCTATCATCCTCATATTCCTCCTCATCATGGCTTTTGTCTCCACCGTCATTGTTAGCAATAAAACACTTATTATTAGTGAAGACCAAACCTGTCGACGAGGTAGATTCATCGTTGGGTGTCCATCGTTCTTGATCTTCTCCCTTTGAATGGTTAGCATCACAAGCAATATAGGGAGTAGAAGTAGTACACTTTGCCACAAAATATTTTACTTTAATTCAATTCCATAAATCATGAGCATCAACAAACAACTCATTATCACTACTCATGATGGCAAAATAGGCACTTCTAGAAAGAGACTCAACTAAGATGTTGCAAGCACGGTGATTGAGAGATAAACATCTTAGTTCATCATTAGAGGGATTTTTACTAATATCAGATGGAAAAATACTTCTACTAAAGATCTGTCTCAAATCAGAATCAACACTCATGAAAGCATTATAAATAGAGACAGACCAAGATTTGTAATTAGAGCCATCGCCTAAAAGGTTTTCTACAGTTACCTCTTGTGACGACATCGTTATCTCCGGACGGCTAAGCCCACACTGGAGAGGCCTAGCTCTGATACCAATTGAAAGTTCCCTTTGACCCGGGAACAGGATCTGGATGTCGCCTAGAGGGGGGGGTGAATAGGCGAATAAAACTTATTACTTTAAAACTTAAATTCTTACTCTACTCGAAGACTTAGTACGCAGTGGAATGAGAAGACTCTTCGAGTAGGTCGCAGCGGAATGGAAGATCCTGTCTCAAAAATGTCCTGCACTTCAAATCAAGCTTATACCACAGATAAGTATTGAAGTGCAGATATAAAGGTGAGTAAAACAGAGAGTCAGGATACAATACAGAATAGAGCACACAGACGCAAGGATTTATCCCGAGGTTCGGCCAAGCCTGAAATGCTTGCCTAGTCCTCGTTGGAGTTAGCCACACCTGGGCTTGGAGTCTATTTCAACTCCTTCCTCCGTTTGCTCAGATCTGTCAGTATGACAGATAGAGCCTTTTACTATTGAGTGGGGTTACAACAGAACCGCGGCTGCTTACAAACTTCTTGGCAGCACCCTGGCAGAGTAACGATACGCTCAAGACCTTGCTCTAGCTCTTAGCAGCACTACTCCTCTCTCTAAAGGCTTATAGTTGTGCCTTCTACACAAACTATAGAGTTACACACAAGAGGGAGAGCGAGAATTGATTCCAATGAAGTATACACTTGTTGGCTGCACCTGTACATTGCTTGAGGCGCCTAGGGGTCCCTTTTATAGGCACAAGGGGCCTAGGAGCCGTTGGAAGCAAATCAGGAAGGCAAATCTTGCCTTCGGTCGGGTGGCGCACCGGACAGTCCGGTGCACACCGGACACTGTCCGGTGCCCGATTTCTTTCCTTCTATGGCGAAGCCGACCGTTGGCAGTCTTGGAGCCGTTGGCGCACCGGACATGTCCGGTGCACACCGGACAGTCCGGTGCCTCCATCTAGCCGTTGGCTCGGCCACGTGTCCCGCGCAGATCGCGCGGCCGACCGTTGGCCCGGTTGACCGTTGGCTCACCGGACAGTCCGGTGCACACCGGACAGTCCGGTGAATTTTAGCCGTACGCCGTCGGCGAATTCCCGAGAGCGGCTACTTCACGCCGAGCCAGCCTGGCGCACCGGACACTGTCTGGTGCACCACCGGACAGTCCGGTGTGCCAGACTGAGCTGAGTCTTGGCTGCACTCAGCCAAGTCTTTTTCTCCTCTTTTCTTTTCTTCTTCTTTCTGTTTCTAACACTTAGACAAGTATATTAGTACACAAAACCAATGTACTAAGGCCTAGAAACATACCTTTACTCTTGATCGTTAAATCTATAGCATTTCACATGCTTGAGCTTTGATGTTGGACTCATAAATCATCAAGTCGGCTTGACTTGATCTAGATTGACATTACTTGGCTCCAACATCCTGCAAAGGTCACATAGAACATCTCCAAACATAGGATCAACCCAAACTAAAGATTAAAGTGAACTTAGCTCTTTTGGGCTGCTTCCAGTTCTGGTTTTGACACTTGTTCTCCTTCTAGTGACCTTGATCTCCTTCTTAGAGCTTGATCTTGAGCCTTATGACTTACACCACATAACTGTAGCTGTTTCCTCATTGGCTGTAAGTCACGTTCTTATGTAGTGATCCTTGATGTGCCGTAGCTGTTCTCAACTCGATCACCCTTGACTTTGCAAGCCTTCTTCTTCACCCTTGGCTTTGGGTTCCTCAGCCTCCTTGACCTTCTCCCGTGCACTTGGTACCTCGAAGCTTTTCTTGCCTCCGTCCTTGGCTTGATCAGTTGTCTCCGAGCTACGCACCCGAGTCTCACTTATGCAATGTCCATCTTACTTGTGATGTTCATCATGTATCCATAATCCAGTTCTTGGACCATCACATTTGTTCACTTGTGTTGAACCCTGTAGGCTTTACCTTAAGCACCTGTTCAACACTTAGTACACTTGTTAGTCCTTTAATTGAGTTGTCATCCAAACACCAAAACTCACAAGAGAGCTTTCAAATAGCATAGCTTTCTGAGTGACATTTGTGCTGAAACCATCCTCATCGTTTATGGTCTCAATTGCTAAGGGCGATTGGTGCTTGGAGTTACTGAATGAAGCACATAATTATTTTAGTCATTCTTCTAGAAACGACGCTTTCTGTACAGGTCAGGTGGTAGATGAGGTAGCCTTGGTAATAGGCTAATAGATTCACCATGGATTATGGAGTCTCCTATGCATGTAGCAAGAGCTACAGTACATAGATATACCTGTACATCTAGGTGATTCAGGCATATTAGTCCTACACTCCCAAGTTACTTTACAGGTCACCAGACCAAGATAACAAATCAGAATGTGTTCGTTGTTTAGCAGGCATTGAAATGGTATTAGCATCGTATGCTTTCATTTCCAGGAGCTAATAATAGTAAACAGACTCAAGAACTCAACTTATGTGCTTATGCTCAACGATACCACCACAGAAGGCAGGAGTTTAGAAGCTTAGCAATGTAATTTTTACTTGAATGACAAATATTGCTAAGAATACTGTTCTAGATTAAGACTTATAAATAACCTAAAATAAAACAAACACTAATATACAAGGTACAAAGGAGAAATCCATTACCTTCATAAGAAAATCCTTCAAGCTTGGATCATCATCTGGTGACACAAAACTAAGCAAATAATGAAGAGCAGGGCGACGCTCCTCCCCATTCCCCAGTACCAGACTGCGTAGGATACAGGGTCGATGCCCATCGCAACTGTGCGGCGGCGGCGGGAGGCGATGGAGGGCGTGCAGTCGCGGCCGTGACACTCAGATGCAGCGAATCAAGCGCACGGCAGATCCTTGGTGCAGGATACGAATTAATATTGGGATAAAGGCTTTACCTGTGGATGGGACAGTGGCGATGACGCGGGAGTCGGGCATTGAAGGACGGGCGCGACCGCGCGAGGAGACATCGGAGGATCGGAGGACCAGCGCGAGGATGCCGGTGGAGACGGCGATCCGATGGAGGCGAAGAGGGCGGCGGTGGACAATGACCGTCATCGTCGGGGACGCAGTGGCGGCCACCAAGGCAGCGACGCTGTTCCTACTGGTCTCGTGCAAGCCATGGCCATGGTGGGTGTTTGTGTAGAAGAGGAGGCGTTCTTCGCCTCTTTGGTCTGGACTCTGCTGGAAGTGTCGCGACGCGTCGCAATGACGAAAGGCCAGAGCTGTTGTCCCTTCGATCACGATCATACGACTGTAAAGAAAAGTGACGACGTGGACACGCTGAGAGTACGTGTTTGCTCCCAGCTCTATTATATAGAATTTGTGTGGAAGTGGAGGGCCAACTGGACACCTCGGGCGGTGTGACTGTGTCTCCTAATTTACATAATCCACCAAGTACATTCTTAGGACTAGTTTGATGACCACATAATTGAAGGGGGTTCATAGGAGAGAAAATTTCTTACTATTTAAAATTGAATAGGAAGAGGTTTTCTCCAATTTACGAAACCAGCCCTTAAGGGCTAGAGTGCCCCTAGTGCCTAATTGTCGTTGAATGCCTCGGTGCCTAAACTACCTCGACCACATATACTTCACATCTCCATAGGACATGAGGGCCCTAGAGAATTACCCTCGAGAATACCCCGGGGTGTGAGGTTTCGTGAGGGCTTACTCGAGGTATAAGGCTTTTTGGGACATATTTTATTTTTTCTTTGGATTGTCTCAGGTCACTACATGTAGTGCCTTGGGCGTTTAGAGTCCCTGGGTTCCGGTGGGGCTCGAGTTTCTCTGTGGCTTCACAATTTTTAGCGTGCAATTATTTCTTTACAATGTTATTGTATCAAGCTTCTTCTCTGAATAAGACCAGGGAGGTGTCCAGGGCATAGGTCCTGGGAGCGGTGGTCCCAGTATAATGGGTCCTATGATACTCTTCTGTACCATGATCCTTAAATACGTCTTTGGGGTTATCGAGATATGACCTTTTCTCGACGCTGACAATATGTATATCTAACAAGCTGTTTTTACTAGTAAAGTACAAAGACATAGAGACAGGAGCAAACTGACAACGATACTAAAAATATTTTTATCCAAGTAGTTGTTATATGGAATAGTCTTGGGTTGGGCAACTGGCAATTTGGCATGCTTAATTTTTTTGTAAGTACTCATGTCGCTTTCACCTTCTCCAGTGCAATGTTCTCGCAAAGGCAATATAGCTTTCAGTATAGCAACTACAATAATACGCACTAGCGTCGACATATGAGCACACAACACGGGGGGGATACAGATGTTTGGGAAGGACACAACAAAAAGCAGCTAAAGATTCTTTCGTAATCCACCCCGCCTCTCCCTCCTTTTCCGCCGTTCGGTGTTCAGGGGTTGTCCAGTGACAGGGACCTTTCCGGTGCCCCCAATTCCAAGGCTGGAAGCATGGCAGTGAACATTTACTACATCTGTTGCACAAAAAGAAATGGTAGTAGTTTTTTTTTTTTGGTCTGCTGTCCGATTCCTAATGTTTTTACGTATGCATTTTGTGTCTCAGTATAGTTAGCTGAAAACCACCACACATCACACTAAAAGCACATTCTTTACCTTTAGTAAACGTAGACATACTAGACCATGTGGAATAGCACTGATCAGCACCACATCTGAAACAGAGCGAGGAAAATTACAAAAGGTGCACAGTGCATTCAGGGCATCTGCGATATGCTAACATTATCTTATTAGATTTCTCTCTGCAAGCCAAAAAGGGCCAGCCGAAGAAGCCAATGATTGACATAGCTTGCAATTGCATGATTCGAAGGCTGGGCGCGACTTGGCCTCATATCAGTCATCAGCCCGCTCAGAGGCAGTTTTAATCTGTCAAATAACAGGTTAAAAAGAGAGACATGAGTGGAAACTTAGAACGGATGAAGTGAAAGCCAAATCAGGGGTTTATGTCATAGGCACAGCCGGACGGTCCAGCTCGCGGACAGCTCGTTTATAGGCACAGACAGTCCGCGAATAGATTAAATCATACGTAACTAATTCTTTTCCGCATGAGTTTATCCTTTTAAACCCGTGGTTGCTGTTGTAAGACGCCTAAGAACGAGTTCAGACCCCCTATATATATTAAGGGGTATGCGCAAACAACATAATTAATTTTTATATAAACTCAGCAGAGATAAAGTTTTGATTTCCCATAACGTGAAGCTAAAGACAACTTGAATCTGCACTGTACTTACCAGGCCATGAGGAAGTTCAGAGCTTTCCATGACCCTCAGCCTCTTAGCGGTAGAAACAAATACACTGCAGAATTAAAGAATAGGACAACCGTCCTGTTTTTTAGTTGGTCTTCTCAAATTTTGGTAGAATTAGAAAGTAATTTCAGTTGTTAAGAACGCCCCATAATCATGAAAAAAATATATTGTAGCCAGAGGCGATGCCTATGAAATATACTAACTTAGGTGTTGAAGTCTCGTATTCATACACGGAGAAAGGAGCAGGGATGACTTACTTCCATGGTAGGTGCCCAACTAGTGTCCTGCCTCCTTCACTGTCTTCACAAACTAAAGTGTACTCACCAGTTCCATCCAACAACCCTGAGAACCTTTTCTCTTCTGCTCCTCGCCCTGTAGATTCATCCTTCTGGGCTGCTAAACAACCAAATCCACAATCTTTAGAAAAACATTTCTCCAGGTAGCGCGCGTTATACTTATACGTACACGCGCAAAGTATATTTGATCATATAAAAATGGTGAGGTGCTTTTATATTCACGACGGCCTGTACCTTCAAGGAAGCCACAGAACAAATCTTGGACGGCAGAAGAAAGCTTGTGGTAGCTGTCGTACGCTGAGAGGTTTATTTTCCTCCCAATGGGGATGCCGTCCATGTTTATTTTGATGAGCGGGCTTCTCTTGCAGGTCTGCTTCGCCTTGTCACAGGAGGCATCATCATCGTTTTGTTGTTGCTGCTCGAGGGATTGCTTAGATGAGCTTCCATTTGCGAGGTTTCTCCTGAAGGATCGTACCGGAGGCCAACCAACCACCGGAAGAACATCACCTCTGCGTTGAATTTGAGTGAGTTTGCAGTCCTTTTTTTTTAAAAAAAAAGGAGTTTGTGTAAGGAAATCTAATCACTGTTGTGTTAACGAACTAGAATATCATCTCAAGTGATGTGACGTTAAACTGAGAATGTTACACAGATGAACAGACTCCCAGCTCCTACAGTTACAGTATGATTGGTTCGCCTGCCGCTGGCGCCCAAGCTGCTCGCGGGCGTTTGGTTGGTTGCACGGCGTCATTGCAGCCTGTGCGCGCGGGTGCAAGGCTATTTTGGGCTCTTTCACCTGCGTACGGAGGGAAGTGGCGCGCGCTCGTTTCGATCGACCCAGGCCCGCGCGCGAGGCAGGCGTGTCCGCTGCCGCAAACCAATCACGCGATTAATGTATACTACTCACAGCTGAAAGTTCAGGACAAAAACTAATCTGTGTCATAGAAAATAACCACTAGTGGATTTTCATGACCAAGATTACTGCTTGAAACTGGAAGCTCCATAACTATTTTCTTGTCTAAGCTCGCTTGCTTATCCGATTTGATTCACAGACTGAGGATCAAAAAGTCAAGATGAAGTGGACTGGAACATTAGACTATGTAATCCTTTCTCAAGATCACGCGTGACAAGAAAAAACAAACGAGCATATAGCTTCCACAGCCGGGAGCAGTGAGCACAAAAGGACGGGAAAGCAAGTAAAACAAGCCTGTCCTCACCTGTGCACAGCAGGCCCAGCATCCGAGTCATGCTCATGCGACGACGATGGGGGACAGCAGCACCCTTTCTTCGTCTCACCTGCCATGTTTTCACCTCCCAATGTTAGCTCGTTCCCACACCCTTCGCTGTCCTCCTCCTGCCTACAACAACCTTACAAATAAAACCAGACAAAACAAAATGTCAGAAACTAATAAACGGGATTCCTGCAGCTCGGTGAACTCACTAATGGGCTGCAGGAGTGCAGGTGCATATTCTAATTCCCTTTGCAGTTTGCACTTACATACCTTGTGATTTGGCACCAACGGTTGCCAAGAACCCTCTCTTTGCGCCGGTGGTAGCAGTATCAGTAGCGGCGAGCTTCGGATGCGACGGGAAGCAACCAGAGCCGAGGGAGAGCGCCGTGCAGGTCCCCTTCTCTCCCGGCGGCGGCGTTCTCTCGTCGTCTTGGGCTCCGGGGAGGCCGAGCCTCAGCTCAAGCTTGGAGTAGTCCTCCTCCTCGGGGTGGTCTGGGCTTGCGGCTTCCACCTCTCTGGTCACCGTCCATTCTCTCTCGTCTCGGATGAGGTTTAGCAGCTGCGGGGTGGAAGGAGGACCCCTCTCTCCGGAGCTGTCCTCCATGGGACTTAATTGGTCTAGGAGAGGCAGGAGAAAGCAAAGGGTTTAGTCTCTAGTCTAGTTCAGCAAGGCTTGAACGTCACTGAAAGCCCTACGGCATATATGGAAACGTTGGAAGAATAGCTGGTAGGAATACAAGCTACTGCTGACTGAGAAACTAAAGTTTTCACACTAAACTTCGGACGAAGAAAACTGTCAAACTAGGCTACTAAAGGATGCATGGGAGAGAGAGAGAAAGAGAGAGTCGATGCTGAAGTAGGTCAGGTGTTGAGGACTCGAGGCTAAACGATGACAACAAAGTCACTTCAACAAAGCCACAACAAGGGTAGCCTCTCTAGTTCGTAGTACTTAGCAGCACACAACAACAACAGAGTTCAGCGGAGGCAGGAGCAAAGAATTAACTCACCTCTGACCAGGTGCAGTGACAAAACCAGCTAGCCGAGGAGAACTCTTGACGAGAACACTGGCGAGGAATGCCTAGCCTAGCTAGCCAGGCCAGCTGAAGAAGGCAAGCAAAGCAAACGAGGGAGGGAGCTGCAGCTACCAGTCCAGCGGCGAGATGCCTGCCCCGAGTTGGCGTGGCGCCGTCCCTTCTTAGCGTAGGCGTAGGGTGTGTATCCTCTCCTTTCAATCCTGCGCTTTTGCGCGCTACCTGTTTCTCGGCAAGCACTCGGCACTACTGCACTGCTGGGCCACTGGCGCATCGCATCGCATCACAGGTTCAGAGGCAACGGCGGCGTCGCGTTGCGTGTGGGCGGCGTGGAATGGATGATTGGGGGTCGGAGCCGTGGGGGCCTAAAGCGGGGTCCGGCCCAGGTGAGAGCCGAGCCGGCCGCCGGAGGCCGCGGCGAGTGCGGTGAGGTGACGCGATGTCGATGTCGATGGGATGGATGCTGCGTGTAGCTGGTGGTGTCGGGGTTGGGTGATGTGATGCGATGGTTCTTGTTGCCTGGCTTCAGGCTTCAGCAAGCCGGGGGGGAGGGGGACCACTGTCGGCGTTCTTGTTGGCTTCTGCAACCCTGACCCATGCCGTTGAAAGATACAGTACAGTATGTTCGTGCTCAGCTATATGCTGCCGGTTCCTTCAATTATCGAGAAAGGTCCATGCGCGCAGCTCAGCAGGTCCCTTTTCAACGCTACGACATGATTTTATCTAAGCATGGCGGTTCTTGCTTGCTGCTCATAGGCTCCTCGCAAGCATCCTTTCTCGGACCATGCTGGTGTTGCATGCCTGGTGTGGTAGCCGCAACTGGAGCTGAGGGGGCGCACGCACTTTCCCGTGCCCATGCATGACCAAACTCAAAAAGGAAGCAGAAAGAGCAGCCAGCCAGTCAGCAACCACTGGTAGCGGCGGAGTGAGGTGTGGCCATGGGCCTATCCATCGGCTGGCAGACGGCAGCAGCCATTCTGTTTCCGAGCCGCCGCGTGAGAGAGGAGAGTGGACTTCTCGGCGTGCGTTAGCCGCACACACACACACACACACAAGTGGCTGTGCTGTGCGTGGTCACCTCACACCGGCGGCCGGAGGCGTGCAGTGCGCAGATGGACGGTACGGTACGGCTGCTGCGTCTACGGCGGCGCCGGGTGGTGGTGGTCCAGACTAGCTACGTACACCTCCCGGCTCTCGCGAAGCTCAAGCTCGTGCCATGTGCCGTGCGCAGGCGCGCGTGGCCGGAGACGCGACGCCGGCCGCACCACGACAAGTGCCCTGCAGCTGCAGCTGTGTGTGCGCGGCCGGCGCATGGTCAGTTTCGTGCCGTGCCATCCTGCTGCTGCAGAGAGAGAGAGAGAGAGACCGTGCCGGCGCCGCGCGCACATCGTGGGACGTGGGGTCGCGGGGCATAGGATGGGGTTGGGTTTGGGTTATTGGGTGGGACGAAGCACGCGGCAAAATAGGAGATCACGGATTGATTAGAGAGGATTGAGTGTAATCCTCTCTAATCTTTTCATAATCTCTGGTTACCAAATCAGCCTCAATGCGAATACGATTACAACACATACTATAGTAATAGTTACCGTACCCTCCTACATTTTGTTAACAAGATTTTAACAATAAAAAAAATCTAACAACGTGTTGTTCGGAAATGGTAAAATAACGGATCTAAAACGTTGAACACCTGTATTTAAAATGTTAAATATTACCCCCTCCAAAAAAATTTGACGTAGAACAGTTCAAGTTTATACTATCAAATGTCAAATAAAAAATGGAGGGAGTTCATTACAAATGCTTAGTTTTTGTTGTTCTAGCTACTTATATAATGTTTATTTCTATTTTAAACTTGAATTCTTTTTCAATCTTATTTGTTAAGTTGTTTCCACCCATTTGAGAGCATTCCCGACCACGGTTTACAAATCCGTTCTGGATGTAAAAACCGCCCCCCACCGGTAACGGTTTACCAACGGTAAACCGGTAAAAACCGGTAAAAACCGACCGGTTTGATCAATTCAAATCAATTTGAATTTGAACCGGTTTACCGGCAAAAACCGGTGAAAAACCGGCGAAAAAACCGCTCTAAAACCGCCGGTTAATCGTGAAACAAATCGGTTTTGCTGTTTTTTACAGAAAAATGGAAAATTTTGACAAGATTTATTTGTAGTTTGCTCAATTCACATTGCACAGTAAATATTAATTGATCCACACGACATGTGTTTACCAAAATAACATATAACATACATATGCAACCACAAACTCCAGTTCTCATGCAACAAACAATCAGTGAACTTCGCAATACTCAAATACAAGTTCTTTTACAACTCTCCAACGAGGCAACGACACGCAGGTTGACTTATTTCACAATACTCACATGTTTATCTCGAGTCATAATGATAGTACTCAGGCATGTTGGAAGGATCGTGATATTTTTCTAATCCGTTAGCGATAGTGATAGGTCTATACAAAATATATGAGATACATTAGCGAGAAAACAAGATCGGTAAATAAATATTTATCCACAAAGCAAAAAAAACATATCGGTATGTGTGTTCGGTGTTTGTGTATTGCATGTGCATCTAACCAAGTGTTAGACTTTTCTCCTGATCAGCAAATCTTATGAACACATATAGAAGAACTGGAACTAAGGATTCTAGATTGAGTCTTGTCTAGATAGATAGTTATTAGAAGAACTGAAACTACTTGATTTACGGATTCCATCTTGATCAGGAAATGAAATCGAAATTGACCACTAAATGTCTAAACTAGACTTGAGCTATTGGTTTATCTTCACATATAACATATAACATCTTTACATATAACATATAATAGTAAACAACACTAATATACCTAAATTGACCACTAAATATTCAGTTTTGGTATTAAATCCGATTTTTCGGCAAAAATTGGTGGTTTACCGATCTCAAATAACGGTTTACCGGTTCCAGAAAACGGTTTACCAGCGGTTTTCGGGTTTTATGAATTTTTTCAAATTTTTGAATTTAGAATGAATTTTGAAAGAAAAACCGGTGGTTTACCGAAACCGTACCCCAGCGGTTTCGGTAAACCGACCGGTTTACCGCCGGTTTTTACCGGTTTTGTAAACCTTGTTCCCGACAGTTCGGTAAACACGCTCTCAATCTTGTTTTTTTTATAGGAGAAAAGATCCTCCCTCGGCATCTCTAATAACTAAAATATAGTACATTGATGAGTTTTTTTTTAAGACACTAAAAAGGTAGGGACCGTATTTGCTGGTTTTGTCCAGCCATTTCAAATGAAGGCAATTTTGAAAATCAAGAATCTTTAACCAGGAATAGACGATTTTGAAAACTATCTAGGTCAATGTTTATTGGCACAGCCGATTTTGAAAACTATCTAGGCCAGTGTTTATTGGTATTGCGGGCGACGATATATCATGCAAGCCTACTTTTAAATGCAGGAAGAGAAAACATACAAGAATTATTTCATATGAATCGGTTCTTTTTTCACATAATAAAAAAAGACATTGGAAACAAGAAAAATTCCCGCATTTCATTTCGAAAGGGGGCCTGAACAAGATTCTTGAAATATATGCAGAAGAAAAATATTTGCTTAGTAATTGGAGTCTGTTGTCCATGCGATTCACGCTACAGCCAAATGATCGAACCAACCCCAAAAAAAAAACTGAACTAAAGCGGGTCATCGTAACTGAATATTCCCAGCGCAACAATTGGTATCTTGTGGCGTGGACAAGAGCCGCTCAAGCAAATAGGGTAGGAGGGTCTTCGCTTTGTTATTATTACTGAAAACGAAGTTGGAACCAGCAACATCATCAACATGCATTCCAGGGGAAGGGGTTGTTGTTACATCCCCTGTTCGAGCAGGTAGTCGCCCAGCCTTTCCACCACCAGGTTGCACTGCCCGGGAGTCATCGGCTCGTCGTAGATGCCAATGATGAGTGACTGCCCTGTTTTCTTCACAGTGATGCCCCCGGATCCCTGGGAACCAAACCAACACAGACAAAAAAACGATTGTTGTTAGGACAGGAACGGGTCGGAGAGGACGGAGCAGCCACGACGACGACGGCTGACACGCGGTTACTACCTTCTTGCCACGGATGACAGCTCCGGGTTCGCCTTGGATGACCATGTACTTGGTGCCTCCCAGTATCAGGCCGGTCGGCGCGAGGTGCCCCGGCTCGTCGAAATCCTTCATGATGGCAGCCATCTCCTCGGGCTTGAACTGGATGGACGACCACCACAACAAAATCGAGATCCCCTCGCATGTCAGATGTCAGCTAGCGGGATCGGGTCGTATCGACCATGCAGACAATAACGTAATGCAATACTAGTGGGGATTGAGTGGCGGTGACCTCGGGGAATGCGGTGCTCTGAGCCCAGGTGGCGCCGTCGTGGCCGACGATGGCCGCCGACGTGAGGTGGTGGCCCTCGATCTCGCACATCAGGTGCTCGTCCACGTACGTCTGCCACGACATCTTCGCTCGACGCGTTGGTCGGTCGCTAGAGGACGGAGAGGGAGGCCGGTGGGCTCGTGCGGTACTCCCCCAAACAACTCGATCCCACTATTTCTGACTGATGACGAGTAGCTTGTAGCATCGTGCACGGGACGGATGGATAAATAGAGTGGGGATCCCAAGTTGAAGGGGACGAAGGACTGGATCCCCACCTCACCGTGGCCACACGTTCATCTCCTCGCTCCCCCTTGGACTTCGCCAGGTTTCAGGGGCTGCATGTTGGCCACTCTTGTGATGGGGGGATAATAACTAGGCACCGGTAAATGGAGATGGTCGGAGAATCGGAGTCCTGCATGCTACTGCCAAACAAACATTGCTGATCAATAAAACTACACGCTGAAGTTTTCCAAAAAAAACTCTTTGATGCAGCAGCATCCTCTACTTCTACCAGAGTTGGTGTTCTTTCCTCATCACTGTTGGATGAAACCTCCACCAAATTAGCTTTGTTCTTCTTAGCCAGCCTTTCAAGTATCAGACTTACCACATGTTGAGGTGGATACCTTTCACCATACAAACTTCCTCTAATCTCAAGTATTCGGCGGAAGCGTTTGTCATTCACACCTAAAATCTCCTTATTAATAAAATACCCTCAGTCTGGCATGTCTTCATCTCAACAGCCTCGACAAATTCAATGTCACTCCTAAATTGACGGGGTCGAGTAACTTTCATCCAATTTTCTTTAAAACAAAACGCATGGACGTCCAACTATGCCAAAGAGGCCAAATTTAGGGTGTCATATAGTCCTCTACCAGACACCTTCTGCCTTGAAGAGAAGAACCAAGATTATAAGTTGTCCCATATTCTTGGAAATAAGCTAGAGCGTACTCCAGCAAAGGCTTGCATTGCATTTGAAGGCACTCTTGCTCATCTTCGCAACCAGTGGAAACCTTATCGTCGTACCACTTTGGTCTCTCTCCTCGACCATTGGAACCTATTCCAGTCAATCATCATGTCACTTATTCTTTGTAGGAGGAACATTTTTCTTCTTCACATTGCAACAGGGTTTGAAGCTACAACATCCAAAGTAATTAATAAACTTACCTCCATCAATTATATGATCTTTTTTTAAAAAATTGGCAAGCATTTCGAGCAAACAATATTTGAAGTAAACTCTTGTAATTTAATAGACCAGATAATGAGAACAATCTTCGATATTTTGTTTGAAGCCAAATGATGCATCTCGATACTCAAAGCATCTAAGATCTCTTCCAAAATGTCTTGCACGAGGAAGTGATGTCAGATGTGAAAAAAACATGGAAATTGTGCAGTCACCAAGCCTCTGTCTTCGAAACAACCTCGTTTCCTATAAATATGTCCTTACATATATCGTTCATGAACACAAAGTAAAATTATCGAATAGACTCCATTCCATATGGTTTGCATTTTATTGTTGTTGCTTGTTCAGTTTCGTGTGTTGATTGGAGAAGATAAATTGTACATACATATAGGTTTAAGATATTTTTTTAAATGAAAAACCGATAAGAGGGTTGCCTATTATATTAAAAAGAGAGATGCGTCCTAGAAGGCTAAAGTTCACAATTCATAAAAAAGAGGCTAAAGAGAGATATAAAGAATGATTACGCATTTACCCCACGCCATAGTCCTAAAAGCCCAAAAATTACACCAAATTGGCAAGATGCTTTGCCCCCACCTAGTTTCCACAAGAGGGGTTCCTCCTTAATCTTTACCACAACCTAGGTCATAGTCGCCTCTTTATGGTCAAAAAATCGCGAGTTTCTCTCGCACCAGAGCGTCCAAACGACGAGAATGATGAGGCTCCGCAAACCCCTAATGTCTCTCACTGCAGATGACGCAAGATTTGGCCATCACTGGTGCACAGAATCTACGTATTTAAGATCTCGATATAGCGTGAATGTGATATTTTGTGTGTGAGAGTTATTTTCAGTATACTTCTGCTTTGTTATAGTCTATAAAAGATATAGACATAGATATGAACTTTTTTATGAGTTCACTAAATTGTTGTTTGAGGGATAACAACGGGCCTGGATTTATCTGACACATAATGAGGTACGACCGTGACCTTGATGTGATGGGTTGTGGGTCTTCTTTGAGATTTCAATAAGAGGCGGCCACAATAATCCTGCAAGGCCCATGGAAGCCTAACAAATTGCCCGAGGAAATATTTAACGCAAAGCAAAGCTTGTGTGTAGGGGTGGAACCGAACCCGCTCTATTCAGGTTTTCGGGTTTAGATTTAGTTTCTACATGTGCTATATTTTGGAATATAGATTTAGGTTCGATTCCTAGTCTCTAAAATCCGAATAGATCGAATAACCTAAATATAAAAAAATCTTATTATGTGATTTATGAACTTTTTAGCTATGTATTAGGATAGTCATGTTAATAATAGTATATATATACCTCTATATGCTATTTTTTTATACTCACTTATTATAATAATAGTACTTCTATTTAATTATTCATTGTATATATTTTAACAAAAGACACCAGTCTCTCTACTATTTGGTCTATTCGGTGGACCGAATAGACTGAACCGAAATTATGGATCTATTCAGGTTCGGTTTCTAAAACCATTTAGAAATTTTTGATTCTCTATTTTTAGAATTCGAAATTTCATAAAACTTGAATAAAATAAACTGAATTATACTAATAGACCGAATGACCAGACCACTTTGTCGTTGTGCGGAACACCCAAAAGACCCTGTTGAGTGCAGGCCCGTACCTATATTATTTTGGGCCCCGGAGCGACACAAAGACTGGCCTTTGTTGTCTTTTCATACAAATCATATTTTATATTTTTTAAAGATTTGACGATAAATGGATCTATCTATTTTACGAGGAACAAGGGCCAAAGTAATTAATTAAACCAGTACATACCTAGCAAAATTAATACATTATTTAATTAATGAGGCCCTCAAATTTTTAGGGGCCCAGTGCAGTCGGGCCATTTGCACTGGGCCATGTACGGTTGAGTGTTGATCTGTCTGTCAAGTCAGGCTTCGACTTGGAGATTCGAAGGAAGCACGCCCCACGACCAGAGGCGTTCAGCATCCGACATCACGATCCTGGACCAAACTAACATGCAATTAATCCTGGGAAGAACGGACTAGACTAGAGATACCGAGGAGCTTCTTCCTCGCTCATATGCATGCATGGGAATGGAAAAAGCTTTGGAAGACGCACGGTTTACTGGTGGAGAACGACGAACCTGCCTGCATTTCCAACCGCTCGCGTAGCTCGGCTGCCTTCTCTTTAGGAATGAAAACGTGTCGCAAAAATCCCGTTCCGAACATCGTTTTTATCTATTCGTTTTCAAATTGTTCGGAAACGGTTTGGCTAATTTTTATTTTGTTTTCGTATTTTTCGTTTTTAAGTCATGATAATGATAATACTGTATTTTTACCATTTTTATATAATACGGGATACATCTAGAGTATAATTTATACCAGTTACAGACTTAAATTTTGTTCAAGTGAATGAAGAAAAGAAAAACAAAAGTTAGAATTACTTTGAATAATATAAATGATGAAGAAGAATTATTTGTATATTTTAATATCTTAAAAATTAGATTATATGTCACTTTATTATGTATTTGTGGGAACTCCAAAATATTTGTCTTTCTCGGTTAAAGTTTATCGTTTTTATCTTTTTCGAATAGCATACGATCCCGACCCCGTATTTCGACGTTCGTCAAAATAAAATATGAAAACAAAATTAATTTAGTTGTTTTTTTTATCGTTTTCGACCGTTTTCAACACTATTTCTCTACCACCTAGGACTAGATATCAAGCCAACTCTCGATCGCGCTTAAGCTACCTCGTTAAGATAATGAACTAGCTCGGCTCGACTTGTTAGGGAACCGAGCCTAAAAATAAATTCGGCTCGGCTCGTTTGTGAGTTCGAACTGACTCGTTTACCTCGCGAGATACAACAAAAAAACATATATACAACGATATATTCAGTTACCCGTTAATTCTAGACGGATAACACTAGTGTTGGGGGCTTGTCCTCAAATGCTAAGAATTAAGAACAAGGCAACATAGAAAATGTTAAGGGTTAAAGTCCTTCGTCCTCCAAGACATTATATCCTTTCAGGATATAAGGAATTTCGGACGAAGGTTACGAAGGACGTACCTTCGTAAACATAATAGCAAGGAACGAAGTATTCATACAGATCATAAGGTATGAAATAAACATTTAAATATTATCATAGAATCATCTCCATTTTCATTATCATGAACGAATATAAATGACTTCGAATTAAAAATGTACCTTTAGTCCTGAGGAAAACAAAAGTACAGGTGTGATGCGAAAGCAAATGGCAGGTTCACGTGAACAGTACAGAGGTACTGTTCATCTATTTATAGACACAGGTCACAGCCTGTGACAAATTACAATTATGCCCCTTACAGAAGTTTACAACATTGACTCAGACCTCTATGGATAAAAAGGTCATTCTATCTCTATTCGGTTTGTAACGTCGAAGCTCCATGAGAAGGAACCTTCGGCCATCTCCTGGGGACAACTTCAGCCGAAGCTGCTTCTTCGTGCAAGACCTTCGGCGCAACGAAGCATGACCCCAACAGTAGCCCCTTTCGCGGTGCTAGATCGTTTTTCGTAACGAGCTTGACCCGTGAAAAAAGCCTCTTCAGCTTCGGGAAGCCGAAGGTCCAAAAAACACCTTCCCTGAGCTCGTTGCTGAGAAACGATCCGGTTTCCGCGCGCATGCCAGGCCCACCTTGCAGAGTTATTGTTTGATCTTTGCGGTCCACTGCACAGCGAGTACAAGTGACTGCCCGCCTGGTGTAAAAATCCTGCCGCTTCGCCTTCTTACCTGCAGCACTATATAAACAGACGGGTAGGTGTGAAGTTACCACAGCATTCATTGCTATTTGCACTGTTTTGCTGCCAAAATTTTTAACTATAGCCGAAGCTTGACTCTCAGAATCGAACGAAGGTCCATCTCGACGTCTGCTTCGTCAGAAAGAAAGGCTTCGGGAGAAAAGAAAAAAGAAAAAAGTATCTAACTTCCCCAAACTCAGAATCAAATGGCTAGAGTGCGATCTACTGCCAGAGTTGCACGTGAAGGAGACGAAGCCGAAGGTTCGAATACTGTGCCCATCTCCGAAGCGATGCAGCGTTCCGGACTGGTGACTGCGGAAGAAATGCCCGCTGCTGAAGCAAACCCGACAGCTGCCGAAGGAGAAGAAGAGAACATTGAAGGGACTGATCCCGAAGATGACTATCGCATTGCCATGCCCAGCAAGCCCAGTCACTTGGACTTCGGGAAATCAACTGTTTCAAAGGCTGATCTTTCCAAGATGGTGAAAGCAGGTTATTTCAATGAAAATCAGAAGAAGCTACTTCGCTTCGGGGGAGAAGAAACCACCCCGAAGCCAGAGAAAGACGAGATTGTCATCTTCAAGAGCTTTTTAAAGGCTGGGCTGAGATTCCCTCTTCACGAGATTATTGCGGAGATACTGAAGAGGTTTGGTATCTACCTTCACCAGTTAACTCCTAACGCTATCGTTAGGCTTAGCGTTTATATCTGGGCCCTCCGAAGCCAAGCAGTGGAGCCATTTGCCGACAGTTTCTGTCGAGTTCATGAGTTACATTATCAAACAAAGGCCAGAAAAGATGGGCTACATGATAACTTCGGTTGCTACAATTTTGCCTACCGGAAAACCGCAAAGTTTCCTGTAATCAGCTACCGAAGCAAATGGCCAGCAGGCTGGAAATCAGAATGGTTCTATGTCAAGGTTGATGACGACAAGGAGAAGCTTGTGCAAAGTCCACTCGAGCTGATCTTCGGAGAAACCCGACCCCGCTGCAACATGACACCAGAGGGTCAAACACAACAGGCAATGGATGAATTCAGAATTATTGCAGAGCATATCGGTACCAGGGATCTGGTTCAAGAATTCTTGGCATTCAGAGTCTTCCCTACTCTGAAAGAATGGGAAATGCCAAAGTTAAAGGGGGAGAAGAAGGAGGGGGAACTTGTCCGGCTTCCTTATCACTTCAAATTCGAGAAATACTTTAAGAAGCCCTGCCAAGAGTGGCTGGACACAGTTGAGGTGATGTGTAATGAAATTCTTGGAAATTATTCGAAAAAAGATCAACTGATGACAGCAGCCTTCGGCACCCGTCCGAAGCGAAGGCTGAACCGAGTGCTTGATGCCCTGGGCTTCGAGTACCCTGACTATGAGCAGTTGAGCAAGGGTGATGAGGGCCAAAAAAGAAAAAGAGTGGCCGAAGCTTTGAACAAGGATGAAGAAAAACCAGCGAAAGAGAAGAAAATTCCCAAGAAGAGAAAAATATCAACTCCAAAGCGAAAATTATCCGATGAAGAGGGGTCCCCCGCACCACCTTCTGCCAGCGACGTGGAGGAAATTTTAAAGGTAATGACTGAACCCATGCCCACGAAGCTAAGTCCATTAGGGCTCCAACTGACGAAGCTTTTTCGAAAGGTGGAAGAGCCGGAACAAACGAAGATAACCAAACCAAAGCGGCAAAGAATTATTGCAGTGACTGAAGTTATCGACAAGACGCCGCCGAGGGCGTCAATTCAGAAAACACCAGCTGTCGAAGGCACCACAAACGTCGAAGTCGCACCTTCGGAGGTCGCGGCTACCGAAGCCGCTACAGCCGAAGATGTAAACTTAGAAACTACCATTGAGGACATCGACAAAATTTTACAAGACATGGCTGCAGAAGAAGCTGCCACTGCTGCTGAAAAAACCATAGCCACAGTGCCTGGGAAAGGGAAAGAAATAGCCGAAGACACTTCGGACGACGAAGCCTACTCATTTCAAAATTTAGTTGGGCAAAAACTGACGAAGGCCGAAATAGAAGAGCTCAAGGAATATGCCAAATCTTGCGGATACAAGCCAGGAGCTCTTCTATTTGGAGGCATTGATGATGAAAAATTGGGCTGCATTCGTGATCAGGCTGGGGCTAAGGTCATCGATACTCTATCAAAGAGTATCGGTTTTCCGAAGCTAGAAACAGATATCAGCCGCTACCGACGACAACATATCGTCGGCAGCTTATTTTATTTCAATTTCAAGGTAAACAATCTTTTCTCTGGCTTTTATTGCTTTTAATAATGAAAATGTTACTAACGAAAGTTGTTTCTGAGCAGAGCATGCTACTGAGCAAAGCTCTGAAGATGCAACAAGATCTAGAAGATAAGAAACACGAAGCTATAATTGAAAATCTAGAGAACAAGATTAAAGAGCAGTCAGCCATTATTGAAAAGAAAGACTTTGAACTTCAATCAACTGAAGGCTTGCTGGCAGAGACTGAAGCTAAAGTATCGGAATTGAATTCGAAGCTTATCTATCGATCAAAACAATTTGAACAGGAGAAGCTAGAGCTTAGTTCGAAACTTGAAGCCGAAATCCAGACCAACTCAGACTTGAAGAAATCGTTAACAAGCCTTCAAGACAAATGCTTGAAATTTAGCAATAATTGTATTGAACGATTAAAAAAGATATTTTACTCTGTTGGAGCCAGCAGCGGGAAGTTTAACCCTTCAGCGGAAAATTTACCACAAGCCTTCGATCATATTGAAGCTGAAATTGAAGAACTTGACGAAGTTATAGCCGGGCACGGTGACTTCTGTGCCTGGGTAGCTTCTCGGGGTACCGCTGCAGCGTTCCTGAAGGCCGGCTGCGAGCATGGAAAAATCGTTAACAGGCCCAACTTCACCGTGTCTCCATCAATTTTGGACGATATTCCTGACCTCGCCCGAAGCATCTCGAATAGATTTATAAAATGATATGGACAAAAGGCGGGCGAGAGAAGGCTGGAGACGAAGCTCGAAGTCATCTTAATCCAGTAAGAAATCATACTTTGTACTTACCTTCTCCTTCACGCTTAATTTTTACTCGCGGTACCTTGATTCATGTAGGATGACGAAGGTGAAGATGATGCTTAAAATATGTCGCCGAAGCTGTCGCCGAAGCTGAAGCTTGATGAAGATCAGTAGAAGTATACTATAGGAAAAAACTCAGGATACTTTTGTAACAACTTTTGTAAATACAATTAAACTGTTCTGAAGGAACTTTGTACATACCTTGTAATATATTCTTACCCTTCTACTGAGGCGCTTTGATGTGGACGAAATCAGTATTTTGAGCCGAAGGCGAAAAAAAACACCTTCCCTTCTTTTCGTACACAACGAAGCATAGAAGACCACTTCTTCTTTTTGCCGAAGCTTTTCTTTTTTATACATAACGAATCATAAAAGACCACTTCTTCTTTTTGCCGAAGCTTTTCTTTTTTGTACATAACGAATCATAAAAGACCACTTCTTCTTTTTGCCGAAGCTTTTCTTTTTTGTACATAACGAATCATAAAAGACCACTTCTTCTTTTTGCCGAAGCAACCACTTTGGTACATAAATGCTATGAATGAATGCTTATGCATGCAAATGCCATGATGTAATGTAATGTGCGAATGAATGTCCAAAACATATGTCCGAAGCCACGCTCTCAGCCATTATTTCCTTAGAACCAATCACACATCAGCTCTGCATTCCCTTAGGAACGACTTTGGAGCTTGTTCGCCTTTTACTTAGGCGGTATAAGCTCTGCATTCCCTTAGGAACGACTTTGGAGCTTCTTCGCCTTTTACTTAGGCGGAATAAGCTCTGCATTCCCTTAGGAACGACTTTGGAGCTTCTTCGCCTTTTACTTAGGCGGAATCAGCGTTGACTTTTCGCTGTGAGCTCTGCATCCCCTTAGGGACGTCTTTGGAGCTTTTTCTTTTTTTTTTAGTTTCGGCACTCGATGGTGCGTTCTCAGCTTTTACATTTACATTCTTTGGGGGATTTTGCTCTTATAAAACTAAAAAGAAAATTACATATGATGGCCCCATTAAAAACCTTTCTCCCCCTTTAGAAAGGAAAAGGGTGCCATGAAAAAGAAAAGAAAAAACATAAAAAGTTACATCAAGTTATACATAATATCGCCGAAGCTCATCCGCATTCCAAGACCTTAGAATTTCGTTGCCATCGATGTCCTTCAATCTGTATGAACCAGGCCTTGACGAAGTTGCTACCAAGAAAGGCCCTTCCCATTTCAGTTGTAACTTGCCCACTGTATCTGGGTTGGCCACTCTCCGAAGCACCAAGTGTCCCGGCTCAATATTTTTTAGCCGGACCTTTCTATCTCGCCATTTAACTGTTTCAGCCTGGTATTTATTGATATTTTCTACAGCTTGAAGCCTGATTCCTTCCAAAGCATCTTTTTCCACAAGACAAGCATCTTCAGGACTTGATTCTGCCGAAGCTACTACTCTTATTGATCCAGCTTTGGCTTCTTCCGGAGTTATTGCTTCGTCACCGAATAATAACTTAAATGGGGTAAAGCCTGTAGACCTTGATGTTGTTGTATTGTGGCTCCACACCACTTTGGTTAACTGATCTGGCCACTTTCCCCTGGGTTGATTGAAGATTAACTTCATTATTCCTGTCATTATAATGCCGTTGGCCCTTTCAACGAGCCCATTCGACTCCGGATGCCTGACTGATGCAAAATAGATCTTCGTTCCAATTTGATCACAGAAATTTCTGAAAGCTTCGGAGTCGAACTGCGTTCCATTATCTACAGTGATGGCCTTCGGTACTCCGAAGCGACAGACAATGTTCTGCCAGAAAAACTTTTGGACAGTGGCCGAAGTTATTGTGGCTAATGGCTTCGCCTCAATCTACTTGGAAAAATACTCCATAGCCACTATAACATATTTTAGATTCCCTTGAGCCGGTGGTAATGGACCAGCAAGTCAAGGCCCCACCTTTGCAATGGCCAGATGGGCTGTATCAGCTGTGTCAAAGACGAAGGTTGCTTTTGATCTCTTGCACATTTCTGACAACCTTCGCACTTTTGAACTAACTCCGCTGCATCCGAAGCTGCCTTCGGCCAATAAAACCCTTGGCGGAAAACTTTTCCAAGTAACGGCCTAGATCCGATATGGGATCCACACAGGCCTGCATGTATTTCTTTCATTAACTCTATACCTTCGGTTCTAGACAAGCACTTGAGCAGCGGGGCACAAACTCCATGCTTGTATAACTCCCCTTCTATCATGACATACGGACGAGCTCTTGCCTCTATCCTTTTATTATAAGCTTCGTCATCTGATAGGAAGTTACCCTGAAGGTAAGAGATTATTTCAGTTCTCCAATCTTCGCTGTAAACAGGAGAAATGTTGAGGACTGCTCTTTCAAGGAGCTCCACTGAAGGTGCCTTTATTGTTTCGAAGAAGACATCCGAAGGTAACGGCAGCCCCTGTGCTGCAGACTTGGCTAGTAAATCAGCATGCTCATTTTGTCCTCGAGGGATATTCTTGACAGAAAATCCTTCGAAGGAGGCCTCGATTCTTCGGACCGTGTCTAGGTATTTTTCAAGCTTCGGATCTTTAGCCTTGCAACTTTTGTCAATATGACCCGAAACAACCTGGGAATCAGTTTTAAGAATCGCCCTTCTGATTCCCATTGCCTTTAATTTCCGAAGGCCCAGGAGCAGGGCTTCGTACTCAGTAATATTATTTGTGCAGCTGAAGTCAAGTCTTGCTGCATAACAAGTTTTAACCTTGGATGGTGAGACCAACACAGCAGCTGCACCTGCTCCGAAGGTTCCCCAAGAGCCATCACAAAACACTGTCCACACTTCGGCATCTTTATTTGCTTCTTCATCCTGAGCCCCTGGCGTCCAATCGACAATGAAATCTGCCAATGCTTGAGACTGGATCGAGGACCTATGCACATAATCAATGTAAAATTCATTGAGCTCTGCAACCCATTTTCCAATCCGTCCAGTAGCTTCTCTATTTCTCATGATATCCTTCAACGGCTGCGAAGAAGGAACAATAATGTTGTATGCCTGAAAATAATGCCGAAGCTTCCTGGATGCCATTAAAACGGCATACAATACCTTCTCCAGCTCTGTATAATTTTTCTTTGAGACACTAAGGACCTCAGATACAAAATACACTGGAACTTGTTTCTTGACTTGGCCATCAAGCTTCTCCTGGACAAGCGCCGCACTTACTGCTGAGTGCGAAGCTGCCACATATAACAACAGAGGAGCCCCTGGCGTTGGTGGAGTTAATGTTGTTAGATCTATTAAGTATTGCTTCAGCTCTTCGAAGGCTTTTTGCTGACTTGGGCCCCATTGAAAGACTTCAGCTGACTTCAGCACCTCGAAGAATGGTAAATTTCTTTCTGCTGATCTGGATATAAATCTGTTGAGAGATGCCAGCCTTCCTGTCAATCTTTGGGCCCCCTTTCTTGTGGTTGGTGGCTCCATTCGAAGTATAGCTTCGATTTTATTTGGATTAACTTCGATTCCCTTTGTTGAAACCAAGCATCCAAGGAATTTCCCCTTCTTTACTCCGAAGACGCATTTTTCTGGATTCAGCTTCAGACCAGCTTGTCTGAAGCTGGCGAAGGTCTCCTGCAGATCAGCAATATGATTTTCTTGCTTCGTGCTTTTTACAATGATGTCATCGACATAAGTCAACACATTTCTGCCTATCTGAGACTGGAGAACATTCGCTGTCATTCGGCTGAAACTCCCTCCGGCATTTTTGAGCCCCTCAGGCATCCGAAGATAGCAATATGTGCCACTTGGGGTTATGAAGCTAGTCTTCGGCTCATCTTCCTTCTTCATCCAGATTTGATGATAGCCTGAGTAGCAGTCCAGGAGACTCATGAGCTCTGAAGAAGCTGCTGCATCAACTAAAGAGTCTATCCTTGGCAGCGGGAATTCATCCTTCGGACAAGCCTTGTTGAGATCTGTGAAATCGATACACATTCTCCACTTGCCATTGGCCTTCTTCATCATAACAGTGTTAGCTAGCCACTCTGGATACTTCACTTCTCTGATAACTCCTGCACTGAGGAGTCTTTTTACTTCATTGCGGGCCCCTTCGGCCTTGTCATCAGACATTTTCCGAAGCCTCTGCTTTCGAGGTCTGAAGGATGGGTCAACATTGAGCGAATGTTCAATAACATCCCGATTTACTCCACAGAGATCATTAGCTGACCATGCAAAAACATCTTTGTTGTTGAATAAAAACCTTATCAAGGTTTTCTCCTGGTCTTCAGATAATTGCGAGCCCAGCAGCACCTTCTGCTCTGCTATGTCCTCACACAATAACATGGGCTTCGGCTGATCCGCTGAAGCTGCCTTCTGTAACACCCGGATTTTAGGGGTCCAAAACCCGGGCGCTAACATAATCACCAGGTGTGCTGGGACCAAGTCTCACACATATGATGAATCATGGCACAGGATCGAATGTCACAACTTTATATATAACAGGAGTTCTATACAAAATAAATAATTACATTATAAGGAGACAACGGTCCAGCAACCCAAAGTTGACTGGGAGACGACGACCTAGACCTCTCACGAACTCGTCACAGCATCCTCCAAGCGCCTCATCCTGCAGTACCTGTTCTTGACCTGTGGGGTGTGTGAGACAGGAAGAGTGAGCTCACATACGTTCATCGCTCAACAAGTTGTGGGGAATAATGTGCATGAACTCGCCAAAGGTGGGAGCTCACGTGAAGTGTAAGGCTTACCAAAGAGGATGGTTAGAGCTGAGCATTGCTTTTAAAGTTGGTCAAAATTTTATTAGCAGTTACTAAGTATAAGTAAATACCAAACCCAATTAAGTAGTAGAACAAAAATAACAACTTCACCTGCGATGCAATGCATATGACAAATTGAATTTAGTTCCATAATTTAAACATCAGAGAGTCCTGAGCTGCTCATGACCGTGAGCTCGGCTAGTATACCAGTTTTACACTCTGCAGAGGTTGTACCCTTTACCCACAAGTCGTGTATCCCATGTCGCCAGGGTTTGCAAGGCCCTTAGACACTACCGAGGTGAATGGCTAGGGATCCACTACGAGGCCTTTACAAAGTTCCACTAGCTTCCGAAAACCCGCTACAGTTTATAGGAAGTTCCAATGCAGGAATCCCTTGCAGGACCGCCATCGCAGCAAAATCCTCCCGAGGGCCTCCCTACACTGACCACTCCCCTACTGCCCTTGCCCCTTTCGGGTAAGGTAGTCTTCCACTAGCTTTCCTAATTAATCAGCCAAGGGGTCCCATTCCTCCCTTGTGGTGGCACGTGTTACTCAAGTTAAGCTCTATGTTCCAATTAACATTAATGATATCAACATGAACATAAACAGAATAACAACAAGAATTGGAACATAGAGGTAATAAATGATTATTCCAAAACCATATAAAGCAATAGCAAACTACCCAAGTGATTCAGGGGTAAACAAGGTAATGAGATAAACAAAGCTAGGGTGACCTATTGGGTCCCATCAAAATTAACCTAAGCATGGATAATTGATATTAAAGAACATTATTGGGTAAAAAGTGGTCAAGGGCACAACTTGCCTGGGCCTTGAGAATCCAGGTACCAACTTGCTTTTCAGATGACACGTGACCTCGCTCTAGTCGTAGCAATACAAACAAATATTGTATAGGCGAAATTAACATTACACCAAACATAAGTACAAACTGAATAATAATAATCTACGCGTTGCTACGAGATCGTAGGAACAAGAATCACTAAATTTGGAGTTGTAAATTTCAAGTTATAAATTTCTGTAGCTTTTATGTATTTAATACAAGATTAAGTATTAGATAAATTTAAATGAGCCTTTCATGCCAAAACAGAGGCACAAAATGATGAAGAATATTATTACAAGATTTTAGAAACTGGAATGGTTCAATTTGGAGCTAAAATGAATTTTCTATGAATTATCTAAGTTCTAGCAATTATTTTCATATTAAAAATCTATTTTCTATTTTATTTATTCAATTTAAACGATCACTGGACTGGGCGCCAATTTCTGGAAAGCACAGGGGTCTCTGTGCAAGTTTACCGAGACACAGGGAACAGGGTCCCTGGACGGCGGGTTGAATCCGAGAAAACCCAGGGTTTCTTTTATAAAACATACCCGCGAAGGGGTATCGTGAGATCTGAGCCCTCCGATCAAAATCGGACGCCCCAGATTAGATCGTGCTTTAAATGAAACGGTATGCAATATGAGCCCTTGGATCCGAGATCAGCGGTTATGGTTTAATGAAACGAGATCGAATCTGGGTCACTGGATCCCGATCGAACGGCGCAAATCCACCCCACCGAACCGGTATCACCCATTTAATCCTAGCCGCAAGATCATCGATCCACGGTCGAAAGCCCCCTACCCATCCTTCTAATCCTACCCATACATGGCCCGATCAACGGCCCAGGGCACATCTTCCCCAACCCGGTGGCCAGGCACGGCCGAAGAACACCACCCGCGGTGGCGGGCTCCGGCGAGCTCGAACCAATGGAGCGCTGGTGCACGATACTCAAATCGGAGGAGATTATACGAAGCGGACAGGATGGCAAAGTGTTTGGTGGCATTATTACCGTGTGGTATGTAGCAAGGTGCCTTGGCCACGGCGAGCGGCGGAGATCGATCCACCGGTGACGAATCGGCGCGCCACCAGTCGCCAATCCCGCACGCTGAGGCCACGGTCGAGTCACACTCCGCAGGGTGAAGCTCCCAGGTCCAGATCCGAGGCCCGAACGGCAACCAAGGCGGGGTTCCGCGGCGGCGCCCAATTTTCTCCCTCCTCTCGGTTCACGGCAACGATGTGGCTCTCGGCCCGATGATCTGAGAGGATGAAGTGGGGGGGGGGCTCGGTCGGCTTTTAATAGGGCAAAGGAGCGCTGAGGTTGTTGCGAGGTGCACGCAACCCGCGGAATCGGCGGAGGCGGGTCGCCGGCATTCGCGCGAGGCTGTTAGGAGGTAGGCGAAGCTGACAACGCGGGGCCACCTGGCGGAGACAGCAAAGTCACAGGCGCGCTGGCGTGAGGCTGTCCCGTGGGACCAGCGTGTCGGCGCGTGGGTGCACTGGGTTGGGCCGCGCAGGAGATAAGTGGAGATGGGCCGAAATGTGCTTGCGCGAGCCCAGAACGGTTTTTCTCCTTTTCTTTTTCTTTTCTTGTTATTTTGTTTTTATTTGATATCCAATTTCAAAATTGAGTTTGAATCTGCAGTTGAGATTTTAAATTTAGGTTTTTAATGCACAAACAAAAACACCAGTATAAACTTTGCCAATTTATTTATCTATTAATCTTATTAAGATATGCTTTCAAATATAAGATTCATACACACATAGATTGGGTATTTTAAGAAATGTAATCTCTAATATAAAATTCTTTAGAGAATAATTATAAATATTCATTTCAACCAAGGAGTGACAAATTCATATAGAGATTCTTTTATTAGGAACGTGTTTGTTTTAGGTGATGTTGTTTTAAATGTAACAAAATTTTATTGGAAGGCATTCTAATATCAAAACCTTTGGAGAACTTTTACTAAACTTTCAAAGTAAGATTTTGGGTGTTACAAATCCTACCCCCCTTAAAAATAATCTCGTCCTCGAGATTTGTAAGAAAAGGGGTGTATGCTCATATTGTTCTCGGAATATATGCACAAACAAAGAAATCTCAGCATGAGGTATAATTCTTTAACAAAACATAGGGTCAATAGACCTTATTGTTCTTTCTAAAATAATATCCTATCATCTACTAACTAAAGTAACACCTAGATCTTACAAATCATCATAATTTATATCTATGTAGCTTGGTGGAGCTGGTGGTGGTGGAGGTTGTTGTTGTTGTTGTCTCTCCAACCGTGCTTGCCTTATTTCTTGGCGGACCTGACGTATTTCCTCGCGCTGTTGTCTTATCTGGTTTTGCATCTCGGTCACTAGGTCTGTTAATTGTTGTATTACGAGTCTTTGGGTAGCAACCACTTGATCGATCTCAACAGGTGGAGGATTTGGAGGATTCATTTCTGTTCGTTGTTACGTGATAATCTTTCCTTTCCTGGTATTGACCATGAAAGTTAGAAGCATATGGTAATAGTTTTGCAAAGGAAATTATTCAATAGGCGGAATGAATAAGCTGGTAGCTGGTTATAATCTGAAGATTCTTTAGTAGGGCTTAATCTTTGTTTTATGTTCAGATTAAGGTAACCAGTCGTATAAGGTGAATATCCAAAGGTAGGATAGAATTTTGTCACGATTAGATATATATGGGTGAGATAGACTACATGATGTAGGTCAAAATCTGGTTTGATGTCAGGTGGTGGTTGATAGATTATGCATTCCATTAAGACTCTATTGATTGGGTAAGTTACGTAACTTGTTATATAGGTCGGGTTGTTGTGTATGGCCAAGTTGATATAAGTCTCCAAATTAGGTTTAAGTAATTTAGGAGTATGGACATATCTTGTGTACCAACATTAAGTAACTCAATCTAGCTTAGATCATACTGGATTAGATAGAATCCAGATTAGGTTGGATATCACTAGATTAGACCGGTTAAGATCTAAGTAAATTTTGGATTATCTCATGGTTGTTACTCTAGAGTGGGGTCAATATGCTAATTAGGGCAAGATGAATCCATAAGGATAAGGTAGAGTCTTTTTAAGGTCAGTTAGTTCTATCAAGATGGGATAAGTAAAGTGGTTAGGATAAGATGAATCCTTCAAGATAAGATAAATCTATTAAGATAAGAGAAAACCTCTTAAGATAAGATGGATCTATATACATTAGGATAAGTTAAGACCTTTTGAGATAAGATAGATCTATGAGTGTAGGATAGAATCTCTTGAGATGAGATGAATCTATTAAGATAAGGGAGAATCTTTTAAGATAAGATGAATTGGTTAGAATGAGAGCTTTTAGGATAAGATAAATCTCTTAAGCTAGATATGTTCCAATGGGGATAATCTAGGTTGTCTAGTTATTTTATAAATATATTTTTATACCTATGTGTATATGCAGATGCAATTGTGGACATTATTCCACAACTCATCACACTCAATCAAAGATCCAAATCAGGCAAGTATCATAAGAACAAACATTCAAATACATAGACACTTATAAAAATAGTTTTGTTTTTGTTCCTAGGATTAGGTCTCCTATTCTTAAAGTCACTTTAGGCACAGGATTTCAAAGTGTGAAATCCACATTTATCTTTAGAAAAAGAAAAGGTAAGGATAATCAGAGTAAAGCGGAAATAGATGAGAAAAAGATTAAGATAAGTTTAGAAAAGAATCAGAGTAAGGTAAGTAGACAATGGTTGTTCAGTTCTATCTAGGTTTCGTCCTACAGTCAACATTCCTCTGATACCACTTCTGTAACACCCGGATTTTAGGGGTCCAAAACCCGGGCGCTAACATAATCACCAGGTGTGCTAGGACCAAGTCTCACACATATGATGAATCATGGCACAGGATCGAATGTCACAACTTTATATATAACAGGAGTTCTATACAAAATAAATAATTACATTATAAGGAGACAACGGTCCAGCAACCCAAAGTTGACTGGGAGACGACGACCTAGACCTCTCACGAACTCGTCACAGCATCCTCCAAGCGCCTCATCCTGCAGTACCTGTTCTTGACCTGTGGGGTGTGTGAGACAGCAAGAGTGAGCTCACATACGTTCATCGCTCAACAAGTTGTGGGGAATAATGTGCATGAACTCGCCAAAGGTGGGAGCTCACGTGAAGTGTAAGGCTTACCAAAGAGGATGGTTAGAGCTGAGCATTGCTTTTAAAGTTGGTCAAAATTTTATTAGCAGTTACTAAGTATAAGTAAATACCAAACCCAATTAAGTAGTAGAACAAAAATAACAACTTCACCTGCGATGCAATGCATATGACAAATTGAATTTAGTTCCATAATTTAAACATCAGAGAGTCCTGAGCTGCTCATGACCGTGAGCTCGGCTAGTATACCAGTTTTACACTCTGCAGAGGTTGTACCCTTTACCCACAAGTCGTGTATCCCATGTCGCCAGGGTTTGCAAGGCCCTTAGACACTACCGAGGTGAATGGCTAGGGATCCACTACGAGGCCTTTACAAAGTTCCACTAGCTTCCGAAAACCCGCTACAGTTTATAGGAAGTTCCAATGCAGGAATCCCTTGCAGGACCGCCATCGCAGCAAAATCCTCCCGAGGGCCTCCCTACACTGACCACTCCCCTACTGCCCTTGCCCCTTTCGGGTAAGGTAGTCTTCCACTAGCTTTCCTAATTAATCAGCCAAGGGGTCCCATTCCTCCCTTGTGGTGGCACGTGTTACTCAAGTTAAGCTCTATGTTCCAATTAACATTAATGATATCAACATGAACATAAACAGAATAACAACAAGAATTGGAACATAGAGGTAATAAATGATTATTCCAAAACCATATAAAGCAATAGCAAACTACCCAAGTGATTCAGGGGTAAACAAGGTAATGAGATAAACAAAGCTAGGGTGACCTATTGGGTCCCATCAAAATTAACCTAAGCATGGATAATTGATATTAAAGAACATTATTGGGTAAAAAGTGGTCAAGGGCACAACTTGCCTGGGCCTTGAGAATCCAGGTACCAACTTGCTTTTCAGATGACACGTGACCTCGCTCTAGTCGTAGCAATACAAACAAACATTGTATAGGCGAAATTAACATTACACCAAACATAAGTACAAACTGAATAATAATAATCTACGCGTTGCTACGAGATCGTAGGAACAAGAATCACTAAATTTGGAGTTGTAAATTTCAAGTTATAAATTTCTGTAGCTTTTATGTATTTAATACAAGATTAAGTATTAGATAAATTTAAATGAGCCTTTCATGCCAAAACAGAGGCACAAAATGATGAAGAATATTATTACAAGATTTTAGAAACTGGAATGGTTCAATTTGGAGCTAAAATGAATTTTCTATGAATTATCTAAGTTCTAGCAATTATTTTCATATTAAAAATCTATTTTCTATTTTATTTATTCAATTTAAACGATCACTGGACTGGGCGCCAATTTCTGGAAAGCACGGGGGTCTCTGCGCAAGTTTACCGAGACACAGGGAACAGGGTCCCTGGACGGCGGGTTGAATCCGAGAAAACCCAGGGTTTCTTTTATAAAACATACCCGCGAAGGGGTATCGTGAGATCTGAGCCCTCCGATCAAAATCGGACGCCCCAGATTAGATCGTGCTTTAAATGAAACGGTATGCAATATGAGCCCTTGGATCCGAGATCAGCGGTTATGGTTTAATGAAACGAGATCGAATCTGGGTCACTGGATCCCGATCGAACGGCGCAAATCCACCCCACCGAACCGATATCACCCATTTAATCCTAGCCGCAAGATCATCGATCCACGGTCGAAAGCCCCCTACCCATCCTTCTAATCCTACCCGTACATGGCCCGATCAACGGCCTAGGGCACATCTTCCCCAACCCGGTGGCCAGGCACGGCCGAAGAACACCACCCGCGGTGGCGGGCTCCGGCGAGCTCGAACCAATGGAGCGCTGGTGCACGATACTCAAATCGGAGGAGATTATACGAAGCGGACAGGATGGCAAAGTGTTTGGTGGCATTATTACCGTGTGGTATGTAGCAAGGTGCCTTGGCCACGGCGAGCGGCGGAGATCGATCCACCGGTGACGAATCGGCGCGCCACCAGTCGCCAATCCCGCACGCTGAGGCCACGGTCGAGTCACACTCCGCAGGGTGAAGCTCCCAGGTCCAGATCCGAGGCCCGAACGGCAACCAAGGCGGGGTTCCGCGGCGGCGCCCAATTTTCTCCCTCCTCTCGGTTCACGGCAACGATGTGGCTCTCGGCCCGATGATCTGAGAGGATGAAGTGGGGGGGGGGGGCTCGGTCGGCTTTTAATAGGGCAAAGGAGCGCTGAGGTTGTTGCGAGGTGCACGCAACCCGCGGAATCGGCGGAGGCGGGTCGCCGGCATGCGCGCGAGGCTGTTAGGAGGTAGGCGAAGCTGACAACGCGGGGCCACCTGGCGGAGACAGCAAAGTCACAGGCGCGCTGGCGTGAGGCTGTCCCGTGGGACCAGCGTGTCGGCGCGTGGGTGCACTGGGTTGGGCCGCGCAGGAGATAAGTGGAGATGGGCCGAAATGTGCTTGCGCGAGCCCAGAACGGTTTTTCTCCTTTTCTTTTTCTTTTCTTGTTATTTTGTTTTTATTTGATATCCAATTTCAAAATTGAGTTTGAATCTGCAGTTGAGATTTTAAATTTAGGTTTTTAATGCACAAACAAAAACACCAGTATAAACTTTGCCAATTTATTTATCTATTAATCTTATTAAGATATGCTTTCAAATATAAGATTCATACACACATAGATTGGGTATTTTAAGAAATGTAATCTCTAATATAAAATTCTTTAGAGAATAATTATAAATATTCATTTCAACCAAGGAGTGACAAATTCATATAGAGATTCTTTTATTAGGAACGTGTTTGTTTTAGGTGATGTTGTTTTAAATGTAACAAAATTTTATTGGAAGACATTCTAATATCAAAATCTTTGGAGAACTTTTACTAAACTTTCAAAGTAAGATTTTGGGTGTTACACCTTCTCCCTCCTGAATTTGTACTGTTCACAAGCTTCAGCTCCATCTATGTTATGGATTGCTTTGGAGTCAGTCCAGCTTCCTTCGGCCCTTCTAGCAGCTTCCTGGCTTCCATGAATAGCAATAGGTCCTTGGTCCGAAGGTATCTTCATGCAGAGATAAGCTGGGTGAAGAATTGCTTCGAAGGCATTAAGAGTACCGCGACCAATGATAGCATTGTAAGGATACTCCATGTCAACAATATCAAACACAATTTGCTGAGTCCTTGTGTTGTCGACAAATCCGAAGGTTACCGGCATGGTAATCTTCCCAAGTGCTACAATCTGCCGCCCTCCGAAGCCACAAAGAGGGTGCGTAACATCATGAATCTTGTCTTCAGGCTCTTGCATTTGTCTGAAGGCTTTAGCAAATATAATGTCAGCTGCACTGCCTGTATCAACTAGGACATTGTGGACCAGAAATCCTTTGATCACGCAAGAGATAACCATGGCATCATTGTGAGGATAATCCTTAAGCTGAAGGTCTTCCTGAGAGAAAGTAATTGGAATGTGGGACCATTTTGACTTGATGAAGGGTCCCTGCACTCCAACATGCTGCACCCTTCTCTGAGCCTCCTTCTTCTGCTTCTTGTTAGCCGGCTCTGAGCAAGAACCGCCTGTTATCGGGAGCACCAGCTTCGAAGCCGAAGCAGCTCCAGCTTGATTGTTGAACGAAGCCATCAGCTCAGAAAAGTGGAAGTGAGTTCACCGGAGGTGGGCGCCAATGTTGGGGGCTTGTCCTCAAATGCTAAGAATTAAGAACAAGGCAACATAGAAAATGTTAAGGGTTAAAGTCCTTCGTCCTCCAAGACATTATATCCTTTCAGGATATAAGGAATTTCAGACGAAGGTTACGAAGGACATACCTTCGTAAACATAATAGCAAGGAACGAAGTATTCATACAGATCATAAGGTATGAAATAAACATTTAAATATTATCATAGAATCATCTCTATTTTCATTATCATGAACGAATATAAATGACTTCGAATTAAAAATGTACCTTTAGTCCTGAGGAAAACAAAAGTACAGGTGTGATGCGAAAGCAAATGGCAGGTTCGCGTGAACAGTACAGATGTACTGTTCATCTATTTATAGACACAGGTCACAGCCTGTGACAAATTACAATTATGCCCCTTACAGAAGTTTACAACATTGACTCAGACCTCTATGGATAAAAAGGTCATTCTATCTCTATTCGGTTTGTAACGCCGAAGCTCCATGAGAAGGAACCTTCGGCCATCTCCTGGGGACAACTTCAGCCGAAGCTGCTTCTTCGTGCAAGACCTTCGGCGCAACGAAGCATGACCCCAACAACTAGAAAAAGTATAAATAATACCCATAATTTCGTACACCATATCAATCTAACACCAAATTAATATAGTTAATCACTTATTAGTTCATCAAACACAACTCTCGACTTTATTTTGGTGATAAATGATTGCTTGTTGGAGTTAGCGAGTTATCTCGCTAACAAAGCAAAATCGAAACAAGATGAGTCAAACTGAGTTAAGCAAACCACGAGCCAAGTGACCTCATGAGCCACACGTATTTTGTCCAGCCTCGCTTCCAAAGTTCCACCTCCTCCTCCGACATCGAACGAAAATGATCGATGGCGAGACCCAGAGGCACGCATCTGATATGCACTCTGATCTGGAACCTCCTCTTTTGCGCTCGTGCAGTTCTCTTTTCTCGTTCGTTCTCATCCTTGGCGCTTTATTCCCGGGAAGGCCGAAGGCCGTGGAGACGGAGACACAGGGGCTGAATCCCATCTCGCGATGGCTACGTGCGCCGCACAAGGGACGGGGTAGGCCGCCCAGGGCTTTTCCGACCCATTTGTTCGATGGCTAGGCTAGCTACATGCATGCCTGCATCACGTTGCAGCAGCTGTATTTGGTTGGGGTTTTCAGGGTTAAGCGCATCTGGCAATGGAGCGACGGGGGTTGTGCTGCAGATCAATGAGCAAGTCCAGTTGACTTGGGGCTCGGACGCTCGGTCTCAATAGCGCACATGCTGTTCTGGAATTAGCGTGGCCGTGGCAGTTCACTTCAGCTCAGGTCCCTGCTTGCCTGCAGCAAAATCACCGAGGACCACTAGCGTATCAGCTGATGAGGATTGAAAAGGTAGGTGAAGCCTAGTACTAGTATCTGGGATGGGAAGGTGCAGCAGCCAGCAGAGAGCAAGAGGCTGCCTGGTGAAGTTTCCATTCTGTCATGATGGTTTACTAGCTTCTGCATTCAGTTCAGACAGTCATGTCATGTCATGTCCCTAGTGTTTGGAGCGTCTCCAACTGTAAATGATCTATTTAGTTTTATCTCGTTCGGTTCGGTTGAAGTAGTAAACCAGACTATATGACAGGCAAGGCTATATTTAAAGACGGAGTTCCCCTGTGGCAGACGGAGGCTTTCATCAAAACTACGTGTATGCATAGTTTTATCAATATAAACACGATTTAACCCACACACGATAATGTTAATTGAGGTGAGTATCCTCTTAAGTATCGGTTGGTGTATATCTCCTTCAATACTGGTTGGTGACTAAAGGTGAGTATCCTCTTTAGTCTTGGCGCCGGAGCTCGGAAGCCTGAGCCGAGGGCCGCCGAGGCCAGCCATCAGCCACCCAGAGGCGAGAGCCAGCAGGCCGCCGGACCCCCGGCGTCCGCAGCGCGCGATTAGTTTGGTCGTTTTCCAGCGAAGGTTTCATGGAATGGAACCCGCTGGATCAGTTGGGCGTAAACCACTTGGTCAGCAGCTGGCGACCGTGTGGTCGTCGGTCTTTAACTATGGCTGGCTCGCCTGGTCGCCGGTGGGTGCAAACCGGTCTCAGGTCGTCCGGACCTGTGCGTACTGCGTCCGCGCAACAGAGGATGCCTGGTACCCCTGCTACATGGCTTTCGTGCTGATCCACAACGCTTGGCTCGGGGAACACCCGTGGCGCGTGGATAGGCAGGCTCACAGGGATTAGGCGCTCTAACACCGCCTGACATGACATCGATTAGGCACGGCAAGCGTATGGGGCCAAAAAGGCAAGACAAGGCCGGGCCTGCCCTGGAGACATGCGCATTTGGGGGCAGCGCGGCCGGACACGCACCGTGCCCGGCGACGACCATGCATGCGGCGGCGAGCACGAGAAAGCATGTCCCTTCCCTGGTCTCGCTGGCCGCGCGGACCCTGACCCGTGGCCGTGTCCCCGGGGACGGCGCCGGTGCGGAGCGCGGCTCCGGGGCGTTAAAAATAAAAAGGTTATCCGCCCACCCGGGCCTACGTGTCGCCTCGCCCCCGCGGCGTGTCAGGCTCGCCGGGCTCCGCGCGGGACACGCCCTTGGCGCGTAGCCGCGTCCGGGCGACGCGTGGCCGCTGCGCTCCGGGACTCGGCACCACGTCGCCGTGGCGGGGCGTGCTTGGCGTTCTCCGCCCTTTTGTCAACCGGGAACGCCTGTGCTGTGCTGTGCTGTGCTGTGCTGTGCTGCTCTCGACCGGGGGGACGACGTTGCATTGGGGCGCTGCTGTTGTTGGAGAAGGACTGGCACTGTTGTCACGGAGAGGAAAGCGATGCGTCTCGAGGCGTTTTATCACTTGATGTGGCTAGGAGGGAGGAGAGACATGTTTGCTGTTGGACTTCAAGTGTTGCTTGCTTGCGCGTGCACGTTTCTGTAAACCAGGTAGGAGTATGATGGCGGACGGAGCTGGATGCGGTCACTGGCCAGCGATGCGCCGATGCTTACTTACATCCTTCGATCCACCTAAGATCTTGTTCAATTATCGCTACCATATGGAGTGGATAAGATTAAATAAGAATTAGTATAGATTTTAACATGCTATAGATTTAAACTCACCCAATCCATCTAATTCACGTGGAGGTGGCCTAGGTGCAGGTGCTTTCACGAAAAGAGGAGAGGCCTTTAGTAAGAGTACAACAACTGTCATCGTGACAAATTTCGATCCTCTAGGATCTAGATTCTATCGAATCTTCTACAAGGGCTAACTTTAGAAATGTGCTCCCCTGATCCTTGCAAAACTGTATCAATAAGGCAAAACATCTTCTTCTGGAAGTATATGCACATAAAGATTTAGCAAACGGATTGCATATCCTTGCAAGGACTATTTCAGGAATTTCACCTCTACTCACTTCTAGGATATACGAGGTAAGTGCACGTATCAATATAAATAAGTCACTTTGACTGATGGTGTTTGATCGACTGGATCTATATATTTGATAGAAAGTTCCATAAAGGTTCACATATTAATCATCAAGCTCACGCCTTCAGGGCATAGAATATGACATTTATTGTCTCACGATTGTGATCAATACAAGCATTCGCTCCCCCTGACGATGACATCTGTCAAAGTCGTTATCCCTCATAACTCAAGCATATTCTTCAAGATATATGTCTCATTGTTCATCTAGAATAACGAGAATGGATGAGGTTGGGGTGCTATCATTTTCTATCTTACACCACAATTTATACATAGTTGTGCAAAGCAAATAACCTGTCCTTCAATAGGACTTAGGGGATAATATAGTTGCAATAGTACATATTCTAAATATGACACATCGCTCCAGGCGTTCATCCATTGCAACATCTATGATGGTGTAACAAAAGTTCATCAAAGATCGTAATCCATTAGGGATTTTTCATCGATCAGATACATCGTTATAGTCTGTCATTCTGGCACAATGGGGATATTTTGCCAGTAACACCTAAACCTTATAGGTTTATGCCATCAGGGCTTTAGAGGATACCGTAATTCCACATCTAGTGGAAATTACCATGAGTAAAACTCATGGAATGCACATGTGCTTATTCGATGAACTTCAAGTCCTTTGGTACCTCATCTTATTCCTTTTCGGGTCTATATGGGTCTTTACCCCTTTATAGGGATTATCAAACTTTGGTGTTTAACACAGACTTTATTTCTTCTGGAAAAGTTCCATCAAGGAACTATAATCTCATCTAGGAGATATTCTCTCTACTTAGAAGAGTGTTCATTCATCAGGAATGTATTATTCGGTATGAGATTTATATGTTGCATATTTATAATTCAAAGATATGAGTCCTCCTAGGATCTCATGACGGATCTTCAAAATCCTATTAACTGCATATTTTAATTCATGCCATTTGCCAGATATATTACATAGCGGAACAGTGTTTATTCAACACATATGTGGGATGGGTCTCTCACAAGACCACTTGAACCATCGTATTCACCACACATTATTTCAATAGTGCCCATAAATGTCCGAACTTCAAGCTCGTGACTTTTATTTTGCGATTATTGGTTCAGCCTCGATTGCATTTATCAATGACCCGATAAGAGAGCTTCAAGCACTCATGCCTACGACTTTGTTTTGGATCCTTTTGCAATCTAGAGAGGCAAGATAGGTGTCGACATATTTGTCTCCCACATTTAATAATGATCTCCGTCATTTCCCAAAACGAAAGATTCATTGTTCCGTATTCCTAGCACAATGATATTGCGTGCTTTGCTAGGAATTTCATCATCAAGATGAACCTCTTCGCGAGGCAAATCACCAGCAGGGCGAGTTCACCGGAGGAGAGTTATTACAGACCACGTGAATCTGTAATCAGAACATATGCTTTGACTAAGGTCGATGGATCATATTCGCAGGCGTCACCGCAGAATAGATCAAATGCCAATAAGTCAAATGTGGATATGATATTAATCCCGGGTATATCCACATCTACATCAGGTAGAAGCATTCAAACCAATATGGTTACTCCTCAACGATTTCTGGCAAACTCCATATACACAGGAGTACACACCGAACCACAGGTTCAGTTTGGCTTTTGTGCGTTTAATAGAATATTGAGGCATTACATTATATGGGCATTCCTCCCCCTAATGCCGAGATGTTGTAAAAGCATACAGATAAAATCCCCAACCACAATCATCCAGTTGTGGCCAATGTATGCTATTGTGGTGATTTATTTGGGAAATCTTACGCACATTACAGATCAGGGTTTTATGCAGTGAGCTTTGGACTTAGATTAATGTAGTGGCATGAATACTACATATTTTTCCTTCAACATAAAGGGTTAGTCTCAACATCCAGCGAGACACACAACAACAAGTTGCTTCGTGTTTACAATTATGCAAACTTATTGTTATTATTACCAAATGCACAGTCAATCATTAAGATTTAGACTAACATGCACAACACTATTTTATCCATAAGGGTCCTTCAGGGGCTCATGCATACCATTCGTCGTTTGGAGCTATTAGTTGACTTCAGATCAACAAGTAAAATGACCATCAGGGTCTAGCGCTCATAAGGACATTCACTGGTTGTATTGTGCTTTGAGGCACATAGGAAAAATGTGTGTGCTTATATTGGTAGTAAAGTGCATGGCATCAGACCAATGCTGCCAAGCAAAGATTTTTATACACAGAGATGTATAGTCCAGCTCGTTTTTATCACTGCCCATGGTTTACCCAATTACTCATACCGCTCTGAAATTGGGTATCGATTTATGCAACATTTTTAGGTATAATAATTTTGAGAGAGGACTTATAACAATAGTTAATTATTTGTGGTGTTACCAGCAGGGCAAACATTTCTCCTCATATTATATACCAAATTGTTCTAAATAGCATTATTTCGATCTCTTCATTGTGCAGCAAAAAGAGAAGCTTTGGAATAGAACAGACAAGGCCAAGAATTCATTGTATCTGGGAAAAATCACCATATAACTAGCTTTTGATGAAGCAAATGATGATAACTGCTTGGCAAAAACGAAATAATACTGGTATCCGCCTAGGATCCATCTTCAACAACAGATATTACTGCTCTCATACGAAGAAATCATCAGGAGTAGAGAGGATACAACAGGTCTCTACAAGATCTTCATATATCTATCACAAATTATCATCACTAGTAGTCTGTGGTCAAGACATATGACTCTTCTGGCTCCGAGGAACATGGACATGTTAATGTCTAATTTAGCTTCAAGCTCTGTGGTTGTCGGGGACCATAATTAGGGGTACCCTCAAGACGCCTAATTCTCAGCTGGTAACCCCCATCAGCATAAAGCTGCAAAGGCCTGATGGGTTTGATTAAGTCAGGGATCAGTCCATACGAGTGACTTGACCACGCCACGCCCGAGCCTGGCCTCGGGCGAGGGCAGCCGACCCTAAGATGACTCCGTCTCGCCTGAGGCCTCCTCTTTCACGGCAGACGCATCTCCGGCTCGCCCTAGGCCCCGCCTTCGATAAGAAGAAACCCTGACTAAATCACCGCGCCAACCAACCGAGTCACCGGGGCGTTTAACGCAAAAGGTAAGACCAACGGGCGACCAGACTTCGCTAGAGGTGCCGTAGGAGGCTCCGCCCGACCCAGGGCTCGGACTCGGGCTAAGGCCCCGGAAGACGGCGAACTCCGCTCCGCCCGACCCAGGGCTCGGACTCGGGCTAAGGCCCCGGAAGACGGCGAACTCCGCTCCGCCCGACCCAGGGCTCGGACTCGGGCTAAGGCCCCGGAAGACGGCGAACTCCGCTCCGCCCGACCAAGGGCTCGGACTCGGGCTAAGGCCCCGGAAGACGACGAACTCCGCCTCGCCCGACCCAGGGCTCGGACTCCGCCTCGGCCTCTGCCGAACGATCTCCGCCTCGCCCGACCCAGGGCTCGGACTCTGCCTCTGTCTTGCAGGACGGACTCAACCACGGCTTCGGAGGAGTCTCCACGACACCCGACCTAGGACACGAGACCGCCACGTCAACAGGAAGCGTCATCATCACCCTGCCCTGAGCCGACTTGGGTCGCAGAGAACAAGACCGGCGTCCCATCTGGCCAGCCACGCCAGATAGGCAAATGATGGCGCCCCGCTAGACCATGACGACGGCAACTCTCAGCTCCCTTACGAAAGCAGGAGGACGTCAGCAAGGGCCCAGCCACTCCGACAGCTGTCTCCCCGTCCGGCTCCGTTACTCCTCCAACAGCCACGACGCCACACCAACAGGGTGCCAAGATCTCTCCGGCTGCCACCTTGGCATGTACATAGGGCGCTAGCTCTCTCTCGCTAGACACGTAGCACCTTGCTACACCCCCATCTTGTACACCTGGATCCTCTCCTTACGACTATAAAAGGAAGGACCAGGGCCTTCTTAGAGAAGGTTGGCCTCGCGGGGACGAAGGGCAGGGGCAGGCGCTCTCTCTCTTGGGGCCGCTCTCTCCCCTCACCTCGCGCGGACGCTTGTAACCCCCTACTGCAAGCGCACCCGACCTGGGCGCGGGACGAACACGAAGGCCGCGGGAATTCTCCGACTCCCTCACGACCCGGCTCCGGCCACCGACCTCTCTCTCTCTGTTCCCCCCTTCGCGCTCGCTCCACGCGCTCGACCCATCTGGGCTGGGGCACGCGGCACTCTCACTCGTCGGCTCGGGGACCCCCCGGTCTCGGAACGCCGACAGTTGGCGCGCCAGGTAGGGGCCTGCTGCGTGTTGACGTTCGATTTCCCGTCAAGCTCCAGATGGGCAGTCTCCAACAACCTCTTCAACCCGGGACGGTGCTCCGTTTCGGGAACCTCGAGTTCATGTCTCTCGACGGCGACTACGACATGGTACTCCTTCCACCGCCGCGCGACAGCGACATTGGTGGCGGACAGCCCGCCCGCCGGCGGCGGAATCGACGATGTCTTTCCCGCGTGGGGGAAGGACAACTTTCGAGCTCGCCCCATCCTCTCCCTCGCCGTCGGAGGAGGAGGAGGCGGGGCAACCGGGGCCGAGCGGGAGATCGCGCTCCGACGGCTGTCGAGCAAATCGACATCCCCGGCGCCTCGATGGAGGACACGCCAAGCGTTGCCCTCGCGTTCAAGGCAAACGCGAGCGCCATCCCCCCGCAACACGTCGACTCCGAGCAAGTGGACGACGCCAGCACGCTCACGGAAGGCCTGCAGGACGTCGCCCTCGTACCCAAGACGACGGCGCGGTCAGCCCCCGACGTGACTTCATCGCTCCTCGTCGACAAAAAGGTACCGACTACTACCCATCTTTCGTCATTTCGACTCGGCCTCAGCCCGCCTGGCGACCTCGCTTTGGCGGGTGCTCACATTGAGGCGAGTGCAACCTCTCTGGGGTTTCGTGTGCGGTCGCCTTGGGACCGATTGACGGGTGTCTCGACCTACGGACCCTCTGGGTCCGAGGAAGATGACGACCCCAGCATCTGCTGGGATTTCTCCGGATCTGGCAACCCTAGTGCCATGCGGGACTTCATGACCGCATGTGACTACTGCCTCTCCGACTGTTCCGACGGCAGCCGCAGCCTTGGCGACAAGGACTGTGGCCCGAGTCGCGAATGTTTCCACATCGAGTTAGGGGATCCCTCCGGAGGCGGCTGTCTCGGCATGCCGGAGGATGGTGATCCCCCTAGGCCAGCGCCTCGCGCTGACATCCCGCGGGAGCTAGCTGTGGTCCCCGTTCCGGCGGGGGGTCACGACCCACAGCTCGAGCAAGTCCGCGGGGCGCAGGCCGGGCTCGATGAGGGAGCAGGAGCGCTCGAGGCAATCCGCCAGAACATCGGGCAGGTATGGGCGAGCCAGCCCCCGGCCGGAGGAATACGTCACCTGCCCCAAGGTCTCCAGCACCGCATCACCAACGATGCCAGGGACAGACCGCCTCCCGCATCCGGCGGAACCGGTCAGGACCTGGCCGCTGCAGCGATGCTCCTCCGCGCGATGCCGGAGTCATCAACCACCGAGGGTCGGCGAATCCAGGGAGAACTTAAGCATCTCCTGGAAGGCGCTGCGGCCCGGCGGGCCGAGAGCTCTGCCTCCCGAAGGCAGGCATACCCCTCGGAACCTCGTGCCGCGACTTCCCGACTCACGCGGGAAGCCTCGGTCTTCACCGGGCGCACGCGCAACACCGCGCCTGCGGCCCCGGGCCACCTCGGCGACGAGCACCCTCATCGTGACCGTCGGGCACGCCTCGACGAAAGGGTGCGCCGAGGCTACCACCCCAGGCGTGGGGGACGCTACGACAGCGGGGAGGATCGGAGTCCCTCGCCCGAACCACCCGGTCCACAGGTCTTTAGCCGAGCCATTCGGCGGGCGCCGTTTCCGCCCCGATTCCGACCCCCGACTACTATCACGAAGTACTCGGGGGAGACGAGACCGGAATTGTGGCTTGCGGACTACCGCCTGGCCTGTCAACTGGGTGGGACGGACGATGACAACCTCATCATCCGAAACCTCCCCCTGTTTCTCTCCGACACCGCTCGTGCCTGGTTGGAGCACCTGCCTCCGGGGCAGATTTCCAACTGGGAAGATTTGGTCCAGGCTTTCGCCGGGAACTTCCAGGGCACGTACGTGCGCCCCGGGAATTCCTGGGACCTCCGAAGCTGTCGGCAACTGCCGGGAGAGTCTCTCCGAGACTACATCCGGCGGTTCTCGAAGCAGCGCACCGAGCTGCCCAACATCACCGACTCTGATGTCATCGGCGCGTTCCTCGCCGGCACCACCTGCCGCGACCTAGTGAGTAAGTTGGGTCGCAAGACCCCCACCAGGGCGAGCGAGCTGATGGACATCGCCACCAAGTTCGCCTCCGGCCAGGAGGCGGTTGAGGCCATCTTCCGAAAGGACAAGCAGCCCCAGGGCCGCCCGTCGGAAGATGCTCCCGAGGCGTCTACTCCGCGCGGCGCCAAGAAGAAAGGCAGGAGGAAGTCGCAAGCGAAACGCGACATTCCCGATGCAGACCTTGTCGCCGCCGCCGAGCACAAGAACCCTCGGAAGCCCCCCGGAGGTGCTAACCTTTTCGACAAGGCACTCAAGGAGACGTGCCCCTACCATCAGGGGCCCGTCAAGCACACCCTCGAAGAGTGCGTCATGCTTCGGCGTCACTTCCATTGGGCCGAGCCACCCGCAGAGGGTGGCAGGGCTCACGACGACGACAAAAGGGAGGATCGCCAAGCGGGAGAGTTCCCGGAGGTCCGTGATTGCTTCATGATCTACGGAGGGCGTGCGGCGAACGCCTCGGCTCGGCATCGTAAGCAAGAGCGTCGGGAGGTCTGCTCGGTCAAGGTGGCGGCGCCAGTCTACCTAGACTGGTCCGACAAGCCCATCACCTTCGACCGGGACGACCACCCCGACCACGTGCCGAGCCCGGGGAAGTACCCGCTCGTCGTCGACCCCGTCATCGGCGACGTCAGGCTCACCAAGGTCCTGATGGATGGAGGCAGCTGCCTCAACATCATCTACGCCGAGACCCTCAGGCTCCTGCGTGTCGACTTGTCATCCGTCCGAGCAGGCGCTGCGCCCTTCCACGGGATCATTCCCGGGAAGCGCGTCCAGCCCCTCGGACAGCTCGACCTCCCTGTCTGCTTCGGAACACCCTCCAATTTCCGAAGGGAGACTTTGACGTTCGAGGTGGTCGGGTTCCGAGGAACCTACCACGCAGTGTTGGGGAGGCCATGCTACGCGAAGTTCATGGCCATCCCCAACTACACTTACCTAAAGCTCAAGATGCCGGGCCCCAACGGGGTCATCACCGTCGGCCCCACGTACAAACACGCATTCGAATGCGATGTGGAGTGCGTGGAGTACGCCGAGGCCCTCGCCGAGTCCGAGGCCCTCATAGCCGACCTGGAAAGCCTCTCCCGAGAGGTGCCGGATGTGAAGCGGCATGCCGGCAACTTCGAGCCAGCGGAGACGGTTAAGGCCGTCCCTCTCGACCCCAGTGGTGACACCTCCAAGCAGATCCGGATCGGTTCGGGGCTCGACCCCAAATAGGAAGCAGTGCTCGTCGACTTTCTCCGCGCAAACGCCGACGTTTTTGCGTGGAGTCCCTCGGACATGCCCGGCATACCGAGGGATGTCGCCGAGCACTCGCTGGATATTCGGGCCGGAGCCCGGCCGGTCAGACAGCCTCTGCGCCGATTCGACGAGGAAAGGCGCAGGGTGATAGGCGAGGAGGTCCACAAGCTGATGGCAGCAGGGTTCATTAAAGAGGTATTCCATCCCGAATGGCTTGCCAACCCTGTACTTGTGAGGAAAAAAGGGGGGAAGTGGCGGATGTGTGTAGACTACACTGGTCTCAACAAAGCATGTCCGAAGGTCCCCTACCCTCTACCTCGCATCGACCAAATTGTGGACTCCACTGCAGGGTGCGAAACCCTGTCTTTCCTCGATGCCTACTCAGGGTATCATCAAATCAAGATGAAAGAGTCCGACCAGCTCGCGACTTCTTTCATCACGCCCTTCGGCATGTACTGTTATGTCACAATGCCGTTCGGGTTGAGAAACGCGGGTGCAACTTACCAGCGGTGCATGAACCATGTGTTCGGCGAACACATTGGTCGCACGGTCGAGGCCTACGTCGATGACATCGTAGTCAAGACGAGGAAGGTCTCCGACCTTCTCTCCGACCTCGGACTGACATTCCGGTGTCTCAAGGCGAAGGGCGTCAAGCTCAATCCCGAGAAGTGCGTCTTCGGGGTGCCCCGAGGCATGCTCTTGGGGTTCATCGTCTCCGAGCGGGGCATCGAAGCCAACCCGGAGAAGATCGCAACGATCACAAACATGGGGCCTATCAAGGACTTAAAAGGCGTACAGAGGGTCATGGGATGCCTCGCGGCCTTGAGCCGCTTCATCTCGCGCCTCGGCGAAAGAGGCCTGCCCCTGTACCGCCTCTTAAGGAAGGCCGAGAGCTTCACTTGGACTCCCGAGGCCGAGGAAGCCCTCGGGAACCTGAAGGCGCTCCTCACCCAGGCGCCCATCTTGGTACCCCCAGCTGATGGAGAAACCCTCCTGGTCTACGTCGCCGCAACCACTCAGGTGGTCAGCGCCGTGATCGTAGTCGAAAGGCAGGAGGAGGGGCATGCTTTGCCCATTCAGAGGCCAGTCTACTTCGTCAGCGAAGTGCTGTCCGAAACCAAGATCCGCTACCCACAAGTCCAGAAGCTGCTATATGCAGTGATCCTGACGAGGCGAAAGCTGCGACATTACTTCGAGTCCCATCCGGTGACTGTGGTGTCATCCTTCCCCCTGGGGGAGATCATCCAGTGCCGAGAAGCCTCCGGACGGATCGCGAAGTGGGCGGTGGAAATCATGGGCGAGGCAATCTCGTTTGCCCCTCGGAAGGCCATCAAGTCCCAGGTACTGGCGGATTTCGTAGCCGAATGGGTCGATACCCAGTTGCCGACGGCTCCGATCCAACCAGAGCTCTGGACCATGTTTTTCGACGGGTCGCTGATGAAGACGGGAGCTGGCGCGGGCCTGCTTTTCGTCTCGCCCCTCGGGAAACACCTGCGCTACGTGCTACGCCTCCATTTCCCGGCGTCCAACAATGTGGCTGAGTACGAGGCTCTGATCAACGGATTGCGAATCGCCATCGAGCTTGGGGTCCGGCGCCTCGATGCGCGCGGCGACTCGCAGCTCGTCATCGACCAGGTCATGAAGAACTCCCTCTGCCGCGACCCGAAGATGGAGGCCTACTGTGAGGAGGTTCGACGCCTGGAAGACAAGTTCTACGGGCTCGAGCTTAACCACATCGCCCGGCGCTACAACGAGACTGCGGACGAGCTGGCGAAGATAGCCTCGGGGCGAACGACGGTCCCCCGGACGTCTTCTCCCGAGATCTGCACCAACCCTCCGTCAACATAGATGACGCGCCCGAGCCCGAGGCACCCTCGGTCTCGTCCGAGGTGCCCTCAGCCCAGCCCGAGCCATCCTCGGCTCGCCCCGAGGAACCCTCGGAGCCCGAGGGCGAAGCACTGCGCATCGAGGAGTAGCAGAACGGGGTCGTGCCAGATCAAGATTGGCAAACCCCGTACCTGCAATATCTCCGCCAAGGAGAACTGCCCCTCGACCGCGCCGAGGCTCGGCGGGTAGCGCGACGTGCCAAATCGTTCGTCTTGCTGGGCGATGAGAAGGAACTCTACCACCGAAGCCCCTCGGGCATCCTCCAGCGATGCATCTCCATCGCCGAGGGCCAGGAACTCCTGCAGGAAATACACTCGAGGGCTTGCGGTCATCATGCAGCACCCCGAACCCTCGTCGGGAATGCTTTCCGCCAAGGCTTCTACTGGCCAACGGCGGTGGCTGACGCCACTAGAGTTGTCCGCGCCTGCGAAGGGTGCCAATTCTATGCGAAGCAGACCCACCTGCCCGCTCAGGCTCTGCAGACGATACCCATCACCTGGCCCTTCGCTGTGTGGGGTCTAGACCTCGTCGGCCCTCTGCAGAAGGCGCCCGGGGGCTACACGCACCTGCTGGTCGCCATCGACAAATTCTCCAAGTGGATCAAGGTCCGACCCCTGAACAGCATCAGGTCCGAGCAGGCGGTGGCGTTCTTCACCAATATCATCCATCGCTTCGGGGTCCCGAACTCCATCATCACCGACAATGGCACCCAGTTCACCGGCAAAAATTTTTTGGATTTTTGCGATGATCACAACATCCGGGTAGACTGGGCCGCCGTAGCTCACCCCATGACGAATGGGCAAGTGGAACGTGCCAACGACATGATTCTACAAGGGCTCAAGCCTCGGATTTACAACAGTCTCAACAAGTTCGGCAAGCGATGGATGAAGGAACTCCCCTCGGCGGTCTGGAGCCTGAGGACGACGCCAAGCCGGGCCACGGGTTTCACGCCGTTCTTCCTGGTCTACGGGGCCGAGGCCATCCTGCCCACGGACCTGGAATACGGCTCCCCGAGGACGAGGGCCTACAACGAAGAAAGCAACCAAGCTAGCCGAGAAGACTCGCTGGACCAGCTGGACGAGGCTCGGGACAGGGCCTTACTACACTCAGCGCGGTATCAGCAGTCCCTGCGACGCTACCACGCCCGAGGGGTCCGACCCCGAGATCTCCAGGTGGGCGATCTGGTGCTTCGGCTGCGGCAAGACGCCCGAGGGAGGCACAAGCTCACGCCCCCCTGGGAGGGGCCGTTCATCATCGCCAAAGTACTGAAGCCCGGAACGTACAAGCTGGCCAACAGTCAAGGCGAGGTCTACGGCAACGCTTGGAACATCCAACAGCTACGTCGCTTCTACCCTTAAGATGTTTCCAAGTTGTTTATATACCTCGCACCCACGCAAAGTTTTGTCAACAAGGAAGGGTCAGCCTCGCCTCGGCAGAGCCCGACCCTCCCTCGGGGGCTAAAAGGGGGGAAACCCCCTCTGCGTCAAAATTTTCCTCGAACAAAAAATCCCTTTTACCAGAACATCTTTCGTGCTTTTTGACTACTTCGAAAAGCGGGTCCTGGAAACGACGGGGTACACGTAAGCAGTCAAGGATGACCGAGCCGAGGGACTCCTACGCCTCCGGGATACGGATACCTCACTCATCACCTTCTGCGATAAGTAACTCGCGCTCGGATAAGGCGAATCCGCGGATCGAACGAGTCTTTACGTACGGGAGCTCTTCTGTCGAAGCGATTCTTCGAGCCTTCTCGACCGAGTCGGTGACAGGGCTTCATGGGCGGGTAAAAGTACGCGTAAGCGGCAAGGCCGACCGAGCCGAGGGACTCCCACGCCTCCGGGATACGGATACCTCACTCATCACCTTCCGCGAGAAGCAACTCTTGCTCGCACTAACATCCCTGCTACCGACAAAAAGTCCAGATACTCGAAACGAGAGGAAAAGAGACGCAGCTTTACAACGCAACAAGGACGATTTGACCCTGCAGGCTCGGACCTTGACGCTGGAAGAGGGCGAAGACACCCTCGGCATCAACAGCACCTTCGGCAAGGCCCGACCTAGCCTCGGACGGCGACGCGGTCCGAGGGCCTCCGCTCCGAAGGACGACGTCATCACCACGCTCGAGCAATCTCTGCCAGGGACTTTTCCGAGAACCTGACCCGAGCGGACGGCTCGGCCGGCCACCTCCGGGGCCTCGGCCGACCACCTTCCGAGGGCGCCAGCTCGGTCCGAAGCCTCGGCTGAGCAACTCCGACGACGATCCTGCCAATAAACAACCCGGCAAGGCTCCGGCCAACCAGGTTTCATTTCCGAGCCGACAACGCCTCTGCTCATGCTGATATCGCTACCCCTGGCCTCGGCTCGTCGAAGAGCGGCCGAGGGGTCTCTTTAACTAAGCTAGAGGAGCCTCGGACAACAGGTCCGACCGAGCCGAGGGATTCCTACGCCTCCGGGATACGGATACCTCACTCGTCACCTTGACACGGGGCAACTCACGCTTGGTGAAGCGGTTCAGGCAATCAGTGGACGAGTCTTAGCGCTCGGAAATGAGGAAAAAACACGGCTCTGTGCCGTAAGTTACATACATGTTCAGGCCCCGAAAGCCGAAATGAACAAAAAACCTGGCACTCGAAGTGCCATTACAAACGGAACTCCGGTTCCGCCCCCGCGGGTACGGGCAACCTCCCCGCCAGGGAAGCCCGTGGAGCGACGAGCTCTGGGCGAATCACCAGCAAACGTGGGACGCCCCCAAGCACCCCGGCAGATCCTCGCAGCCGTCCTCGCCTCGAATGCGAGGAGGAAGACGGAATGTTGCATCCTAGCTGGGCAGCAACGGTTCTCCTTCCCTGGCATGACTGGAGGATGTCTCCGCCGTGGGGCTAAAAGGCGATTGCCACCACCAGAAGCTGGAAGATGAGGTGGCCCGCCGACCCGCGTAGAAGGAGCAGCCCCGGCTCGCCTCGCTCCCCGCCCCGGCGAGGATGACGAACACCCTCAACACTGAGGGCGGGGCCGGGACCGCAGCCCGGTTTGCCCCTCCCCATTCGGGAGCTGGAGGCCACCATCTTGGGTGATCACCAGCAGAGGGGAGCCGCAGGGCTGTATGATGAAAATCCTTGAAGCCGAACGATGGCTGAAAGGTACCAACTCCCACGAAGTTGCGTTCCTCCGGCGATGGAGCGAGAGGACGGCGGTTTTTCCCCATTCGGGGGCTCGGAAGATGGAGAGACACAATGCATTGGGGAGGAAGGAGACACGGTTACCTCACGAAGGGGGTCGCCCCCCTTTTAAAGGCAACTCCCCCTGCTTGCGCCCTCAACCGTCACGGGCTGAGTCTTCTCCGACACGCCTCCAAAGCCCTTCCCTGCAGCGCGGGGGCTGGGGGCCCGCCTGTCATGCAGACCGGCTCTAAGCAGAAGAAGCCGAACCGCCGCGCACGACGCACGCGACCACCCAGCGGTTACAAGTAACCCTCCACTTTTGCCCGGACCAGCGGGCGAAAGGGGCAGGCGGCCATGCAGGCGACATGCAACCGCGCCAAGTGGACACGCCTCTCCGACTCCTGACAGGCCAGCGCGACGGCTCAAGCCCACGCGTCGTGCAACTGGCGCGCCGGGCGCTGCATGCGAACCGCTATGCCACTCGCTCCACCACTGCACCTCCTCGATTGCGGAACCGATACCGCGATTCGAGGCGACCCAGCCCGCGACCCGGCAGCGCCAGCCTGGCGCAGCGGTCAAAAGCGGTCAAAAATGGGCCGGCAGTAATGACGGTGGCAGACGCGCGAGAGCAGCGGTCACGCCATCTGCCAAGCTCATGTCCCATCTGGAGGCAGCAAGAGAGCCCCCTCTCGCGGCGTGAGGGCGACGCGCCCGTGACCCGTACCTCGAACGGCTCGCGTACGCGCAACGGCAACCTCGCCAACTACTCACCCCGGCGCATTAACTCCGCGGCTCGGCGGACAACGCTACGGGCGGGAGCGGCTGGTGACGTTTCGCCTTCGCCAAAACGACCACGACGGAAAAAGGTACGCCACGACGTTCAATTTCGAATCCTTTTTCCCTTTTCCTTCTTTCTCTATCTCTTGCAACAGGGACCGAGAAGGGGGATAACCCCAAAGGGATCCTTCCCCGTGAAGGAACTAGGCTCCGAGCCTCCCTACTGATCAGGGGTTCGAAGGCTGGCCCCCCGAGGGGTTCAACAGCCGCCTCAGATCGCGTGGGCCCGACACCCACTACTGGTCAGGGGTTCGAAGGTCGGCCTCCCGAAAGGTTCCATGACCGCCTCAGGCTACTCGGGCTCCGTGCCCCCTACTGATCAGGGGTTCGAAGGCTGGCCTGTCGAAGGGTTCACAGCCGCCTCAGACGCCGAGCGAGGGATGACCAGGGGTACGTTCGATACATAACCAAGGCTCGGGCTGCGCTCCCGAGGTACCCTAGGACATTTCCGAGACCAGCGGGAACGACTCTGTAACGGAATCCCATCGGAGGGAGGCAACGAGCCCTCGGACCCCGTCGCTAGGGGACCGGGTCCGGCAGATCACCCGCAGGTACTTTTGGGCGTGCCTCCGGGCCCCTAGCCGACCCCCAACGAACGGGGCACGGACGTCCACTCGGATTACCCGATTGCAGCTCACCGGAGACACCATGTTCGGTGCCCATCGAGGGTAACATGGCGCACTCCCCCCCTCCTCCTTGCGGAAAGGCGACGTAGGGGCGTATATAAAAAGTCGAGTCTGTCCCTGATCGTCCTCTCGCTCCGTGCGAAGGCTCGGGGGCTGCTCTCGCAAACCCGGCTCCGGCCAAACCGTTGACAGCGTCAACATACCAGCCCGAGAACTTGGGCCCCGACAGTGCACCTGGGTTACGCCCTGCTCGCATGAGGGAACCGCTAGTCCAGCCGAGGCATTACGCAAGGCATTAAGACCTCGAAGGAGTGAAACCACTCCTCCGAGGCCTCGGGGGCTACACCCGGCGGGTGCGCTCGCGCGCACCCACCGGAACAAAGTACCACCGAGAAAGGCTGGTCCCCTTGCAAAAAAGTGCGACGCAAGCCTCCAAGCGAGTGTTAACACTCTCTTCGAGGCTCGGGGGCTATTGTCGGGGACCATAATTAGGGGTACCCTCAAGACGCCTAATTCTCAGCTGGTAACCCCCATCAGCATAAAGCTGCAAAGGCCTGATGGGTTTGATTAAGTCAGGGATCAGTCCATACGAGTGACTTGACCACGCCACGCCCGAGCCTGGCCTCGGGCGAGGGCAGCCGACCCTAAGATGACTCCGTCTCGCCTGAGGCCTCCTCTTTCACGGCAGACGCATCTCCGGCTCGCCCTAGGCCCCGCCTTCGATAAGAAGAAACCCTGACTAAATCACCGCGCCAACCAACCGAGTCACCGGGGCGTTTAACGCAAAAGGTAAGACCAACGGGCGACCAGACTTCGCTAGAGGTGCCGTAGGAGGCTCCGCCCGACCCAGGGCTCGGACTCGGGCTAAGGCCCCGGAAGACGGCGAACTCCGCTCCGCCCGACCCAGGGCTCGGACTCGGGCTAAGGCCCCGGAAGACGGCGAACTCCGCTCCGCCCGACCAAGGGCTCGGACTCGGGCTAAGGCCCCGGAAGACGGCGAACTCCGCTACGCCCGACCCAGGGCTCGGACTCGGGCTAAGGCCCCGGAAGACGGCGAACTCCGCTCCGCCCGACCAAGGGCTCGGACTCGGGCTAAGGCCCCGGAAGACGACGAACTCCGCCTCGCCCGACCCAGGGCTCGGACTCCGCCTCGGCCTCTGCCGAACGATCTCCGCCTCGCCCGACCCAGGGCTCGGACTCTGCCTCTGTCTTGCAGGACGGACTCAACCACGGCTTCGGAGGAGTCTCCACGACACCCGACCTAGGACACGAGACCGCCACGTCAACAGGAAGCGTCATCATCACCCTGCCCTGAGCCGACTTGGGTCGCAGAGAACAAGACCGGCGTCCCATCTGGCCAGCCACGCCAGATAGGCAAATGATGGCGCCCCGCTAGACCATGACGACGGCAACTCTCAGCTCCCTTACGAAAGCAGGAGGACGTCAGCAAGGGCCCAGCCACTCCGACAGCTGTCTCCCCGTCCGGCTCCGTTACTCCTCCAACAGCCACGACGCCACACCAACAGGGTGCCAAGATCTCTCCGGCTGCCACCTTGGCATGTACATAGGGCGCTAGCTCTCTCTCGCTAGACACGTAGCACCTTGCTACACCCCCATCTTGTACACCTGGATCCTCTCCTTACGACTATAAAAGGAAGGACCAGGGCCTTCTTAGAGAAGGTTGGCCTCGCGGGGACGAAGGGCAGGGGCAGGCGCTCTCTCTCTTGGGGCCGCTCTCTCCCCTCACCTCGCGCGGACGCTTGTAACCCCCTACTGCAAGCGCACCCGACCTGGGCGCGGGACGAACACGAAGGCCGCGGGAATTCTCCGACTCCCTCACGACCCGGCTCCGGCCACCGACCTCTCTCTCTCTCTGTTCCCCCCTTCGCGCTCGCTCCACGCGCTCGACCCATCTGGGCTGGGGCACGCGGCACTCTCACTCGTCGGCTCGGAGACCCCCCGGTCTCGGAACGCCGACAGTGGTGATGTGGGATTTCATAGTTATTTGTCTACTCTTCTCACTTCTGGTAGATCGGAGGTAGATAATGGTAAGCATGCCATAGGGTGGAATTCAGTGTAGTTCGGCTACATAAACCCCATGTATGTGTCCATTCAGGACCGACCTTTACCATTTAGCTTACAGTGTATACCAAACTTGTCAAAAGACTATCCCGAGTCAATTCAGCGACTAGAAGTATTTACAATTCTGAGAGATGTATACAACACAAGCATAGAGGTCCTAGATAGGACGAGTAAAGTGGTTCGACGAGAACACACAATGGTTTTTTTCACACAAACATTGTGAAAAAAATTCTCAGAATTACCTTTTGATGTACTCGCAACTTCGTGTTGCTAAGGTACTGGTCATTTATCTTAAAGTTCGCTTCATATCATTCAACAACAAAGAGAGCAACGTGTCAACATCTGGTTGAGCAATGTATAACTGAGATTTATAGCCTTAAATCATTTGGTAAGGTCTTATTGCTTACTAATAAAATCCCAATTTGTGATGTCTTCTGTGCCAAAAAAAGCTTTCATGCATTAATATTGAATTTCTTCAGGTTACTTCGGGTAAAACTTTATGCATGAGGAGAGAGAGCACAGAATTAACTTATGTGTGTTTTATTGTAATTCAATTTAATTTTCCAGATTTCTAAGCACTATAGAGCTTGATATAGTTGCTATGGCCACTTGGCGATATATAAATATATAATGCCACACAACACAGTTAAATAAAATATATGGCCAAACAAAATTTTTATGGAGGTTGCGCATATTGTGACTTTAGGGGCCTGAACAACCCACCACAATCCACGCGAGTACAAGCTCTAGTGTCTGGTGTCAACGCGTGTGCGGCCATCAGGGCTATGACAACACAACAAGCCTTCGTAATAAGCGCAACAGACACAATTAGGACTCGGTAATTGGGGTACACGATAAGTCCACGCAACGTGCGCAACAGGCGCAATTGTGGCTCGATGATCACGGCAGACAGACAGTGCCTACAGGGCATGCGAAAAATACGCGACTCAGCGATGGCGGTCTGACTCAACGGGAGTGGTCCGATTAAGCGAGAGTGCGACATAGCAATCAAATGACGTAGTCAAGTTCGTACGACACAAATACTGCGTCGTGTTGCCAGTGCGCAGCCAGTGCTCAACCAATGCCATAACTCGGTCGATTAATAACGTAGTCTGATCGACGTGTCTGAGTACCCACTATACAATTTAGTCGCTCGACGTGAGTCCAAAAGTTCAACACATCATAAATATTTAGAGCGATTTAAGTATGCACAATATATAATCTTCGTATGCATTTTTTAAAAAAAATTCTGCTTATTATTTATGACGGAAATAAAAGCAGAAAAATAAACATCATAATCATATGTGATGGGTTTGATTAAGTCAGGGATCAGTCCATACGAGCGACTCGATCACGCCACGCCCGAGCCTAGCCTCGGGCAAGGGCAGCCGACCCTGAGGTGTTTCCGTCTCGCCCGAGGCCCCCTTTTTACGGCAGACGCATCTCCGGCTCGCCCGAGGCCTTGCCTTCGTTGAGAAGCAACCCTGACTAAATCACCGCGCCGACCGACCAAGTCGCTGGGGCATTTGACGCAAAGAGTGGGACTGCCGGGCGGCCAGGCTTGGCCAAAAGCGCCATAGGAAGCTCCGCCCGACCTAGGGCTCGGACTCGGGCTAAGGCCCCGGAAGACGGCGAACTCCGCTCTGCCCGACCCAGGGCTCGGACTCGGGCTAAGGCCCCGGAAGACGGCGAACTCCGCTCCGCCCGACCCAGGGCTCGGACTCGGGCTAAGGCCCCGGAAGACGGCGAACTCCGCTCCGCCCGACCCAGGGCTCGGACTCGGGCTAAGGCCACGGAAGACGACGAACTCCGCCTCGCCCGACCCAGGGCTCGGACTCCGCCCTGGCCTCTGCCGAACGACCTCCGCCTCGCCCGACCCAGGAGCTCGGGCTCGGCCTCGGCCATGCAGGACAGACTCGACCTCGGCTTCGGAGGAGCCTCCACGTCGCCCGACCTAGGGCACGAGTCCGCCACGTCAACAGGAAGCGCCATCATCACCCTACCCCGAGCCGACTCGGGCCGCAGGGAACAGGACCGACGTCCCATCTGTCTAGCTCCGCTAGATAGGCAATGATGACACCCCGCTGGACCCATGACGACGGCGGCTCTCAGCTCTCTTACGAAAGCAGGGGGACGTCAGCAAGGGCCCAACCACTCCGACAGCTGTCCCTCCGCCAAGCTCCATTGCTTCTCCGACAGCCACGACGCCACACTAGCCGGGTGCCAAGATCTCTCCGGCTGCCACCTTGGCATGTACTTAGGGCACTAGCTCTCCCCCGCTAGACACGTAGCACCTTGCTACACCCCCATTTGTACACCTGGATCCTCTCCTTACGCCTATAAAAGGAAGGACCAGGGCCTTCTTAGAGAAGGTTGGCCTCGCGGGAACGAAGGGCAGGGGCAGGCGCTCTCTTGGGGCCGCTCGCTCCCCTCACCCGCGCGGACGCTTGTAACCCCCTACTGCAAGCGCACCCGACCTGGGCGCGGGACGAACACGAAGGCCGCGGGATCTCCGACTCCCTCACGACCCGGCTCCGCCCACCTCGCTCTCGCTCTCTCCCCCCTTCGCGCTCGCCCACGCGCTCGACCCATCTGGGCTGGGGCACGCGGCACACTCACTCGTCGGCTCGGGGACCCCCCGGTCCCGAAACGCCGACAGTTGGCGCGCCAGGTAGGGGCACGCTGCGTGTTGACGAGCGGATTCCCGTCAAGCTCCAGATGGGCAGTCTCCAACGACCCCTTCAACCCGGGACGGTGCTCCGTTTCGGGAGCCTCGAGTTCATGTCTTTCGACGGCAACTACGACATGATACTCCTTCCACCGCCGCGCGACAGCGACAATGGTGGCGGACAGCCCGCCCGCCGGCGGCGGAATCGACGACGTCTTTCCCGCGTGGGGGAAGGACAACTTTCGAGCTCGCCCCATCCTCTCCCTCGCCATCGGAGGAGGAGGCGGGGCAACCAGGGCCGAGCGGGAGGCTGCGCTCAGCCGGCTGTCGAGCAAATCGACATCCCCAGCGCCCCAACAGAGGACGCGTCGGGCATCACCCACGCGTTTGAGGCGAAGGCGAGCCCGTCCCCCCGCGACACGCCGACCCCGAGCAAGTGGACGACGCCAGCGCGCTCACGGAGGGCCTGCAGGACGTCGCCCTCGCACCCAGGACGACGGCGCGATCAGCCCCCGGTGTGACTTCGTCGCTCCTCGTCGACCAAAAGGTACCGGGTGATCCCCATCCTTCGTCATTTCGACTCGGCCTCAACCCGCCTAGCGACTTCGCTTTGGCGGGCGCTCACGTTGAGGCGAGTGCAACCCCTCTGGGGTTTCGTGTGCGGTCGCCTTAGGACCGATTGACGGACGTCTCGACCTACGGGCCCTCTGGGTCCGAGGGAGATGACGATCCCAGCATCTGCTGGGATTTCTCTGGATCTGGCAACCCCAGTGCCATGCGGGACTTCATGACCGCATGCAACTACTGCCTCTCCGACTGTTCCGACGGCAGCCGCAGCCTTGACGACAAGGACTGCGGCCCGAGCCGCGAATGTTTCCACGTCGAGCTAGGGGATCCCTCCGGAGGCAGCTGTCTCGGCATGCCGGAGGATGGTGATCCCCCTAGGCCAGCGCCTCGCGCCGACATCCCGCGGGAGCTAGCTGTGGTCCCCGTTCCGGCGGGGGGGTCACGACCCACAGCTCGAGCAAGTCCGCGGGGCGCGAGCCGGGCTCGATGAGGGAGCAGGAGCGCTCGAGGCAATCCGCCGGGACGTCGGGCAGGTATGGGCGGGCCAGCCCCCGGCCAGAGAAATACGTCACCTGCCCAAAGGTCTCCAGCACCGCATCGCCAACGATGCCAGGAACAGACCGCCACCCGCATCCGGCGGAACCGGTCAGGACCTGGCAGCCGCAGCGATGCTCCTCCGCGCGATGCCGGAGTCATCAACCACCGAGGGTCGGCGAATCCAAGGAGAGCTCAAGCATCTCCTGGAAGGCGCTGCGGCCCGGCGGGCCGAGAGCTCTGCCTCCCGAAGGCAGGGGTACCCCTCGGAACCTCGTGCCGCGACTTCCCGACTCATGCGGGAAGCCTCGGTCTACACCGGGCGCACGCGCGACACCGCGCCTGCGGCCCCGGGCCACCTCGGCGACGAGCACCCTCATCGCGACCGTCGGGCCCGCCTCGACGAAAGGGTACGCCGAGGTTATCACCCCAGGCGCGGGGGACGCTACGACAGCGGGGAGGATCGGAGTCCCTCGCCCGAACCACCCGGTCCGCAGGTCTTTAGCCGAGCCATTCGGCGGGCGCCGTTTCCGCCCCGATTCCGACCCCCGACTACTATCACAAAGTACTCGGGGGAAACGAGACCGGAATTGTGGCTCGCGGACTACCGCCTGGCCTGTCAGCTGGGTGGAACGGACGATGACAACCTCATCATCCGCAACCTCCCCCTGTTCCTCTCCGACACTGCTCGCGCTTGGTTGGAGCACCTGCCTCCGGGGCAGATTTCCAATTGGGAGGATCTGGTCCAAGCATTCGCCGGCAACTTCCAGGGCACGTACGTGCGCCCCGGGAATTCCTGGGACCTCCGAAGCTGCCGGCAGCAGCCGGGAGAGTCTCTTCGGGACTACATCCGGCGATTCTCGAAGCAGCGCACCGAGCTGCCCAACATCACCGACTCTGATGTCATCGGCGCGTTCCTTGCCGGCACCACCTGCCGTGACCTGGTGAGCAAGTTGGGTCGCAAGACCCCCACCAGGGCGAGTGAGCTGATGGACATCGCCACCAAGTTCGCCTCTGGTCAGGAGGCGGTCGAGGCCATCTTCCGAAAGGACAAGCAGCCCCAGGGCCGCCCGTCGGAAGATGCCCCCGAGGCGTCTACTCCTCTCGGCGCCAAGAAGAAAGGCAGGAGGAAGTCGCAAGCGAAACGCGACGCCGCCGGCACGGACCTTGTCGCCGCCGCCGAATACAAGAACACTCGGAAGCCCCCCGGAGGCGCCAACCTCTTCGACAAGGCACTCAAGGAGACGTGCCCCTACCATCAGGGGCCCGTCAAGCACACCCTCGAGGAGTGCGTCATGCTTCGGCGCCACTTCCACCGGGTCGGGCCACCCGCAGAGGGTGGCAGGGCCCGCGACGACGACAAAAAGGAAGATCACCAAGCAGGAGAGTTCCCCGAGGTCCGCGACTGCTTCATGATCTACGGAGGGCATGCGGCAAATGCCTCGGCTCGGCATCGTAAGCAAGAGCGTCGGGAGGTCTGCTCGGTGAAGGTGGCGGCACCAGTCTACCTAGACTGGTCCGACAAGCCCATCACCTTCGACCAGGATGACCACCCCGACCACGTGCCGAGCCCGAGGAAGTACCCGCTCGTCGTCGATCCCGTCATCGGCGACGTCAGGCTCACCAAGGTCCTGATGGATGGGGGCAGCTGCCTCAATATCATCTACGCCGAGACCCTCAGGCTCCTGCGCGTCGATCTGTCATCCGTCCGAGCAGGCGCTGCGCCCTTCCACGGGATCATCCCTGGGAAGCGCGTCCAGCCCCTCGGACAGCTCGACCTTCCTGTCTGCTTCGGAACACCCTCCAACTTCCGAAGGGAGACTTTGACGTTCGAGGTGGTCGGGTTCCGAGGAACCTACCACGCAGTGTTGGGAAGGCCATGCTATGCGAAGTTCATGGCCATCCCCAACTACACCTACCTGAAGCTCAAGATGCCGGGCCCCAACGGGGTCATCACCGTCGGCCCCACGTACAAACACGCGTTCGAATGCGATGTGGAGTGCGCGGAGTACGCCGAGGCCCTCGCCGAGTCCGAGGCCCTCATCGCCGACCTGGAAAACCTCTCCCGAGAGGTGCCAGACGTGAAGCGACATACCGGCAACTTCGAGCCAGCGGAGACGGTTAAGGCCGTCCCTCTCGACCCCAGTGGAGACACCTCCAAGCAGATCCGGATCGGTTCCGGGCTCGACCCCAAATAGGAAGCAGTGCTCGTCGACTTTCTCCGCGCAAACGCCGACGTCTTTGCGTGGAGTCCCTCGGACATGCCCGGCATACCGAGGGATGTCGCCGAGCACTCGCTGGATATTCGGGCCGGAGCCCGACCGGTCAGACAACCTCTGCGCCGATTCGACGAGGAAAGGCGCAGGGTGATAGGCGAGGAGATCCACAAGCTGATGGCAGCAGGGTTCATCAAAGAGGTATTCCATCCCGAATGGCTTGCCAACCCTGTACTTGTGAGGAAGAAAGGGGGGAAATGGCGGATGTGTGTAGACTACACTGGTCTCAACAAAGCATGTCCGAAGGTCCCCTACCCTCTACCTCGCATCGATCAAATCGTGGACTCCACTGCAGGGTGCAAAACCCTGTCTTTCCTCGATGCCTACTCAGGGTATCATCAAATCAAGATGAAAGAAGTCGCGAGATGAAAGAGTCCGACCAGCTCGCGACTTCTTTCATCACGCCCTTCGGCATGTACTGTTATGTCACCATGCCGTTCGGTTTGAGGAACGCAGGTGCAACGTACCAGCGGTGCATGAACCATGTGTTCGGCGAACACATCGGTCGCACGGTCGAGGCCTACGTCGATGACATCGTAGTCAAGACGAGGAAAGCCTCCGACCTTCTCTCCGACCTCGAACTGACATTCCGGTGTCTCAAGGCGAAGGGCGTCAAGCTCAATCCCGAGAAGTGCGTCTTCGGGGTGCCCCGAGGCATGCTCTTGGGATTCATCGTCTCCGAGCGGGGCATTGAAGCCAACCCGGAGAAGATCGCAGCCATCACAAACATGGGGCCCATCAAGGACTTAAAAGGCGTACAGAGGGTCATGGGATGTCTCGCGGCCTTGAGCCGTTTCATCTCGCGCCTCGGCGAAAGAGGCCTGCCCCTGTACCGTCTCTTAAGGAAGGCCGAGTGCTTCACTTGGACTCCCGAGGCCGAGGAAGCTCTCGGGAACCTGAAGGCGCTCCTCACCCAGGCGCCCGTCTTGTACCCCCAGCTGATGGAGAAGCCCTCCTGGTCTACGTCGCCGCTACCACTCAGGTGGTCAGCGCCGCGATCGTGGTCGAAAGGCAGGAAGAGGGGCATGCTTTGCCCATTCAGAGGCCAGTTTACTTCGTCAGCGAGGTACTGTCCGAGACCAAGATCCGCTACCCACAAGTCCAGAAGCTGCTGTATGCAGTGATCCTGACGAGGCGAAAGCTGCGACATTACTTCGAGTCTCATCCGGTGACTGTGGTGTCATCCTTCCCCCTGGGGGAGATCATCCAGTGCCGAGAAGCCTCGGGACGGATCGCGAAGTGGGCGGTGGAAATCATGGGCGAGACAATCTCGTTCGCCCCTCGGAAGGCCATCAAGTCACAGGTACTGGCGGATTTCGTAGCCGAATGGGTCGACACCCAGTTGCCGACGGCTCCGATCCAACCGGAGCTCTGGACCATGTTTTTCGACGGGTCGCTGATGAAGGCGGGAGCCGGCGCGGGCTTGCTCTTCGTCTCGCCCCTCGGGAAACACCTGCGCTACGTGCTCCGCCTCCATTTCCCGGCGTCCAACAATGTGGCTGAGTACGAGGCTCTGATCAACGGATTGCGAATCGCCATCGAGCTAGGGGTCCGACGCCTCGATGCACGCGGCGACTCGCAGCTCGTCATCGACCAAGTCATGAAGAACTCCCACTGCCGCGACCCGAAGATGGAGGCCTACTGTGATGAGGTTCGACGCCTGGAAGACAAGTTCTACGGGCTCGAGCTTAACCACATCGCCCGGCGCTACAACGAGACTGCGGACGAGCTGGCGAAGATAGCCTCGGGGCGAACGACGGTCCCCCCGGACGTCTTCTCCCGGGATCTGCACCAACCCTCCGTCAAGATAGGCGACACGCCCGAGCCCGAGGTGCCCTCGGCCCCGTCCGAGGTGACCTCGGCCCAGCCCGAGCCATCCTCGGTTCAGCCTGAGGAACCCTCGGCCCCCGAGGGCGAAGCACTGCGCATCGAGGAGGAGCAGAGCGGGGTCATGCTAGATCAAGATTGGCAAACCCCATACCTGCAATGTCTCCGCCAAGGAGAACTGCCCCTCGACCGAGCCGAGGCTCGGCGGGTAGCGCGACGCGCCAAGTCGTTCGTCTTGCTGGGCGATGAGAAGGAGCTCTACCACCGTAGCCCCTCGGGCATCCTCCAGCGATGCATCTCCATCGCCGAGGGTCAGGAACTCCTGCAGGAAATACACTCGGGGGCTTGCGGCCATCATGCAGCACCTCGAACCCTCGTCGGGAACGCTTTCCGCCAAGGCTTCTATTGGCCGACGGCGGTGGCTGACGCCACTAGAATTGTCCGCGCCTGCGAAGGGTGCCAATTCTATGCGAAGCAGACCCACCTGCCCGCTCAGGCTCTGCAGACGATACCCATCACCTGGTCCTTCGCTGTGTGGGGTCTGGACCTCGTCGGCCCTCTGCAGAAGGCGCCCGGGGGCTACACGCACCTGCTGGTCGCCGTCGAAAAATTCTCCAAGTGGATCGAGGTCCGACCCCTGAACAGCATCAGATCCGAGCAGGCGGTGGCGTTCTTCACCAACATCATCCATCGCTTCGGGGTCCCGAACTCCATCATCACCGACAACGACACCCAGTTCACCGGCAAAAAATTCTTGGATTTTTGCGAGGATCACAACATCCGGGTAGACTGGGCCGCCGTAGCTCATCCCATGTCGAATGGGCAAGTGGAACGTGCCAACGGCATGATTCTACAAGGGCTCAAGCCCCGGATTTACAATGATCTCAACAAGTTCGGCAAGCGATGGATGAAGGAACTCCCCTCGGTGGTCTGGAGCCTGAGGACGACGCCAAGCCGAGCCACAGGTTTCACGCCGTTCTTCCTGGTCTACGGGGCCGAGGCCGTCTTGCCCACTGACCTGGAATACGGCTCCCCGAGGACGAGGGCCTACAACGAAGAAAGCAACCAAGCTAGCCGAGAAGACTCGCTGGACCAGCTGGACGAGGCTCGGGACAGGGCCTTACTACACTCGGCGCGGTATCAGCAGTCCCTGCGACGCTACCACGCCCGAGGGGTCCGACCCCGAGACCTCCAGGTGGGCGACCTGGTGCTTCGGCTGCGGCAAGACGCCCGAGGGAGGCACAAGCTCACGCCCCCCTGGGAGGGGCCGTTCGTCATCGCCAAAGTTCTGAAGCCCGGAACGTACAAGCTGGCCAACAGTCAAGGCGAGGTCTACGGCAACGCTTGGAACATCCAACAGCTACGTCGCTTCTACCCTTGAGATGTTTCCAAATTGTTCATATACCTCGCACCCACGCAAAGTTTAGTCAACAAGGAAGGGTCGGCCTCGCCTCGGCAAAGCCCGACCCTCCCTCGGGGGCTAAAAGGGGGGAAACCCCCTCTGCGTCAAAATTTTCCTCGAACAGAAAATCTCTTTTACCAGAATATCTTTCGTGCTTTTTGACTACTTCGAAAAGTGGGTCCTGGAAACGACGGGGTACACGTAAGCAGTCAAGGCTGACCGAGCCGAGGGACTCCTACGCCTCCGGGATACGGATACCTCACTCATCACCTTCTGCGATAAGTAACTCGCGTTCGGATAAGGTGACTTCGCGGATCGAACAAGTCTCTACGTTCGGAAGCCCTTCTGTCGAAGCGATTCTTCGAGTTTCCTCGACCAAGTCGGTGATAGGGCCTCATGGACGAGTAAAAGTGCGCGTAAGCGGCAAGGCCGACCGAGCCGAGGGACTCCTACGCCTCCGGGATACGGATACCTCACTCCTCACCTTCCGCGAGAAGCAACTTTCGCTCGCACTAACATCCCTGTTACCGACAAAAAGTCCAGATGCTCGAAACAAGAGGAAAAGAGACGCAGCTTTACAACACAGCAAGGGTGTGTGTTCTGGCCTCGACGGCCGCACAAAGCACACACTACAAGACAAGCTGATCCTGCAGGCTCGGGTCTGGACGCTGGAAGGGGGTGGCGACACCCTCGGTATCGACAGCACCTTCGGCGAGGCCCGACCTAGCCGCGGACGGCGACGCGGTCCGAGGGCCTCCGCTCCGAAGGACGACGTCATCACCACGCCCGGGCGATCGTTGTCAGGGACTTCACCGGGAATCCGACCCGAGCAGGCGGCTCGGCCAGCCACCTCCGGGGCCTCGGCCAACCACCTTCCGAGGGCACGAGCCCGGTCCGAAGCCTCGGCTGACCGACTCCAGCGTCGATCCTGCCAACGGACAACTCGGCTAGGCTCCAGCCAACCAGGTTTCATTTCCGAACCAACTTCGCCTCTGCTCATACTGATATCGCTACCCCCGGCCTCGGCTCGTCGAAGAGCGGCCGAGGGGTCTCTTTAACTAAGCTAGAGGAGCCTCGGACAACAGGGCCGACCGAGCCGAGGGACTCCTACGCCTCCGGGATACGGATACCTCACTCGCCACCTTGACACGGGGCGACTCATGCTTGGTGAAGCGGTTCAGACAATCAGCAGACGAGTCTTAGTGCTCGGAAATGAGGAAAAAACACGGCTCCGTGCCGTAATTACATACATGTTCAGGCCCCGAAAGCCGAAATGAACAAAAAACCCGGCACTCGAAGTGCCATTACAAACGGAACTCTGGTTCCCCCTCCGCAGGTACGAACAACCCCACTCGATAGGGGTGGGCCTGCGGGGCAACAGAAGACCGACAAACGGCATGTCGCCGACCGCCCCGACAGCGGTGACGATGAAGACTTCTGCCCCAGGGGGCCGAACAGCAGCAATGATGGCCTCAGGGCGGATGCTGCTGCTAGGAGGCCCCCGCCCTTGCCCAAACTCGAGAGGCAAGGACGGGCAGAAGGCCGTAGAGTTGGAGGTCGGTCCATGGCCAACCTTGGCTGCCGCGCCGACGGAAGAACCTCTTCCAGCTGCCGTGGCGGGAGGCGGCACCGGGAGCGGTTCCGAAACTGCTCGGCTCAGAGAGCCGGGCACGGTGCAGCTGTTGGCGCCACGGACGACTCCCGCCCTTCCCCCCGATCACTGAGGGAAGGAGCGGGCCACCGCCCGCGCAGGGGCCGACCCCAACTCGGCACACTCCCCTCCTCAGCCCTGGTGATGAAAATCCTTGAGGCTGAGGGAGGGGCAGAGGCCGCGGCCCGGCTCGCTTTCCCCCACCATCAAGCCGGAGGTCACCCTCTTGGGTGACCGCCGGTGGAGGGGTGCAGCCGGGCTGCATGATGAAGATCCTTGAAGCCGAACGATGGCTGAAAGGTACCCACTCCCACGGAGTGGTGTCCTCCGACGATGAGGCACGGAGACGGCGGTTTCCCCCGTCCGGGGGCTTGAAAGGTGGAAAGACACGATGCATAAGGGAGGAAGAAGACATGGTTGCCTTACGAAAGGGGTCGCCCTCCTTTTAAAGGCAACTCTCCCTGCTTGCGCCCTCAACCGTCACGGGCTGAGTCTTCTCCAACACGCCTCCAAAGCCCTCCCCTGCGGCGCGGGGGCTGGGACCCACCTGTCATGCAGACCGGCTCCGAGCAGAAGAAGCCGAACCGCCGCGCGCGGCGCGCGCAACCACCCAGCGGTTACAAGTGACCCTCCACTTTTGCCCAGACCAACGGGCGAAAGGGGTGGGCAGCCATGCGGGCGGCATGCAACCGCGCCAAGTGGACGCGCCTCTCTGACTCCTGACAGGCCAGCACGGAGGCTCAAGCCCACGCGTCGCGCAACCGGCGCGCCGGATGCTGCATGTAAGCCACTATGCCACTTGCGCCTCGCGGGAACGAAGGGCAGGGGCAGGCGCTCTCTTGGGGCCGCTCGCTCCCCTCACCCGCGCGGACGCTTGTAACCCCCTACTGCAAGCGCACCCGACCTGGGCGCGGGACGAACACGAAGGCCGCGGGATCTCCGACTCCCTCACGACCCGGCTCCGGCCACCTCGCTCTCGCTCTCTCCCCCCTTCGCGCTCGCCCACGCGCTCGACCCATCTGGGCTAGGGCACGCGGCACACTCACTCGTCGGCTCGGGGACCCCCCGGTCCCGAAACGCCGACAATATGCAAAGGACATTTTCTATATTTAAGTATGTATTATGCTACTAATTATTTACGATAGGAAATAATTAGTTAATGTATAAATAAAAAGAAACGGTGAAAGATATACGAAGACTAAAAAAATAGACTGTAGATTAGGTTAAATGATTTGGCAACTGCTTATAGAACACAGCAGATCAGCGGATGCCAATTGCCATCGCATGCAGAGGTCTTTCTAGGGTGCATGCACAGCCTTTGAATTTTTATCTACTCGGCCAAGTCTTGCATGCACACATGCAAAATATTCTTTTCTTTTGTTTTCTTTACGTAAGAGAATAGCGCTCAACTGTCATGCGCTTGACTGGAAGAGAACAGCGTGCGGCCGTTTCGGGAGCAGGAGCGTTTCCGACGCGCTAGCCGCTTGGTTATCCGGCTCACCAGGGCCATCGTCCCGTGTGGATCGCTCGTAATGCCATGGTTTCCGGCGTGGCGTACAGCGACATGATCCTTGCCTCGAGAGAGCGGAGGTGCTTGCTCGGTGGACCGGCCACAGCCGACCACCGCATGCCCACGACGCACGAGCTCGACCATCAAGGTCCGGCCCAGGGCCCAGGCCACTCCTCTCGCTCGCTGCGCCACGCGACGCTTCAGGTTCGTGTGGCTGAGTAGCCGTCGGCTACTGCGCAGGGCTAGGCGGCTAGCACGCGTTCTCTTCCGATGAACAATATAGAACAGTAGATCTAAATGTACTGAGAAAGACATACAGCTCTATTGTGTAGAAGAGGATTCGAAAGTTGTCGCGTAGGACAGTTCGGCTAGGCCGGAGGACCTGCCGGCTTGACGGAGAGTTGATGCAGATGTGATCCCGCAGCAACATCGAGGTAGAGCGTGCTGATAACGTGTTGAGAACTACGTCACCACGGATCACCAGATCCGCTCCCTTCCCTCCCGTCAGTAGTAGAGGCGCGAGAAGCTGTAGAAGACCCGTCTCCCTTCTCATAAGCACGACAGAGGAAACACACGAGACACATGATATAGGGTTGGGCCTCTGGCCTCTTTCTCTTCTCTGTATTATAAAGTGGTGTACAAGTTCCTTATATAAAGATGTGAGCAGTGACGGACCTAGGATTTTTATATAGGGTGTGCCGCAACAAAATTTTTATGTAGAATTCTATCTAATGTATATATAATTTAATGTACATATAATTTATAGTAAATTTAGTAAATAATTCGATATATAGATATAAAGTTTGGCATTCAATAATTAAGCATGAAAGTTGCATACATTAAACATAAAGATTTCAATAATACTACTTATCTGGCCTGCGCTTCCTCAACACCATAAAAGTTTCAATTATATCTTCTTCATATTTTAGAGACTACAAAAACAATTGTAGTGAATCAACAATCAATAAGAAAAAAATCAACAACAATATATATATACACACACACGTTGCGTTAGACAAAATTCAACAAAAAATATATATGTACATTGGTACATTACCTAGCCGGCTGAAGCGTTGAACAGCAGAGCAAAGGCTTGAACAGTTGCAGCCAGATACGGCACTACGGCCAGACCAAGAGGCAAGAGGCAACAACCAACATCCAACAGCCAAGTAGCCAACATGTACTTGGGTCTTGGGCAGACGTCCAGACGAAGACTCCAAGAGCCAACAGCCAACCAGACGGGCAGACGGAGGCAGGCTGGCAGGGCGTCGCCGCGCACCGCGCAGGGCAACTGGGCACTTCGGTCTTCGGTAGCAGATCGCATCGCGCTTGCCGGACGGAGGCAGGAGGCAGGGGCGCCGCCGCACACTGCTCTCGACCTCTCGTCTAGTCGTCTGTCGTCTCGGGCGCAGATCGCAGAAAGATGAAAATTGATCTCAGCTGCCGCCCGCCGTTTGGTGTAATGAGAGCTGAACGATCGCTCGGGATGCCGGGATGGCCGGATGGGGTTTTTGGTGGGCCTAGCTTAGGGTGTGCCGGGGCCCACCTGGACCCCCCTGTGGGTCCGCCCCTGGATGTGAGACCCCTCAGGGGTAAAACAGGTATTTGCCCATATAACCCTAACTAGGGTTACTTAAAAGAGTATTGTACCGTGCGAGAATGACACCGTGCCTAAACGCTCCTGAACCCTCTCTCTGATTCGATAGATAGATAGATAGATCATGTGAGAGTGACACCAGACCCAAACCTCATCCTGAACACGGTACTTCTGGTCTGGTCCCGGTCCCGTCAACCTGTTTCATACTGTTGCCATTCTCTATTTCTCTGGACGCCTGCTTCTCGGCGACGTGTAGACCTGCCATACCGTATAGCGGCCTAGCGGGTAGGGTAGAGAAGCACAATTTCCCCGGCAGACGCCACGTGGTACCCGCCGTAACCCACACATTCCCTACGACTCCGAACTCGGACGGGACGTGGCCACCACGCCGTCGGCCCCACGCGTCATGAGGGTACCCGCCCACCCAGCAGCGAACCAAACCGGGCCCCATGCGCGCCGCGCGACGAGGATAAGAGCACGTGTGACCGCGTGGGTCGCAGCAGGACGACCCGATTCGTGCCATGTAGCCGCGATGCGACGGCACCGGCGGGGGGCACAAAAACGAACGCCTGCTGCGACGACGACGCCGACGACAACAACAACAAAAACGCGCGCGTTATTTACCGTGCGTTTCTTCCGGTTCCCGCACCGAATCGCACTCGCACGCAAGATGAAAATGGTGCCGTTGGTCAAAGGAACGGACGCCGGACCGCGTCTGAACCCTGAAAGCGAGCGAAACGGCGGGCGGGCACGGGCAGGCGCAGGGGAGGGCGCGTTATCCAGCCGGGCCTGTATATAAAGGCGGCGCACCGCGCCAGCGACGGACGCGGAGGCCGACGCGCACGCAGAGGGGATTGATCCGCAAGGAAGCGAAACGAAACGCAGGCAAATCGACCGAAAAGGGAGCGCGCAGTCAGCAGCGTTTCCTCTTGCGTTCGGGCCAGGGCGAGGGCGAGGCTTGCCGAGCGAGCGACATGAGCTACAGGCTTGGGGACCGCGAGGAGGGCGACGAGGAGCTGTTCGAGACGGCATCGTCCGTCTCCAGCGCCGACTCCGACGACGAGGGCGACCGCTTCCCTAGCGCCGGCGCCGGCGCGGCGGGGGCCGAGGGTCCGTGCGACCAGCAGGACCGCCGCCGCCCCGTGCCGGTGCCGCAGCCGCTGCGGAGGATGAACTCGGACAGCATCTACGACATGGCGTCCATGGTGTCGCAGCTCCCAGCCAAGTAAGTGCACGCGCCTCCCGCTCTCCCTTCCGGCGACGCGAAATCACGCCAGGCTCCGGTTCTGAAGCTTCTCGCCGGCCGAACAATCCCGGTCGATATCGTCGTCGGCTCGTCGCGACTTACAGACAGTACTAGTGATTTTTTTTTTGGCTGACGAAGCGAGAACTGAACTGGTCCTCCTCCGCAGGAAAGGGCTGTCGCGGCACTACGAGGGCAAGTCCCAGTCGTTCGCGTGCATGTCGGAGGTGCGCTGCCTGGACGACCTGCGCAAGAAGGACAGCCCCTACAAGCAGAAGGTCAAGTCGTCGTGCAAGGGCTACGTCGCGCTGGGAGGGATGATGATGGCCAACAAGCCCACCTCCTCCGGATCCTGCGCCGGCCTGGGCCTCGCCGCCGCCAACGGGTTCAGGACGTCCTCGATTCAGAACGGGTACCAGTACCACCAGTAGGCAGGGCAGGCTGGCGGCTTGGCCAGAGAGCACTGCAACTGCAACTGGAGCAAGGCGTTTTTCTTCCTCCCGAGGGTCACTGAAGTGTTCTTTTTTTTCTCTTTCTTTCTTTCCTTCTTCCCGTTCTCTCTGCTTGTTCTGCGGGGATTTATTTCCTTCACGGACGCATTAGTCTGTGAGAATTTTATGAGGTGGTGTGATTTGTTACTTGTTCTGCTAGAGGAACTTACCGTTGACCGTTCTGCACTGTTGCTGCTCGGCAAAAGAAAAATGTCCTTTTTAGGGGGTGTTTGGTTGCTCCTGCTAAAGTTTAGCCCGGGTCACATCAAACGTTTGACTTTTAAATAGGAGTATGAAATATAGACCCAACCAACTGGACTAGATTCGTCTCGTCTTTTAATCTTCGGCTGACAAATTAGTTTTATAATTCGACTACATTTAATAACCGGAACGGAGGTTCAAACATTCGATGGGACAGGGGCTAAATTTTAGCGGGGTGTAACCAAACACCCCCTTAGTCTGTGAATACGAAGCACGGCAGTCCAGGCAGAAAAACCATGATCGCCCGTTTCCTTTTTTTTCATGACAATCTTGTTTTGGAGGTGACCACTCACCAGGACGAGGATATCATGTTGGGAAGAAGAGACAAACATTCACACGATGTACTCGGTCATCCCAAACACATTCAATACTTCCGGGTTCATGAATTTGGGATTACTTTTTTTTTGTTCTGACAGTGGAGTGTCCTCTCCGTCCTGACTCCAGAAAGAGCCAGATTTCAAATTTTCAACTGTATTAATAAAAAGGGAATTATTATTTGCATCTTCAATGTCAATTTGCTATAAAACGCAATCTTTATTTAAAATTGCAAGTCATGCTAATTTTTTAGATACATAACCAGATAAAATTGAGGGAAATGGACCGGGAAAAAGGTATTAGGATCCATAAAAAAAACGGACATGGGAATGTTTCGTGGTCTTTTGCATGTCTCTGTCTAAATGAGAAGACAGTAGTCTCTCCCCTTCTGAACCGCGAAAAGGTATTATGATCCACCTCAAAAAAAAAACGTGGACCTGAGAATTTTTTCATACTCTTTTGCATGTCTATCTCGACGAGAAGAAAGAGAAGTTCCTTTTTTTACTTGTTAAAATAACTATTCGATTAAGTTTTAATGAGCCAAATCAACGTATTTTGGATACTATCATACTTAGATATATAATGAAAAACATAGCCCCTCCATCCTAAAATATATTCTTTCTATACTGCTTTTCTCTGTCCGTTGATAATAAATATAGATATACATGTAAACTATATATGCATATGTTATTTAGATCATATTTGTCCTCCTAGATTATATAAATTAAATTATGATACAAAAATATATGTTATTTAGACCATATTTATTTTTCTTCTAGATTATATAAATTAAATTATGATGCAAAAATAGAAGCATAAAATATCATTTGGAAATTACAAATAAGCTTAAATAAGCTATCTAATACTAGCTTATTTATGATACGATATTTTACTCTTTTACTTTTTTTACTATAATCCAACTTATATAATTATATAATTTAGGAGAAAAACAAATACAACCTTAAATAATGAATGTATGTTAGTATAAAACGAATTATATTTTGAGATGACGGAAGGAGTGTATCTTAAAAAGCCACAAACGGTTTATGATTTAGGTAAGAGTTCTATAGAGAGCATATTATGGTTACTTTAATACAGTAACACTTATGTTGTACTATAAATGGTAGTATTATTTGTTTAAATTACAAGTTGTTTAGTTTTTGGGAAAAAGTGCAGCTTTATTAATGGAGGGAGTACATCTTTTTTATTACAAGAAGGAAACATCTTTTTATTACAAGGAAAACATTCATACCAGATATGCACACAGATCTCTCGCACTCCCTGCAACAACCCACAGGTCTCCCGGCTCCCGATAGCCAAATTTCTCTCGCCACCCACATGCCACAACATACAGTTCTGTCCCGAAGGAATTCCGCAGGCTGTGCAAACTCATGCCGGTAATTACACTCTGCCGATGTACAAAGAGCGAAAAACAGATGCGGAAACCATATAGCTGATCCACCTAGCAGGCTCGAACCTCGGTCAAACGGCCAGGTGGTGGCTCGCAATTGCCGGTAAGCTTCAAGGACCCAAGGAAGCAGGAGAGTTTCCTCATGATGGGCTTGTGGCGAACCACTACTTGCACTTCGACAACGTCCTTCCCGTCATCAGCGTAGGTCTCATAGCCCTCTAGATCTTCTTCTGTTATGAAGACTGCATCACTACACCCAGTGGGGCTCGTTGGTCTGGACAGCATACTTCGACAACGAGGTAAAACAAAATGCTCGGTGTCAAACTCAGTGGTGGTGTAGCCATCAACTTCAGGGTCTCCAAAGGATGCTTCATTGGATTCTTCACAAGTTATCGAGACCTCATTTGAGCTCTGAATCCGAAGGCATCTGCTGCTCAGCGTGCTTGACAGTTCACTGGATTCCTCATAAGATAGTGCTGAGCAAGTTGGGTTCGAGCTCTGTATGGAAAGGCATCTAGCGTTGAGCTTGCTGAACATTTTAACGGCCTGCAGTAAATTATCATATTTCAGCAACTGGATCACAGAATTGGAGACCAAGTGTATGAGTAATAAAATTCATAGAGTATATGTAATAATCATGTAATAGAAAGCTGCCAAGAAAGTCAGGAGCGTGCCTGCCACTGTGCGGGCGCTAAAAGCACTCGAGGCCTCACAGACCTCGCATGATCCAAAGCTACTTCAGGAGTCATATTTCTGTACTTGATCTGCATTAAGTATGTATATTCAGTTTATATTAGAATGCACAGTTACAAGACAGGTAAACTAGAAGCAAAGCATTTTTCTTACCAAAAAACACAAAACTATAGTGGTGCTTCGTCCCCTTCCAGCCTTACAGTGGACATAGGTGCTACCACCTTGCACTTCATTACCTGGAAAAAGAGCATAATTTAATTAGCTTTGGCCATCTGACTTTCACAGAAACCACACAGAAACAGGACATAACGACACTGTGATTGTTTCTAAAGCCATGGAGCTTTAGTCTTCTGGTACAATGTTTCAAACTATCTACTGATATGTATTCTACCATACCGAACAAGGCGACGGCCAAAAAAAAAAAAAAACTGGCACGTCCATTAGTATTTCCTACTGTGAATGAGCCGTTGAACACTGTGTTTTAACATCTATATATTTTATCCAACCATGTGTGTTTGCTTCTAGGGATTATCACCAGATAATATCACTGGGGTGGTTTACAACACTGCCTGATATGCATCATGATAACTGATAAAGAACATGTTCAAAATTATATATCACTCTAGTTTTGTTAAATCAATTTTCTCTAACTTTGAACAAGTTTATAGGAAAATACATTAATGTATGCAACACCCAATAAGGGAATTGTCAAAAAAAAAAATCAATGGTGGCTTCAATGATACGACATTGGTACATTTTCCTACACAAGATAAGAGAAAATTGGCATTGGAAAAAAAGCCTATAAGTGACCTATAATTTAGAAAGGATGGAATACAACTTTATACTAGCAGTCATAACTCAATTGAAGGATAACCCCTTGCATCCAAAGTGACAAAATGTCCAACGACAACCAAAGATAATATCAAAGAATACGATGCATCACACAAACCATAGCTGATCACTACCACTACTTCCCTGAGCTGAACTGACACCACGAAATTAGCACCCTAAAGCTGAGATGGCATCACCAAGACAAGTTGCCTGATGATGGATTGATGAAGCACATATAAAATTCTAGAAACCCTAAGAAGCAAAAGGAAATAAACTCATGGCTCCGAACATACTTACAATGGATAAAATCCACTGCACGACAAATATGCTCCAGGGATGGGGCAAACAGGTAGTCTCTTGTAGGAATTTTGAGATGATTGATTCCATGAGCCTGAAAAGTATAATTATATAATCATTCAGATCACAAGTTGTAAAACCTGCCAAATATGGTATGGTGTCATAATAATATCTTGCTTGCTACCTCCCTACTCATGTGCACTTGCACCAACCTTAGAAACAGGGAACGTTCCGGCAACGCGGGAACCATCTCGTCCCCGTAGTGTTCAAAAAGTTTAAGTACATTACCAGGTATATGTTCTCGTTCCTTGACCCTATCGATCTGGGAACCTGGTTACTAAGGCTTTAACCTAACCAAGTGATTTGCTGATTGTGCAATTCATAACGAGACAATGACATGATGTATATGATCAGAATGCATAGACGAGGATAAAATGATTCTGCCTACTTCTACAATGACATGATCTACAGCTTCACAACTTAAGTGCCAATGTGCCATGAAGTTCATTATGTAGATACTTGTTAGGTTAGGATACATCTTATAGTTCTCCTGGTCAAGTAATAACATTATAAGTTCAGAGAGAAATAAAAGTAATTCCTGCAGCTACAAGAGGTAAAAGAACATCTACCTGGTATAAGGATGTCGGAACCAGAGTTTCATAGGGTTCATTGAGTGTAACAACTCCTCTTACACCAAGTTGCTTCAGGCGCAGAACATCGCTAGAGAATGGAACAGCACCTAGCAAAACATACTGAAGATAGAGGTGGTAAGAATATCAAGCAACAACCTTGTTTGGATGTTGTCCGATTCACATCAATCCACATGTGTTGGGGTGGATTGAGGTGAATCAACAATATCCAAACAAGTCCTAAGAAGGAGTGACTATCGCTATTCCATCACCAATTTAACGGATCAGCTCAGCTCTAGTGACTAATCACCAATTTAACTGATCAGCTCTAGTGGCTATACTAAATGATAAATACCCATCTCCATAACAATAAGATTGTACGTATATTCGATGAAACTTAATCGGGAATCAACTGAATTACCGACCCACACAACACTGGACGTCCCCAAAAGCATATCTCCAAATCGCACCCCGGATCAGAAATAACGAAACCAGGACATAAACATGGAGACAAGCAAAGGATCAGCACCTTGTCGATGCGATCCCACCAGCGGAACTCGCCATCGAACCGGTTGCGGAGCACGTTGTAGAGAAGCGTCGGATAGAACAAGACCCTCGCGCCGGCACCAACGATAGCGCGCTTCGCCCGCAGTCGCACAACCGCGACAACCTCCCCGTAACCACTGCCAACCTCCGATCCCTCCTCCTCCCGCTCGTCGTCCTCCACCTCCAGCCCATCTCGGAGCTCCCGAATCCTCATGCCTGCGCGCCCGGATCGGAGCCTCCCAACCCTACCGGCAAACCCTAAGAGCCAACGCGCTTTGCGGCGTCCTCCCGCGCTCCTCGATTTCAGGGAGCGGGATGGAGAGTGGGGAGGGATTTGTGGATCGAGAAATGAATAATCTACTGGCTTCGAGACGCCGAAATGGGAGAAGGAAGGGGCGGCTGCGGATCAACGAAAAAAACAGGTGGACGACAGCGACGGGAATAGATGGCGTATTGGGTTGCGAGTTTGCGACAGATCTGCTTTCCCCTATGTTTAGCTCTGATCAGTCATGGCTTAGTGTGCTTTTGCGAAATGGTCCTCGGATGGTTAGACAATTATCTGGATTAGGGGATTTTGTAACTCTTTCTCCGTAGGTTCACACCTTTGTATATACACGTTGCAACAAAAACGTCAAAACACTCTTCCTCCTCTTTTTGAATTCCGACCACTGGCGTTTGGATCCCTCATTTCAGAGAAATTAGAATTCATTTAATAAAGTAACACGTTTAGCTTGGAATTTAACATTCTATCACTTTTCAAAGTTCAGATATAAGCTATCTCATTAATCAGTAGAGGATGGAAATAATTTTATGTATTAGTATTTAGCATGCTCTGTACGCTCTTCGGCTCACTCCTCTATAGTAAAAATATAACACATAAATATCTCCAGCATTTTATGAATAATAGTATACAGATATATTTTGCATAAAACCAAATTAGATTAATTAATATATGACTAAATTATTATTATTAGAATAGAATTCAATTCTAATGATGCAAACAGAGCACAGAAATTAAACCATGCTCGTTGTGGCGAATATTGAAATTAAGAGCACCACATGTAAATTGGATTATGGCCAAGCTATAGTATAGTTGTATATAAACTCCAAATGCGCATAAACGTAGTGCTTGTTTGGTTCGCTGCCTATTTTGCCACACTTTTGTACCTAAGGTTAGTTCTTCAATTCGAACGACTAACCTTAGACAAAGTGTGGCATAGTTAGCCACAAACCAAACATGACCGTAAAGTGCCAAGAAAACACTACATGTGGTTGTAGGCTCTCTTTTGACTTAGGATCAACTCTGGCTCCTAGGACTTCTCTAGAGAAATAGAAGTCATTCTGAAAAGCATTTGGCAAAGCATCTTCGGTGAAAGATGTTGAATCACCAAGGTACGAAAAGATACCCAAAAGATAAGAAGTACGACAGATAGAATGTGGCCCATACACGTTGTGCATTGATTGTGGGAGTAGTCGGGTACCAGCGTGAAGTCAATTTTAGAGAGGTGTTGTACCATGATGCGTGTGATATCAATATCATGCGCTCTCTTGTGAATAATAACTGATGAACGTAAAGATGTTCAAGATTTACAGGTTCAAGTATCAATTGAGCGCCATAACCTACTAACTCTTCCTTTTTGTTTGGTTCCCGTAAAAGTTCTAGCATAATGGTCCCTAATCCACATTTATGATCGCCCTTAGAAATGTACAAATCTAGAGTTTTTAGGGCCTATTTGGTTTGCTGCCTAACATGCCACATTTTGTCTAACTTTTTCTGTCTAAGGTTAGTTATTCAATTCGAACGACTAATCTTAAGAAAAGTATGGCACAATTAGCCGTGAATCAAATCGACCCTTGGTCTCTTTTTTTGCTTTTCATGTTGCTCTACTTCTCTATTTTATAGGCCAAGCAAGGAGAGGTATGGTATATGTCAGAGAGAAAACTCCAGTCGAGTGGCGTAATCCACCCGCCTTGTCCAGTGAACTAGGAGGGGACTAGGGATTTGCCTGATTAGTTGGATGAACTAGAGAAATCAAAGGTTAGAGTGGTTTGGGTCGCCGAAGCGTAATACCCTTGAGAGCACCTAGAAGGGGGTGAATAGGTGATCCTGCAAAATTCAACACTAATAGCACAAACTTGGTTTATAAAATGTTAGTTAGATTAAACCAAGTTGCTATGGAGCGAGCTCTTGAGAAGAAATTGAAAGGGAAATGTGCCCTTGGGCCATTTCTATAAGATTTTGGTGATTTAGGGCTTCACACAAAAATGCTTTAAGTTATATTTGTGCTAAAGATTCAAGAAGTGCAAATCAAGGTTAAAGGTATGTTTCTAGTCTTAGTCCATTGTTTTGAACACTAATGTGCTGTGTCTAAGTGCTAGAAACAGAAGAAATCACTTTGGAGATTAGTTGGCTATGTTCAGCCAAAGGGCTGTTCGGTCTGAGTGCACTGGACTGTCCGGTGGTGCACCGGACAGTGTCCGGTGTGCCAGGACCAGTCCCGGTGAACTGCCTGCTCTCGAGTCTTGAAGCGTCCCGATCCTTTGGGACTCAAATGTGATACAATTACTAGTCCCAGGAGGCTATTAACCACATTCATTACTTCAAATAGTTACAGAGTCTGAATAATGTTATTACAATACCGGGTGATACAAGCTCGAAAGTGAGCCGAAAAACATAAAGCGCAGTGGAAGATAAAATAGCCCAGGCCACAGGCAGAACTGGGTGAAGACACAGCCCCATCAATCAAGCATAGTAGAAAAGAAGTCTTCAGCTGCTGAAAAACATAAATAAATCTGGGTGAATACACTAGGTATTCCGCAAGCCCACCCGGCTCCCGTAAAGAGAAAGTGACCTATAAGGTACATGATTTATATGGTGGAGTTGAGGTCACTCATGCTTTTTCAGAGAAAGGCAGTATTTGTTGTTTATGGTTTTCCCAAGACAATAGAAGTAACACTTGCTTGACCACCACTGAGCTACCTGCTCCCGTGGTACCACTTTCTTTTCGGAACATACACACACATTTCCCTGTTCCCGGTTGTAGTAGAAACACTAATTGTCATACCATACCAGACTCGTCCATACCACTGGACACAGACTATTCGAATAGGTTTAGACTCTGCGCAGAGGGGTACACTTTACCCACTAGTCCGGCTCTGCGATCTCATGGCCAATGAGACCCGAATCCGAAACTCTTTCCTTCCTTGTACGTCCGAACCTTAACGGTTATACCGGAAGGAGTCAGGCCACCGCCATGTCCAAACCGGACAAAACATTCCCCCTCCTTATCCTCCCGGTGCTCCCCAGCCTTCATAACCCTAGGGTTGGACCGTACGAGTTCAGATCGAGTGGCTGCCCACACAGCCTCGAGTGGTTGTACTTTTTGTGAGTACAGGTAATGAAAGATGACAAATCGGTCCTTATACGAGAGGACAATCCTTCTGCTCACGCCTAAACCAGCTGAGCCAACACCTTAGGCCCTCCCCTAAACCAGGGAGTCCCTGATCATCCTACTCACCAGGTGACGAGGGTGAGTACCCTTCATCGCACACTTTTGGAAAACATGTCACTTATACCCTTTTTACTTGCCCCATATCTTTTAGTCAAAATAATAGTTAATGCGGGCTCTCTCATGCTCACCATGCAATTTGATTCCCATCCCATAATCCAGGCTTAGGCATTGGTAGAGAGAAATAGGTAAATAATGCATCAAGGGAAGGATGGACTTGCCTTCGTCGAAGCTTTCCTGGCACAAGAGGTTAATCTCGGAGGGGTCGGGTTCTTGCCCTTCTTCCGGAGCTAAGAGTTCTAGAGGATTGGATCCCTCTTCCGCTAATTAAACACAGATAATAACAATACATCAAACATAGTGACCTTTGTGGGGTGTGCAAATTTTTATACTTTATTATTTTTGTGCCCTAATAATTTATTTAGACAATTTTTGGTGCATAAAATATTAGCATCTAAATATATATGAGAAAATGGGAAAAAGAAAAGGGAAAAGAAAAAGAGAAAGGATTTTCCAGCCAACTGGGCCGGGGGGGATTTTGGCCCAGAAGGCACGAGCGCGAGCGGGCGGGCACGCTTTCGGCCTACCTGGCCCAGTCGCGCGGGGCGACGGCGGGGGAACGGTGCTGCGGCGCGGACCTGCACGCTAGAGAGAGGGGGGGAGGGAACGACATTAACAGCACGGAGGGAGGGGCGAGGGCTCGACCGGGGGCCGGTCGGCGGTGAGCCCCGCGGCGGTTCTCCGTCGTCGGTCCGATTTTGCGGTGGGGAAGCGGTGGCGGAGCATGGGCAGTTGATGGGGGTCACGGGGGTGGGGCAAATTTCGCCTGCGGGGGCCTATGGCGGCCGGTCCGCGGCACGGTGGTGGGTGCCCGCGGCGGTGATGCCGCCGGTGAGGTTGCCGGCCGCAATAGCACGGGGGAAGTGGCGTGTCGTGACCGTGAGAGTGTGGTGGAGCTCTTGGCATAACTTAATTGAACGGAAGATCGCTAGAGAGGGAGAGGGGAGCTCACCGGAGCGGTGAAGGGAGCCCGGCGGCGCTAGCTTGAACTGCTTGGGGAGGAGGGCAGTGGGGGTGGCCGGAGCTGTGTGGCGAAGACGGGGCTCGGGCGGGTCCTTTTATAGGCGCTCGGGGGAGGGAGGGGGATGGAGGAGACGACGAGCACCGATGAGCTCGCCACGATGGCGGGAATGGCGCTAACGCCGATGCGATGGCTCGGGCAGGCGGGGGGTGAGGGGTCGGCTCAAGCACAGTGGCGGGGTTGTCGCGGAGGCTGGCGAGCATTAATGGCGAGGCGACAAGGCGAGGGGCGCTCGGCGGCGGATGCGCCGGTGAGGGATGGGCGAGGGGGATGTAACTGACAAGTGGGCCCTGGCTGCCAGCGAGAGGAAGCGACGCGAGAGGGAAGGGGTGAGGCGCTGACAGGCGGGGCCCGGGTGTCAGCGGGAGGGAGCCGCGCGTGGGTTGGGCCGCCTGGGCCGAGGAGGGGGGAAGTGCGGGCGCGCATGGGTTGGGCCGGAATTTGGCCCAGCCGAGGGAGGGGTGGGAGTTTTTCTTTTTCTTTTTCTTTTTCTAATTCTAATTCCTTTCTTCTCCTTTTTCTATTTTTGTTTCTTTTTGATTCTTTTTCTTTGGAGACCAAAAATATTTTCTAAGTGATCTTGAGTGAGAAACATAGTCTATGTGAGGTGCTCTAATTATTTCAAGTGTATGCTTATGAGAAGGGGTTCTAAGGGTAGGGTTAAGGGGGAAAGGTAAAATAAGGGGGGGGGGGGGGAAATTAGGAGGTTAGGGTTTCAAACCTTGGGTGGGATTTTGGGATGTTACAAACCTACCCCACTTAAAGGAATCTCGCCCTCGAGATTTAGACTGGATTTGAGAAAAGATAAGGGTATTCCCTCCTCAAGGAGTCCTCACTCTCCCAGGTAGCTTCCTCTTCTCCTTCTCTGCTCCACTGAACTTTACAGAGCTTCACTTCTGAGGTGCGGGTCTTTCTGACTGCTGAATCAAGAATCTTCACTGGTTTTTCACGGTAATGAAGGTCTTTCTGAATCTGTACTGTCTCTTCTTCGGTGTGACTTTCTGGTGCTTGCAGGCATTTGCGGAGCTGGGATACATGAAACACATTGTGGATGTCGGACATGGATTCCGGTAATTCCAGACGGTATGCTGCAGGTCCTACCCTGCCAATGATGGGATAGGGACCTACGAAACGCAGGGCTAGCTTCCCTTTTACTTGGAACCTCCTAACACCACGCATTGGAGAAACCTTGAGGTAGACGAAGTCTCCTTCCTCAAATCGGAGTTCCCTCCGCCTGTTGTCTGCATAACTCTTCTGCCGACTCTGAGCTTCAAGTAACCTACTGCGGATCAGTGCAACTTTCTCTTCCGCCTCTTTGACAAAGGCAGGTCCTTCTAGTGCTTTTTCCCCCACGTTGGACCACATGAGAGGGGTCTGGCATTTCTGTCCATACAGTGCTTCGAATGGCGACATCTTGATGCTGGCCTGATAGCTATTGTTGTATGAGAATTCTGCGTAGGGTAGACTGGATTCCCAACTCCTATCAAAAGCTAACACACATGCTCTTAACAGATCTTCAAGGACTTTGTTGACTCTTTCTGTCTGCCCATCTGTCTGAGGGTGATAAGCGGTACTAAAATCTAGCTTGGTGCCCATAGCTTTCTGAAGGTTTGTCCAGAACTTGGATGTGAACTGGGTTCCCCTGTCTGACACTATCTTCCTTGGGATGCCATGGAGTCTGACTATCTCCTTGAGATAAATTCGGGCAAGGGTGGCTCCTCCAAAGGTAGTTTTCACTGGAATGAAATGGGCTACCTTGGTGAGGCGATCTATTATTACCCAGATGGAATCATTCCCTTTTTGCGTCCGGGGCAGTCCGGTTACGAAGTCCATGCCTATTTCTTCCCACTTCCATTCAGGTATCGGGAGGGGTTGTAATAGGCCTGCAGGTTTTTGGTGTTCGGCCTTCGTCCGTTGGCAGATGTCACATCGGGCCACATACTGAGCTATCTCTTTCTTCATCCCTTTCCACCAGTATCAGGTTTTGAGGTCCAGGTACATCTTGGTAGTTCCTGGGTGGATGGAGTAGGCCGAGTCATGAGCTTCCTTGAGTAGGACTTCTTGGGCCTCCCCTTTTGGTACACACAGACGGTATTTGAACCAAAGGACTCCTTGGTCATCTGTCCTGAGGTCCGGGAGTTGTTCCTTGCGGGCTTTCTCCACAAGTCTTGTTGTCTCTGAGTCTAGACGTTGAGCTTTGCATATGAGGTCTTCCAGCATTGGTTTGACTTCGAGACTGTCGTTGTTTCCCAGACATGCATTTAGTTGCGCTGATTCTTTCTTCCAATCCTCTAAAAAGTTGGTTCCTTTTATTCCGAATGGTTTTCGACTGAGGGCGTCGGCTACCACGTTGGCCTTCCCGGGGTGATAGTGAATTTCTAGGTCGTAATCCTTGATCAGCTCTAACCATCTTCGCTGACGGAGGTTGAGATCTGGTTGAGTGAATATATACTTCAGACTTTTGTGATCAGTGAAAATGTGGCATTTGTTTCCGATTAGGTAATGCCTCCATATCTTCAAGGCATGCACTATGGCTGCCAATTCCAAATCATGGGTGGGGTAATTCTGTTCGTGCGGCTTGAGTAGGCGTGATGCGTAAGCAATGACTTTCTTGTTTTGCATTAGCACACACCCTAAGCCTTGCCTCGAGGCATCACAGAAAACGACAAAATCTTGATGAATATCTGGTAGTGATAGAACGAGTGCTGTTGTGAGTTTCTCCTTTATGACCTGGAAACTTCCTTCACATTTTGGGGTCCACACAAATTTATGGTCTTTCTTGAGAAGTTCTGTCATTGGTCTTGCTATGCTGGAGAATCCTTTGATGAAGCGGCGGTAATACCCTGCCATTCCTAGGAAGCTTCGAACTTCACTGACGTTGGTCGACTGCCTCCATTTTGATACTGCTTCCACCTTGGAAGGGTCTACTTCTATCCCTTCTGCGGTTAAGATATGCCCAAGGAAGGCTATCTTTTCCAACCAGAATTCACATTTACTGAGTTTAGCATAAAGTTGGTGTGCCCTGAGTTTTCCGAGGATGATCCAAAGGTGACGCTTATGGTCTTCGTGGTTCTTGGAGTAGATAAGGATGTCGTTAATGAAGACTATGACAAACTTATCTAGCTCTTCCATAAACACTTTATTCATGAGATTCATGAAAAAGGCGAGTGCGTTTGTCAGTCTGAACGGCATCACTGTGAATTCATATTGCCCGTACCGGGTGACAAATGCAGTCTTTTGGATGTCTGCTTCCTTGATCCTCAATTGGTGATAACCAGACCTTAGGTCTATCTTGGAGAAGTACTTGGCTCCTTGAAGCTGATCGAAGAGGTCGTCAATCCGAGGAAGTGGATACTTGTTCTTGATGGTAACTTCATTTAACGATCGGTAATCGATACACATCCTCATGCTTCCATCTTTCTTAGAGACAAACAAGACTGGTGCTCCCCAAGGTGATGAGCTGGGACGAATGTATCCCTTTTGCTGAAGATCTTCGATTTAAAGCTTCAGTTCTGCTAACTCGGTCAGAGCCATGCGGTATGGTCTCTTCGCGATGGGTGCCGTTCCAGGGATCAGATCTATGTAGAACTCCACTTCTCTTTCTGGTGGCATTCCTGGTAACTCTTCTGGAAACACATCCATGAATTCTTCTACCACTGATATACTTTCTGTTGCTAGATTGAACATCATTGGGTCACTAGCGGGTGGCTGTGCCTGACAAGAGACTGACTTTCCCTGCTGGTCGATGAGGAGGACTGTCTTGTCTGCGCAACTGATGATGCCTTTGTGTTTAGTTAGCCAATCCATTCCTAGGATCACATCAATTCCTTTGGATGGCAAGACGGTTAAGTCTGCCAGAAATACTACCCCACTTAAAAGGATTCTGACTTGGGAGCATTTGAGCTGGCATAGGAGGTCGGACCCTGGGGTTCGGGTGACTAAGGGAATCTCCAGAGGAGTAGAGGGAATGCCATGCTTTTCCACAAAACTAGTGGCTATGAAGGAGTGGGATGCTCCAGAATCGAAAAGTACGGTAGCGAGAGTAAATTCAACAAGGAACTCACCGAGCACTACTCCCGGAGCTTGCTGAGCCTCCTGGGCATCGACGTGATTCACTCGTGCCCTTCCTTGGTACGGAGCCTTGTTCTGCTGGCTGACGGCGGAGGGTGCCTTGGGGGCGGATGCCGAGGTATTCTTAGGGCCATTCACCGAATTGGAGTAGGCGGGTCCTGGTGGCTTCAGCTGCGGACAGTTGTTCTTGAAGTGACTGGGATCACCGCAGTGCCAACATGCATTTGCCGGGGGTTGGTTGCTTGCCACTGAGGGGGAATGGAAAGAGCTCTGACTCTGCTGGCTGAATCGTGACGGAGTGGGTCCAGCTGGTCTACTGAAGTTTGGCCCCTTGGGTGGAAACCCAAATGATCGAGTCTTCTGGTGCCGGTCCTGCTGTTGTGCCCGGAGAACCTGGAACTTCCTTTTGAGATGCCCCTTCTCTTCCTCCTTTGCCCTTTCAACTTGCATGGTCTTGTTGGAAAGGTGAGAGAAATTGAGGAAGTCTTGGCTAGCCAGAATTGTCTTGAGTTCTGGCCTGAGTCCCTTCAGGAAACGGGCCATCTTCTTGCCCTCGGTACTGACATCATCTGGCGCGTAGCGGGCTAACTCTGTGAACTTGTGCACATAATCGCTGACAGATCTTCCGTCTTGAGTCAATTCTCGGAACTCGTCCTCCTTAAGCTGTACAAGTCCTTGGGGCACATGGTGCTCCCGGAAAGCTGCTTCAAATTCTGCCCAGGTAGCATCTCTGATGGTGACGTTGAAGGTGTCCCACCAGGCTAAGGCCATCCCGGAAAGTTGATGGGCAGCCAGTTGAACACGCTGATTTTCTGGGCAACCAATGGCTTCCAGTTTTCTTTTGATCGTGCGCATCCAATCGTCGGCATCGAGGGGATTGCTTGATCCGGCAAACGTGGGAGGCTTGAGTCTCAGGAAATCCCCCATTCTGTCTTGCGGTCTTCCAGCATTTGGCCATTGATTTTCCAGATTTCTAGTGAGGACCTCGATGAGTCGGGTTTGATTGGCTAGAACTTGGGCTAGGTCTAAGGGTAGTGGTGGAGGTGCGGGGAGGTGGGTTTCACTTTCCTCTCTAACGGCTTCCCCTTCAGCTCTTAGGGGAAACCCTGCTCCAATCCCGGAGGCGGTAGGCGTGGTTTTATTCGAAGCCATCTGCCAGGGAAGATAGTCACTATTATGCACATGCAAATTGTTTTCAACCAAGTTATTTTATTCATTACACCATCACATTACAAGCATAAGACTACTACAGGTGGAACTACACGAGAGCATTCCCCGAGGTACTAACGAACTCCTTCTCTAAGGTGTCCCCAAACTCCTTGAGAAGATCATCAAGGCTTTCTAGGGATAAATCCTCGGCGTTGGACCAATCATCTACCCTGGGGGGAGGTGGGGCTGGAGGGGTCTTCTTCTTCTTCTTCTCCGTTTGGCATCCTCGGTTGGTGGTCTTCTTCTGGATTTTCTTTTTGGGGGCGAGCTTCTTTAGCTTCTTATCATAGTGCATCTTTAAGGTTCGATAAGCCTCACGGGTGGTGGCCTCCTCGCCTTCTGCTATGTCGAGACACTCTTGGAGGGATGCCTTCTCTTGCTTAAGCTCTCTGACTTGCCACTCCAGGCTTTCCACCCGGGAGTTTAGGTGGGTGTAGTGGGAGGAGAGGTCATCGTAGTGGTTGTCGAGGGTGTGGAGGTATCCGGCCATGTAGACAATGGTGGGGTCATCCTCGGTGGGGTCTCTCCCTGACAGAGCCTGAAGTCTTTTCCTCCAGGTGATGGTATTTTTGTTGTTGGGTGGGAAATAACGAAGGGGGGTTTCAAAGATCTCTTGGCTGTAGTTTTGGCATAGCTGTTTAAGGGCTTTTCGGGCTACACTTTGGCAAGTGTCTTTGAAGCGATGTCCGGTGGAGTTGACTTGGAAGGGAGGGTGGTTTGGGTAGCTTCGGCTTTCTCCCAGGTAGACTGCCATAGAGCACTTTTCTATACCATTTTCGTGGTATTCCTTCCAGACATACTCGGGCTTCTTGCGGATCCCCATGCGTAGCGCGCAACTCTGTAAGAGGTGAGGGAACCCTTCTTCCCCTGAGCAATAGGATGTCCTAATAACCCAGGAGTCTTCCATCTGGTAGAAGAAAAGAAGGGTCTGTTAATATCGGGGAAAGGAGAGAGTGTTTCTTGGGGGTAAGAGGTGTTTTCTTGTTAAGGCAACTTTTTAAGGTCAGGGCTGCGGTCTACGGCCAGTCCTATCAGCTCTGATACCACCTGAAGCGTCCCGATCCTTTGGGACTCAAATGTGATACAATTACTAGTCCCAGGAGGCTAGTAACCACATTCATTACTTCAAATAGTTACAGAGTCTGAATAATGTTATTACAATACCGGGTGATACAAGCTCGAAAGTGAGCCGAAAAACATAAAGCGCAGTGGAAGATAAAATAGCCCAGGCCACAGGCAGAACTGGGTGAAGACACAGCCCCATCAATCAAGCATAGCAGAAAAGAAGTCTTCAGCTGCTGAAAAACATAAATAAATCTGGGTGAATACACTAGGTATTCCGCAAGCCCACCCGGCTCCCGTAAAGAGAAAGTGACCTATAAGGTACATGCTTTATATGGTGGAGTTGAGGTCACTCATGCTTTTTCAGAGAAAGGCAGTATTCGTTGTTTATGGTTTTCCCAAGACAATAGAAGTAACACTTGCTTGACCACCACTGAGCTTCCTGCTCCCGTGGTACCACTTTCTTTTCAGAACATACACACACATTTCCCTGTTCCCGGTTGTAGTAGAAACACTAATTGTCATACCATACCAGACTCGTCCATACCAGTGGACATGGACTATTCGAATAGGTTTAGACTCTGCACAGAGGGGTACACTTTACCCACTAGTCCGGCTCTGCGATCTCATGGCCAATGAGACCCGAATCCGAAACTCTTTCCTTCCTTGTACGTCCGAACCTTAACGGTTATACCGGAAGGAGTCAGGCCACCACCATGTCCAAACCGGACAAAACATTCCCCCTCCTTATCCTCCCGGTGCTCCCCAGCCTTCATAACCCTGGGGTTGGACCGTACGAGTTCAGATTGAGTGGCTGCCCACACAGCCTCGAGTGGTTGTACTTTTTGTGAGTACAGGTAATGAAAGATGACAAACCGGTCCTTATACGAGAGGACAATCCTTCTGCTCACGCCTAAACCAGCTGAGCCAACACCTTAGGCCCTCCCCTAAACCAGGGAGTCCCTGATCATCCTACTCACCAGGTGACGAGGGTGAGTACCCTTCATCGCACACTTTTGGAAAACATGTCACTTATACCCTTTTTACTTGCCCCATATCTTTTAGTCAAAATAATAGTTAATGCGGGCTCTCTCATGCTCACCATGCAATTTGATTCCCATCCCATAATCCAGGCTTAGGCATTGGTAGAGAGAAATAGGTAAATAATGCATCAAGGGAAGGATGGACTTGCCTTCGTCGAAGCTTTCCTGGCACAAGAGGTTAATCTCGGAGGGGTCGGGTTCTTGCCCTTCTTCCGGAGCTAAGAGTTCCGGAGGATCGGATCCCTCTTCCGCTAATTAAACACAGATAATAACAATACATCAAACATAGTGACCTTTGTGGGGTGTGCAAATTTTTATACTTTATTATTTTTGTGCCCTAATAATTTATTTAGACAATTTTTGGTGCATAAAATATTAGCATCTAAATATATATGAGAAAATGGGAAAAAGAAAAGGGAAAAGAAAAAGAGAAAGGATTTTCCAGCCAACTGGGCCGGGGGGATTTTGGCCCAGAAGGCGCGAGCGCGAGCGGGCGGGCGCGCTTTCGGCCCACCTGGCCCAGCAGCGCGGGGCGACGGCGGGGGAACGGCGCTGCGGCGCGGACCCGCACGCCAGAGAGGGGGGGAGGGAACAGCGTTAACGACACGGAGGGAGGGGCGAGGGCTCGACCGGGGGCCGGTCGGCGGCGAGCCCCGCGGCAGTTCTCCTCCGTCGGTCCGGTTTTGCGGTGGGGAAGCGGTGGCGGAGCATGGGCAGTTGATGGGGGTCACGGGGGTGGGGCGAATTTCGCCTGCGGGGGCCTATGGCGGCCGGTCCGCGGCACGGTGACGGGTGGCCGCGGCTGTGATGCCGCCGGTGAGGTTGCCGGCCGCAATAGCACGGGGGAAGTGGCGTGTCATGACCGTGAGAGTGTGGCGGAGCTCTTGGCATAACTTAATTGAACGGAAGATCGCTAGAGAGGGAGAGGGTGAAGGGAGCACGGCGACGCTAGCTTGAACGGCTCGGGGAGGAGGGCAGTGGGGGTGGCCGGAGCTGTGTGGCGAAGATGTAGCATCCCAAAAATTCAAATTCTGAAATTTTCTCAAACTTGCCCTAAATTCAAAATGAATTTCAAATTTCGTTTCAAAATGTTTGTTTGCAAGTTGATATCAACAAATAAAATTATAGTGGTCTATATTCTCTCTAAAATCCTCCTCAAAATATCCTACAAATATTTCCCCAGTGATCACCTCAAACTCTTTCAGAAATACTGCCCAAATATTCCACCGATATATGTCCAAGTATTTTCCTCTTGAGAAATACCTTCAGAATCATTTTTCAAGTCCCTACAAATATTTTATTCATAACTTTCCTCATGCTCATACGTATACGTATGCCTCCAGTGTCATACGGTGAGCTCTACAAGCTAATTACACTCATATAAGACAAATCCATGCTAATCTCCCACTAATCCTCTCATCCTCCCACTAATCCCCTCATCCCTCCCCCTAATCCCCCCACCATGGCTATAAATAGAGGGGCAAGGGCCTCCTCTCATCCCACCCCAAGCCACTTCATGGCAACTCTCCCCCCCCACACACCCACTCCATGTTCCACACAAGCACACACTAGCACAAGGATCGTTCGGTCGTTCTTCGATCGTTCGTCCCCCTGTTCTTAGTTTGTTCATTCGTTCGTCCGATCGTTCGATCGTTCGTCCGATCGTTCATGGTTCGTTCGTCCGTTCGTCCGATCGTTCGATCGTTCGTCCGTTCGTTCGTCCAAATAATCTTTTTCCTGCCGTTATGCTGCCGAAATTCCGATCGTTCGTTCGTCCGATCGTTTGATCGTTCGTCCGATCGTTCATGGTTCGTTCGTCCGTTCGTCCGATCGTTCGATCGTTCGTCCGTTCGTTCGTCCAAATAATCTTTTTCCTGCCGTTATGCTGCCGAAATTTCGATCGTTCATTCGTTCGATCATTCGATCGTTCATCGTTCGTTCATAGTTCCTATCCATCGTTCGTTCATACGAACTATTCACCATCACTATTTACCGTTACTTTTTACCGTTACTTTTTACCGTTACTATTTACCGTTACTTTTTACCGTTACTTTTTACCGTTAGTATTTACCATTACTTTTTACCGTTACTTTTTACCGTTACTATTTACCGTTACTTTTTACCGTTACTTTTTACCGTTACTATTTACCGTTACTATTTACCGTTACTTTTTACCGTTACTTTTTACCGTTACTTTTTACCGTTACTATTTACCGTTACTATTTACCGTTACTTTTTACCGTTACTTTTTACCGTTACTATTTACCGTTACTTTTTACCGTTACTTTTTACCGTTACTATTTACCGTTACTTTTTACCGTTACTATTTACCGTTACTTTTTACCGTTACTTTTTACCGTTACTATTTACCGTTACTTTTTACCATTACTATTTACCGTTACTTTTTACCGTTACTTTTTACCGTTACTATTCACCGTTACTATTCATCGATCATCCGATCACCCCAAATTTCAACTACTCATCCATCATGCTGTCCAGTCCACCTAAGACCAGCCAGACCCATATCCCAGTTATACAAACTCCGGTGACTCTGATTTTCCTTCCAGTGGGAACTTCCCATCTGGTCACCCATCCTAGGTTTCTCTAAGTTGAGCACGCTTAACTTGAGATTCCTTCGAACCAGGCTTCCAAACTCAGATTCCAATAATTCTCGTTTCTAAATTCTTATCGAATTATTCCCTATCCAACCATGTCATCCCATAAGCATGGTTCATATTCCAGAAAACTCCTAAAATACTCTTATCCCATATTCTGCCTATAATCTCTCTGTTCAGACTAAGTCAGACGATTCATTCGTCACTATTCTCACCAACAGTGAACTTCATTGTGCTACACCACATACACCCAGCTACCCTCTCCCTCTCCACACACACTCAACACCCTCAGCCAAGGAAAACACCCCACCCACTCAGTTACTCCGCTCTACCGGCTACACGCATAGTGTCGCTTCGCCTCCAGTCCTCCCTCCTGGTAAGCACCTCCGCTCCACCACTAGTAGTATCTCAACACCACATGACACAGATTCTACTCAAGGCTCTACCCATCCATATATCTGTATTCAGACCACTATACTAAATATTTGTTGGTATACTTGCTTGTTTGTATGTTTGCTTGTTCATGTTGCATAGTTATCGGAGCGTTCGTACTGTCTCGTGGAGGCCAGATCTACAAGTCTACGCCAGGAGCCAGAAGCCAGTTCCGCGAGCTCTTCTTCCCGCTTCGCCGGATAAGCATGGCAAGCTCACTGGATCCCTTTGATGCATAAATTACCTATGATTTTTCAACCACAACCCTCAGCCTGTTATTTTATGCATGATATGATTTTGAGACAAGTTATTATGGCCACCCAGCCGCTTGCCGCAATCAATACTTGATATATTTGTTACAAATGATTTGAGAAAAGGTGTGAGTTTTCAAAAGAAAATGCTTTTCAAAATGTGTATGATGAAGGGTTTTCACCCTTATCACCTTGTGAGTGGGATAATCAGGGACTCCCTGGTTTAGGGGAGGGCCTAAGGTGATGGCTCAGCTGGTTTAGGCGTGAGCAGAAGGATTGTCCCCTCATATAAGGACCGGTTTGTCATCTTTCACTACCTGTACTCATGATAAGTACAACCACTCGAGACTGTGTGGGCAGTCACTCAATCTGAACTCGTACGGTCCAACCCCAGGGTTATGAAGGCTGGGGAGCACCGGGAGGATAAGGAGGGGGAAAGTTTTGTCCGGTTTGGACATGGTGGTGGCCTGACTCCTTCCGGTATAACCGTTAAGGTTAGGACATGCGAGGAAAGAAAGAGATTCGGCATTCGGGTCTCCCGACGGTGAGATCGCAGAAACCGGACTAGTGGGTAAAGTGTACACCTCTGCGCAGAGTTTGAAAACCTATTCGAATAGTCCGTGTCCACAGGAATGGACGAGTCTGGTATGGTATGGCAATTAATGTTTTTGTTTTCAAAAAGGGGTGCGTTTGAGAAAAATGGTTTTTAAAAGGTCCGGCGGTTTAGCCGTGAGCTATGGTGGACGGGAAGTCCAGTAGCTGTTTTTGAAAAGGAAAACCAGTGGGAAACTGCTGAGATACCTGGATGGTTTAGTCCAGGGGATTTTGTTATAATACTGAAAAACTTCCTGCTCCTTTGGGAGAGGATGCGCTTTGCAAAATACAAAATGTTTTACAAAACAACCCTGCATAAAATATTGCTGTTTCCACAAAATATCCTGAGCTCCAGATATTCCATGCATTATATCTGATTTCCCCATTCCGCGGGTGAAGGTGGGCTGCTGAGTACGTTTGTACTCACCCTTGCTTATTTATTTTTTTTCAGAAAAAGGAGATCGGGTAAGAGTTACGACTGTTCCCAACCTTGCCTGTGGCTGTTGGACCGCTGATTTGCTTCGCTGCGTATATCGGGCTGCTTCAGCCCCACTCTGATGATATGTCCCGAGTTGTGGACCAACTCTTAAAGTTGTTCGCCACCTTTATAGGTTTGTCGTTTAAGCAGATCTGTAATCATCTGATGTATAAATGTGTTTACTAGCCTCCTGGGACTAGTAATTGTATCACATTTGAGTCCCAGAGGATTGGGGCGCTTCAGGTGGTATCAGAGCTGTTAGGTTGGCCGCAGGACGTAACCCTTAGCCTGATCAAAAGTTTTTGAGTCAAAACTATTTTCTTAAAAAAAATCTTGCTCTAATCCCTTCATTTCAAAAATGCTTTCCCCCTTTCCTTCTCTCAGAAGTCAGATGGAGGTTCAGTGCCAAACCGGCTTTTGTCAGAATGAAGATGGTTTCCCCAAGTTGCTGAGAGCATGCACAGTTCGCCTCGGAATCAGGAGCCAGCCAGAGTATGATGGTCGTGAATTCGTCGAGCATGGCACAGAGAAATGTGTCGTGACTGTATACATTGGATCCAGTCCACACCATGTGGAATGGAGTGTCACTGCTGCTGGGCACAGATTCAAAGACACCTGCCAAGTCGTCGCTCGCAAGGCATTGAGGGCCCTGTGTCAGATCTATGAAGAAGAAGTGGCCGACACCCCGCTCAGATTCTTTCCGCCCTTTCAGAGAGACCGTCCCGCTTGGATGGCCAGAATGCGTGCATTGGAAGTGCAGCAGCTGCTTGAGGATGACCCCACAATCGTGTACCTCACTGCATACCTGCTCACCCTGGATGCCTAGTATGATTTCTTGGCTCGGCACCACCGTCAGATGATTGCTCGAGCAGAAGATGCAGAGAAGCTCAACCGTAAGCTCCATGTGGATCTCACCACAGCTCAAGCCCGTGTAGCTGCCTTGGAAAGTCGTGAAGTCATTGCTGTTGAAGCCCTGAAGCAAGCCAAGGATGAGCATGTCCAGAAGCTGATGGAGGCCTACTTGGTAACCCATAACCAACGTAGAGCCCTGCGAATCCAAGAGCCCGCTCCATCCAACCCAGTTCAACCAAGGAGAACTGAAGACCCCCAAATTCTTGAAGGTCACCCGGTCTCTATCAGAGGAGAGAAGAAGGCTTGGGAACTACCGGAAGGAGCCATAGTCTTGGAAGGAATTCCAGTCTTCCCTCAAGCTATGGATAAGCAAGAGCACCCCGAGTCCTCCCAAGATCCCCTGCCGGAGTTGTTTGAGCCCCTCACCATGAAGAAGATTCCAGCACCATCCCTTGAAGTCAAGGAAGAAGCTGCAAGCACCCCGCCAGCACCGCCGCCCTCAGAGGAGCTACAAGAGCCAGTCCAGCTTGAAGAAGAGTTCAACCCCGTGTTGCCATCTCAGTTGCCGCCAGAAGAAGTCATCAACATTAGCTCCCTCTTGACCCATCCAGGAGATATCTCAGATTGAAGTTGTGCTAGCCTCGCCAGAAGAGAAGCTGCCAGATCTGAAGTTAGTTATGCCCAGTCCTCTGCATGCATTGGGTAGTGAAGTTTTTCTTCACTTTGGCTAGAGCCCTGCATGTATGAGAGGTAATCGTGTAGACTCGTGTTTTGCAAAACTCTATTTGTGTGGCCCCCTAGGGCATTTCAAAATGAATTTCGCTTGATGTTTTCTCCCCTTTTGAGTGCATATGTGATGCTTTAACGTTAGTGCTCATAAGTCGCATTTCAGCATAGTTCTCAGTTCAGGAGCCGAGCAATAGTAGTTATGCTTAGCCCCCGAATCCAAATAGTTCGTGATTTGGAAAAACTCTATTCTTCCCTTATTCAAAACATTTGATTTGTTTGTGCTTATCATTGCTGAACTTATGTGTTTTCTTTCTTTTTAAGAAAGGTTTTCTCTAAAAACATAAATCACAAATTAGATCTAATCCTCACCTTATGCTTCCATTCTCATCTTAACCCATCTCAAGAGAAAAGTGCCTTACCCAAGAAGATACCGGGAAGCTTACCCTTGAAGCCTGGAATAAGCTACAGAAGAAACCTATCTAGTCGCTCAGTCAAAAGGACCGGCCGTGAGAATCAAAGTGCTGCCCCTGAGTCAAAGTAAACAGGAAAAGAGGACAGAAGGAGTTATTACCATACAGAGAGGCAAAGATTCTTGGAACCAGAGACCACAAACATAAGGGTCATTGACCCCACCACTCACCCGTGCCCCCTGCACGCGTGCCCGCCTCCATGCGCACCACCACCGCCCCACTTCCCCTTTGCAGCGCACCCACCACCGCCATCACCGCCAGCAACACCGTCCCCCCTTTCCCCCTTGTCGTGTTTTCCGCCGCGTGGCACCTGCTCCATCATCACCACTCCGCACCCGAGCACCACCTCGCATGCCGCTCACCTATAAACCCCCCCACCAGCTCCCTCAACTCCCATCTCACTCAAAGCAAAGCACACTCCAGATAAAACCCCCTCTGCCAAATCGCAAGCAACCCCATTTTCCACTCCCTCGCCCCTAAGATCACAATGCTTGGTGATTCTTGGGTTGAAGACTGTTGCACATGGTTCATTGTCTTTGGTTTCCTCCAGTGTATGATAGTAATACTCTTTGATAGAATCCTCCAGTGGGAAGAGCAAAGAGAAAGGAAGGGTCAGTGAAAAGAAGATAGTGAAGAGAAGCTAAGAAGAAGGTTCTCCCAGAATCAACCCCGTGTCAGTCATCTCTCCGCAGCCTGCTCAAGCAGCAACAGCAGAAGAAGGCCCCGTAACACCCTTGTTATGAGGTACTTCAAGGAGTTCAAATCCCCAAGATTCAAGAGTTCTACCCTCATTCTTTTTAAGTGGGGTAGTGTTCCAGTAAGGTTCCTGCTATGGAGAAAAAGAAGAAGGCTTGTGAATGTAGCAAGTTTGTCGAGGACCAGATCGTCAAAGCTTATGAGTTTCTGGATGAGAAGTGGTCACCCAAGTTTTGTTGATGAAGCACCAGAAGACCAATCAAAGAAGGAATCCATGTGGAAGATCGCAAGAGGAAGGTTTGCGTGTTGGCATCGATGCTTCTTCAATAAGCTAGCTGCCAAGCGAAACCGAGAAGCCTGAAGATGATCCTTGAGTAGCTAGAATCAGCGTTTGCAATCAGCAACCAGATGCTCCTCTAAGGCCAGATTTTGTTGAAGCTCCATCTCCTCGAAGAGTTGCAAAGTGAAGATATGTAGCTGAAGTAAAGCTATACCCATAACCCTTCTAAGCCGAATCTCGAGGACGAGATTCCTTTTAAGTGGGGTAGATTTGTAGCATCCCAAAAATTCAAATTCTGAAATTTTTTTTAACTTGCCCTAAATTCAAAATGAATTTCAAATTTCGTTTCAAAATGTTTGTTTGCAAGTTGATATCAACAAATAAAATTATAGTGGTCTATATTCTCTCTAAAATCCTCCTCAAAATATCCTACAAATATTTCCCCAGTGATCACCTCAAACTCTTTCAGAAATACTGCCCAAATATTCCACCGATATATGTCCAAGTATTTTCCTCTTGAGAAATACATTCAGAATCATTTTTCAAGTCCCTACAAATATTTTCTTCATAACTTTCCTCATGCTCATACGTATACGTATGCCTCCAGTGTCATACGGTGAGCTCTACGAGCTAATTACACTCATATAAGACAAATCCATGCTAATCTCCCACTAATCCTCTCATCCTCCCACTAATCCCCTCATCCCTCCCCCTAATCCCCCCACCATGGCTATAAATAGAGGGGCAAGGGCCTCCTCTCATCCCACCCCAAGCCACTTCATGGCAACTCTCCCCCCCCCCCCCACACACACCCACTCCATGTTCCACACAAGCACACACTAGCACAAGGATCGTTCGGTCGTTCTTCGATCGTTCGTCCCCCTGTTCTTAGTTTGTTCGTTCGTTCGTCCGATCGTTCGATCGTTCGTCCGATCGTTCATGGTTCGTTCGTCCGTTCGTCCGATCGTTCGATCGTTCGTCCGTTCGTTCGTCCAAATAATCTTTTTCCTGCCGTTATGCTGCCGAAATTCCGATCGTTCGTTCGTCCGATCGTTTGATCGTTCGTCCGATCGTTCATGGTTCGTTCGTCCGTTCGTCCGATCGTTCGATCGTTCGTCCGTTCGTTCGTCCAAATAATCTTTTTCCTGCCGTTATGCTGCCGAAATTTCGATCGTTCGTTCGTTCGATCATTCGATCGTTCATCGTTCGTTCATAGTTCCTATCCATCGTTCGTTCATACGAACTATTCACCATCACTATTTACCGTTACTTTTTACCGTTACTTTTTACCGTTACTATTTACCATTACTTTTTACCGTTACTTTTTATCGTTACTATTTACCGTTACTTTTTACCGTTACTATTTACCGTTACTTTTTACCGTTACTTTTTACCGTTACTATTTACCGTTACTATTTACCGTTACTTTTTACCGTTACTTTTTACCGTTACTTTTTACCGTTACTATTTACCGTTACTATTTACCGTTACTTTTTACCGTTACTTTTTACCGTTACTTTTTACCGTTACTATTTACCGTTACTTTTTACCGTTACTTTTTACCGTTACTTTTTACCGTTACTTTTTACCGTTACTTTTTACCGTTACTTTTTACCGTTACTATTCACCGTTACTATTCATCGATCATCCGATCACCCCAAATTTCAACTACTCATCCATCATGCTGTCCAGTCCACCTAAGACCAGCCAGACCCATATCCCAGTTATACAAACTCCGGTGACTGTGATTTTCCTTCCAGTGGGAACTTCCCATCTGGTCACCCATCCTAGGTTTCTCTAAGTTGAGCACGCTTAACTTGAGATTCCTTCGAACCAGGCTTCCAAACTCAGATTCCAATAATTCTCGTTTCTAAATTCTTATCGAATTATTCCCTATCCAACCATGTCATCCCATAAGCATGGTTCATATTCCAGAAAACTCCTAAAATACTCTTATCCCATATTCTGCCTATAATCTCTCTGTTCAGACTAAGTCAGACGATTCATTCGTCACTATTCTCACCAACAGTGAACTTCATTGTGCTACACCACATACACCCAGCTATAAATACACCCAGCTACCCTCTCCCTCTCCACACACACTCAACACCCTCAGCCAAGGAAAACACCCCACCCACTCAGTTACTCCGCTCTACCGGCTACACGCATAGTGTCGCTTCGCCTCCAGTCCTCCCTCCTAGTAAGCACCTCCGCTCCACCACTAGTAGTATCTCAACACCACATGACACAGATTCTACTCAAGGCTCTACCCATCCATATATCTGTATTCAGACCACTATACTAAATATTTGTTGGTATACTTGCTTGTTTGTATGTTTGCTTGTTCATGTTGCATAGTTATCGGAGCGTTCGTACTGTCTCGTGGAGGCCAGATCTACAAGTCTACGCCAGGAGCCAGAAGCCAGTTCCGCGAGCTCTTCTTCCCGCTTCGCCGGATAAGCACGGCAAGCTCACTGGATCCCTTTGATGCATAAATTACCTATGATTTTTCAACCACAACCCTCAGCCTGTTATTTTATGCATGATATGATTTTGAGACAAGTTATTATGGCCACCCAGCCGCTTGCCGCAATCAATACTTGATATATTTGTTACAAATGATTTGAGAAAATGTGTGAGTTTTCAAAAGAAAATGCTTTTCAAAATGTGTATGATGAAGGGTTTTCACCCTTATCACCTTGTGAGTGGGATAATCAGGGACTCCCTGGTTTAGGGGAGGGCCTAAGGTGATGGCTCAGCTGGTTTAGGCGTAAGCAGAAGGATTGTCCCCTCATATAAGGACCGGTTTGTCATCTTTCACTACCTGTACTCATGATAAGTACAACCACTCGAGACTGTGTGGGCAGTCACTCAATCTGAACTCGTACGGTCCAACCCCAGGGTTATGAAGGCTGGGGAGCACCGGGAGGATAAGGAGGGGGAAAGTTTTGTCCGGTTTGGACATGGTGGTGGCCTGACTCCTTCCGGTATAACCGTTAAGGTTAGGACGTGCGAGGAAAGAAAGAGATTTGGCATTCGGGTCTCACGACGGTGAGATCGCAGAAACCGGACTAGTGGGTAAAGTGTACACCTCTGCGCAGAGTTTGAAAACCTATTCGAATAGTCCGTGTCCACAGGAATGGACGAGTCTGGTATGGTATGGCAATTAATGTTTTTGTTTTCAAAAAGGGGTGCGTTTGAGAAAAATGGTTTTTAAAAGGTCCGGCGGTTTAGCCGTGAGCTATGGTGGACGGGAAGTCCAGTAGCTGTTTTTGAAAAGGAAAACCAGTGGGAAACTGCTGAGATACCTGGATGGTTTAGTCCAGGGGATTTTGTTATAATACTGAAAAACTTCCTGCTCCTTTGGGAGAGGATGCGCTTTGCAAAATACAAAATGTTTTACAAAACAACCCTGCATAAAATATTGCTGTTTCCGCAAAATATCCTGAGCTCCAGATATTCCATGCATTATATCTGATTTCCCCATTCTGCGGGTGAAGGTGGGCTGCTGAGTACGTTTGTACTCACCCTTGCTTATTTATTTTTTTTCAGAAAAAGGAGATCGGGTAAGAGTTACGACTGTTCCCAACCTTGCCTGTGGCTGTTGGACCGCTAATTTGCTTCGCTGCGTATATCGGGCTGCTTCAGCCCCACTCTGATGATATGTCCCGAGTTGTGGACCAACTCTTAAAGTTGTTCGCCACCTTTATAGGTTTGTCGTTTAAGCAGATCTGTAATCATCTGATGTATAAATGTGTTTACTAGCCTCCTGGGACTAGTAATTGTATCACATTTGAGTCCCAGAGGATTGGGGCGCTTCAGAAGACGGGGCTCGGGCGGGTCCTTTTATAGGCGCTCGGGGGAGGGAGGGGGATGGAGGAGACAGCGAGCACCGGTGAGCTCGCCACGATGGTGGGAATGGCTCTAACGTCGATGCGATGGCTCGGGCAGGCGGGGGGGGGGGGGGGGGGGGTGAGGGGTCGGCTCAAGCACAGTGGCGGGGTTGTCGCGGAGGCTAGCGAGCATTAATGGCGAGGCGACGAGGCGAGGGGGCGCTCGGCGGCGGATGCACCGGTGAGGGATGGGCGAGGGGGATGGAACTGACAAGTGGGCCCTGGCTGCCAGCGAGAGGAAGCGGCGCGAGAGGGAAGGGGTGAGGCGCTGACGGGCGGGGCCCGGGTGTCAGCGGGAGGGAGCTGCGCGCGGGTTGGGCCGCCTGGGCCGAGGAGGGGGGAAGTGCGGGCGCGCGTGGGTTGGGCCAGAATTTGGCCCAGCCGAGGGAGGGGAGGGAGTTTTTCTTTTTCTTTTTCTAATTCTAATTCCTTTCTTCTCCTTTTTCTATTTTTGTTTCTTTTTGATTCTTTTTCTTTGGAGACCAAAAATATTTTCTAAGTGATCTTGAGTGAGAAACATAGTCTATGTGAGGTGCTCTAATTATTTCAAGTGTATGCATATGAGAAGGGGTTCTAAGGGTAGGGTTAAGGGGGAAAGGTAAAATAAGGGGGGGGGGGAATAAGGAGGTTAGGGTTTCAAACCTTGGGTGGGATTTTGGGATGTTACAGGTCTCGACGGTGGCATACGGCTATAAATCACCGGACTGTCCGGTGGTGCACCGGACTGTCCGATGAGTCGTCTGCGGCGAAGTCGCTGCTCTCAGGAACCATGCCAACATCGTACGGCTATAATTCACCGGACTGTCCGGTGAGGCACCGGACTGTCCGGTGAGGCACCGGACTGTCCGGTGAGCCAACGGTCGGGCGCGCCAACGGTCGGCCGCGCAATCCGCGCGTGACGCGTGGCCAAGCCAACGGTCGGATGGGGGCACCGGACTGTCCGGTGTGCACCGGACAGTATCCGGTGCGCCAACGGCTCCAAATCTTCAACGGTCGGCTACGCCAGATTAGGAAAGCAATCTGCAACGGACTGTGTACAGTGCCTGTCCGGTGCGCCACCCGACAGAAGGCAAGATTTGCCTTCCTGGATTGCTTCCAACGGCTCCTAGCTGCCTTGGGGCTATAAAAGGGACCCCTAGGCGCATGGAGGAGAACACCAAGCATTCTTTGATCAACTCTAAGCACCAAGACTCCATTTCCGCGCTTTTGATTCTTTGTGATAGCAACTAGAGCTCCATTTGAGTAGAGAACTCTTTGAGTTGTGTTGCGAGCTCAAGTTGTGACTTGTGTGCATGTTGTTGCTCTAATTTTGTGTCTTGTGTGTGTTGCTCATCCCATCCTTACTTCCGTGCTTCTTTGTGATCATAACATTGTAAGGGCGAGAGGCTCCAAGTTGTGGAGATTCCTCGCAAGCGGGATATAGTGAAACAAAGCAAAACACCGTGGTATTCAAGTGGGTCTTTGGACCGCTTGAAAGGGGTTGAGTGCAACCCTCGTCCGTTGGGACGCCACAACGTGGAGTAGGCAAGTGTTGGACTTGGCCGAACCACGGGATAAACCACTGTGCCTCTCTGTGTTGATCTCTTTGTGGTTATCGTGTTTAGCAAGAACTCCTCTCTAGCCACTTGGCTTTATTGCTCTAACACCTAATCAAGTTTGTGGCTTTTAGTTTCAAGTTTTTACGGGATCACCTATTCACCCCCCCTCTAGGTGCTCTCAATTGGTATCAGAGCCGTTCTCTTCAAGAAAGGGACTAATCGCCCGAAGGGATGGATCCTAAGGGAAAGGGGATGGTGATCAACGACAAGGAGAAGGAGTCCTTCATCAATGAGCCAAAAGACGACAAGCCCACTGACTCGGGCTTAAGTCATAAGAAGAAGGACGGGAAGAAGAAGAGGTGTATCAAGAAGATCGTCTACTACGACGATAGCGACGAGTCTTCTTCTTCCCAAAAGGACGACGACGACGACTACGAGAAAAAGAAAACGGTCAACTCAAACTTTTCTTTTGATTACTCTCGTATTCCGCATAATTCAAATGCACATTTGCTTTCCATTCCTCTTGGTAAACCTCCACACTTTGATGGAGAGGACTACGGATTTTTGAGTCACAAAATGCATAGTCACTTGTTCTCTCTTCATCCAAGTATATGGGAGATAGTAGAGAATGGAATGCATTTTGATAGTTCTGATAATCCCATGTTTATTAATGAACAAATTCACAAAAATGCACAAGCTACCACTGTTCTTTTAGCATCCTTGTGCAGGGAAGAGTACCATAAGGTGAGCGGCTTGGATAACGCCAAGCAGATCTAGGACACCCTCAGGATCTCGCATGAGGGAAATGATGTCACCATGCTCACCAAGATGGAGTTGGTGGAGGGCGAACTAGGAAGGTTCGCAATGATCAGGGGGAGGAGCCAACCCAAACATATAACAGGCTCAAGACCCTGGTCAACAAAATAAGGAGCTATGGAAGCACGAGATGGACGAACCACGACGTCGTCCGACTTATGCTAAGGTCCTTCACTGTGCTTGATCCTCATCTTGTTAACTCTATTCATGAAAATCCTAGGTATACCAAGATGACGCCCGAGGAAATACTTGGGAAGTTTGTAAACGGGCGAATGATGATCAAGGAGGTGAGATACGTTGATGAGGCATTGAATGGCCCAATCCACGAGCCTCAAACCGTTGCTCTCAAAGCAACAAGTAGCAGGGAGGCGCTACCTAGCAAGGTGGCTGAAGCGCCCCCAATCCTCTGGGACTCAAATGTGATACAATTACTAGTCCCAGGAGGCTAGTAAACACATTTATACAACAGATGATTCCAGATCTGCCTACATGAGACAAACCTATAAAGGTGGCGATCAACTTTAAGAGTTGGTCCACAACTCGGGACATATCATTAGAGTGGGGCTGAAATAGCCTGATATACGCAGTGAAGCAAATCAGCGGTCCAACAGCCACAGGCAAGGTTGGGAACAGCCGTAACTCTTACCCGATCTCCTTTTCTGAAAAACAACAAATAAGCAAGGGTGAGTACAAACGTACTCAGCAGCCCACCTTCACCCGCGGAATGGGGAAATCAGATATAATGCATGGAATATGTGGAGCTCAGAATATTTTGCAGAAACAGCAATATTTTATGCAGGGTTGTTTTGAAAAACATTTTGTATTTTGCAAAGCGCATCCTCTCCAAACGGAGCAGGAAGTTTTTCAGTATAGAACAAAATCCCCTGGACTAAACCATCCAGGTATCTTAGCAGTTTCCCACTGGTTTTCATTTTCAAAAATAGCTACTAGACTTCCCGTCCACCATAGCTCACGGCTAAACCGCCAGACCTTTTAAAAACCACTTTTCTCAAAAGCACCTATTTTGGAAAACAAAACACTAATTGCCATACCACACCAGACTCGTCCATTCCTGTGGACACAGACTATTCGAATAGGTTTGAACTCTGCGCAGAGGTGTACACTTTACCCACTAGTCCGGCTCTGCGATCTCATAGCTAGTGAGACCCGAATCCGAATCTCTTTATTCCCCGCACGTCCTAACCTTAACGGTTATCCGGAAGGAGTCAGGCCACCACCATGTCCAAACCAGACAAAACTTTCCCCCTCCTTATCCTCCCGGTGCTCCCCAGCCTTCATAACCCTAGGGTCGGACCGCACGAGTTCAGATTGAGTGACTGCCCACACAGTCTCGAGTGGTTGTACTATTAAAGAGTACAGGTAGTGAAGATGACAAACCGGTCCTTATATGAGGGGACAATCCTTCTGCTCACGCCTAAACCAGCTGAGCCAACACCTTAGGCCCTCCCCTAAACCAGGGAGTCCCTGATTATCCCACTCACAAGGTGATAAGGGTGAAAACCCTTCATCATACACATTTTGAAAAGCATTTTCTTTTGAAAACTCACACCTTTTCTCAAATCATTTGGAACATATATATCAGGGATTGATTGCGGCAAGCGGCTAGGTGGCCATAATAACTTGTCTCAAAATCATATCATGCATAAAATAACAGGCTGAGGGTTGTGGTTGAAAAATCATAGGTAATTTATGCATCAAAGGGATCCAGTGAGCTTGCCGTGCTTATTCAGCGAAGGGGGAAGGGGAGCTCGCGGAACTGGCTTCTAGCTCCACTGCCTGACGTAGACTTGCAGATCTAGCCTCCACGAGACGGTACGAACGCTCCGATAACTATGCGACATGAACAAGCAAACATACAAACAAGCAAGTATACCAACAAATATTTAGTATAGTGGTCAGAATAGCGATATATGGATGGGTAGAGTCTTGAGTAGAATCTGTGTCATGTGGTGTTGAGATACTACTAGTGGTGGAGCGGAGGTGCTTACCAGGAGGGTGAACTGGAGGCGAAGCGACACTATGCGTGTAGCCGGCAGAGCGGAGTAACTGAGTGGGTGGGGTGTTTGCCTTGGCTGAGGGTGTTGAGTATGTGGAGTGGGAGAGGGTAGCTGGGTATATTTATAGCTAGGTGTATGTGGTGTAGCACAGTGAAGTTCACTATTGGTGAGAATGGTGACGAATGAATCGTCTGACTTAGTCTGAACAGGGAAACTATAGGCAGGATATAGAACAGGAGTATTTTGGGAGTTTTTTGGAATATGAACCATGCTTAAGGTATGACATGGTTGGATAGGGAATAATTTGACAAGAATTTAGAAACAAGAATGATTGGAATCTGAGTTTGGATGGAGGGGTTTTGGATTTTATAATCATAGGAAGAAAAAGAAAAGGAAAGGAATATTCTTGGAATATTCTAGAATTTGAATATTTAGAGATATTTGGAAAATCAAAAATACAAATGTATTTTTGAGCGGGGTGCGAGGAATTATTTTTGGGCTTTTCTTGGGCAGAGGTTTTATAGGATTGAAGACGTGTCCATACAAACATGGTTCGCCTTTCTTTTTGGAAGTCCAGCTTAAAAGAATCCCAAAGTTAAGCGTGCTCAACTTAGAGAAATCTGGGATGGGTGACCAGATGGGAAGTTCCCTACTGGGATGAAAATCACAGTCACCGGAGTTCGTATGACTGGAATATGGGTCTGGCTGGTCTTAGGTGGACTGGACAACATGATGGATGAGTAGTTGAAATTTGGGGTGATCGGATGATCAATGAATAGTAACGGTAAATAGTAACGATAAATAGTGACGGTAAATAGTGATGGTAAATAGTGATGGTAAATAGTGACGGTGAACGAACGATGAACGATGAATAGAAACTATGAACGAACGATGAACGATCGAATGATCGAACGAGCGAACGATCGGAATTTCGGCAGCATAACAACAGGAAAAAGATTATTTGGACGAACGAACGGACGAACGATCGAACGATCAGACGAACGGACGAACGAACCATGAACGATCGGACAAACGATCAAACGATCGAACGAACGAACGATCGGAATTTCGGCAGCACAACGGCAGGAAAAAGATTATTTGGACGAACGAACGGACGAACGATCGAACGAACGGACGAACGGATGAACGAACCATGAACGATTGGACGAACGATCGAACGATCGGACGAACGAACGAACAAACTAAGAACAGGGGGACGAACGATCGAAGAACGACCAAACGATCCTTGTGCTAGTGTGTGCTTGTGTGGAACATGGAGTGGGTGTGTGTGTGGGGGGGAAGAGAGTTGCCATGAAATGGCTTGGGGTGGGATGAGAGGAGGCCCTTGCCCCTCTATTTATAGCCATGGTGGGGGGGTTAGGGGGAGGGATGAGGGGATTAGTGGGAGGATGAAAGGATTAGTGGGAGATTAGCATGGATTTGTCTTATATGAGTGTAATTAGCTTGTAGAGCTCACCGTATGACACTGGAGGCATACGTATACGTATGAGCATGAGGAAAGTTATGGAGAAAATATTTGTAGGGACTTGAAAATTGATTCTGAAGGTATTTCTCAGGAAGAAAATACTTGGAGATATACCGGTGGAATATTTGGGCAGTATTTCTGAAAGAGTTTGATTGTGATCACTGGGGAAATATTTGTAGGATATTTTGAGGAGATTTTAGAGAGAATATAGACCACTATAATTTTTATTTGTTGATATCAACTCGCAAACAAACATTTTGAAATGAAATTTGAAATTCATTTTGAATTTAGAGCGAGTTTGAGAAAATTCCAAGATTTGAATTTTTGGGATGCTACAAATCTACCCCACTTGAAAGGAATCTCGTCCTCGAGATTCAGCTTAGAAGGGTTATGGGTATAGCTTTACTTCAGCTACACATCTTCACTTTGCAGATTCTTCGAGGAGATGGAGTTTCAACAAAATCTGGTCTTTGAGGAGCATCCGGTTGCAAACGCTGATTCTGGCTACTCAAAGATCATCTTCAGGCTTCTAGGTTTCGCTTGGCAGCTAGCTTATTGAAGAAGCATCGATGCCAACACACAAACCTTCCTCTTGCGAACTTCCACATGGATTCCTTCCTTGATTGGTCTTCTAGTTCTTCATCAACAAAACTTGGGTGACCACTTCTCATCTAGGAACTTATAAGCTTTGATGATCTGGTCCTTCACAAGCTTGCTACATGCCTCCTTTTTCTCCACAGCAGGAACTTGCTGGAACACTACCCCACTTAAAAAGAATGAGGGTAGAACTCTTGAATCTTGGGGATTTGAACTCCTCGAAGTACCTCATAACAAGCGTGTTACGGGGCCTTCTTCTGATGTTGCTGCTTGAGCAGGCTGCGGAGAAATGACTGACACAGGGTTGATTCTAGGAGAACCTTCTTCTTATCTTCTCTTCACTTTCTTCTTCTCTCTGATTCTTCCTTTCTCTTTGCCCTTCCCATTGGAGGATTCTATCAAAGAGTATTGCCATCATATAGAGGAGGAAACCGAAGACTATGAACCATGTACAACAGTCTTCAATCCAAGAATCACCAAGCATTGTGATCTTAGGGGCGAGGGAGTGGAAAATGGAGTTGCTTGTGATTTGGCAGAGGGGATTTATCTGGAGTGTGCTTTGCTTTGAGCGAGATGGGAGTTGAGGGAGCTGGTGGGGGGTTTATAGGCGAGCAGGGGTGTTCGGTTGCGGAGTAGTGGTGATGGAGTAGGTGCTACGCGGCAGCAAACACGACAAGGGGTGGGGGGCTGTTGCCGGCGACGATGGCGGTGGTGGGTGCGCTGCAAAGGGAGGTGGGTGGCGGTAGTGCGCTGCAAAGGGGGCATGGGCGGTGGTGGTGCGCATGGAGGCGGGCACGCGTGCGGGGGCACGAGTGAGTGGTGGGGTCGATGACCCTTATGTTTGTGGTCTCTGGTTCCAAGAATCTTTGCCTCTCTGTATGGTAATAACTCCTTCTGTGCTCTTTTTCTGTTTACTTTGACTCAGGGGCAGTGCTTTGATTCTCACGGTTGGTCCTTTTGACTGAGCGGCTGGACTGGTTGCTTCTATAGCTTATTCCAGGCTTCAACGGTAAGCTTCCTGATATCTTCTTGGGTAAGGCACTTTTCTCTTGAGATGGGTTAAGATGAGAATGGAAGCATAAGGTGAGGATTAGCTCTAATTTGTTATCTATGTTTTTAGAGAAAACCTCTTTAAGAAAAACGAAAAGAAAACACACAAGGTCAGCAATGATAAGCACAAACAAATCAAATGTTTTGAATAAGGGAAGAATACGGTTTTTCCAAAGCACGGACTACTCAGATTCGGGGGCTAAGCATAACTACTATTGCTTGGCTCCTGAATTGAGAACTATGCTAAATGCAACTTATGAGCACTAACGTTGAAGCATCACATATGCACTCAAAAGGGGAGAAAACATCAAGCGAAATTCATTTTGAAATGCCCTAGGGGGCCACACAATTAGAGTTTTGCAAAACACGAGTCTACACGATTACCTCTCATACATGCAGGGCTCTAGCCAAAGTGAAGAAAAACTTCACTACCCAATGCATGCAGAGGACTGGGCATAACTACCTTTAGATCTGGCAGCTTCTCTTCTGGCAAGGCTGGCACACAACTTCAATCTGAGACATCTCCTGGATGGGTCAAGAGGGAGTTGATGTTGATGACTTCTTCTGGCAGCAACTGAGATGGCAGCACGGGGTCGAACTCTTCTTCAAGCGGGACTGGCTCTTGTAGCTCCTCAGAGGGTGGCGGTGCTGGCGGGGTGCTTGCAGCTTCTTCTTTGACTTCAAGGGATGGTGCTAGAATCTTCTTCATGGTGAGGGGCTCAAACAACTCTGGCGGGGGATCTTGGGAGGATTCGGGGTGCTCTTGCTTATCCATAGCCTAAGGGAAGACTGGAATTCCTTCCAAGACTATGGCTCCTTCGGGGAGTTCCCAAGCCTTCTTCTCTCCTCTGATAGAAACCGGGTGACCTTCAAGAATCTGGTGGTCTTCAGCTCTGATGGGTTGAACAGGGTTGGATGAAGCATGCTCTTGGATCCGCAGGGCTCTACATTGGTTATGGGTTACCAAGTAAGCCTCCATCAACTTCTGGACGTGCTCATCCTTGGCTTGCTTCAGGGCTTCAATAGTAATGTCTTCACGACTTTCCAAGGCAGCTACACGGGCTTGAGCTGTGGTGAGATCCACATGGAGCTTACGGTTGATCTTCTCTGCATCTTCTGCTCGGGCAATCATCTGACGGTGGTGCCGAGCCAAGAAATCATACTGCACATCCAGGGTGAGCAGGTATGCAGTGAGGTACACGACTGAGGGGTCATCCTCAAGCAGCTGCTTCCCTTCCAATGCACGCATCCTGGCCATCCAAACTGGACGGTCTCTCTGAAAGGGCGGAAGAATCTAAGCGGGGTGTCGGACACTTCCTCTTCATAGATCTGACACAGGGCCCTCAATGCCTTGCGAGCGACGACTTGGCAGGTGTCTTTGAATCTGTGCCCAGCAGCAGTGACACTCCATTCCACATGGTGCGGACTGGATCCAATGTATACAGTCACGACACACTTCTCCGTGCCATGCTCGATGAATTCACGACCATCATACTCTGGCTGGCTCCTGATTCCGAGGCGAACTGTGCATGATCTCAGCAACTTGGGGAAACCATCTTCATTCTGGCAAAGCTGGTTTGGCAGCGAACCTCCATCTGACTTCTGAGAGAAGGAAAGGAGGAAACCATTTTTGAAATGAAGGGATAAGAGGAAGAATTTTTTTTAGAAAATAGTTTTGACTCAAAAACTTTTGGATCAGGCTAAGGGTTACGTCCTGCGGCCAACCTAACACCTTTGATACCACCTAAAGCGCCCCCAATCCTCTGGGACTCAAATGTGATACAATTACTAGTCCCAGGAGGCTAGTAAACACATTTATACAACAGATGATTCCAGATCTGCCTACATGAGACAAACCTATAAAGGTGGCGATCAACTTTAAGAGTTGGTCCACAACTCGGGACATATCATCAGAGTGGGGCTGAAACAGCCTGATATACGCAGTGAAGCAAATCAGCGGTCCAACAGCCACATGCAAGGTTGCGAACAGCCGTAACTCTTACCCGATCTCCTTTTTCTGAAAAACAACAAATAAGCAAGGGTGAGTACAAACGTACTCAGCAGCCCACCTTCACCCGCGGAATGGGGAAATCAGATATAATGCATGGAATATGTGGAGCTCAGTATATTTTGCAGAAACAGCAATATTTTATGCAGGGTTGTTTTGAAAAACATTTTGTATTTTGCAAAGTGCATCCTCTCCAAACAGAGCAGGAAGTTTTTCAGTATAGAACAAAATCCCCTGGACTTAACCATCCAGGTATCTTAGCAGTTTCTCACTGGTTTTCATTTTCAAAAATAGCTATTGGACTTCCCGTCCACCATAGCTCACGGCTAAATCGCCGGACCTTTTAAAAACCACTTTTCTCAAAAGCACCTATTTTGGAAAACAAAACACTAATTGCCATACCACACCAGACTCGTCCATTCCTGTGGACACAGACTATTCGAATAGGTTTGAACTCTGCGCAGAGGTGTACACTTTACCCACTAGTCCGGCTCTGCGATTTCATAGGTAGTGAGACCCGAATCTGAATCTCTTTCTTTCCCCGCACGTCCTAACCTTAACGATTATCCGGAAGGAGTCAGGCCACCACCATGTCCAAACCGGACAAAACTTTCCCCCTCCTTATCCTCCCGGTGCTCCCCAGTCTTCATAACCCTAGGGTCGGACCGCACGAGTTCAGATTGAGTGACTGCCCACACAGTCTCGAGTGGTTGTACTATTAAAGAGTACAGGTAGTGAAGATGACAAACCGGTCCTTATATGAGGGGACAATCCTTCTGCTCACGCCTAAACCAGCTGAGCCAACACCTTAGGCCCTCCCATAAACCAGGGAGTCCCTGATTATCCCACTCACAAGGTGATAAGGGTGAAAACCCTTCATCATACACATTTTGAAAAGCATTTTCTTTTGAAAACTCACACCTTTTCTCAAATCATTTGGAACATATATATCAGGGATTGATTGCGGCAAGCGGCTGGGTGGCCATAATAACTTGTCTCAAAATCATATCATGCATAAAATAACAGGCTGAGGGTTGTGGTTGAAAAATCATAGGTAATTTATGCATCAAAGGGATCCAGTGAGCTTGCCGTGCTTATCCGGCGAAGGGGGAAGGGGAGCTCGCGGAACTGGCTTCTAGCTCCACTGCCTGGCGTAGACTTGCAGATCTGGCCTCCACGAGACGGTACGAACGCTCCGATAACTATGCGACATGAACAAGCAAACATACAAACAAGCAAGTATACCAACAAATATTTAGTATAGTGGTCAGAATAGCGATATATGGATGGGTAGAGTCTTGAGTAGAATCTGTGTCATGTGGTGTTGAGATACTACTAGTGGTGGAGCGGAGGTGCTTACCAGGAGTGTGAACTGGAGGCGAAGCGACACTATGCGTGTAGCCGGCAGAGCGGAGTAACTGAGTGGGTGGGGTGTTTGCCTTGGCTGAGGGTGTTGAGTGTGTGGAGTGGGAGAGGGTAGCTGGGTATATTTATAGCTAGGTGTATGTGGTGTAGCACAGTGAAGTTCACTATTGGTGAGAATGGTGACGAATGAATCGTCTGACTTAGTCTGAACAGGGAAACTATAGGCAGGATATAGAACAGGAGTATTTTGGGAGTTTTTTGGAATATGAACCATGCTTAAGGTATGACATGGTTGGATAGGGAATAATTTGACAAGAATTTAGAAACAAGAATGATTGGAATCTGAGTTTGGATGGAGGGGTTTTGGATTTTATAATCATAGGAAGAAAAAGAAAAGGAAAGAAATATTCTTGGAATATTCTAGAATTTGAATATTTAGAGATATTTGGAAAATAAAAAATACAAATGTATTTTTGAGCGAGGTGCGAGGAATTATTTTTGGGCTTTTCTTGGACAGAGGTTTTATAGGATTGAAGACGTGTCCATACAAACATGGTTCACCTTTCTTTTTGGAAGTCTAGTTTGAAAGAATCCCAAAGTTAAGCGTGCTCAACTTGGAGAAATCTGGGATGGGTGACGAGATGGGAAGTTCCCTACTGGGATGAAAATCACAGTCACCGGAGTTCGTATGACTGGAATATGGGTCTGGCTGGTCTTAGGTGGACTGGACAACATGATGGATGAGTAGTTGAAATTTGGGGTCATCGGATGATCAATGAATAGTAACGGTAAATAGTGATGGTAAATAGTGACGGTGAACGAACGATGAACGATGAATAGAAACTATGAACGAATGATGAACGATCGAATGATCGAACGAACGAACGATCGGAATTTCGGCAGCATAACGACAGGAAAAAGATTATTTGGACGAACGAACGGACGAACGATCGAACGATCAGACGAACGGACGAACGAACCATGAACGATCGGACGAACGATCAAACGATCGGACGAACGAACGATCGGAATTTCGGCAGCACAACGGCAGGAAAAAGATTATTTGGACGAACGAACGGACGAACGACCGAACGATCGGACGAACGAACCATGAACGATCGGACGAACGAACGAACAAACTAAGAACAGGGGGACGAACGATCGAAGAATGACCAAACGATCCTTGTGCTAGTGTGTGCTTGTGTGGAACATGGAGTGGGTGTGGGGGGGGGGAAGAGAGTTGCCATGAAATGGCTTGGGGTGGGATGAGAGGAGGCCCTTGCCCCTCTATTTATAGCCATGGTGGGGGGGGGGGGGTTAGGGGGAGGGATGAGGGGATTAGTGGGAGGATGAAAGGATTAGTGGGAGATTAGCATGGATTTGTCTTATATGAGTGTAATTAGCTTGTAGAGCTCACCGTATGACACTAGAGGCATACATATACGTATGAGCATGAGGAAAGTTATGGAGAAAATATTTGTAGGGACTTGAAAATTGATTCTGAAGGTATTTCTCAGGAAGAAAATACTTGGAGATATACCGGTGGAATATTTGGGCAGTATTTCTGAAAGAGTTTGAGGGTGATCACTGGGGAAATATTTGTAGGATATTTTGAGGAGATTTTAGAGAGAATATAGACCACTATAATTTTTATTTGTTGATATCAACTCGCAAACAAACATTTTGAAATGAAATTTGAAATTCATTTTGAATTTAGAGCGAGTTTGAGAAAATTCCAAGATTTGAATTTTTGGGATGCTACAGTGGCGCAAGTTGAGGCAGCGAGGCTCAATGAGGAAGAAATGGCCCTCATCATCAAGCGCTTCAAGACGGCGCTAAAGTGTCGCAAGGAGCATCCCAAAAAGAACAAGACAAAGGGAAAGCGCTCCTGCTTCAAGTATGGTAAGATTGGTCACTTTATTGCTAACTGTCCCGATAATGATAGTGACCAGGGACAAGAGGAAAGCGGGAAGAAGGAAAAGAAGAAGGCGTACAAGAAGGCTAAGGGCGAGGCACACCTTGGCGAAGAGTGGGACTCGGATTGTTCTTCGTCCGACTCCGACGACGAGGGACTCGCCGCCACTGCCTTCGACAAATCGTCGCTCTTCCCCAACGAGCGCCACACTTGCCTAATGGCAAAGGAAAAGAAGGTAATCACTAGAGAAACTCCTAAGTACTCTACTTCTAGTGATGAGGACTCTAGTGATGATGAAATTGATTACACTAGCTTGTTTAAGGGATTAGATAGAGCAAAGGTAGAAAAGATCAATGAATTGATTGATGCTCTAAACGAAAAGGATAGACTTTTAGAAAAGCAAGAGGATTTTTTATATGAAGAACATGATAAATTTGTAAATGTGCAAAAGTCTCTTGCTTTAGAAGTTAAAAGAAATAAAATGCTTTCATGTGAAATTTCTGCTTGTCATGAGACTATTTCTAGTTTAAAGAGCATTAATGATGATTTAAATGCTAAGCTAGAAGTTGCAAATAAATCTAGTTCTTGTATTGAGCATGTAGTAATTTGCAATAGGTGTAAGGATTTTAATGTTGATGCTTGCAATGAACATTTGATTTACATTTCTAAATTAAATGATGAAGTAGCTAGTCTTAATGCCCAACTTAAGACTAGAAAAAATGATTTTGATAAACTAAAATTTGCAAGGGATGCCTACACTAGTGGTAGACACCCCTCTATTAAGGATGGGCTTGGCTTTCGAAGGGAAGCTACGGACTTAACAAGTCATAAGGCTCCCATCTCCGCCAAGGAGAAAGGGAAGGCCCCTATGGCAAATAGTGTTCATAAAAATCATGCTTTCTTGTACCATGATAGGAAATATTCTAGAAATGTTCATTATGATAGGAGTTGTAATGCGTTTGACTCTCATGCCATGATTGCTTCAAGTTCAAACTTCAATGGTAGATCTAGGAAGAATATTGTGTCTCATGCTCCTAAGAAAGTGTATAATGGATCTACCACTGTGTTTCATGCTTGCAATGATAAATTCATTCTTTCATGTAAAAATAAAAAGGTGATTGCTAAAAAGGTGGGAGCCAAATGCAAGGGAGACAAGACTTGCATTTGGGTCCCTAAGGCTATTGTTACTAACCTTGTAGGACCCAACAAGAGTTGGGTACCTAAAGCCCAAGCCTAATTTGCCTTGCAGGTTTATGCATCCGGGGGCTCAAGTTGGATTATCGACAGCGGATGCACAAACCACATGATGGGGGAGAAGAAGATGTTCACCTCCTACGTCGAGAACAAAGATTCCCAAGACTCAATCATATTCGGTGACGGGAATCAAGGCAAGGTTAAAGGACTAGGAAAAATAGCTATTTCTTCCGAGCATTCCATTTCTAATGTGTTTTTAGTAGAATCGCTCGGATATAACTTGTTGTCCGTTAGTCAATTATGTAACATGGGTTACAATTGCTTATTTACAAACGTAGATGTGTCTGTCTTTAGAAGAAGTGATGGTTCATTAGCTTTTAAGGTTGTACTAGACGGCAAACTCTATTTAGTTGATTTTTCGAAGGAGGAGGCCGGTCTAGATGCATGCTTAATCGCTAAGACTAGCATGGGCTGGCTGTGGCATCGTCGTCTAGCACATGTGGGGATGAAGAACCTTCACAAGCTTCTAAAGGGAGATCATGTGTTAGGTCTAACAAATGTAACTTTCAAAAAAGATAGACCTTGTGCAGCTTATCAAGCAGGTAAACAAGTGGGAAGTGCTCATCACATCAAGAATGTGATGACTACATCAAGACCTCTGGAGCTATTGCATATGGACCTCTTCGGACCCGTCGCCTACCTCAGCATCGGGGGAAGTAAGTATGGTCTTGTTATTGTTGATGATTTTTCCCGCTTCACTTGGGTATTCTTTTTGCAGGATAAATCTGAAACCCAAGGGACCCTCAAGTGCTTCCTAAGGAGAGCTCAGAATCAATTTGAGCTCAAGGTGAAGAAGATAAGGAGCGACAACGGGTCCGAGTTCAAGAACCTGCAGGTGGAGGAGTTTCTTGAGGAGGAAGGAATCAAGCACGAGTTCTCCGCTCCCTACACACCACAGCAAAACGGTGTGGTAGAGAGGAAGAACAGGACGCCTATAGACATGGCGAGGACGATGCTTGGAGAATTCAAGATGCCCGAGCGGTTTTGGTCGGAAGCTGTGAACACGGCTTGCCACACCATAAACCGGGTCTACCTTCATCGCCTCCTCAAGAAGACATCATACGAGCTACTAACCGGTAATAAACCCAACGTTTCGTATTTTCGAGTTTTTGGGAGTAAATGCTACATTCTGGTGAAGAAAGGTAGAAATTCAAAATTTGCTCCCAAAGCTGTAGAAGGGTTTTTGTTAGGTTATGACTCAAATACAAAGGCGTATAGAGTCTTCAACAAATCATCGGGTTTGGTTGAAGTCTCTAGCGACGTTGTATTTGATGAGACTAATGGCTCTCCAAGAGAGCAAGTTGAGCTTGATGATGTAGATGAGGATGATATTCCAACGGACGCAATTCGTACCATGGCAATTGGAGACGTGCGACCACAGGAACACAAGGAGCAAGATCAACCTTCTTCCTCAACGACGGTGCACCCCAACTCAAGATGATGAACAGGTACCTCAAGAGGAGGCGAGTGATCAAGGGGGAGCACAGGATGTCCAAGATGATGAGGAAGAAGTACCACAGGCTCCTCCAACTCAAGTTCGAACGATGATTCAAAGGAATCATCCCGTCGACCAAATTTTGGGTGACATTAGCAAGGGAGTAACCACTCGCTCTAGATTAGCTAATTTTTGTGAGCATTACTCTTTTGTCTCTTCCATTGAGCCTTTCAGGGTAGAAGAGGCCTTGCTAGATCCGGACTGGGTGTTGGCCATGCAGGAAGAGCTCAACAACTTCAAGCGAAATGAAGTTTGGACACTGGTGCCGCTGATGAGGACATCAACACCAACACGAGCACATCTACACCAGCAGCACCTTCTCCAGCCCAGGCACCATCTTCCCCAGTCCAGGCGCCACCCCTTCCACCTGGACCAGTGACTCGGGCCCGTGCAAGAGAATTGAACTACATCATGCTGTTAAAGAACGAAGGTCCGGAAGAATAGACGACCAGCCCAACTGCGGCCCATAATGGACGACCTAGGGTTGGCCGCCCCTAGGGGCTGCGCCCCCTCTCTATTTATCCAGGAGCTGCGCCTCCTTTATTTTTCGAGTTTTGTTTTAGATCTAGCTTTAGCTACCCCAGAACACGCACAAATACGTGCTGTCCTCTGTGATTCAGAACTCCACCTCGAGTGATATTAAGATTGCTCGCATCTTTTTCTTGTTCGTTCTTTGATTGCGCACAGGAAACGATCTTCGTGATCAGGCCGATCTCGCAGCAGCAAGGTCGGTAACCATTGGGAGTTGGTTCAGCGATTGCATTGGCGCTTCGGGTTCGCTCGTCGTAGTCGGATCGTGAGGGTCTACTTCCACCAAATCGGAATTATCTCCACTCACCGAAAGATCGGGCACTCCAGCTCTATCCGCCGCGTCCCAAGCAAAATGTTGTGGGAACCAAGTGGGTGTTCCGCAACAAACAGGATGAGCACGGGGTGGTGACAAGGAACAAGGCTCGACTTGTGGCAAAAGGTTATGCCCAAGTCGCAGGTTTGGACTTTGAGGAGACTTTTGCTCCTGTGGCTAGGCTAGAGTCGATTCGTATTTTGTTAGCCTATGCCGCTCACCATTCTTTCAGGTTGTTCCAAATGGACGTGAAGAGCGCTTTCCTCAACGGGCCAATCAAGGAGGAGGTGTATGTGGAGCAACCCCCTGGCTTTGAGGATGAACGGTACCCCGACCACGTGTGTAAGCTCTCTAAGGCGCTCTATGGACTTAAGCAAGCCCCAAGAGCATGGTATGAATGCCTTAGAGACTTTTTAATTGCTAATGCTTTCAAGGTTGGGAAAGCCGATCCAACTCTTTTCACTAAGACTTGTGACGGTGATCTATTTGTGTGCCAAATTTATGTCGATGACAGAATATTTGGTTCTACTAACCAAAAGTCTTGTGAAGAGTTTAGCAGGGTGATGACTCAAAAATTCGAGATGTCGATGATGGGCGAGTTGAACTACTTCCTGGGGTTCCAAGTGAAGCAACTCAAGGACGGCACCTTCATCTCTCAAACGAAGTATACGCAAGACTTGCTCAAGCGATTTGGGATGAAGGACGCCAAGCCCGCAAAGACTCCAATGGGAACCGACGGACATGTCGACCTCAACAAAGGAGGTAAGTCCGTTGATCAAAAGGCATACCGGTCTATGATAGGGTCTTTACTTTATCTATGTGCGAGTAGACCGGATATTATGCTTAGCGTATGCATGTGTGCTAGGTTTCAATGCGACCCAAGGGAGTGTCACCTTGTGGCCGTTAAGCGAATTCTTAGATATTTAGTCGCTACGCCTTGCTTCGGGATCTGGTATCCAAAGGGGTCTACATTTGACTTGATTGGATATTCAGACTACGATTATGCTGGATGTAAGGTCGATAGGAAAAGTACATCAGGGACGTGCCAATTCCTAGGAAGGTCCCTGGTGTCGTGGAGTTCTAAGAAACAAACTTCTGTTGCCCTATCCACCACTGAGGCCAAGTACGTTGCCGCAGGACAGTGTTGCGCGCAACTACTTTGGATGAGGCAAACCCTCAGGGACTTTGGCTACAATCTGAGCAAAGTCCCACTCCTATGTGACAATGAGAGTGCAATCAGCATGGCGGACAATCCTGTTGAACACAGCCGCACAAAGCACATAGACATCTGGCATCACTTTTTGAGAGACCACCAGCAAAAGGGAGATATCAAAGTGTTTTATGTGAGCACCGAGAACCAGCTAGTCGATATCTTTACCAAGCCTTTAGATGAGAAGACCTTTTGCAGGCTGCGTAGTGAGCTAAATGTCTTAGATTCACGTAACTTGGATTGATATAGAGCATACATGTGTTTTATGCCTTTGATCATTGGTGGTGCTCAAGTTGTACTCATGATCTTCCAGACCTCACAAGTCCATGTGTGAATGATGCACATATTTAGGGGGAGAAATGCTACAACTTGACCCTTTGAGACTAACCGTGTGCTTGAGTTTTCTTAATTTAGTCTCAAAGGAGGATTGAAAGGGAAAAGGTGAACTTGGACCATGCAAGACTTCCACTGCACTCCGATGAGAGGGTAACTTACTCCAAGTTCATCTCCGTGTTCTTATTGCCTCTTTACTCTTAATTGAAGATTTTGGTGAGGCAATGAGGTTTAAGGGCCAAAAATAATCCCGTTTTGGTGCTTGATGCCAAAGGGGGAGAAATTAAGGCCAAAGCAAGAAATGGATCAGCTACCACTTGAGAATTTTGAAAATAGTAGAGTAGAGCTTTTGTTTTGTCAAGATACTCTTATTGTCTCTTATTGTCAAAAGTTTGTCTCTTGTGGGGAGAATGTTTGATTATGGGAAAAAGGGGGGAGTTTTTGAATCTTTGATCAATTTCTCTTGGAATACCTCTCTCTATGCCTCAACAAGTGACTTTGACTTAGAGATAGGAAATTGAGTTTGATTTGCAAAAACAAACCAAGTGGTGGCAAAGAATGATCCAAATATGTCAAATTTGAATCAAATACAAATTTTTGTTCTCATTTGCATTGATGTTGCACTTCTTTAGTTGCTTTTTGTTGTGTTGGCATAAATCACCAAAAAGGGGGAGATTGAAAGGGAAATGTGCCCTTGGGCCATTTCTATAAGATTTTGGTGATTTAGGGCTTCACACAAAAATGCTTTGAGTTATATTTGTGCCAAAGATTCAAGAAGTGCAAATCAAGATTAAAGGTATGTTTCTAGTCTTAGTCCATTGTTTTGAAGACTAATGTGCTGTGTCTAAGTGCTAGAAATAGGAGAAATCACTTTGGAGATTAGTTGGCTATGTTCAGCCAAAGGGCTGTTCGGTCTGAGTGCACCGGACAGTGTCCGGTGTGCCAGGACCAGTCCCGGTGAACTGCCTGCTCTCGGGTCTCGACGGCGGCGTACGGCTATAAATCACCAGACTGTTCGGTGGTGCACCGGACTGTCCGGTGAGTCGTCTGCGGCGAAGTCGCTACTCTCGGGAACCAAGTCAACAACGTATGGCTATAATTCACCGGACTGTCTGGTGAGGCACCGGACTGTCCGGTGAGCCAACGGTCGGGCACGCCAACGGTCGGCCGCGCAATCCGCGTGTGACGCGTGGCTGAGCCAACGGTCGGATGGGGGCACCGGACTGTCCGGTGTGCACCGGACAGTATCCGGTGCGCCAACGGCTCCAAATCTTCAACGGTCGGCTACGCCAGATTAGGAAAGCAATCTGCAACGGACTGTGTACAGTGCCTGTCCGGTGCGCCACCCGACAGAAGGCAAGATTTGCCTTCCTGGATTGCTTCCAACGGCTCCTAGCTGCCTTGGGGCTATAAAAGGGACCCCTAGGCGCATGGAGGAGAACACCAAGCATTCTTTGATCAACTCTAAGCACCAAGACTCCATTTCCGCGCTTTTGATTCTTTGTGATAGCAACTAGAGCTCCATTTGAGTAGAGAACTCTTTGAGTTGTGTTGCGAGCTCAAGTTGTGACTTGTGTGCATGTTGTTGCTCTAATTTTGTGTCTTGTGTGTGTTGCTCATCCCATCCTTACTTCCGTGCTTCTTTGTGATCATAACATTGTAAGGGCGAGAGGCTCCAAGTTGTGGAGATTCCTCGCAAGCGGGATATAGTGAAACAAAGCAAAACACCGTGGTATTCAAGTGGGTCTTTGGACCGCTTGAAAGGGTTGAGTGCAACCCTCGTCCGTTGGGACGCCACAACGTGGAGTAGGCAAGTGTTGGACTTGGCCGAACCACGGGATAAACCACTGTGCCTCTCTGTGTTGATCTCTTTATGGTTATCGTGTTTAGCAAGAACTCCTCTCTAGCCACTTGGCTTTATTGCTCTAACACCTAATCAAGTTTGTGGCTTTTAGTTTCAAGTTTTTACAGGATCACTTATTCACCCCCCCTCTAGGTGCTCTCAGAAATCAATCACATAGAAAATCAACACAAGAGACATGGTGTTTTATCTCGTGGTTCGGCCAAGTATGACACTTGCCTACTTCCATGTTGTGGCGTCCCAATGGATGAGGGTTGCACTCAACCCCTTTCAAGTGATCCAACGATCCACTTGAGTACCACGTTTTTCTTCCTTAGACTTGTTTTCCCGTTTGTGAGGAATCTCCACAAGTTGGAGCCTCTCACCCTTACAAAGTTGTTCACAACAAAAGCACAAGAGTAAGGGAGGGAAAGAGACACACGCAAGAATTGCAGCAAACACACGCACACAAGTCAAGACATGAGCACAAAACACGGCGTAGGGAGTTTACAACTCAAACGGTGCTCAAATCTCTAACACGATGATCCGAGTGCGTGGTGACGAAGTCTAGGCGTCTTAGAATGTTTAGAGAATGCTTGGTGTTTTGCTCCATGTGCCTAGGGGTCCCTTTTATAGCCCCAAGGCAGCTAGGAGCCATTGGAGATCCAATTGGAAGGCAATTCTTGCCTTCTGTCGGGTGGCGCACCGGACAGTCTGGTGCACCACCAGACATGAACAGTAGCTGTCCGGTGCCCGGTCTCCTTCCTTATCGGGCGCACCGGACAGTCTGGTGTGACCAACTGACTGTTGGCGTGGGCCACACGTCGCCCGCTGATTGTGCTGCCGATCGTTGGCCACGAGCGTCGTTGACTCATCGGACAGTCCAGTGCACACCGGACAGTCCGGTGATTTTTAGCCGTGGCGCCTTCGCTTTTTACCAAGAGCGACGAGTTCGTCGCCGGGCCAGCCTGGGCACCGGACACTGTTCGGTGCACCATAGGCTGGTGATGGTTTGGCTGAACTCAGCCAAAACTTCTCCAATTCATTTCCACTTTTCTTGGCAGTGTCCCTAGCACTTAGAGAGATATGTTAGTATCCAAATACAATTTACTAGGGCTAGAAACATACCTTGATTCTTGATTTGCACTTCTCAACCACTTAGCACATATGAACTAAAACAATATGTGTTGGGCATCTAATCACCAAAACATTTATAGAAATGGCCCAAGGGCACATTTCCCTTTCAAACCTACATCCACTATGAGTTGTATTGCATGGGAGTCTCTGAAGAAGTCTTAGTCAGTTTGTGTGCGTTCGTCAGAAGCCTCTGAGGGAGTCTGTCCCCTACCGCGTGTGTGCCCTCTCTTTTATAGCCCAAGGGAGGCACGTACATGGTGATCGAGCCCCGACAAGTGGGCCTAGTAATATATTGCTAGATATGGAGTAAGTGGAGTGGCAGTTTGTGGAGAACGGATATCTTCTCTTGGTCTTTGTGTAGATCTCTTGGCTTCCCGTGTCCTTGCCTTGTTTAATCGGAGCGCATGTGTAAGTTGCGGCATAGGCTGATGCACTACCGCATGTAGGGGTGCTCAGATGGTGTCGTCCTATCTTTTTCGCTTGTTTCCCTTCGCATCGGTAACGTGTGGGCTATAGTTGGAGTCGTAATGATAGCAGCCCAAGCAGGCGTAGGGAGTCAATGGTCTAGCCTAGGTAACGCGTGAGTTACTGTGCGACTCGTGTACTACGGACACATCGCCTACCACTGGGGCGGGCAGGTACACATCTTGTCTGTAGTTAATGTAGAGGCGCTCTACACTCAGAGGCTGACGTCGGGCTTTCCCCGATGGCTTACGTCACGTGTCGTAGAACACATGGTAGCACCAGGCTTCGCCTTGTGTGGGGAGTAGTGACTAGGACCGCTATTCCTCGTGATAGCTCTAGACCACCCTTAGCTGGGGATCCAAATGGTGTTAAAGGAAGGTCGTGTATCCTCTAGTGTTGGCTAGCACGTGGCAGCATTGGACCCCTTAGGAGAAAGGTCTGGGTGGCCCGCCATGAGGATCAGGGCTATTCCAGGGGTCTGGCCCCCAAGCGCAAGTGCCAAGAGCCCTCGTCTTCAAGACATGTGGCAAACCTGAACCCCCTCCGCCGGGTTACAGAGCGCTGATTATAGGTGTTGGCCTTCACCCGAGGCCAGTGGCCTTACTGGACAGACTCAACCACTAGGTTAGGATGAACCACCATTAACATGGTAGCTAAGGGAATTCCCAGAGGGCCTGCCTTGACCCAGTAGTAGTGGGTACCCCAATCTTGAGGTACTGACGGTGGCCCTCGGGCCCACCTCGGGTGAGGTGGTGAACTTGTAGGTGGGGCAAAAACTATGCTTTGCTTCTAAAAGGAGCCATGCATGTGCCCCCACGCCTGGTGACCTAAATTGAAAAGGTGCCTCTGCACATGGTCCCGTTATAGTACTTAGTGGCATACCTATGGGGACCTCATCCCAATTGCATTCAATCCTTTGGATTATGCTTCTGGACCTTGCCGAGCAGGATTTCAGGAACTTGTTTATTGGTGAGGATAAGGTTTAGGCCTCTAGTGGTCAAATCTTAGGTACTAGAACAACATTCTAGGATGGTAGAGGAGTTACGGTACGGAGCCAGGCTTGCGGTACGGAACTAGGCTAAGCGGCTACTTGCCTTCAGACCACCCCTGAGAACGTGGTCCTTTCCCTTTGACCTAGCCCTCGTGACCCGATCCTTATCCATTACAAGGGGAGGTTCTAAAACCGGGTGACAAGGTGGAAGCATAATCCAGGTTTTATGAAGGCAACAGAATTTGGATCCTGCATAGGGTTTTAGGTGAGTGGCGCCCGGACCTCGCTTCCTGTTGTAAAGACAAGTGTTTCCCTCAGCTGGCCCCCTAGGAAATTGGTAACCTCGGAAGCTTGAGGCTATGATCAGACCAGGGGTCAATCCCTATTGTGGCCAAGGATCGGTGCTTAGCAACGCACCATTGGTGTCCTTACCCTAACATATTCAATCCTTCGAATAATACAACTGAGACTTGTCGATCCAAGTTTGGGACCATCCCTTGAGTTTGAACGAGGTTTGGACCCCTAAGTACTCAGTCTGAGGTATTGGGTCAACTGTTCTGGGGTGGTGGAAGGTTGTAGGCTTACAGTATGGAACCGGGTTAAGCGGCTACCCAGCTCCGGACCACCCTCGCGAACATGAACCATTCCTAGACCAAGCTTTTAGTGATCGAATCCTCGTTCATTATCAAGTGTTGTTCTAAACCGGATGCAAGAATAGGCACTAACTTGAGTTTCATGATTATAATATAAGTTTAGATTCACAAAAGGGGTAGAGGGAAACAACATGCGTAAATGAGAAAAGAAATCGTTGGATGAGAACCGATTCTTCCTTAGCAATCGGATACATGTGATCCATGTAGATGACACCTGAGACTTAGTTTATAAGGGTGGACCTTACCGCATTAGACCACAGATAAATGTAGGGATGACAATTTTACCCACGGGTTCAGGTATCCACGGATATCCGACCCATCAGATTCGGGTTCAGATACGAAATTTAACCCGCGGGTCTCAGCCATACCCGACCCGTGATAAAATCGGGTCGGGTACGTGTTTTATCTTTCACCCGCGGGTGCTGGCGGATATCTGTCACACCCGGGTTTTGGGGCACCAAGACCCAGGCGCGAACATAATCACCAGGTGTGCTGGGACCAAGTCTCACACATATGATGAATCATGGCACAGGATCGAATGTCACATCTTTACTATATAACAGGAGTTCTATACAAAATAAATAAATAATTACATTATAAGGAGACAACGGTCCAGCAACCCAAAGTTGACTGGGAGACGACGGCCTAGACCTCTCATGAACTCGTCACAGCATCCTCCATGCGCCTCATCCTGTGGTACCTGTTCTTGACCTGGGGGGGTGTGAGACAGCAAGAGTGAGCTCACATACGTTCATAGCTCAACAAGTTGTGGGGAATAATGTGCATGAACTCGCCAAAGGTGGGAGCTCACGTGAAGTGTAAGGCTTACCAAAGAGGATGGTTGAAGCTGAGCATTGCTTTTAAAGTTGGTCAAAATTTTATTAGCAATTACTAAGTATAAGTAAATACCAACCCAATTAAATAGTAGAACAAAAGTAACAACATCACCTGCGATGCAATGCATATGACAAATTGAATTTAGTTCCATAAATTAATCATGTGAGGGTCCGAGCTGCTCATGACCGTGAGCACGACTAGTATACCAGTTTTACACTCTGCAGAGGTTGCGCATCTTTACCCACAAGTCGTGTTACCCATCTGCCAAGAGACGGCCAATCCCATACACCTCTACCGAGGAGGCGAGGCAGGGTAACACTACGAGGCCTTTACAAAGTTCCACTAGCTTCAGAAAACCCGCTACAGTTTATAGGAAGCTCCAATGCAGGAATCCCTTGCAGGACCGCCATCGCAGCAAAATCCTCCCGAGGGCCTCCCTACACTGACCACTCCCCTACTGCCCTTGCCCCTTTCGGGTAAGGTAGTCTTCCACTAGCTTTCCTAATTAATCGGCCAAGGGCGTCCCATTAAACCCTTGTGGTAGCACTGTTTTCCCGGGTGGTCGCTCCATGTTCCAATTAACATAATGATCTTATCATGAACAGTAAATAACAACTGATAACAAAAGTATGAATAATATGTATCTCAATGCCCAAATCCACATATAGCACTAGCAAGTACTACCCAGAAACTTTAGTCAAGGCATAAAGATAGACAAACTAGGGTAACCTATTAGGTCCCATCAAATTAACCTATGCAGATCATTATGATTAATTAGAACATGAGTAGGTAAAAGAAGTGATCAAGGGCACAACTTGCCTGGGACTTGAGATTCCAGGTACCACTTGCTCTTCAGATGACACGTGTCCTCACTGCTAAACGTAGTAATACATACAAACAGTGTATAGACAAAATTAACATTACACCAAACATATGTGCAAATTACATGCTAATAATCTACATGTTGAAAAATGATCACAGGAACAAGAATTATTAAATTCAGAGTTATAGATTTCGAGTTATGAATTTCCTAAGGTTTAATGTGATTAAAATAGGATTAGATGATAAATTAATTTTCTAACTGAGTTCATGTCAAAACAGTGATACTAAATGATAGAGAATATTATTACAAAATTTTAGGAATTGGAATGGTTCAATTTGGACTAAAAATGGATTTTCTATGATTTATACAAGTTCTAGGGTTTATTTTCATATTAAAAATACCATTTCTAATTCATTTAATTGATTTAAAACAGTTCTGGATCGGGCCTCAATTACTGGAAAACGCAGGGGCAAAACTAAAAAGATCCCCGAGACTCAGAGGGCTACAGCAAGGGACGGCGGGTTTATTTTTAACTAAGCCAGGGTCTCTTTTGAATTATTGCACGGCCGAAGGGGTATCAACTAATTTGCACCGTTAGATCACCATTCAACAGTTCTGATTAGATCTAAACCGAGCAGCTAACAGAACCATCGATCCCGCGATCTGCGGTGGATAATCGCTTGCTCCAGAATCCGTCCGATGCAGATCGGACGAATGATACCGTCCCTTGACAAAACGCCTACCCGCCATCAATTCCGGCCGCGCGCACATGATCCGACGGCTGCGCGGTGTCTTCTACCTCACATCCTCCTACCGCTCCTTCTCTCTCTACTAGCTAGACATGGCCGCCCGACGCCGAAGCCATCCTATGGCGATGAGCACACAGGCGCCCATGGCACAGTGATCTGGCGCCCAACATCTACAACAGCTATGCGTTTTGGCTACACGGGTACAAGGGTAACACAGAAGGGCAACATACCAGAGATCGAGATGGCCGCCGGAACGATGGCTACCGGCGATGTTCGACGAGAACGACCAGTCCGGTGAGCGCTACCCTAGCAGAGGCACGACGGCGACTATGGCTTCAGTTCTACTTCGACCGGCATCCTCTCTCTCTCCTAGCTCTTGGCGTCGGCGAGATCTACTTTGATTTTTTTTTTCTGGGTTCTGTTTGCTCCTTTGCGGTAGATGGGCGAGGGCGTCAGGTGCTCGATTATATATCCTGGAGCAGACACAAATCCTAACTGACACCTGAAATCCCGCGCGAGGAGGCAAGAGCATGAACCGGCTGTGAGGCTGACGGTATGGGTCCAGCCGCTGGCCACGAAACGAGTAAAATATGCGCTGGCGTCACCCAAGCGTCATGATGATGCGAGCGCGCGACTGAACTAATAAAGAAATGGAAAACGGGAACGTGGGCTGGTTTCGGAAACAACTAGCACCGGCTAATCAACGCTTACCCATGGACTGAGTCTAACCGGAATTAGGTAAGACAGGCAGCTTTGGTTTTTTTTCATCTATTTTTCTTTTCTAAGCTTTTTTTATATTATATTTTCTATTTTTTTATTCAAATCTGAGTTTATATTTAAAACATCAGAATGAGTGCACAAACACAACTCGACATACACTATATATTATTATTATTATTCATTTCATTTGAACAAATGCTCCTAAATTTAATATGAATAATTCACGTAAAGTATTTTACCATATATTTATTTAAGACAACAATTTAAATACATAGCCAAATTTTAATATTACCGTTTATCTATTTTAGGAAAACATATTCAAAAGTAAGGAAATCTTTATTAAGAGTACATTTTTTTAATTCAAATCGTTTGAAGAATTTTACTAGACCCAAAATTAGAATTTGAGTGTTACAAATTCTACCCCCTTAAAAATAATCTCGTCCTCGAGATTAGTAAGAAATGGATGTAAAAAGCCTTATTTATAGTTTAGCTTTTAGTTTCTAATTAGTTTAAGAATAAGAAGTTTCATGTTAATTAGAAAGTGATTAGGAAAGCATGGGTATCTTCTATGCCTAGCCACTTTTTCGACAATTTGAGACTTGGTTAGAGAAATGATAGATGATGGTAAGAAATATTGGGTAAGGAAAGACTTCATCAGGTTAGATTAACCTATTAGGTTGGATCAGATCTAGAATAAATCGATATGACTATTTTAGACTAGATAAGATCTAAATAAATTTTGGATTAGCTCATGGTTGTTATTCTAGAGTGGGATAAATATGCTAATTAGGGCGAGATGAATCCATAAGGATAAGGTAGAATCCTTTGAGGTTAGTTAGATCTATTAAGATGAGATAAAATCTTTTCAAGATAAGATGGATCTAGATACATTAGGATAAGTTAGGATCTTTTGAGATAAGATAGATCTATGAGTGTAGGATAGAATCTTTTAAGATGAGATGAATCTATTAAGCTAGATACATTTTTTTAATGAGGGATAATCTAATTTGTCTAGTTACTTTTATAAGCATTTTTTCCTATATGTATATGCAGATGTAATTGTGGACATTACTCCACAACTCATCACACTCAATCAAAGATCCAAATCATACAAGTATCATAAGAACAAACATTCAAGTACATAGATACTTATAAAAATAGTTTTGTTTTTGTTCCTATGATTAGGTCTCCTATTCCTAAAGGTCACTTCAGGCACAAGATTTCAAAGTGTGAAATCCACATTTGTCTTTAGAGAGAAAAGGTAAGAATAATCAGAGTAAAGCGGAAATAGATGAGAAAAAGATTAAGATAAGTTTAGAAAAGAATAAGAGTAAGGTAAGTAAAGAATGGTTGTCCAGTTCTATCTAGGTTTCGTCCTGCAGTCAACATTCCTCTGATACCACTTCTGTCACACCCGGGTTTTGGGGCACCAAGACCCAGGCGCGAACATAATCACCAGGTGTGCTGGGACCAAGTCTCACACATATGATGAATCATGGCACAGGATCGAATGTCACATCTTTACTATATAACAGGAGTTCTATACAAAATAAATAAATAATTACATTATAAGGAGACAACGGTCCAGCAACCCAAAGTTGACTGGGAGACGATGGCCTAGACCTCTCATGAACTCGTCACAGCATCCTCCATGCGCCTCATCCTGTGGTACCTGTTCTTGACCTGGGGGGGTGTGAGACAGCAAGAGTGAGCTCACATACGTTCATAGCTCAACAAGTTGTGGGGAATAATGTGCATGAACTCGCCAAAGGTGGGAGCTCACGTGAAGTGTAAGGCTTACCAAAGAGGATGGTTGAAGCTGAGCATTGCTTTTAAAGTTGGTCAAAATTTTATTAGCAATTACTAAGTATAAGTAAATACCAACCCAATTAAATAGTAGAACAAAAGTAACAACATCACCTGCGATGCAATGCATATGACAAATTGAATTTAGTTCCATAAATTAATCATGTGAGGGGCCGAGCTGCTCATGACCGTGAGCACGGCTAGTATACCAGTTTTACACTCTGCAGAGGTTGCGCATCTTTACCCACAAGTCGTGTTACCCATCTGCCAAGAGACGGCCAATCCCATACACCTCTACCGAGGAGGCGAGGCAGGGTAACACTACGAGGCCTTTACAAAGTTCCACTAGCTTCAGAAAACCCGCTACAGTTTATAGGAAGCTCCAATGCAGGAATCCCTTGCAGGACCGCCATCGCAGCAAAATCCTCCCGAGGGCCTCCCTACACTGACCACTCCCCTACTGCCCTTGCCCCTTTCGGGTAAGGTAGTCTTCCACTAGCTTTCCTAATTAATCGGCCAAGGGCGTCCCATTAAACCCTTGTGGTAGCACTGTTTTCCCGGGTGGTCGCTCCATGTTCCAATTAACATAATGATCTTATCATGAACAGTAAATAACAACTGATAACAAAAGTATGAATAATATGTATATCAATGCCCAAATCCACATATAGCACTAGCAAGTACTACCCAGAAAGTTTAGTCAAGGCATAAAGATAGACAAACTAGGGTAACCTATTAGGTCCCATCAAATTAACCTATGCAGATCATTATGATTAATTAGAACATGAGTAGGTAAAAGAAGTGATCAAGGGCACAACTTGCCTGGGACTTGAGATTCCAGGTACCACTTGCTCTTCAGATGACACGTGTCCTCACTGCTAAACGTAGTAATACATACAAACAGTGTATAGACAAAATTAACATTACACCAAACATATGTGCAAATTACATGCTAATAATCTACATGTTGAAAAATGATCACAGGAACAAGAATTATTAAATTCAGAGTTATAGATTTCGAGTTATGAATTTCCTAAGGTTTAATGTGGTTAAAATAGGATTAGATGATAAATTAATTTTCTAACTGAGTTCATGTCAAAACAGTGATACTAAATGATAGAGAATATTATTACAAAATTTTAGGAATTGGAATGGTTCAATTTGGACTAAAAATGGATTTTCTATGATTTATACAAGTTCTAGGGTTTATTTTCATATTAAAAATACCATTTCTAATTCATTTAATTGATTTAAAACAGTTCTGGATCGGGCCTCAATTACTGGAAAACGCAGGGGCAAAACTAAAAAGATCCCCGAGACTCAGAGGGCTACAGCAAGGGACGGCGGGTTTATTTTTAACTAAGCCAGGGTCTCTTTTGAATTATTGCACGGCCGAAGGGGTATCAACTAATTTGCACCGTTAGATCACCATTCAACAGTTCTGATTAGATCTAAACCGAGCAGCTAACAGAACCATCGATCCCGCGATCTGCGGTGGATAATCGCTTGCTCCAGAATCCGTCCGATGCAGATCGGACGAATGATACCGTCCCTTGACAAAACGCCTACCCGCCATCAATTCCGGCCGCGCGCACATGATCCGACGGCTGCGCGGTGTCTTCTACCTCACATCCTCCTACCGCTCCTTCTCTCTCTACTAGCTAGACATGGCCGCCCGACGCCGAAGCCATCCTATGGCGATGAGCACACAGGCGCCCATGGCACAGTGATCTGGCGCCCAACATCTACAACAGCTATGCGTTTTGGCTACACGGGTACAAGGGTAACACAGAAGGGCAACATACCAGAGATCGAGATGGCCGCCGGAACGATGGCTACCGGCGATGTTCGACGAGAACGACCAGTCCGGTGAGCGCTACCCTAGCAGAGGCACGACGGCGACTATGGCTTCAGTTCTACTTCGACCGGCATCCTCTCTCTCCTAGCTCTTGGCGTCAGCGAGATCTACTTTGATTTTTTTTCTGGGTTCTGTTTGCTCCTTTGCGGTAGATGGGCGAGGGCGTCAGGTGCTCGATTATATATCCTGGAGCAGACACAAATCCTAACTGACACCTGAAATCCCGCGCGAGGAGGCAAGAGCATGAACCGGCTGTGAGGCTGACGGTATGGGTCCAGCCGCTGGCCACGAAACGAGTAAAATATGCGCTGGCGTCACCCAAGCGTCATGATGATGCGAGCGCGCGGCTGAACTAATAAAGAAATGGAAAACGGGAACGTGGGCTGGTTTCGGAAACAACTAGCACCGGCTAATCAACGCTTACCCATGGACTGAGTCTAACCGGAATTAGGTAAGACAGGCAGCTTTGGTTTTTTTTCATCTATTTTTCTTTTCTAAGCTTTTTTTATATTATATTTTCTATTTTTTTATTCAAATCTGAGTTTATATTTAAAACATCAGAATGAGTGCACAAACACAACTCGACATACACTATATATTATTTTTATTATTCATTTCATTTGAACAAATGCTCCTAAATTTAATATGAATAATTCACGTAAAGTATTTTACCATATATTTATTTAAGACAACAATTTAAATACATAGCCAAATTTTAATATTACCGTTTATCTATTTTAGGAAAACATATTCAAAAGTAAGGAAATCTTTATTAAGAGTACATTTTTTTAATTCAAATCGTTTGAAGAATTTTACTAGACCCAAAATTAGAATTTGAGTGTTACAATATCCGAAATTAAAAGTACATGTATTTTCAACCCAACAAAAACCGACCCAATGGTCCATCTTTATTCACCCAGTTGGCACTTGGTAGTAAGCCAGTAACCCTAGTCTCGCACACTTGAGTCTTGACGCTCACGGAAATGGAGTCACGGACCGTGGCTCTTAGCCGGCCACCACCAGCTGCCACCCCCAAGTAGCAAATTAGCAACCCGCCGAGCAAGAGCAATCGTCGGCGGCCTGACGCCGACCCTGCCGTCCAGGACTCCAGGCATGTCCTCCTGCCACGGTGCCGCCTGCATCCCTACCCCATCCACCCAGACGCCACCCGCCACCGCCTAGGGGTGGATAACGAGCCAGCTCGGCTTGGCTCGTTCGAGTTCGAGCTGGCTCGTTAAGTTAACGAGCCACAGAGTCAGCTCAGCTCGGCTTGTTTACGAGCTCGAGCTGGCTCATTTAGCTCGTGAGCCAGAGTAAGAAAAAAATACGTACATAATAATTAATTTTTAGTTAATTTCAAACTAATTTAACAATAGAAAATAGTAACTATACTCATAGTTTCATAAACCACGTCAATGTAACACCAAATTAGCACAATTCATCACTCATCAATTCACAATTCACATACATGTTCATCAGTTTAACCCACAATTATATTTGCATAGACCAAATTAACACATAGACATAGTTCATTAATCATTAGTTTAAATCATAGGCCATAAACATCTCACATATATATAACATTATGTCACACCCAGTTTCGGAAGGTAAAACTAAATGCGAACCATGTACGTGCCAGGATCAGAACTCACGTACACAGCGATTACATAATTAGACATCATCACACAATGCTTGAATTAAATAGTGGATGCTTTTAGTTAGTCAGGTTTTATTACTATAAGTAGAGCCAAGTTTTAGTAATAACCCAGTTATTACCTAGAGGCACTCCCTCCAAGAGGAAATACCAAAGATCAGATTTATAACCATCATTGCTATTCATCATCATATAAGTAACCAAAGTTCTTCTAATTGAAGAGGATCCCAAGGCTGCTCATAACCGTGAGCACGGCTGATATATCAGTTTCTAACACTCTGCAGAGGTCACACACTTTACCCACAAGTCATGATTCCCTTTCTGCCCAGGGTTCTAGCCTCCCCATTGATCACTACCAAGGTGACCTAGCAGGGTCTCACTACGTAGCCTTTATAAAGATTTCCCAGAGGTCATAGTTGCCCGTTAGGTTTCTCCAGTTTGATAAACACAGTACATCTCCCTAGAGGAAGGGTGACTAACAAAACCAAATCAATGAACCTCGGCAACCAGCCTCGGCAGAGCAAGTACTGTGCCTGGACCCCATTGACGGCCCTACGGCGAAGCCAACTACTCCTCTAGTTCCTCTAATTAATTAGCTAAGGGCGTCCCATTCTACCCTCATGGTTGCACTGTTATCCCGGGTTATCACTCCCCAAACAGGTCCTTATGGAGAGGTACTCAAGAACTAGCCTGAGCCCCCTAAAGTAATCACAAGAACCTCATCGGGATAACATCATCGTATCATAAAAGATAACATCATGTTCATTGATTGAGTTAAAAGCAATAACATAAGCTAACCATGATTAACCCAAAAAGGTAAACAAGGGTAAGATAAATACAGACTAGTCAATCCTTAAGTTTCAATAATGTAATGCGGGACAGTGAATTATAAAGTAAAGTAGGACATGATAGGTCTAAGGACACTTGCCTTCACCAGGTTGTTGCTCAGCTAGGTCTCCAACAACACACTCAGGAACCTCGGACTGCTTGTTGTCTAAGTAAAGCGAGCATACATTCAATACATTTGGAGAAGTACAAATGAACAACACATCAAACATGTACAAACATTGGCACACAACTCAAAAAGGTATATTATTAAGTGCAGGGGAATGATATAAAGTTATAAAATGGACTAATCCTAAGTGGGGGAATTGATTACTTTCTAAGTGTTTGGAACATAACTTAAAAAGGTAAAGTAATAAATAAACAAAGAAAAGCTTAAATTATAAGATGAACTATTCTCATTTAGGCATTTGATTTTCCTTTAAATATTATCCATAATTACCTACCTAATTCTATTTATCTCATTAAGGCCTAAAGGTTAAACCAAAAATGAATCCATGAAATGCATAACACTAACCTCACAAGATTAAATATACTTTCTTCCTTGGATTTTTCCTTTTATTTATTTCATTAAATAAATAAATCAACATATACTTTAATCCTACATTCTAAGTGTAAAAATTAAAGTATATAGATTACAATTGGTCATATTTTATTTGAACAGAGAATAATCTTATGAACATTTTGCAATTTGAACCACTAAATTTGGAGTTCATATGAAAAAGATATGAAATAAACAAGTTTTGAAGTTTGAAATATGAAATTAGGGCTAAATCTGCAATTAAATAAAAGTTCAAGGGGCTATTCTAAAGAAACCAGGGACCTATGCGCTAATACAGAGGACGGCGGGTTGATTTCCTAAAACCAGGGGGTTCTTAAGCAAAACAAACACGCGAAGGGGTATCAGCCTCCCTCAACCGTTGGATCAGAAACCGACGGCTGAGATTAGATCACGTGGGCGTGGGCATGCAGGCGCGGCTGACAAGCGGGGCCAGGGCGTCAGCAGGTCAGGGCGGACCGACTAGCTGGGCCTAGAGGCAGAGACGCGGAGGAGGGGGAAGAGAAAGAGGCGGTTGGATCCAGATCGGAGGGCTAGGATTAGATCTACTTGGGTTAAGTCCAAACCATCCGATCTCGGATGGATTGCTGAGATCTAATGGCCAGGGCTGGCTTGGGTGCGGTGGCGCCGCTCGGTCCCGCGGCGAGAGTTCGCCGGAGACGAGCAGGCTGGCCACGGCGGGGCACTAAAGGCTCGGGGACTAGCCTGGGCGCAATCAGGACGGTCTGGTGAACTCGGCCATGGCCTTCACACCGGCGTGGGGGCTCCAACAAGCGCAGACCACAACAGGGCAGGCTAATGGCGATGCTGGATTGCTCCGACGAGCAATCGCGCGAGCTATAGAGCGAGGAAGACCAAATTAAGGGCACGGGCAGGTTGCTTACCTCGAGCATAAGCGTTGGTGTCGCGAAGCAACGGTGGAGGCGCAAGGGTTCGACGGGGCGACGGTGGCGGACTCCGGCTGCACAAGAAAATGCTCCGGTGAGCGCGAACCGGACGAGACAGAGAGGGAGAGGGCACACCGAAGGGTGTCCCGAGTAGCTGACAGCAAGGCGAAGCTCACCATGGCACTAGACGGGGCACGGGCGCAACGGCGGCCACGGAAGAGGCAGTGGGCGTGGTGGGCGGTGGCGGAGCTCTCGATTCGGGCGGGCAGAGCGAGCGAGAGGGCGAGGGAGCTGGGTAGAGGGCGCAAATGAGAGAGGGGAGGTGGGCGAGCACGGCGCGGGGCTCAAAAGGGGCACGGGGGGGGGGGGGGTGCGAACGTGGCCGAAGAACGTGCGGTCGTGGGCGCGTCCACGACGGGGAGATCGTGGGTGAGAGGTTAGGGACGGGCTGACAGGTGGGGACGCCGGGGCAGAGAGAGAAGCGGGCGCGCGTGCGAGAGGACGACGCCGACAAGCCTGGCCCACGGGGCAGTGAGAGAGGGGGGGGGGGGAGAGAGCGCGCTGGTTGGCGCCGACAGGCGAGGCCCGCCTGTCAGGCACAGGGGGCGCATAGGCGCGCGCGGGGGGCTGGGCTAACTGGGTCGACTTGGGCTGAAATTGGTTTTTCCTTTTTCCTAGAATTTCTATTGCCTTTTCTATTTATTTTCTCTAGGGTTTTCAATTCAAATTCAAACCAAGTTTCAAATTCAAACTAAATCAAATATATGCAACAACTCAAAGAATGTTTAGGCTCAATATGATGCAACATTCTATGACTCATAGGTTTTGACAAAATAAAATAAATAACCCTTCACTAATACCACTAACTCTAATTAAAAGAAAAGGAGAGGGAGAAAACTAGAGAGAGAGTGAAGCTAGAGTGAGATAGAGAAGAGTAGCACCTGAATTTGGATGATCATAAGAAAGAAATTTTATACCCCCAAATTTAGGGTGTTACAGACCTATCCCCCTTAAAAGAATCTCGCCCTCGAGATTCAAGGCTGGCTAGCTAAGAGTTCAGGGTGCTTGGCTCTCAGATCATCTTCTCTTTCCCATGTTGCTTCTTCTTTTGAGTGATGGCCCCATTTGACTTTGCACATTCTGATGGTGTTCCTCCAAGTGACCCGATCTGCTGTCTCCAGAATCTGAGTTGGCTTCTCAATATAAGTTAGATCTTCTTGAACTTCAAGATCCTCTGCTGGCAACTGCTCTTCTAGCACTCTCAAGCATTTCTTCAACTGAGGCACATGGAACATATCGTGCACAGCTGATAGATTCTCTGGCAAGCTGAGTTGATAAGCCACTTCTCCACGTCTTGCTTGAATCTGGTACGACCCGATATAGCGAGGGGCTAGCTTGCCCTTGACTCCAAACCTTTTGGTTCATCTGATGGGTGATACTTTCAGGTAAACATAGTCTCCCACTTCAAAACTGAGTTCTCTTCTTCTGGTGTCATCATAGCTTCGCTGTCTGGACTGCGCTGCCTTCAGATTTTCCCGGACCATCCTGATATTATCTTCAGCTTCAAGCAAAATCTCTAGACCGAATACCTGCTTTTCACCGGGTTGATCCCAATGCAATGGAGTTCTGCAATTCCTCCCATAAAGTGCTTCGAATGGTGACATCTTTAGACTGGCTTGATAGCTGTTGTTGTAGGAGAATTCTGCATACGATAGCCTCTTGTCCCATCCTAACTTGTCTTGTAAAGCACAAGCTCTCAACATGTCCTCAAGAATCCGGTTGGTTCTCTCAGTATGGCCATCCGTCTGCGGGTGATAAGCTGAACTGAACTTCAAGTGTGTACCCAAAGCTTCATGTAGCTGCTGCCAAAAATGAGAAGTAAATTGGGTGCCTCTGTCCGATATTATCTTCTTTGGAATACCATGCAAGCACACAATCCGAGACATGTATAATTCTACCAACACTGCACTGTTATAGGTGGTCTTGACTGGTATGAAATGGGTCGCCTTTGTCAAACGATCCACTACTACCCAGATGGAGTCGTAACCAGCTCGAGTGCGGGGCAAACCAACTATAAAGTCCATTCCAATCTCATCTCATTTCCACTGAGGAATCTACAACGGCTGCAACAAACCTGCGGGTCTCTGATGTTCTGCCTTAATCCTCTGACAACTGTCGCATCTGGACGCATACTCTGCTATCTCTCTTTTCATACCGTACCACCAGAATCTCTTCTTCAAGTCTTGATACATTTTCTCGCTACCAAGGTGTATAGAATATACTGTCTCATGAGCTTCCTTGAGAATCAGTTCCCGGATCGATGTGATGTCGGGAACGCACAACCTATCCTTGAACCATACCACTCCTTCTGCATCTTCATGGAAATCTAGACCTTTCCCATCTATGATTAGCTACCAGATCTCGTTGATCTTCTCATCCTTCTTCTGACCTTTCCTGATGTCTTGCTCTAGAGTGGGCTCTAGTTCAATTGTCACTCCTTGAGTGTTGTTCAAAAATCCGAGACTTAGCCTGTCAAATTCCTTCACTAGCTCAAACGACATCGGGTGAGAGCGGCCAACATATTGACTTGACTCTTCCTGCTAAGAGCATCTGCAACCACATTTGCTTTGCCTGGATGATAATGGATCTCCAGCTCATAGTCTTTGATCAATTCTAGCCATCTTTGCTGCCTCATGTTTAACTCTGACTGAGTGAATATGTCCTTGAGGCTCTTGTGGTCTGTGTAGATATCACACTTCTACCCATACAGATAATGTCTCTAGGTCTTCAATGCATGCACCACTGCTGCTAGCTCTAGATCACGAGTGGGGTAATTCTTCTCATGAACTTTCAATTGTCGGGACGAGTATGCCACTACCTTCCCTTCCTGCATTAACACACATCCCAGTCCGGTGTATGAAGCATCACAATATACCGAGAATGGCTTATGAACCTCTAGCAGAACCAACACCGATGCTATTGTCAACTTCTGCTTCAACATCTCAAATGATTCTTGGCACGCTGGGGTCCACTTGAACTCAACCTTCTTTGCTAGCAAGGCTGTCATTGGCCTGGCAATCTTGGATAAACCTTCAATGAAACGCCGATAGTAACCGGCCATTCCAATGAAACTCTTGATTCCTCGGACATCTTTTGGTGCTTTCCAGTCCAGAATCGCTGCTACCTTCTTTGGATCCATAGCTAGTCCATCTCAGTTTATAATATGACCCAAGAATAGAACTTCACTGATCCAGAACTCGCACTTGCTAAGCTTGGCATACAACTGGTAGTCTTGTAGCCTCTGAAGTACCTTCCTCAAATGTTCCTCATGCTCTTGCTCATTCTGGGAGGATACGAGAATATCATCAATGAACACTACTACGAACTTGTCGAGGTAGTCCATGAACACACTGTTCATTAGATACATGAAGTAAGCTGGCACATTCGTCAATCCAAATGACATAACCATGAACTCATATAACCCATACTTGGTGATGAATGCTGTCTTCGATATATCTGAGGGTCGGATTCTGAGCTGATGGTAACTCAACCTCAGATATATCTTTGAGAACACACTGGCTCCACTCAACTGATCAAATAAGTCTTCAATTCGAGGCAGTGGGTACTTATTCTTGACAGTGACTTCATTCAAAGCTCTGTAATCGATGCACATCCTCTTCGTGCCATCCTTCTTCTCCACAAATAATACTGGGGCTGCCCAAGGTGAGGTACTTGGTCTGATGTAGCCCTTCTCTAACAACTCATCAATTTGCTTCTTGAGTTCCACCAACTTTGGTTCGGACACTTGATAAGCTCTCTTGGAAATAGGAGTGGTGCCTGGGATAAGTTCTATGACAAATTCGACTTTCCTTTTAGGTGGCATGCCTCGTAACTCCTCAGGGAATACATCGGGGAATTCTGACACAATCCTAATTGCTTCAATCAGATTGGACTCCTTGTCATGTACTGACAAATGGTGATAGGCTCCTTCTTCTAGTTCAGGTAAGTACAGTTTAGTTACTACTTCCTTTTTGGATGGGGACACCAACTTAACTGTTCTCTTGTCACAACTGATAGTGGATTGATTTCTGTGTACCCAATTCATCCCTAGGATGACATCTAACCCTTGAGTTCCCATTACTACTAGGCTAGCGGGGAAGTCTATCCCCGTTATTTCAATCCTTAGATTCGGACAAATCCTATCGGACTGAACTTTTCCCCCAACTGAGTTAACTCTTAAAGGTGGGATCATTGACTCTATGGGAATGTTATGTGATTCTACCCAAGATGTAGAAACAAAAGAATGTGTGGCACCAATATCAAATAGTACTTTTGTTGGGTAGGATTCGACTAGAAACATACCTACTGCCACGTCCTGAGCATCCTAGATTGCTTCAGCCTCTAGGTGGTTCACCTTTCCACGGTTGTAGGCCTAACCATAGACTCCTGGTGCTTGCTGTGGTGCTTCTTGTCTTGCTGGGGCATTGACTGTCGGTGGCTGCTGAGCTGCTTTCTTGGGACAATTCTTCGCCCAATGGTTTTGTTCTCCATAGTGGAAGCATGCACGACCTCCCACTTGTGTTGGAGTTGCCTAACCATTCTGATTGGGTGCTGAGGTAGGAAGACAGGGTGCCTGGAGGTTCTGACGCTGGTACTGATTTCCTCCAGGCTGGGTGTTCTGACGGTACTGCTGCTGCTGCTGAGGAAGCTGCCTCTGGTACTGGTGCGGATGCTGACGTTGATGCTGATGCTGGTGCTGGTGACCTTGCTTGAATTGCTTGGGCGAGTTGCTTGAGTAGCGGGGACGACTGCTACTCCCAGCCTGAGGTCCTCTAATCTTGCGCTTCCTATCCTCCATCTCTCGATGCTTCCTCTCAGTCATGATTGCTCTATCTATCAAATGCTGGAAGGTGGGGAAAGTGTGGTTCATCAGCTGGTAGTGGAGGGGATCAATCAATCCTCTTAGAAAGCAGTATTGTCTCTTAGCATCCGTGTTAACGTCTTCTGGGGCATAGCGTGACAGTTGCAAAAACTTATCCCTGTACTCACTGACGGACAGGGGACCTTGCTTTAGGGCGAGAAACTCCTCCTTCCTCACTATCATCAGTCCCTCGGGCACATGGTAGCGATGGAAGTTATCCCTGAACTCCTCCTAAGTAATGACTTTAGGGTTGGCATGGGTGGTGAGGTAAGACTCCCACCAAGATTGTGCTGCTCCCCTCAGCTGTCGGGGACCATACAACACCTTCTCATGGTCATTGCACTAGGCAGTGTGCAACTCATGCTCCAAGGCACGCAGCCAATCTTCCGCATCCATGGGATCAACAAAGTGAGCAAAGACAGGGGATGGCCCCTCATGAACTCTGCTCGCTTGTCTCTGGCACCTGTGGCATCTGGACTTGCACTTGAGGCTGAGGCAGGGGTGGCTACTGTTACGCCTACTGCATTGCTGCTAAGGTCTTTCCGATTGCCTGAACTGTCTGAGTTTGCATCATGAACATCTGCTCGACTGTCATCGGGGGTGGAAGTGGCAACTGCTACTGCTGGGCTGCATCCTCTTGAGGTGCCTGCTGTTCTGGCTGAGCACGCCTGAAAGTTCCCTTTGACCCGGGAACAGGATCTGGATGTCGCCTAGAGGGGGGGGGGTGAATAGGCGAATAAAACTTATAACTTTAAAACTTAAATTCTTACTCTACTCGAAGACTTAGTCCGCAGTGGAGTGAGAAGACTCTTCGAGTAGGTTGCAGCGTAATCAGAGATCCTGTCTCAAAAGTGTCCTGCACTTCAAATAAAGCTTATACCACAGATAAGTATTGAAGTGCAGATATAAAGACGAGTAAGACAGAGAGTCAGGATACAATACAGAACAGAGCACACAGACACAAGGATTTATCCCGAGGTTCGGCCAAGCCTGAAATGCTTGCCTAGTCCTCGTTGGAGTTAGCCACACCTGGGCTTGGAGTCTATTTCAACTCCTTCCTCCGTTTGCTCAGATCTGTCAGTATGACAGATAGAGCCTTTCACTATTGAGTGGGGTTACAACAGAACCGCGGCTGCTTACAAACTTCTTGGCAGCACCCCGGCAGAGTAACGATACGCTCAAGACCTTGCTCTAGCTCTTAGCACTACTCCTCTCTCTAAAGGCTTATAGCTGTGCCTTCTACACAAACTATAGAGTTACACACAAGAGGGAGAGCGAGAATTGATTCTAATGAAGTCTACACTTGTTGGCTGCACTTGTACTTTGCTTGAGGCGCCTAGGGGTCCCTTTTATAGGCATAAGGGGCCTAGGAGCCGTTGGAAGCAATCCAGGAAGGCAAATCTTGCCTTCTGTCGGGTGGCGCACCGGACAGTCCGGTGCACACCGGACACTGTCCGGTGCCCGATTTCTTTCCTAAAATGGCGCTGCCGACCGTTGCAGATCTGGGAGCCGTTGGCGCACCGGACATGTCCGGTGCACACCGGACATGTCCGGTGCACACCGGACATGTCCGGTGCACACCGGACAGTCCGGTGCCCCCTTCCGACCGTTGGCCCGGCCACGTGTCGCGCGCAGATTCCGCAGCCGACCGTTGGCCCGGCCGACCGTTGGCTCACCGGACAGTCCGGTGCACACCGGACAGTCCGGTGAATTTTAGCCGTACGCCGTCGGCAAATTCCCGAGAGCGGCCACTTCACGCCGAGCCAGCCTGGCGCACCGGACATGTCCGGTGCACACCGGACAGTCCGGTGCACCCAGACTGGGCAGTCTTTGGCTGTTCGAGCCATTTCTTCTCCAACTTGATTTTTTCTGTTTCCAACACTTAGACAAGTATATTAGTACACTAAAACCAATGTACTAAGTCTAGAAACATACCTTCTCTTAATTATTACATCCATAGTATTTCTCATGCTTGAGCTTTGATGTTGGACTCATAAATCATCAAGTCGGCTTGACTTGATCTAGATTGACATTTCTTAGCTCCAACATCCTGCAAAGGTCACATAGAACATCTCCAAACATAGGAACAACCCAAACTAAAGATTAAGGTGAACTTAGCTCTTTTGGGCTGCTTCCAGTTCTGGTTTTGACACTTGTTCTCCTTCTAGTGACCTTGATCTCTTTCTTAGAGCTTGGTCTTGAGCCTTATGACTTACACCACATAACTGTAGCTGTTACCTCATTGGTTGTAAGTCACGTCCTTATGTAGTGATCCTTGATGTGCTATAGCTCTTCTCAACTCGATCACCCTTGACTTTGCAAGCCTTCTTCTTCACCCTTGGCTTTGGGTTCCTCAGCCTCCTTGACCTTCTCCCGTGCACTTGGTACCTCGAAGCTTCTCTTGCCTCCGTCCTTGGCTTGATCAGTTGTCTCCGAGCTTCGCACCCGAGTCTCACTTTATGCAATGTCTATCTTACTTGTGATGTCCATTATGTATCCATAATCCAGTTCTTGGACCATCACATTTGTTCTCTTGTGTTGAACCCTGTTAGCTTTACCTTAGGCACCTGTTCAACACTTAGTACACTTGTTAGTCCTTTAATTGAGTTGTCATCCAAACACCAAAACTCACAAGAGAGCTTTCAATCTCCCCCTTTTTGGTGATTGATGGCAACACAATTAAAGCTTACATGAGAATAAGATTTGAAGCACAAATTTTGAATTCTAAGTTTATAGAATGCTCCCCCTAAATATGTGCTTACTTCAAAAACATAATTTTGGCCTCAGACGCCAATTTGCACATACTTAGGCAATTCGAAACATTTCTATATCTTAGCAATTTTGGAATGCATTGTATCAAGAATCAAACCATGATACTATAACACACAATATGCACATAATCAGAGTTAAACACCATTCAAATTAGTGGATATATCACAGGAATATCAACCTACCACTATTCACCATTAAGATACCAATTTAAACTAATACCAATTTAAACTAAGACACTAAAATTAAAGCAATCTTAAAGCACCATGACAATCTTAAAGCACCATTAACCACATGACTATCTATTACACTATAGAAGCCAAATAATTCATCGCAGCGGAAGCACTAGTCCATGCAACACATATAATACTGCAGGAAGCATATGAATAACACACTAGCAAAGCTTAAACTAACACACCCCTTAGGATAAGCTTTCCTCTCAGGTTGAGATAAGCTTTAATGCACAAATTCTCCCCCTTTGACATCAAACACCAAAAACCATACTCGAGCAAGAACGTAGGATGATGTCAAGGGACAGCAGGGTGTCAAGGGGAAAAACGACTATCTAAAACTCCCCCTTACTTATTGAACATATGCACTATCAACATTTAGGTAAGATACATATATGCAAAAAGATTTACTCCCTTTGTACCTTTACCATGTTGTAGTGTACTTCCCATCTTGAAAGTAGTTAATCTCTCGAGAGCTTCTCCACACTTGTGCCTGATTCTTTATCCTAACTTTTCCTTGTTGCTAAGACACCAAACTTAGAACAAGTTATAGTATTGGGCACAATAAGAAACTTCTATTATAATGATTATCAAAAGATGTCAATTGAAGCAAACTATCACGGCTACCAATTGAAAGATACCAATTGCAAAGTTCATTTATTATCATAGCTCCATGATATTTAAGAATAAGCATCTATTATCACCAGATATTATAGAGCATGAGCAATCTGAAGATATACAATTACTCATGACTTAAGATACCAATTACTTGACTTACAGAGGTACCCAAGTCCTGATTGCTCCATTTCTTGCTTATCTTCTCTTTTCCACCTTGAGACTGTACAAGATGGCTCAAGAAACAGTTAGTCTCAAAAGACACAAGTTATGTGTGCTCCCCCTCAAGTTGTGCATCAAGTATTTGAATGACTTGCACTTTGCACATTCTAGCTTCCTCAGAACTAGAGGGGATCACAACATACCTTGGTCAAGGCATACTCTATCCCTTTCATCACAAAGATGCCAATTTGAATATCAAATGAAAAGCCACTTTACACCAATTGAAGGCTAAACGAAAGGTTGACTAAATACAACAATGCATGCCTTAGTGGCACCTAAGCCAATTGAATACTCACAGGAAGTATAACAATTACACGCAACTTAGACATGCTTCATACTTAACTATCATTGTATCACATATACTTATTGAAAAACAACATGATCATGTCTAAGCATATCATCGTTAAGAAGGTTCTTTAGGTACACCAAAAGGAACAACATTTTAAGGCATAAGTCTCCTAAGCCAAGATATTACCAATTGAAAGACAAGAACACAGCTATGATCACTATCAATGGAACTTCAAGATATTCAATAAAATTGCACAGTTCCATTTTCCATACCTTTGCCTTTATGAGAGCACTTGTTATCACCAATTCAGGGCTCCTTTTGCTCATGCACCACATAGCTCAAAGGGCACAACATGGATTTGAAATTCACACAGTACAGAACTAGGGTACTCATGTGAACATGGACTAAACAACATGTCATATTTGCACATAGCATGACTTACAAAAAGTTACAGGTTAATCCATATATACCAAGAGAGTTAATCGTTGTGGATATAACAAATGAAAGAGCTTCCCATGAATGATTTAAAAGATATATCCTATATAGCACCAGTCATGATTAAGCAAACATCATTATGATTCATTTAACACAGGCAATCATAAAGCATAACTACTCCAAAGACAGGTAGCACAACAAGCCAACTTAAGAGCAATACTAAATTGCAATTATGTACTTAAAACACACGGGTACCATCCTTTGGAGAGCAAGGTGTAAATTCTCATCAAAGTCCTTTACTTGATACACCAATAATGATTTAGGACCTATACACCTTATTTCACTTGAGATGAACATGGGATTAGTGTTTCACAATAATTCAACCTTGGGTCACTAAACACCAAAACAATTAATAGCTTAAGCATAGAGTTTTAGATAACCGTCTTAAGCTCTCCCATGGTCTCCAGTCCATCTCAAGGCACCTGCATGGTCTAGTTAGCACAGTTTGGTACCCATCTCGAGAATGGGTCCATGATCATCTAAATGTGCCTTTGGTACCCAAATTGCCTTTGTGCTAGTTCTAGGTGATCTCGTTATGGATCTAGCACAAGTGTATGATTTGGGTTTCCTACGCGAATAAGATTGACACAAATTCACTTGCTTAGGAATCTTACCTTTATAACATACCTTGGATATATGACCCTGCTCACCACACTTGTAGCAGAAGCGTCGCTCAACCTGACATGACGCTTGCTGTGTGTCACTTTCCTTGGTGAGGGTCACCTTGGAGGATGCACATCCTTGATTCTTCATGACCGGACATGAAGTGATTGTGTGGTCCTTATTGTTGCATCCGAAACAACTCCTTGTCCCTTCATTCTTGTCTTTGTACGGACAAGACGCGATGAGGTGGCCTAACTTCTTGCACTTGAAACACCTCCTTTTTCCTTTTCCCTTTTTGTTCTTGAATGACATGGAGAGAAAGTCAGTGCAAACAACATGATTAATTGAATCTTTACCTTTTTCCAAGCTCATGTTGATTTCTTCATCTTTAGGTATATTTCTCTTATTGAGCTTGACACTTGCTGCAGTTTTTCCTTTCTCAAGCTTCTTCACCACGCGCCCGTGGATATCTTGAGAGAGTTGGGCAAAGTGTCTTCTCCTCAGTTGTCGTTGCTTCTTATTCCCACAGAATTTCTTTTGAGACCCTAAAACTTGTTGCTCAATCAATGATTGGCTTTCTTTTGAGCAACAGGGGTTAGCACATGATGATATACAATTCAAATGCGCACACGTGCGAGAATGAGGTTCACATGAAGTTAAGTTTACAATTATAACCTCATGAGCAATATTAAGCATGATATGGTCATCAACTAGTTTATTATGAGAATATGACAACATATCATACTCTTCACCTAGAGCAAGTTTTTCTAAATTTAGAATTTCTACTTGTCTCTTAAGCATGACGTTTTCCATTTTAAGTTGAGCAACACAGGATAAAGCATCATCATTATTTCTTTGCTCAAATAAAATAGATTCATACCGTTGGACCAAATCGTCATGAGAGCACTTTAGCTCCTTATGTTCTTTGGTCATCTTCTCCAGGCTGTTGTTGGTTTTGATGAGGGTCTCCTCTAGCCTGAGAAGCGTCTCGCCTTGTTCCTTGTTCCTTCTCAACAACTTAACCAAGAGAGCTTTGTCTGCTTTGTTGAGATGGTTGTAGAAACGGCGAATCTCCTCTTCTTCCACATCATCGGTCTCATTTTCCCTGTCATTAATGTCAGTGGAAGCAATATAGGAAAATGTACCTTGTGATGATGAAGATTCATCCTCGCTATCATCCTCATATTCCTCCTCATCATGGCTTTTGTCTCCACCGTCATTGTTAGCAATAAAACACTTATTATTAGTGGAGACCAAACCTGTCGACGAGGTAGATTCATCGTTGGGTGTCCATCGTTCTTGATCTTCTCCCTTTGAATGGTTAGCATCACAAGCAATATAGGGAGTAGAAGTAGTACAATTTGCCACAAAATATTTTACTTTAATTCTATTCCATAAATCATGAGCATCAACAAACAACTCATTATCACTACTCATGATGGCAAAATAGGCACCTCTAGATAGGGAATCAACTAAGATGTTGCATGCATGGTGATTTAGAGTTAGACATCTTAGTTCTTCATTGGAAGGATTTTTACTAATAATAGAGGGAAAAATACTACTATTAAAGACCTGTCTCAAATCAGGATCAACACTCATGAAAGCATTATAAATAGAGATAGACCAAGACTTGTAATTAGAGCCATCGCCTAAAAGAAGTTCTACAGTTACCTCTTGTGGCGACATCGTCATCTCCGGACGGCTAAGCCCACACTGGAGAGGCCTAGCTCTGATACCAATTGAAAGTTCCCTTTGACCCGGGAACAGGATCTGGATGTCGCCTAGAGGGGGGGGGGTGAATAGGCGAATAAAACTTATAACTTTAAAACTTAAATTCTTACTCTACTCGAAGACTTAGTCCACAGTGGAGTGAGAAGACTCTTCGAGTAGGTTGCAGCGTAATCAGAGATCCTGTCTCAAAAGTGTCCTGCACTTCAAATAAAGCTTATACCACAGATAAGTATTGAAGTGCAGATATAAAGACGAGTAAGACAGAGAGTCAGGATACAATACAGAACAGAGCACACAGACACAAGGATTTATCCCGAGGTTCGGCCAAGCCTGAAATGCTTGCCTAGTCCTCGTTGGAGTTAGCCACACCTGGGCTTGGAGTCTATTTCAACTCCTTCCTCCGTTTGCTCAGATCTGTCAGTATGACAGATAGAGCCTTTCACTATTGAGTGGGGTTACAACAGAACCGCGGCTGCTTACAAACTTCTTGGCAGCACCCCGGCAGAGTAACGATACGCTCAAGACCTTGCTCTAGCTCTTAGCACTACTCCTCTCTCTAAAGGCTTATAGCTGTGCCTTCTACACAAACTATAGAGTTACACACAAGAGGGAGAGCGAGAATTGATTCTAATGAAGTCTACACTTGTTGGCTGCACTTGTACTTTGCTTGAGGCGCCTAGGGGTCCCTTTTATAGGCATAAGGGGCCTAGGAGCCGTTGGAAGCAATCCAGGAAGGCAAATCTTGCCTTCTGTCGGGTGGCGCACCGGACAGTCCGGTGCACACCGGACACTGTCCGGTGCACACCGGACACTGTCCGGTGCCTGATTTCTTTCCTAAAATGGCGCTGCCGACCGTTGCAGATCTGGGAGCCGTTGGCGCACCGGACATGTCCGGTGCACACCGGACAGTCCGGTGCCCCCTTCCGACCGTTGGCCCGGCCACGTGTCGCGCGCAGATTCCGCAGCCGACCGTTGGCCCGGCCGACCGTTGGCTCACCGGACAGTCCGGTGCACACCGGACAGTCCGGTGAATTTTAGCCGTACGCCGTCGGCAAATTCCCGAGAGCGGCCACTTCACGCCGAGCTAGCCTGGCGCACCGGACATGTCCGGTGCACACCGGACAGTCCGGTGCACCCAGACTGGGCAGTCTTTGGCTGTTCGAGCCATTTCTTCTCCAACTTGATTTTTTCTGTTTCCAACACTTAGACAAGTATATTAGTACACTAAAACCAATGTACTAAGTCTAGAAACATACCTTCTTTTAATTATTACATCCATAGTATTTCTCATGCTTGAGCTTTGATGTTGGACTCATAAATCATCAAGTCGGCTTGACTTGATCTAGATTGACATTTCTTAGCTCCAACATCCTGCAAAGGTCACATAGAACATCTCCAAACATAGGAACAACCCAAACTAAAGATTAAGGTGAACTTAGCTCTTTTGGGCTGCTTCCAGTTCTGGTTTTGACACTTGTTCTCCTTCTAGTGACCTTGATCTCTTTCTTAGAGCTTGGTCTTGAGCCTTATGACTTACACCACATAACTGTAGCTGTTACCTCATTGGTTGTAAGTCACGTCCTTATGTAGTGATCCTTGATGTGCTATAGCTCTTCTCAACTCGATCACCCTTGACTTTGCAAGCCTTCTTCTTCACCCTTGGCTTTGGGTTCCTCAGCCTCCTTGACCTTCTCCCGTGCACTTGGTACCTCGAAGCTTCTCTTGCCTCCGTCCTTGGCTTGATCAGTTGTCTCCGAGCTTCGCACCCGAGTCTCACTTTATGCAATGTCTATCTTACTTGTGATGTCCATTATGTATCCATAATCCAGTTCTTGGACCATCACATTTGTTCTCTTGTGTTGAACCCTGTTAGCTTTACCTTAGGCACCTGTTCAACACTTAGTACACTTGTTAGTCCTTTAATTGAGTTGTCATCCAAACACCAAAACTCACAAGAGAGCTTTCAACGCCTCGCACCTCTGTGCCTGTTCTCAGACATCTGTAGAAATCACACACATATCAGACTTGACTCTGTAGTCTTTCAACATAAGAAAAGGTATACAGAAATCTTCATAGCACTGAACAATTGATCATCTTCACTGACAGCTTCTCAGATAAAGAGGAAAGTGGAAACACATGGATTACCCAACTAAATAACGGACTTTATTAATAACTACACCAAGTTGTAGGGGATACCCATAGCTTGATGACAATCATTACAAAGATCCAACTTCATTACATGTTCATCATGACAAGCATTTCAACATACGATAGCAAACTAACTCAAACTAAGACTAACTAGACTAAGACACTGAAGTAAGCATTATTACAGACTCCGACTCTGTCGATCTATGGATCTAAATCTATGTGGGTCCTGCAGTCTGGGGTACCATAGTCGAAGCGACCACGGGGCAATGAACGGTAAGGGTGCTGAATCCCTACAGGGGCGGGAGAACCACCATCAAGATAGTGGCGTGCCGCGCACTCAGCACGCAATTCCGCAACCTCCGCCCGAACCTTTCCCAACTCGTCAAGGGTGTGGTCCAACTCTGTGTTGAGCACAGCGGCCAAGTTGACCATGCTATTCAACCTAAGATTGCCTTCACTAACTGGCGAGACAATCACACCTCCAGCACTGTCGGTCGAACGACGAGGGTAGTACTTCAGGTCAAGGCCATCAGCTACCTTGCTGAACAACGAGCAATACTGAGAAAGTGACCGTTGTGATCCCTCTCAATGATAGAATAGTGCTCTGAGAAGGCCTCTGCACCCCGGAGATCATTGTCCGGACGACGCACCAAGCAAGTAGCCTCCCACTGGTCCGGGTATAACCCGTGAGGATGCTGGTAGACTACACAATGGTACTCGATGGACCAAGTGTGTCGGTCGAAGGCCCGATGCAGCAAGGTATCGAGAGTGTCGTGGAAGTGACACCCGCGAGCAGCGTCACGAGTGATGGGTCTAGCGATCCATCCCTTCGGCTCCGGCTCCTCCGAGCGCTCCGTGTCGTGGCTCAAACTGCCACTAGCGTCGTCGTCGTCTCCGTCTCCATCAGGGTCTCCTTCAGCAATCGGGATGCCCTGAGGTGGTGCAGGGGGCATCTCTGGCTGAGGTGCAGGGGAAGGCGGCCTCTAAGACTCCACCTCCCGATGAGGCGAGGGGGAAGAGTCCTACTGCTCCTGCTCCTAGCATCGGCGCTCCTGCTCCTCGTGTAGGCGATGATGCAGTCTCTCCAGATGACTGGACTAACCTAACACCGTGCGACTTAGTGGACGCTTCGCCAAGCGAGAAGGCAAAAAGGGGATCACAGACTTACGTGCGGTGCACCTGATACGAGCCATCTACAAAAGACATTGTAAGCACAAGAGTATGAGTAGAACTATGAGACCAGAAAGTAAACAGAAAGAAAAGTGAGACAAAACTTTTGAGATGAGTAAATAACATAGAGTTGATCAAGATGACCAACTTTTGAAAAGACTCTAAGGTCAAGGTAAGAGTAGGGGTCTATAGTCCTTAGGGCGACCATTCTAGCCTAGGTTACCGGTCCTACAGTCAGCAAGGGCTTTGATACCACTTATGTCACACCTGGTTTTGGAAGGTAAACCGAATGCGAACCATGTACATGCTAGGATCAGAACTCACATACACAGCGATTACATAATTGGACATCATCACACAATTCTTGAATTAAATAGCGGAAAGGTACTTAGTTACATCAAGATGTCTGAGACATCCACAGAGTCGAATACATAACCATAACATTTAACATTAACATCAAAGTGCGGAGTAACGAAACGTAGAAGATAAGCCTACACAGGCAGCTGACTGGGGGTTTGCAACTAAAATAAACTAGAACTCGTCGTAGTCCTAGAACTCCTCAAAGTCCTCCATGTTACCAGCTTCACCTCCTGAGCATTGAGAATAGTGGGGACAACCTGGGGTGGGGTGGTTTGTAAAGCAAGGGTGAGTACACATCAACGTACTCAGCAAATGTCCCGTTTGGCTAAAGTGGACTAACTGTATGTGGAGTCAAGGTTAAGCAGTTGTTTTTAGTTAGTCAGGTTTTATTACTATAAGTAGAGCCAAGTTTTAGTAATAACCTAGTTATTACCCAGAGGCACTCCCTCCAAGAGGAAATACCAGAGATCAGATTTATAACCATCATTGCTATTCATCATCATATAAGTAACCAAAGTTTTTCTAATCGAAGAGGATCCCAAGGCTGCTCATAACCATGAGCACAGCTGATATACCAGTTTCTAACACTCTGCAGAGGTCGCACACTTTACCCACAAGTCGTGATTCCCTTTCTGCGTGGGGTTCTAGCCTCCCCATTGATCACTACCAAGGTGACCTAGCAGGGTCTCACTACGTAGCCTTTACAAAGATTTCCCAGAGGTCATAGCCGTCCGTTAGGTTTCTCCAGTTTGATAAACACAGTACATGTCTCTAGAGGAAGGGTGACTAACAAAACCAAATCAAAGAACCTCTGCAACTAGCCTCGATAGAGCAAGTACTGTGCCCGAACCCTATTGACAGCCCTAGGGCGAAGCCAACTACTCCTCTGGTTCCTCTAATTAATCAGCTAAGGGCGTCCCATTCCACTTTCATGGTTCACTGTTATCCCAGGTTGTCACTCCCCAAACAGGTCCTTACGGAGAGGTACTCAGGAAACAGCCTGAGCCCCCTAAAGTAATCACAAGAACCTCATCGGGATAACATCATCATACCATAAAAGATCACATCATGTTCATTGATTGAGTTAAAAGCAATAGCATAAGCTAACCATGATTAACCCAAAAAGGTAAGCAAGGGTAAGATAAATACAGACTAGTCAATCCTTAAGTTTCAATAATGTAATGCGGGACAGTGAATTATAAAGTAAAGTAGGACATGATAGGTCTAAGGACACTTGCCTTCACTAGGTTATTGCTCAGGGAGGTCTCCAACAACACTCTCAAGAACCTCAAACTGCTCGTTGTCTAAGTAAAGCAAGCATACATTCAATACATTTGGAAAAGTACAAATGAACAACACATCAAACATGTACAAACATTGGCACACAACTCAAAAAGGTATAGTATTAAGTGCAGGGGAATGATATCAAGTTATAAAATGGACTAATCCTAAGTGGGGGGAATTGATTACTTTCTAAGTGTTTGGAACATAACTTAAAAAGGTAAAGTAATAAATAAACAAAGAAAAGCTTAAATTATAAGATGAACTATTCTCATTTAGGCATGTGATTATCCTTTAAATATTATCCATAATTATTCTATTTATCTCATTAAGGCCTAAAGGTTAAACCAAAAATGAATCCATGAAATGCATAACACTAACCTCACAAGATTAAATATACTTTATTCCTATGATTTCCTTTTATTTATTTCATTAAATAAATAAATCAACTTTATTTCTACATTCTAAGTGTAAAAATTAAAGTATATAAATTATAGTTGGTCATATTTTATTTGAATAGAGAATAATCTTGTGAACATTTTGCAATTTGAACCACTAAATTGGGAGTTCATATGAAAAAGATATGAAATAAACAAGTTTTTGTAATACCCATATTGTAAAACCTAATAAAGGAGAGTTGCTTCCTTAATCGTTTTGCATTTCACTCACTACAACATGAAAGCATCTTATGTAAGTCAACAAATAACTAATAAAAATATATTCTAAGCATCATGTTGGAGTTTTGTGTGTGCATTGAATAATAGTAATAGTGAAATTAATAAGAATATAGTAATGATTTGAGAATTTAGATTTGTCCGAAAAGCACAATTTAGGAAATTGAGAGTGACATAGAAAAGGAAAAGAGAAGAAATATTGTATAGAATAAAGTAAAGGTGTAAATAATTTAAATTATCCTAGGATATATACAAAATAAACATCTTAATGTGAAGACAAATTTGTCACCAAGATTTGGATTCAAATTGGAATTTAAGTTTGACAATAAAATGGAAAATAAAAAATAGCAAAGGATAAAAGAAAAACAGAATACACTGCATGGGCTCATTTCCAGCTTCTAGCCCACCTAGTTCCTTCATCCGTGCGGCCCATTCGGCCCAGCCGCGCCAAATCCGCTCGTCTTGCCGCTGACCCTCTCACTGTCACTTTGGGCCCACGAACCAATCACTTGGGTGTGCTCAGGCCCTGCCAGTGGGGCACGGGTGTTAGCCCAACCATCCTGGACGCCGTCGCATGGCCATGGATTCAGAATCCGCCGTGGACTGAGCTCTAACTATGCCGCGCGATTCTGGGAATCCTCTGCATGCCAGGCAACGATTCCGCGCCCGCCGCCTCTTTTCTCGTGCACACGAACGAACACTCCCTGCTGGCCACGCACAGGTAGCTCCGCGGCAACGGCGGATGCGAAATCCACGCGAATCCTGGCCAACGTGCGCTAACTGACCGGATGGTAGGGGCATAAGTATGCGAGCGCTGCGGCTACCTCTCCCACCCGTTCGTGTCGTCGAAGACCTCCTAGCCATCCTCGATTCACATGGCGGCGTACCAATTTTACCGTCGTCCGCCTTTTCCCGTGGCTAAGACTTCCCCAAAGCTTCAATCGTCGGTAAGCTTCTCCCTCATGTCCGCATTATGATTCTGATGTCGAATCGCAGGTTGGTTAGGGTTGGGATGCTCCAGCGCGCCAATCCGGCCGGCTCCGGTGATCCTCCGCCGGGAGAACTCTGGCGGCGCCTCTGCTGGTGCTGGCTGCTTGAAGACGTGCTCCTGACCGTTGGATCGTGTGGGTGCGGTTAGGATTAGAGTTGGCACGTACCCCTTCGCTAGAACTCCCCCGAGTCGTCGGATCGGGATCTCGAGGCTAGGAATTGATCTAGAGTGTTTTAAACAGCACCGTGAATTCCTAATCTAACGGACATAACTCCATATTGATTCGGTCACAGGCAGATCCAATCCCAGCCATAGAATTTTAATCCATCGGCCAGAATAGACCCATCCACCCTTTGGCTGACCACCTTGCAAATAAAACCCTCACCTTTTAGCGAATCAACCCGCGGTCCGCAGAGCTATTTTCTGTATCTTAGGCAAACTTACCTCGAGACCCCTGCACTTCCCAAAAAATAGTGTGCAGTCCAGATAATTGATAAAACTAGGAAAAGTATTTAGAAAATAGTTTTTAGTATATGTTTAAATGCAGAAACTTGTTTAATTTGTAGAAAATTCATATGAACTCCAAATTGGTCCATTCCAGTTCCTAAATTTTTATAATAATATTGTCTATCCATTAGTGCCACTATTTTGACATGAAAGACACATTAAAATTTATCTAGTACTTAATCTTGTATTAAATACATAAAACCTTCAGAAATTCGTATATTAAAATCTATAACTCCGAAATTAATAATTCCAGTTCCTATGATCTTATTTTAATATCTAGATTATTATTGTGTATTTTATTTACATGTTTGGTGTGATGTTAATTTTTGCTATACTATGTATGTATTGTGTTGATGCGAGTAGACGAGCAAGTTACTGAGGATCCTGAGGTTCAGCTGGTAGAGACTGCTGAGCAGGAGCTCGTTGAAGGCAAGTTGTGCCTTTGATCACTTCCTTTTACCCATTCATGTTCTTATTATTCATAATGATCTGCATAGGTTAATTTTGCTGGGACCCAATAGGTTACCCTAGATTTGACTATCTTTATACCTTGTTTCACCACTGGTTTTACTACTAAGTTTTTGGGTAGTACATGCTATTGCTTTATGTGGTTTTGGGTATAGAGATATTCACTACTCATGATTACACTTTTTATTATCTGTTTATTATTTACTACTCATGATAAGATCATTATGTTAATGGGAACATGGAGAACCACCCGGGAAAATAGTGCTACCACAAGGGTTTAATGGGACATCCTTGGCTGATTAACTAGGAAAGCTAGTGGATGACTACCTTACCCGAAAGGGGCAAGGGCAGTAGAGGAGTGGTCAGTGTAGGGAGGTCTTTGGGTTGATTTTGCTACAATGGCGGTCAGGCGAGGGATTCCTGCACTGGAGCTTCCTATAAACTGTAGTGGATTTTCTGAAGCTAATGGAACTTTATAAAGGCCTCGTAGTGGTACCCTGCCTCGCTTCCTTGGTAGAGGTGTATGGGATCTGATCAACTCCATGGCAAATGGGTAACATGACTTGTGGGTAAAGATGCGCAACCTCTGCAGAGTGTAGAACTGGTATACTAGCCGTGCTCACGGTCATGAGCGGCTCGGACACTCACATAATTAATTTATGGAACTTAAACTTAATTTGTCATGTCATTGCATTTAGGATTATTTCATTATTACTTTTTACTTATTATACTATGGTTTGGTATTTACTTACACTTAGTAACTGCTAATAAAATTTTGACCAACTTATAAAAGCAATGCTCAGCTTCAACCTTTATTTCATTGATCAGCCTTACACTTCATGAACTCCCACCTTTGGTGAGTTCATGCCACATTATTCTCCACAACTTGTTGTGCGATGAACATGTGTGAGCTCACTCTTACTGTCTCACACCCCCCACAGGAGAAGAACAGGTGGTCGAAAAGGAGCCGCCTAACACTAAGGCTTTCAACTTGATCTATGTGGCGTCTCCCAGTCAGCTTTGTGGCGTCTGGGATTATTATTTAGTTCGCTTTATTTTATCATTTATTTTTGTAAGACTTCCGCTATGTAATAAGTACATTTATGACATTTATCTCTATGCACTCTGTTATTATATGTGTTGTCTTCTCTGGCGCATATATGAGATGCACCCGGCTTTGTTCCTTAAAACCGGGTGTGACAGAAGTGGTATCAGAGGAAATGTTGACTGTAGGACGAAACCTAGATAGAAATGGACAAAACCCTTACCTACTTATCTTACTCTGATTCATTCTATACTTATCTCACTCTGATTTTTTCTATACTTATCTTGATCCTGTCTCACCTTCTACTGTTCTACTATGATCATTCTTACCTTTTCTACTCTAGGACAAGATGGATTTCACACCTTGGAATCCTACATTTATGACCTTCTTAGGAGATAGGAGGCCTAAGACAATATCAAAACTATTTTCTTTATTTAAAAATGTTGTTTGATTGTTCTGATGATAAATGTCTGATTTGCTTCTTTGATTGATTGAAATATTATATATGGACATCTTAGTATGTACCACCATAAGGTAATGAATTAGCTATGGTAGGTAAAACATTAATCTACTTAGCTAATAAATTCCCCAAAGTAACACGATTCGTAATTACTGCCTTGTCTACTATTCTCTCTTACCATACGTATCTAACTCAGATGGTCAATACCAGGAGGGGTGGTGGAATCGATTTACCTCCCAGACGACACACTCGGAGGATATTTAGACAACCCCAGCCACAACCAGCAGAGATGAATCCTCCTAATCCTCCACCAGGCGGAGTTGACCCACTGGTTGCAGCTCAGATGAGGATGATGCAACAAATGGCGGACACTATGGCAGATATGAGTGCTTAGATGCAGCTAGAACGCCAGGAGATTCACCAGGAACGAGAAGAGATACGCCAAGAGTTGCGCCAGGAGCGAGAAGAGATACGCCAGGAGAGAAGGGCACAATAGCAGCTGCAACAACAATTTCAACAACAACAACAACAGCAGTAACAGCAACAAGCATCACTGCCTCCACCACCACCACTAGTTCCACCTCGTGATAAGCACCAAGAATTTATGAGTCACAAGCCACCGACCTTCACCAGTTCGCCAGATCCACTTGATGCAGATGATTGGTTGAAGTCAATTGAGAAGATGCTCAACATCGCCCAATGCTCAGACCAGGAGAAAGTTCTTTATGCCTCTGGTCGTCTGACAGGTTTTGCTGCTGACTGGTGGGATTCTTATATTGCTGCCCATGATGCTGCTGATACTATTACTTGGGCGGAATTCAGTACATAGTTCAGAAACTACCACATTCCAACTGGATTGATGAAGATCAAGAAGAAGGAGTTTCTATCATTGAAGCAAGGCAACATGTCTGTCAGTGAGTACCGGGATAAGTTCATTCAGCTCTCTAGATATGCTCTGGAGGAAGTTGCTAAGGATGAGAGAAAGCAGAAGCACTTTATTGAAGGACTTAATGGACCCCTACAATATGTTTTGGTGGCGCACACATTTCCATCATTTCAGAGGCTACTGGATAAGGCTCTTGCTATTGAACACAAGCGTGTTCAGCTGGGAGACTTGAAGAGGAAGGCTATCTCATAGGGACAGGGTAGTAGCAGTGTTCGTCCTTGCTACGTTCCACCACAGGGTACACCGACTCGATCAGGAGGACCACGCCCAGCTTAGTATGCTCCACAGGGGTCTCCATGGACACCTCCTACTCGTCAGGCTAGTCCCACTGGCACCCCGACGAGGTCTGCAGGACAGAAGACCGGCCCTACATGCTTCAAGTGCAGTCAGATTGGGCACTATGCTAATGCTTGTCCGATGGGGAATTCTGGTACACCAGCTAAGAACAAGCAATAGACTCCTGGCAAGGGATATTCTATAGCCAGGGTTAATCAAGTCAGTGTTGATGCTACTCCTGATGGTGCTGACATCGTACTTGGTATGTTTTACATTAATGCTATTCCTGCAACAATATTATTTGATTCTGGTGATACACATTCATTCATGTCTACTCGATATGCCAACACAAATGAGATACCACTGCTAAATATGAGAAAACCAATGATAGTAATCACACCTAAAGGGCCTATTGAGGCAAATCAAATGACACGTAGATTGACATTAACAATCATGGGAAGAGAATTTGGAGCTACTGCTATAATATTAGAGGCAAGCAGTATAGATCTGATCCTTGATATGTCGTGGTTAAGAAAGGCAAAGGCCATTATAGCATGTGGTAGGGGTACTGTAGAACTCACCAGCCCTAACAGAGAAAGATTTCAGGTCCAAATTGCAGTAACCACCTCTTCTAAACGGGCGATATACTTTATAGCGGAGGAGTTTGTTGGTGACAACATCCGGGTGGTTAGAGATTTTCCAGATGTCTTTCTAGAGGAGTTACCAGGGATGTCACCAGATAGGGAAGTTGAGTTTGTCATTGATCTTTTGCCTGGAACTACCCCTATTTCTAAATGGCCATACAGGATGTCCGTAGAAGAGTTAAAGGAGCTTAAGAAGCAGCTAACAGAGTTGCAAGAGGCTAGGTACATTCGTCCGAGTTCCTCACCTTGGGGAGCGTCAGTTCTATTTGTACAGAAGAAGGATGGTTCGCAACGGATGTGTGTGGATTATAGATCACTTAATGATGTTACTGTGAAGAACAAGTATCCATTACCCCGTATTGAGGATTTATTTGATCAGATGAGAGGTGCTAGGGTATTCTCGAAGATTGATCTTCGATCGGGATACCATCAAATGAAAATTAGACCATCGAATATTCCTAAGACGACTTTCTCAACTCGATATGGATTATATGAGTTCACTGTTATGTTGTTTGGATTAACCAATGCACCAGCTTATTTTATGAATTTGATGAATAAGGTGTTTATGGAGTATTTGGACAGATTCGTCGTGGTGTTCATCGACGATATTCTTATCTATTCTAAGAGTGAAAGTGACCATGAAGAACATCTAAGGTTGGTGCTACAGAAGCTACAAGATAATCAACTCTACGCCAAGTTTAGCAAGTGCGAGTTTTGGATTGACAAGGTGCCATTCCTGGGACATATTATTTCTAATGGAGGAATAGCAGTGGACCCTACTAAAGTAAAGGTGATAATGGAATGGAGCGTGCCCACTACCGTCACTGAGATTCGGAGTTTCTTGGGGCTTGCAGGATATTATCGGAGATTTATTGAAGGATTCTCTAAGATTGCCAAGCCTATGACCTCGCTTCTGGAAAAGGGAAGAAAATTTAAGTGGGATGAGAAATGCCAAGACAGCTTTGATCTACTGAAGAAGAGATTGATGTCGCCCTCAGTGTTGGTTATGCCGGATCTACAGAAGGGATTTGACATTTATTGTGATGCATGTGGCCAAGGATTAGGATGTGTGCTCATGCAAGAAGGACATGTGATTGCCTACGCGTCTCGTCAGCTGCGGAAACATGAATTGAACTACCCCACTCATGATTTGGAACTGGCAGCCGTTGTGCATGCGCTTAAAATTGGAGACATTATATCATGGGAACTAAGTGTCAAGTGTACACGGATCATAAGAGTTTGAAGTACATATTTACTCAGAAGGATCTCAACCTTAGGCAACGCCGTTGGTTGGAGCTTATTAAGGATTATGATTTGGAGATTCACTACCACCCAGGCAAGGCAAATTTGGTTGCAGATGCCTTGAGTCAGAAGGAACACGTTCATTCCGCTATTGTTGTCCAGCTACCCGATGAATTAGCAAAGGATTTTGAGAGACTCAACCTGGGAATTGTTACTCATATGGAAGGAGTTACCATTGAATTGGAACCTACCTTGGAGCAAGAAATTCGTAAAGGTCAAGTTGGTGTTGCAAAAATCCAAGAGATTAAGGATCTGATTATGGAGGGTAGAGTTCCGGAATTCACGGAGGATGAGCAGGGTACTATATGGTTCAAGGATCGGATATGTGTTCCAGAGATTGATAGCCTTCGTGAGACTATATTGAAAGAAGCCCATGATTCTGATTACTCTATCCACCTTGGTAGCACTAAGATGTATCAGGATTTGAAGCAAAAGTATTGGTGGTATGGGCTGAAAAGAGATGTTGCTGCATATGTGGCTAAGTGTGATGTGTGTTAAAGAGTCAAGGCCGAACATCAAAGACCAGCTGGACTATTGCACCCGCTTAAATACCCGAGTGGAAATGGGAATAAATTGGTATGGATTTCATTGTTGGACTACCCCGCACTCCTGCAGGATATGACTCTATTTGGGTGATTATGGACAGATTGACAAAAGTGGCTCATTTCATACCTGTGAGGACTAATTACACGGGAGCCAAGCTAACAGAATTGTATATGACTCGGATAGTTTGTCTACATGGAGTGCCTAAGAAGATCGTGTCTGATCGAGGATCACAGTTTACTTCTTGATTTTGGAGAAGTTGCATGAAAGCTTGGATACACAGTTGAATTTCAGTTTGGCCTACCATCCTCAGGCATGATGGACAGATAGAGAGGACTAACCAAGTACTGGAGGATATGTTAAGAGCTTGTGCTCTTAAACATGGTGGAAGTTGGGATAAAAGCTTACCGTTTGCGGAGTTCTCTTATAATAATAGCTACCAGGCCAGTCTGAAGATGTCACCGTTTGAGGCTCTATATGGCAGAAAATGTAGGACTCCACTGTATTGGGATCAAACTGGTGAAAGGCAGTTCTTTTGGCCTGAACTTATTCAAGAGGCAGAAGAACAAGTGCGAATCATAAGAGAGAACTTGAGAATTGCACAATCAAGGCAAAAGAGCTACGCTGATAATAGAAGAAGACTACTGGAGTTTAAGGAGGGTGATCACGTGTATCTGAAGGTGTCACCGATCCGGGGTATGAGGAGATTTAAAGTTAAAGGAAAGTTATCCCCTCGCTTTATTGGACCCTTCTTGATCTTAAAGCGAGTGGGAGAAATTGCATATCAGCTAGCGCTACCCGATCACCTGGCAGAAGTACATGATGTATTCCACGTGTCACAACTAAAGAAGTGCCTCAGGGTTCCTGAGGAGCAGCTACTAGTGGAAGACCTTAGTGTTCATGATGACCTGACTTATGCTGAGTACCCTATCAAGATTCTTGACACTTTGACTCGAGTTACAAGAAATAAGGTTATAAAGATGTGCAAAGTACAATGGAGTCACCATGGTGAAGATGAAGCTACTTGGGAGAGAGAAGAAGAGCTTCGCATAGATTTTCCCCATCTTTTCCATGGTCCTTCCTAAATCTCGAGGACGAGATTCTTGTTAAGGGGGGTAGGATTTGTAATACCCATATTGTAAAACCTAATAAAGGAGAGTTGCTTCCTTAATCGTTTTGCATTTCACTCACTACAACATGAAAGCATCTTATGTAAGTCAACAAATAACTAATAAAAATATATTCTAAGCATCATGTTGGAGTTTTTTTGTGTGCATTGAATAATAATAATAGTGAAATTAATAAGAATATAGTAATGATTTGAGAATTTAGATTTGTCCCAAAAGCACAATTTAGGAAATTGAGAACGACATAGAAAAGGAAAAGAGAAGAAATATTGTATAGAATAAAATAAAGGTGTAAATAATTTAAATTATCCCAGGATATGTATAAAATAAACATCTTAATGTGAAGACAAATTTGTCACCAAGATTTGGATTCAAATTGGAATTTAAGTTTGAAAATAAAATGGAAAAGAAAAAATAGCAAAGGATAAAAGAAAAACAGAATTGTCGGGTACCATAATTAGGGGTACCCCCAACACTCCTAATCACGGCTGGTAAACACCCTCAGACCAGCTGGCGGGCGCGGTTCAAGTCAAGGCTTCGTCTACCCAAGGGACGCGACCTCACCCGAGCCCAGCCTCGGGCTGGAGCAGTAGTCCCAGACAAGTTCACGCCTCACCCGAGGGCCTCCTCAGGCAGCGGGCACCTCCTCGGCTCTCCCGAAGCCCAGCTTGGGCTGGCTTCGTTGTGAAGCAACCTTGGCTGGACCGTCTCACCAACCGACCGCTTCGCAGGCGCATTTAATGCAGGGGACGCCTGACGCCGTATCCTAACACACGCGCCTCAGTCGGCCAGGCCGAAGTGACCACAGTCACTTCGCCCCTCTCTTTTACTGTCCGATATGACAGGAAAACAGCGCCGCTCGCCCCGCTCCGACTGCCGTGCCAACCACCTAGGCGAAGACTGACAACAAGTCACGATCAACCACCGAGTTCGGCCTCAGACGCAACAGGAAGCTCCGCCTCGCCCGACCTCAGGCTTTGGCCTCGGGAGGAGGTCTCCGCCTCGCCCGACCCCCGGACTCGGCCTCGGGAGGAGGTCTCCGCCTCGCCCGACCCCTGGACTCGGCCTCGACCTCAGTCTCGGGAGGAATCGCGTCCTCGCCCGACCCCGGCCTCGGCCTCAAGAGAAGACTTCGCCTCGCCCGACCTTGGGCTCGGACCGACCGCGCCAACAGGGGATACATCATTACCCTATCCCTAGCCAGCTCAGGCTACAAGGAACAAGACCAGCGTCCCATCTGGCTTACCCCGGCGATGGGTAATGATGGTGTCGCGCGTGCAACCATGACGCCGGTGGCTCTCAACCCCTTATGGTAGCAAGGAGATGTCAGCAGGATCCTTGCCGCACTGCCAGCTGTGCTCCTACAGGGTTCAGACGCTTCTCTGACAGCCACGCTACCACGTGTACAGGGCTCAAGCTCTCCTCCGACATCCACGATGGCATGTACACGCTGCTAGGGCATCTCTCTGCCGGACACGTTAGCTCATAGCTACACCCCTATTGTACGTCTGGACCCTCTCCTTATGTCTATAAAAGGGAGGTCCAGGCCCATCCTGGAGGGGGGTTCGCGCGAGGGAAGGAGCGGACGAATAGGCTCCCACTCTCTGCCTCACTCTCCCTCACACGACGCGCTTGTAACCCCTACTACGAGCGGCACCCCTGGTGCTGGATAATACAAGGCTTCCCCCACCTCTTGTGTTCCATCCCGCGCCAACCCATCTGGGTAGGGGCATGCAGCGGTTTCACTCGTCGGTCCAGGGACCCCCCGGGTCCGAAACGCCGACAGTTGGCGCGCCAGGTAGGGGCCTGCTGCGTGTTGACGAATACCTTCCCGTTGAGTTCCAGATGGGGAGTCTTCAGCAACCTCTTCAGCCTAGGACGGTGCTCCGCTTTGGGAGTCTCGAGTTCATGTCCCTCGACGGCAGCTACGACATGGTACTCCTCCCCTCGCGGCGCGACGACAGCGACGATCTTTGACTCGCCCGGCGGTGGAGAGCTCGGCGACAGCATCTCCCCGCGGCAGAAGAGGAGCACTCCGGTCGTCCCCGCCACCCTCCTCGCTGGAGGAGGTGGAGACGGGGCAACCATGGCCACCCAGGAGGCGGCACCTTGTCGGTTGTCGCACCAGAACGAGTCAACAACGCCGGCACTCCCCCGGGGGACATGCCAGGCATTGTCCTCGCACCTGAGACGACGGCGGGTGTCACTTCCCCGCAACGTGTCAACCCCAAGCGGACTGATGACGCCAGCACCCTCGCAAAGGATCTGCTGGGCGTTACCCTCGTACCTGAGATGACGGTGTGCTCCGCCCCCGACGCGACTTCACCATCGTCCATCAACCAAGAGGTACCGTCCATTTTCCATCCCGAAATGCTATCATTCGCCCCTCGAAAGGCCATAAAATCCCAGGTCTTGGCAGACTTCCTAGCTGAGTGGACTGACACCCAGTTGCTGACAACTTCAATCCAACCCGAGATTTGGACCATGTACTTCGATGGGTCACTCATGAAAACAGGGGCAGGCGCTGGCTTGCTCTTTGTTTCACCCCTCGGAAAGCATCTCCGCTACGTCATACGCCTCTATTTTCTGGCATCAAACAACATGGCCGAGTACGAGGCTCTGGTTAACGGGCTGCGCATCGCCATCGAGCTAGGGGTCTGGCGCCTCAATGCTCGTGGCGACTCGTAGCTTGTCATCGACCAAGTCATGAAGAATTCCCACTGTCGTGACCGGAGGATGGAAGCCTACTGCGACGAAGTCCGGTGCCTGGAGGACAAGTTCTACGGGCTGGAGCTCAACCACATCGCCCGACGGTACAACGAGACTGCGGATGAGCTGACGAAGATAGCCTTGGGGCGGACAACGGTTCCTTCGGACGTCTTCTCCAGAGACCTACATCAACCATCCGTCAAGATCGATGACACACTCGAGCCTGAGGAAGCCTCGGCCCAGCCCGAGGTACCCTCGCCCGAGCCCGAGGAGGCCTCGGCCGAGCCCAAGGTACCCTCGGCCATCGAGGAGGAGGCCTTGCCCGTCGAGGGGGAACAGAATGGGGTCACACCAGATCCGAACTGGTAGACCCCGTACCTGGAATATCTCCTCCGAGGAGAGCTTCCCCTCGACAAGGCCAAAGCTTGGCGACTGGCTCGGCGCGCCAAGTCGTTCGTTTTGCTGGGTGATGAAATGGAGCTCTATCACCGCAGCCTCTCGGGCATCCTCCAACGATGCATATCCATCGCCCAAGGATGAGAGCTGTTGCAAGAAATACACTCGGGGGCTTGCGGCCACCATGCAGCACCTCGAGCCCTCGTGGGAAATGCCTTTCGACAAGGTTTCTATTGGCCAACCGTGGTGGCCGACGCCGCTAGGATTGTTCGCTCCTGCCGGGGATGTCAATTCTACGCAAAGCGGACACGCCTGCCTGCTCAGGCCCTACAGACGATACCCATCACCTGACCGTTTGCTGTGTGGGGTCTAGACCTCGTCGGTCCCTTGCAGAAGGCACCCGGGGGCTTCTCGCACCTGCTGGTCGCCATCGACAAATTCTCCAAGTGGATCGAGGTCCGACCCTAGACCAGCATCAGGTCCGAGCAGGCGGTGGCGTTCTTCACCAACATCATCCATCGATTCGGGGTCCCAAACTCCATCATCACCGACAATGGCACGCAGTTCACCGAGAAAAAGTTCCTGGACTTCTGCGACGACCACCACATCCAGGTGGAAAGCTCACCCCATGACGAATGGGCAGGTGGAGCGTGCCAACGGTATGATTTTGTAGGGGCTCAAACCGAGGATCTACAACGACCTCAACAAATTCGGCAAGCGGTGGATGAAAGAGCTACCCTCGGTAGTCTGGAGTCTGAGGACGACGCCGAGCCGCGCCACGGGTTTCTCGCCGTTTTTTCTAGTCTATGGGGCCGAGGCCGTCCTCCCCACGGACTTAGAATACGACTCCCCGAGGACCAGGACGTACGACGACCAAAGCAACCAAATCAGCCGAGTGGACTCGCTGGACCAGCTCGAAGAGGCTCGCGACGTCGCCTTACTACATTCGGCACGGTACCAGCAGTCGCTGCGACGCTACCACGCCCGAAGCGTTCGACCCCGAGGCTTCCAAGTGGGAGACTTGGTGCTTCGTCTGTGACAGGACACCCGAGGGCGCCACAAGCTCACTCCTCCCTGGGAAGGGCCCTTCATCATCGCTAATATTTTGAAGCCCAGAACATACAAGCTAGCCAATGACTAGGGCAAGGTCTACAGCAACCTTGGAACATCCAACAGCTACGTCGCTTCTACCTTTAAGATGTTTTAAGTCGTTCATGTACCTCGTATTCTTTACATACACAAAGTCTAACCGTCAAGGAAGGGTCGGCCTTTCCTCAGCAAAACCCGACCCTCCCTCGGGGGCTAGAAGGGGGGAACCCCCTCTGCGTCAAAATTTTCCTCGGAAATTTTTTTTCTACCAAAACGACCTTTCGTGCTTTCGACTTCTGTATCGATAGCGGGATCCTAAAAACGACGAGAGTACATGTAAGCGGCAAGGCCGACCGAGCCGAGGGACTCCTACGCCTCTGGGATACGGATACCCCACTCGTCACCTTCCACGAAAAGTAACTCTCGCTCGGACAAGTGGTTCTGCTACCAACAAACAAGTCATGGCGCACGAAATAAGAGGAAAGAAAACACAGCTTTATGATACGACGATGAAAGTGTTTAGGCCTCGGCGGCCACAAAGAACACATGCATGCTACAAATAAACTGCTCCAGCAGGATCAAGCATCGGCAGGGGAAGCAGCTGCACCCTCGGTGCCGTTTCTGCCTTCGGCGAGGTCTGGCCCAGCCTCAGACGACGACGCGGGCGGAAGGATCTCCACCTCGAAGGAGGAGGCCAGCACCGCGCTCGAGCCCTCGGCGGCCGCGTCAAGCCTCTGGACCTCGGCTAAGGCGGCCTCGTCATCGTCGGGTAGACAGTACCCCTCGCTGACCCGCTCCAAGTCCACGTCGTAGTGGGAAGCGAGCACGGCAAATGCCCACCTAACGCCGTGGTGTAGCGCCCCCCGGAGTCTGCTGCGCACATGGCCGCCCAAGCCCCGCAGATGACTCTAGGGGGAGCTACCCGAGGGGACGTCGTCAAGGTCAAAGGCTCGGCAAAAGCCTGAGATAGCCTCGGACATAGCCACACGGTCGGCCTTATTCTACTCAGCCACCTGGGCGTGCGCCTTGACGGACTCATCAAGAGTCGTCTCGAGCTCTGCAGATAGCCGATCAAAATTCTTCAGACATGAGTTGAAAAATGAAGCTGAATCAAAGTGGCAAAGCAGGTGAAACATACCTTCGGCCCGGGCACGCTCTTGCGAGGCCACGACTTGGGCCGACTGGGCAGATCCGACGCCCACAGCCAGGTCCACCGCAAGGGCCCCGGCCCGAGCAGACACCTCGGCCAGCTGACCCTCAAGGGCCTCAGCCCGGCCTGCGGCCTGGGCAGCCTGGCTCCGAGATTGGTCCCGCTCGTCGATGGCCTGGCCAAGCTCCAGCTGCCGCTGCTGTGCCTCCGTCCGTGCCAACGCCGCCTCCGCCCGCGCCGCCGCTGCCTCCGCCTTTAGATCATCGCAAAGCAGCCGAAGGTCCGCTAGCTCGGTGCACTGTTGGGCAAGGCGCTCATTAGCCTGGGCAAGCGTGGCCCTCTGGGACCGCAGCGAACCCTAGATGCCGCTCTCACGGCGGATGAACAGCAACTTGGCGGTGCTTACACCCGCCAGTTCCTGAGCAAGGAAGACAAGGTATTACAAAGAATGCCTTGGCCACGCAAGGTATGCACCTGAAATCCTTACTTGGAGGACCCTGGGAACGTCCTTGGAAAGGATCTCCATGGTCGACCGAAGCGACCCCATGGCCGCCTCGGCATACTCGCGGAGCTCATCCCGAGACTGCTCCTCCTGCTCATCGTTGAGGACAAGGAGGGGTTTCGAGGCGCCGTGACTCCAGAACCGGAACGCCTGCCCACACCACTCATTGGGGTTGCGTTGCGCGGTGATGAGGACGCCGCCCCCCGAGAAGGGCCGCGGTGTTGTGCGCTCCTTCGCCAAGGCATCGGGTTCCCCTGCGGACAACACGTCGGGCACCCTCGCCACCGACGCGCTGGGCTCCCCCTCGACTAAGGTGGCGGGATTCCGGTTGCCGACCTCGGCAACAGCGTTAGCCCCCTCCTCAGGGCTAGGAACGGGGAGGTCGGGGACGACCGCGAGCGGCGACGCCCCAACCATCCCGACGTCGGGGGCAGTGGACGGCTCCGCGGGCGAATCAGCAACGACCGCGGCAGGAGTCGACGCCGGCACCGGTGACATGTCAGGCAGGCTCGGGGCCACGACCGCGTCAGCAGCCCCCCCGCCTCGACGACCGCCCCGACGAAGGGGTCGGCCTAGGAGGCTTGCTCCATGGCAGCTCATGCCGCCTGGGCCCCCCGCTCGAGAGCATCCTGTGCGGAGGCCAGCCAACCGACATGTCCCGCCGTAGCACCGGCTGCAGAAGCCGGCACCATCTTAAGGGCCTTCGTGGGGGTCAGGCCGGTTAGACCCTGCCTTCGCTTGCTGAAAGGAAGAAAGAAAGCAAGTTCTAGACACGCGACGAAAGAAGCCAAAACAGAGGCATTCTTAGACACTTACCCGCTCCGGACCAAGGCCAATCGTGCCTGCGGGGAGGCCCCTCGAGCCTCGGTCCCCACGGGCGCTGTCAATGGTTGCCCCGCTACCGAATTCGGCGCCGCTCCCACCTCGGGCGCCTGAGGCACCGAAGGAGCAGCCTGCCCAGGCATCGCCGCAGCGGCCGGAGGGTCGACCTCCTGCACAGCCGGCACGGGCGCTTGCCCCTGGAGGACAGAGGGGTCGGCCTGACTCCTCGGAGTCAACACAGCCACCTCGACCAAGGAGTCAGGTGCCCCCTCGGCCTGCCTCCGCTCCTCGGACGGGGACCCCGATGTCTCGGTCTCGGGCACTGATGGAACCAGCCCACTTGGAGGCTGGCACGACAACCCCTGGCCCGGCCCCGGGTCTGGGCTGAGGCCAAGTTGGGCCACCATGTCATCATCCTCGTCATCATCATCGTCATCATCGTCGTTGGGCGTCTCCGACGACGGCTCCCTCGGGAGCCCGTCCCTCTCTTGTCTCCGACGACGCTTCTCCAAGGCGTCCCGAGCTCGCATCCGCTCGCGAGCCCGAGCCTTCTCCGCGTCCTTCTTCTTCTTCTCCTCCGCGGCAACCCTCCGCGCGGCTCGGTCCACCACGTCCTCCGGGACCCGCGGCGGGGCGGATTTATAAAAACTTAACCCCTGGAAGAGCAAAGATCCCAACAGTGGGAATCAGAGGCAACTCGGTGCAGTACGGGAGAAGGATCAGATACTTACTAGGGAAACATACCCATGGTCGGGACGCATCGCAGGCTGGGTAAGGGCGCCGGCCTCCAGCCTCCCTACCGTACCCGCTACCCGCCTGCGGAGGTTGTCGTCTGGGAGGGAGGCCGAGGACATCTGCGAGCCCTCTAGATCGACCCCCGATCTCATCTCCGAGAGCTGCAACCGCCGCTCTGCCATAGGGAGCACCCTCTTGCGATGGATGGCGGCAACAACCCCCACAGCGGTAAGGCCCCCATCTCGTAACTTCTGCAAAGCCTGCAGAATAGGCTGGAGCTTCTCCTGTTTCTCGTGTGTGGCACCCCAGCGCCAGTTGCTGCCGGCGGCGGTCACCACTTGCTGAGAAAACGACGGAAGCCTCCTGTCATCGTTCCGGAGATAAAACCATCAGCGCTGCCACCCCTTGTTCGAAGACACAAGGATGGCAGGGATGTACTGCTGCGCGCGCCCCTGCCTCAGCTGGAGAGTGCAGCCACCGGCCCGCACCGCCATACGGACCTTCTTCGCATCTGTCGTCAAGGCGAAGAGCTCTGCGGAGAAGAGGTGGGTCCACAGATCCTAGTGAACCTCAATCCCCAGGAAACCCTCACAAACCGCCGCGAAGATGGCCGCTTGCACAATGGAGTTGGGGTTGAGGTTGTGCAGCTCCACCCTGTAGTGGTGCAGGAGCGCCTGCATAAAGCGGCTCGCTGGCACTCCAAACCCCCGCTCATGGAAGGGGATGAAGCTAACTACATACCCCGGCGGCAGGGAAGGGACGGCCTCGCTCGGGGCCATCCACTCTGACTGCGCCCCACCAGAGAGGGGACAGAGCAGACCATCGGCAACGAGGGTGTCAGCGTCTCAGACCCGGGGGGGTCCCTTGGACTGACCAGTGAAATCGCTACGTGCCCCTGCCCAGATGGGTTGGTGCGGGATGGAACACAAGAGGTGGGACAAGCCTTGTATTATCCTGCACCACGGGTGCCGCTCGTAGTAGGGGTGCCGCTTCCCTCGCGCGAACCCCCCTCATGGTGGCCCTGGACCTCCCTTTTATAGAGGCAAGGAGAGAGTCCAGACGTACAACGGGGGGCGTAGCTATGCGCTAACGTGTCCAGCAGTGGAGTGCCTAAGCCCTGTGTACATGCCAACGTGGCCGTTGGGGGAGAGCTTGGGCCCTATACATGTGATGGCGTGGCCGCTGGAGGAGCGCCTGAGTCCTGTAGGAGCACAGTTGGCAGCGTGGCGAGGATCCTGCTGACGTCTCCTTGCTGTCGTAAGGGGCTGAGAGCCACCGGCGTCATGGTGCACGCGGGGCACCATCATTACCCGTCGCCGGGGTAAGCCAGATGGGACGCCGGTCTTATTCCTTGTAGCCTGAGCAGGCTAGGAATAGGGAAATGATGTATCCCCTGTTAGCGCGGTCGGTCCGAGCCCAGGGTTGGTCGAGGCGAAGACTTCTCTTGAGGCCGAGGCCGGGGTCGATCGAGGACGCGATTCCTCCCAAGACTGGGGTCGAGGCCGAGTCCGGGGGTCGGGCGAGGCGGAGACCTCCTCCCGAGGCCAGAGCCTGAGGTTAGGCGAGGCAAAAACTTCCTCCCGAGGCCGGAGCATGAGGTCGGGCAAGGCGGAACTTCCTGTTGCGCACGAGGCTGAACTCGGTGGTTGATCGTGACTTGTTGTCAGTCGTTGCCAGGGTGGCTGACATGGCAGTCGGAGCGGAGCGAGCGGCGCTATTTTCCTGTCATATCGGACAGTGAACAAGTGGGGCGAAGTGACTGCGGTCACTTTGGCCTGCCCGTCTGAGGCGCGTGTGTTAGGATACGGCGTCAGGCATCCCCTGCATTTAATGCGGCTGCGAAGCGGTCGGTTGGTGAGGCGGTCTGGCCAAGGTTGCTTCACAATGAAGCCTGCCCGAGCCGGGCCTTGGGAGAGCCGGGGGGCGCCCGCTGCCTGAGGAGGCCCTCGGGCGAGGCGTGAACTCGTCTGGGACTACTGTTCCAACCCGAGGCTGGGCTCGGGTGAGATCGCGTCCCTCGGGTAGACGAAGTCTTGGCTTGAACCGCACCCGTCAGTTGGTCTAAGGGTATTTACCAGCCATGATTAGGCGCGTTGGGGGTACCCCTAATTATGGTACCCGATAGTAGCCCTCGAGCCTCGAAGGGAGTGATGGTACTCGCTTGGAGGCTTTTGCCGCATTTTCGGTGAGGGGACCAGCCTTTCTCGATTTTTGCCTTTTCTGGTGGGTGCGTGCGAGCGCACCCGCCGGGTGTAGCCCCCGAGGCCTCGGAGGAGTGGTTTGGCTCCTCTGAGGTCTGAATGCTTTTCGTGGTGCTTCGGCCGGTCTGATCGTTCCCTCATGCGGCCCGGCCATAGCCCGGGTGCGTGGTCGGGTTCCAAGTTATCAAGCTGGTTTGTTGACGCTGTCAACAGTTTTGGCCGTAGCCGGGTGCGAGAGCAGCCCCCGAGCCTCTGCACGGGGCGAGAGGACGATCAAGGACTTTCCCGACTTTTATTATACGCCCCTGCGTCACCTTTCCGCAAGGAGGAGGGGGGGGGAAAGCGCCATGTTGCCCTCGGAGGGCGCCGAACATGGTGTTTCCAGCGAGCTGCTAACGGGTGATCTGAGTGGACGCCCGTGCCCCGTTCGTTAGGGGTCGGCTGGTGCCCCAGAGGCGCGCTCCAAAAGTACCTGCGGGTGATTTGCCGTGTCCAGACCCCTTCGACAGGGTCCGAGGGCTCGTGCCTCTCTCTGGTGGGATTCCGTTACAAATCGTTCTCGCCGGTCTCAGAAATGTCCTAGGGTACCTCGGGAGCGTAGCCCGAGCCTCGGCTATGTATCAAACGTACCCAGAGTCATCCCTCACTCTGCGTGCTCTGGGGCGACTGTCGAACCCTTCTGAGGGGCCAGCCTACGAACCCCTGATCAGTAGTGGGCGCGGAGCCCGAGCGCTCTGGGGCGGCTGTCGAACCCTTCCGAGGGGCCAGCCTTCGAACCCTTGACCAGTAATGGGCTTAAGGTCCGAGTGCTCTGGGGCGGCTGTCGAAACCCTCCCGAGGGGCCAGCCTTCGAACCCCTGATCAGTAGGAGGGCTCGGGGCCCGCTTCCTTCACCGAGAAGGATCCTTTCCACAACATCCCCTTTCCCGGTCCCTGTAGCAAGAGAGAGAGAGAGAGAGAGGAGAAGGGGAAGGATATGAATTTAAATAAGGTGGCACACCTTTTTTGACGCGGTCATTATGGCGAAGGCGAAGCGATGCCCGCCTCGCCTGCCAGAGGTGTCGCCTGCTCCGCTGGGGAGTTAATGCGGCGGGATGGGCGATTCGTGTGGCGCCCGTTACGCGTGCGAGCCGTTCGAGGAACGGGGCACGGGCGCGTCGTCTTCATGCCATGGGGGAGGGCTCTTCCGTCGCTTCAGGAGGGGACGCGAGCCTGCAGGCGACTTGACCGCTGCTTCCGCTCGTCGGCCGCTGCAGTTACTGCCGGCCCACTTTTGACCATGCCAACCGTCGTGCCTACCCCGTGGCTGACTGACCCATCGCCGTCGCCTTTAATTGGCACTGTTGGGTCATGCGCAGGGCTACCTCGAGTTGCGGTACTAGTTCCACAGTCGAGAAGGCGCAACATTGGCGCGAGTGGCGGTGTAGCTTCTTGCACGTCGTAACCGGCGCGCCGGTTACATGACATGCGGGCCCGCTTCCTTTGCTCTGGTCCACCGGATGTGGTCGAAGCCGAAAGGGTGCACAGTTGCGGTGCAGTTGGATGCCTGTCGTGTGGCAGTCCACCCTTTCGACCACCGGTTTCTGCGAAGATGGGAGAGCGCTTGTAATCGCGGGACGGTTACATGCCTCGCGTGCGGTGGTTCACCTTCCTCGTGCTTCAGATCAGCTCGTATGACGTGTGGGTCCCAGCCCCCGTGTCGTAGGGGGAGAACCCTGGAGGATGTTAGTGGGGATTTCGCCCGTGACGCTAAGGGGTGCAAGAGAGGAGGTCTGCCTATAAAAGGGGGATCGATCCCCTAGGCAGTGGCCATGCCTTCGTTCTCCCCTCATGCAGTGCGCCCTTTCGCCTTTTGAGGCCCCGAATGGGGTGCTCCAGTGCCGCCTTACTCTTGCTGTCGTTGGAGGAGTGCAGCCTCGTGGAGATCGGCACCTTTCAGCCATCGCTCGGCTTCAAGGATTTTTGTTGTGCAGCCCGACCGCATTCTGAAAGGGAATTAGGCTTTCTCCTAGTCCCTAATTAATTTTGGTGGTTGAATTGCCCAACACAAATATTTGGACTAACTAGTTTGCTCTAGTGTATAAGTTATACAGGTGCCAAAGGTTCACACTTAGCCAATAAAAAGACCAAGTATTGGGTTTAACAAAAGAGCAAAGGGACAACCGAAGGCACCTCTGGTATGGCGCACCGGACTGTCCGGTGTGCCACCAGACATGTCCGGTGCTCCAAGGAAAGGTGGCCTCCGGAACTCGCCAGCCTCGGGAATTCATCTCAGCTGCTCTGCTATAATTCACCAGACTGTCCGGTGTAACAGCGGGGCAACGGCTACTTCTGGCGCCAACGGCTACCTGCGACGCATTAAATGCGCGCCAGCGCGCGCAGAGGTCAGGCACGCCCATGCTGGCACACCGGACAATCTACAGTGCATGTCCGGTGCGCCACCGGACATCAAGGCGGGCCCAGAAGTCAGAACTCCAACGGTCGGAACCCAACGGCTTTGGTGACGTGGCTGGCGCACCGGACTGTCCGGTGTGCACCGGACTGTCCGGTGCACCAAACGACAGCCAGCCTGCACCAAACGGCTAGTTTGGTGGTTGGGGCTATAAATACCCCCAACCACCCCACATTCAAGTCATCCAAGTTTTCCACTTCTCAACTACTTACAAGAGCTCTAGCATTCAATTCTAGACACACTCAAGAGATCAAATCCTCTCCCAAATTCCACACAAAGCTTTAGTGACTAGTGAGAGAGATTTGCTTGTGTTCTTTCGAGCTCTTGCGCTTGGATTGCTTTCTTCTTTCTTGATTCTTTCTTGCGATCAAACTCACTTGTAATTGAGGCAAGAGACACCAATCTTGTGGTGGTCCTTGTGGGAACTTTGTGTTCCAAGTGATTGAGAAGAGAAAGCTCACTCGGTCCGAGGGACCGTTTGAGAGAGGGTAAGGGTTGAAAGAGACCCGGCCTTTGTGGCCTCCTCAACGGGGAGTAGGTTTGGAAGAACCGAACCTCGGTAAAACAAATCCGCGTGTCACACTTCTTATTCGCTTGCGATTTGTTTTGCGCCCTCTCTCGCGGACTCAATTATATTTCTAACGCTAACCCAGCTTGTAGTTGTGATTATTTTTGAGAATTTCAGTTTCGCCCTATTCACCCCCCTCTAGGCGACTTTCAATTGGTATCAAAGCCCGGTGCTTCATTAGAGCCTAACCGCTCGAAGTGATGTCGGGAGATCACACCAAGAGGGAGATGGAGACCGGCGACAAGCCCACTACGAGCCAAGGGAGCACTTCATCGGAAGAGTCCCGCACCAAGAGGAAGGAGAAGAAGAAGGACTCCTCCAAACGGAAGGAGAATGTGACAGAACCTCCCAAGTAATTAGGCCCACCTACAGTTGTCCTTGTCCAACGGACCTCAGACAACCCTACAGGTGCCCTTGAACTACTTGACAAGCTCGGTATCTTTCCTTACCTTTCCAGGAACGTCTCACCCGTCTTGCAGACATTACAGAACATCGGAGATAAAGAAATGCGGAAGCGATTACATAACTTACATTTATTAAAAAGTAAGACCATGTTGTTTATTATAGACCAGGAATATATAACGAGTGCAGAGTAATATTATTACACATACCAAGGGAGGCAAAAACTCCTCCCGACAGTTATTACACAAGAAGTCTTAATGGAGGATCCTTTCCTCCCGCACTTCACTCTTGCTTTTCTTCATTAGGAACCACCTTAGTACAGAAGCAACAGAACTCTGCTGCTTCCTCACCTAAAAACAACAAGGGGATAAAGCCTGAGTATGGAATTACTCAGCAAGTCTTACCCGACTAAGGAAAAGACTCTCAAGGGTATGTTGGATAAATAGGAATCAAGGAGAGGCTTTAGCAAGAATCAACTTAGATACTTTTGCAGAAATAGCTTACTAAGGTGAGTCCTTACTTTCAATCTTTTAATGCCATGTTAAGTATTAATAGACTCTGTTTGCCTCTAGTCTAATTTCATCATTTCATCAGTACAACATCATTTTTATCCATACTGTTCACATCCTAACTCTAGGTTGCAGGGAAGTGACCAAGTCTTCATAACCGCGAAGGTACGGCAATCCGAATCGATTATACTCAGCTGAGGATCTCCAATCACACGACATATGTAGCACTTAACCCTTGCATATGTCAACCCGCCACCGGGGTTCTTAAGACCAGATCAGGTTCACGCAAACCGAGAGCACAGATACACCACTGTCCAGCCTCTTGCCACGGTGGGTACACGCTACTCCCGCCACCGCTCCATGCCCATTTCGTGTTATCTTATTCTGGCCTTAGTCTGCCCGAGGCAAGGCTTACCCATGACGAGGCATGTGACCAGTTAAAGGGTCCTCGATCAGCACGCCTACATACACATTCAATCCTTAATCAACCTGGGTAGAACATCACCTGTTCCTAACCCAAGTCTTGATTTAAGTACTTCCATCCTTAGGATTGTTTCTGTTCCTTAGGATGAAAAGAGCATCACAGGGAACTTTGCAGTAAGATCCCATCATTGCTCCAAAAGAAAATATTCTTGCAGGTAGAAGTCATCTTTCCTCAGGATAACCCCTGAGCTAGGCAGTACAGCAAAAGACAACCTCTATCCACAAGACCTAAGCAGGGCTAAGCATTTTTGTAAAACAATTTTGATACTTCACCAGAAGTATCCATAAAGGTGTGGATATCAAGGAAAGCAATGCATCAAAGGGTTCCAAGCAATTCCTATGAACTTAATGCACATTTCACTTGACTTAAAGTGTGCGAAAAGTATTTAAAAACACAAGGAAAAGGGTTGCATGCACCGGGGCTTGCCTTTGTTAACAGGTGAGTCTAGCTCGGATCTGCAAATATCAAAGTAGAAGCAGTTGCCTGCTTGAGAATCCGAGGGTGGTGGTGTCCTTTCTTCGGTGATTTCCTCTTCTTCTTCACATTCTAATCATAACCATACAGATGTATAAGAATGGATGCCATGGGATGCTCATGAGGGTGCAAAGATAATATAAACTTATTATCTAAGCCTTGAATACAACTTTCCTTCACGGTACTCCGAGAACTTAGGGTTTCCGGAGTCAGTGAAGGAGTTCATAGGGCAGGGGGGGTGTTTTGGGGTTTGGTGATCAAACAAGGTCCAAATCAACCCAAATTCTACCCAAGGCTTCTAAATAATATGAGGAACTCATATAAAAATTTTGAGCATTTTTGGGATTACAACTTATCTTTTAAAAATCCAAAACTACTACTTTTAACTACTTTAAATGCCTTAAAATTCCTTATTTAACCTAAAAATCACAAAACTATTTTTATTAAATTCTAAGGAAAATAAGAAGTCTAGGAAAATTGGTTTCACAATTTTACGATTTTTCTATCATTTTCTATGGATTTCCAAAGCTGGACAGAAAAAGAAAAGAGAAAAGAGGAAATAGTGTTGGGCCAAAATCGGTACAGGCGGCCCAACAATGAGCAGAAGCGCGCCCGCGCCAACGCCCATGCCAACTTTGCACTGAGCTCCCTGTCATTTTGAATATTCTGAAGCAAGGTCAACGCACTATTGAGACGAGTCACTGACGGTTTATACGGAACCCCTCGGACTTCTAATTCTTTACCGGCTGAAGCCCTCGACGTCGGACGGCGATGCGCAGGGCTTCGACGAGCGTGTGAACCGGGGATTTTGCTCAGTGGTTGGTGTCCTACTTTGGTCGAAACCAAATTCAAGTTCTAAGGACCATTTCCCCCCAATAAATTTTACGGTTGGTGATCTGCCAAGCTCTGCCCGCGAGGACAGTGAACGGCGCGGACATGTGCTTGTGTTCCAATCGATTGGCGGGCTCCTAGTTCAATTCGGTGGTTTGTCAAGCATCACCAGCATACATGGACATGAGAACAATGCGCGAATCGGATGGTGTCTTACCAGAACGGACTGACCATGGTGGAGTGGTGCTTTACGGAGGCGGAGACTAATTTGGGGAAAAACGACGTTGCGACGGCTCTGGGTGAAATTGGAGGCGGGGATTGAGGCTACACGGCCGTAAGAAACTATGCTTTCACCGTGCACAAACGATTTGGGCAAAGGTGGAGAGGTTAGTGCGAATTTGACTCGATTTGGTTTACTGGTATGTGGGTGATGACCGAGCCTCGCCGCGAACCATGGGCTATTTATAGCCGCGGAGGTCCGGCGATCAACGGACAAGCACCCCGTGAGTCACCACGATGAGGACTAGTGCTAAGCACGTGGTGCGCGGCAGTAATCGGCCGACGGTGAGGTCTTATCCGATCAGTCGATGCGCAAGGGAGGTACGGCGAGCCTAGCTACGGCAGAACCACGGTGATGGCACGGTGGCCGCCGATTAACCGGGGCCTGCCACCTCCCCGTTTTAATGCCACGTTGCCAAAGCCTTTTACCGTGGTCGCCGCCGACCTATCCCGACCGCCGTGGCATCCTCATCGTCGGCGTGATTTTTCTGAAGACCGTGAATAGTGCGCCAGATTCAGTAAAAAGCTTATCTGATAGACCATCTTCAGATCAAAATAACTCCAATTTTCATATGGTACCAAGACTTAACATCTGCAGCAACATTGTAGAGCTACAAACCAACTACACTTCATTTATAGGGATTGAACTCAGTTGAGCACTAAATCAGGGTTGAATCCTAGGCCAAAGATGGCTCTGTTACTCTGTAAGCCTGAAGTTCAGAGTTTAATCAGTCTGACAGCCAGACTTTAGGCTTAATTATCTCCAAAATCTTCTTAACAACAATGCTCATACTCTTAAGCAAAGTTGTTCACCTATAGTTGGGCTACAATTTTGATGTGGTGACCCAATATAAATTCTCACTACTTTGAAAGCTACACAGCCCCAAAGTTGGGCCTATAACCCTGATTTCAGACTTAGCATAGGAATCAAAATTGGGGTCCTTTTTGCAAATGAGTCCAAAACTTAGGGTTTGGCTTGTAAATTCACATATATGTGACCCAAATGACTTAAGATACTTATTTGACTTGGTTTTTGCACTTTAGTCCAAAAGTGGACTAATTTTGCACATAAGTCCCTAGGGTTTGGTTTTAGGGTTTTTCAGGGTTCTAATTGAGATTCTTGATGTCCCAGGGGCATAAATGTGATTCCACTTTGTTTTTGGGGATATTTTATGACTCTTTCCCTAAAGCCTTTAGGTTTTCTCATCTTGGGTTAGGTCTTGCCCCTTTGAGCCTGATTAAGGGTTAGGTCCCCTATCCAGGGTCCTATTTGCAAAAACACTTTAAACAATACAACTTGTTTGAAATTTTTACCTAGTGAATGCACTCTAGGTGTATCAAACATATGCAATGTCAATGCTTATGATGACATGCTCAAGTTTTAGTTACAGTAACACCAGGGGTGTTACAGAGAAAAGATCTTCTTCTTCACACCACAAAGAGAAGAAGGAGAAATCTTCTTCCCACAAGTCGCATCGGAAAGGCGACAAGCACAAAAAGATGAGGAAGGTGGTCTACTACGAGACCGACACCTCATCAACATCGACCTCCGACTCCGATGCGCCGTCCGTAACTTCTAAGCGCCAAGAGCGCAAGAAGTTTAGTAAGATCCCCTTACACTATCCTCGTACATATAGACATACTCCATTACTTTCCGTTCCATTAGGCAAACCGCCAACCTTTGATGGCGAAGATTATGCTAGGTGGAGTGATTTAATGAAATTTCATCTAACCTCACTCCACAAAAGTATATGGAATGTTGTTGAGTTTGGAGCACAGGTACCATCCATAGGGGATGAAGACTATGATACGGACGAAGTGGCCCAAATCGAGCACTTCAACTCCGAAGCTACAACCATACTCCTCGCCTCTCTAAGCAAGGAGGAATACAACAAGGTGCAAGGGTTGAAGAATGCAAAGGAAATTTGGGACCTTCTCAAGACCGCGCACGAGGGTGATGAACTCACCAAGATCACCAAGCGGGAAACGATCGAGGGGGAGCTCGGTCGCTTTCGTCTTCGCCAAGGGGAGGAGCCACAAGATATGTACAACCGGCTCAAAACCTTGGTGAACCAAGTGCGCAACCTCGGGAATAAGAAGTGGGACGACCACGAGGTGGTTAAGGTTATTCTAAGATCTCTTATTTTCCTTAACCCCATGTGGCAGAACCACCCAAATTATTCCAGCTTAAGTGCCTAAGTCATGCCTCAAGGGCCGTGACACACTTAAATCGGAATAACCCATCAGTCCTTCAGATCTAGTCTGATAGAGCCACTTAACCAGGATCAAATTCCACAATCTCACTCAAAGGTGAGTCACAGAAGAAATACAATAAAACAGGAAACCTCAAATTAAGTACTGGATTATTACATAAATCGGAGTTCTGGAGTAGCAAATAAAGTTCATTAAGTAAAGTGCAGCGGATAATCGATGTCGTCGGTAATGAGGAAATGGGCAAGGCCTAGCCCACTACTCCTCATGCTCCTCTCCTGCCGGAGCAACATCCCACTCGACCATCCAACCCGGTGGCAGGGTGGTTGGCCAAGTCACACCATCAACCAAATCCTGCATGGTACCTGCAAAAATGGTGCCACAAGCAAGGCTGAGTATACTAATACTCAGCTAGACTTACCCGGTGTGAGGAGTCTACTCCTCTACCTCTAGACTATGCAGCTGTTTGGCTGAGGGGTTTGGTTTGCCAAAAGCACTAGCTGTTACTAAAATCAGTTTTTAGCTTTTCAAATTTTATCATCATTAGCCTAGCTAGATTTGCTCCTTCTAAGCATACATGGTAACAATCATTTAGTTCAAACAACAAGTTATCTCATATAACCACATTTCACTTCTTACTCGATGCAGTACAAGGAATCAAGCAGTCTCATTAGCTGCGAGAAGCAGACGATTCGAATCGAGTTTTAACCTTGCAAGGTAAACCTAAACACACGGCATGTCAGGGTACTCCGACCCTACACATGACAACCGTCCCCATCGATTCCCCGTTCGCGTCCAGGCCTCACCGCCTTGGCATACAATGCTCCACTGACCCCGGCTGCCGCCGTGCAGTGACCGCACTTGTACCCACCATAGCTAGCATGGGAGAACCAGTCTCAGGTCGCATGAGGGATAAAGTTCGCGCCCGGCTTCACTCAGGTACTAGGTTTACCGGTTACCATTTTTCCCGGCATGTGCTTAGTACGTTCAAAAGCTTGACTCAGGTATCCACACATTAATCCTTAATTCATTTTCCCGTCTCACGGACAAGGCATCCTCCCTGGATCCAAGTCCATAGACCAATATATATCCCATTATCAAGATGAATACAATCAATTCCTGACCTCGCGCGAGTGCTAGAAAAATCACTCGACTTCTACCGAGATCCTGATTAGCAAGCAGCTACTCGACCTAGCAGACTAGTATTCATCTCAAAAAGGAATCCTAAGTTCATGCAACTAGAGGTTTCAAGCAACTCCTACACTTAAGTGCACATTACAAACCTACAAGCACTAAGTGTAGTAAGTAGCATATAATAATAGGTTATGCATAAGACCGGGGCTTGCCTTCAATTGCTGGGGCTGCGGGGAGATCCTCAATAGCAGCCTCTGAAGCCTGCTCTTGGTCCTCCTCTTGGACAGGTCCTTGCTCGGGGATGAGCACGTACTCTCCGTCGGCAAGATTACAATCTAATGAATGCAATGTGTAAGATATATGCATGATATGATATGTGCTTTTAGAAATCACAACTTAAAAGGTGTATGATCTTTCTTGAGTTAAACAAGTTAACTTTACTTATGCAAGACCCTTGGGTGGTATATTTGGTAAATTAAGTTAAACTTTAGCTAAGGCAAGTGGTAGGTTTTACTTTCAGGGGTTCCACTGAATTCTTTTTAAGTCTTAGGGATAATGATAAGTACTCAAGTTAGACTTATTGAGGTGGGGTTTATTTCCTCTTTCCTTTTTCTTTATTCTCTTTAATGTTTAGGAGTAGGTTTGAACTACAAGTTGCTTTTATAAAATTCTAAAAATTCTGTAAAAATTACAGTGGCTTGCTACTGGTGTGTGTTTCTCTTCCTTAAAATTTGGGGATCAGAAAGTGAATAGTTTTCTCTGCACAAAATTACCAAATTCTAAGGTAAAAAGGGTGCTTTGAACTACAACTATGATTTAAGAGTGGGTAATTCTTCAGAACTTATTTTTGCTGGCTTTTAGGTGTTATAACATGACTTGATACAAATTTCTAGTCATTAATACCTTTTAATTATTTTTCTATGGTTTTCTCAAGTTCCTAGCCAAATGGGTGCTTTCTACTACCACTATAATTGAAAAATATCAAACAACAGAGTTCTTATTTTTCTTAGTTATTGTTTTGTGCAAGAGCAATCATTCTGAAGTTTGGCATCTTTTTGCTTAAGGGAAGGGGTGGGGTGCATTATTTAGATTAAATGGCCTTTCTCTTAAATCATTAGCAATTGGTATGAGTTTGCTTCTTTTTCTTGGGTTTGCATTTTTCTCTGGTAGTCTACCTCATCATGGGCTTAGTTGATTTTTGGTTGCTCATTATCACAATATTTGAGGTTGTTCATGATTTAGTTAGAAAATGCCTTATTATCACCTTGGATTTATTTCCCTTACTCAAAAAGTTGGACTGAGGTGCTCTATATTTTTGCAGTGGGGCTCTGGTGGTTATAAGTTCACTGGATTTTTGTTAAGCATTTTGGTTATAGTTTTGCCTCTTTAATAATTGATTTCCAGCCTTATTTAGGCTAAACAATTCATTTTAATTTAAAACTGGTCCAAATTAATGGTCTCTGTATTTTTTTCTAGGTTCTCTGTTACATAAGTAAACTAGGAAAAATAATATTAGTTACTGTTTATTAATTTCTAATACCTTTCTGAATTTCTCTAAGTTTTGGACAAAACATCATTAAATGAGGAACTACATCATAATTTCTAATGCTGGGGTTCCTACTATTTTTAAACAGTGTCTAAAGGAGGTCTGAATGCCCACAAAATTTCTTAAGTCTAGTACAGAAGAAAAACTAATTTTCCTTGATTAAATAGGGTTTAGGGGGTTTCTGTTTTTAATTTTAAACTCTAAAAGTTTGAACAGAAAGCATAGGGTTTACTATTTTTAAATGATAGATTGTAATATACAGAGGCTAGCAAAATTGGTTTGACATTTTTTGAGTAAGAATTCATCAAGTTATGAATTTTACAAGTTCTCTGGTTATTTAAAAGAATATCAGAATCGATTTAAATGAAAAGCTACTTTGCACTGGGGTCCCTGGCGGTTTTCTAAGTTTTTCCTCGCGAATCAGTCCTCAGGCTACTATTCACCAGGGTCTCTGACATTACAGAAAACCCCTCGGGTTCTTCACCTCCTAACCCGAGGTCCTTAGTTTAACTTAAACAGTAGCCGCGGCGGGGAAAAGGGCGGAGGGGCTTACCGGCGGCGAGACTGTTCCGGTGAAGTGGTCGAGGATGAAGGGGAGGTCCTGGGGATCACAACGGTGTGCGGAACGCCGTCGGAGATGGCCGGAGTCGGTCGATCCACGCGCGCAGGCGGGGATACTCGTCGGCGGCGAGGAGACCGGCCTGGTCATGGCGAGGTAGTCCAATCAAAAGGGTCAGGGAGGTCCACGGGATGCCAGAGAAGACATGAGCGAGAGGAATTGGGCGGAGACTCACCAGATAGCTCGGTCCACGCGCGGCGGCGGAAGACCGAAGTCCGGCGAAGTCGATCTCGGGCCTCCGGTGAAGTCCGGCCGGGTCCGAGGGCTTGGCGAGCTTCACTGGCTACTGGTGGAGCTGGCCGAAGCACTGGCTTGGCTTGAGGACGGCTGGGGTGGGCTGGCCACGGTGGCCGAAGCGCGGGCGGCAATGGCGGGCGGAAATTAAGCTCGCCGGAGCTAAGGAAAGCGGCTGGCCGAAGAGGGTGAGTGCGGGGCGAAGTGAGGCGCGCCTGGGGAGGCTTTATAGGCGCGGGCGGGCACGGCCGAGGGCGAGGGCGCGCGGCGGACGCGACTGGTCGCCGGGGAGCGCGCGCGCGCGGGTTGGGCGAGCTCTGGCGCGCCGGCCAGGGTCGAACACGTGGGAGCGCGCGTTCTGCCCAAGTTCTGGCGCGTGTAGTCGCTCATCCGAGCCTGCTCTCGCCTTGGTCAATGCACAAAACCTCTTCCCCTCCCTACAAGCTACCATTCTTGTGTGGTGGTCATAGGATTTTGCCTACTGGTTGCAGAGATATGGAGCCAGGAAATCTGGTCTGTCTCCCTGCGCAAATCCGAGGCAAATCCAAGGTTTAGTCGTGTCTAGGGCTCGCGTCCCAATGCCATCTTCTGGCACACGACAGAGGGGTTAGTTAGGCACATTTTTGTCAATGGGGCCATTAGGATTCGAGTTAGGGATCAAGGTGAACATCCCTGATCTTTGGCTCAAGGTCTGATTTTCAGAAATCTGAAATTCAGAATTCTTATTAAGTCCACACATGGAAAGCTTGATTTGGGGTTTTATTTGGGCTATTTTGGCTAAGCTTTCTCAACCTTTCTTGTTGCCCATTAAATATACTTCAATTTTTATAATTGGCTCAACTCAAAATTTTAAACTTTTCACTCCCTTTTCCTTACTTTTTGAATCTTTGCTCATGAGGCTCATTTAGGATTTTTAAACTAGGGTTGTATAATCTGATCTTTTAAGGGACTTATTTGCTTTGATTATGACACTTTTAAGTATATACTTGGTGACTTCATTATTACTTAAGTTATTTTGATGCTCATGCTTACTTTGGTTCACATAAAATGATGGCTCTTGGTTTGGCTTTTGAAAGAAAAACCCTGAGTGACACTGGGGTGTCACAGCCTTCCCCCCTTAAAGGAATCTCGTCCCGAGATTCGGGCCAGAGTCCTCCCGGGGTAAAGCGAAGGGTGAGACTTATAGGAAAAAGGGTGATGATTGCCATTATTAGGATAAACTGTTCTTCGAATGTCATTCTCTTTGCAACTTCAGAAGGAAGTCCTTGTAAGTTTTTCTTTATAGTTACTTCATTCTGAATTAAGATCATATTTTTGGAAATTAGATTCAAAAGGCAGGAGGAGGGGTTTGGGGGTGATTACGTACCAGCTTCCTTAGGTAGGCAATCGGGAAAGTTGGATCTCAGGAATTCCTCGGTTTCCCAAGTAGCTTCCTCCTCTGAGTGATTACTCCACTGGACCTTGAACATCTTGATCGTTTTAGCCCGAGTTGATCTTTCTTTGCAATCCAGAATCTTGGAGGGGTACTCTTGGTACGAGAGATCTGGCTCTATCTCCAATTCTGGTTCTGCTAAGATTTCAGTCGGCAATCGAACACACTTCTTCAGCTGAGATACATGGAATACATCGTGGATGGCAGACATCTTTGAAGGTAACTTCAGCTTGTATGCCACGGGTCCACATGCTTCTATGATCTCATAGGGTCCAATGTAACGAGGGGCTAGCTTGCCTTTGATCCCAAACCTCTGCATTCCCTTGGTGGGTGATACCTTTAGGTATACAAAACTTCCCACCTCGAACTGGAGAGGTTTCCTTCTTCTATCATGATAACTCTTCTGCCTGGCCTGAGCAGCTTCTAGATTCTTCCTGATTAGCTTGACTTTCCTTTCGGCTTCAGTCACTAAATCAGGTCCAAAAACTTCTCTTTCACCAGGCTGAGACCAATTGAGTGGTGTCCTGCACCTTCTTCCATAGAGAGCTTCAAAAGGTGCCATCTTTAGGCTGGATTGATAACTATTGTTATAAGCAAACTCGGCCAAGGAGAGGTGCTTATCCCAGTTCTTGCCACAATCGATCGCACAAGCTCTCAGCATATCTTCCAGGATTTGGTTTACCCTTTCCGTCTGACCATCAGTCTGTGGGTGGTAAGCTGAACTCCTGATTAGCTTGGTTCCCAAAGACTTTTGCAATTGTTCCCAAAATCTGGCAACAAATTGGGCTCCTCGGTCAGAAACAATGGTCTGAGGTAATCCGTGCAAACACACGATCCGGTCAATATACAATTCTGCATATCTTTGAGCCTTATCAGTGGTGTGCACAGGAAGAAAATGTGCCACTTTCGTCAATCGGTCCACAATAACCCAAATTGAATCATGATGACGAGAGGTGTTGGGCAGACCCACAATGAAATCCATGCTGATATCGTCCCACTTCCACGAAGGTACGGAGAGTGGTTGCAAAGCTCCAGCTGACTTCAAGTGGCTTGCCTTTACCCTCTGACAGGTGTCACATTCTGATACGTACTGGGCTATCTCCCTCTTCATTCTGGTCCACCAGTACAAAGGCTTCAAATCATGGTACATCTTGGTGCTTCCTGGATGCATAGAGAATTTGGAGAGATGAGCTTCATCCAAAATTTTCCTCTTGAGATCCTGGTCTTTAGGAATCACCAATCTGCTTTTGAACCATAACACACCCTTCTCATCCTGGCGGAAACAATTATACTTCTCAACCTTCTGATGGAGATTCTTCTTGATAATCTGCACTCCCTTGTCACTGAGCTGGGCCATGATAATCTGGTCTTGCAAAGCTGGCTCAACAGGAATGTGAGACAAAGAACCAGAAGAAATTACTTCAATTTGCATCTTGCTCAACTCATCACACAAGGTGTTAATGCGAGAATCCATCAGAACACAGTTGCACTGCAACTTCCGACTCAAGGCATCAGCTACCACATTAGCCTTTCCTGGGTGATAATGTACTTCCAGGTCATAATCCTTGATCAGCTCTAGCCATCTTCTCTGCCTCATGTTAAGATCAGCCTGAGTAAAAATGTACTTAAGGCTCTTATGATCAGTGAAGATGTTGCAGTGGGTTCCCATTAGATAGTGCCTCCACATCTTCAATGCAGGAACCACTGCTGCTAACTCAAGGTCATGAGTGGGATAATTTTGCTCATGAGGCCTGAATGCTCTTGAAGCATAAGCAATGACTCGGTTGTCTTGCATCAAGACACAACCTAGCCCGGTGCCCGAGGCATCACAATACACATCAAAAGGTTTGCTGCTGTCGGGTTGCGCCAATACCGGTGCTGTGGTCAGATGCTGCCTTAATGCATGGAAGGCATCTTCGCACTTCTGACTCCACACAAATTTCACTTCTTTCTTCAGCAACTCAGTAATAGGCTTCGCAATTCGAGAGAAGTCCGGAATAAATCTTCGGTAATAACCAGCTAATCCCAGAAAACTCCGAATCTGGCGAACAGTCGTTGGTGGCCTCCAGTTCATCACCTCTTGCACTTTATCAGGATCAACAGCTATTCCAGCCTGAGAGATAGTGTGACCCAAGAATTTGATTTCCTTTAGCCAAAAATCACACTTGGATAACTTGGCATAAAGGTGGTGCTCTCGCAGACGTTGAAGTACTACATGCAAATGCCCGGCATGTTCTTCTTCGTTCTTTGAGTACACCAGAATGTCATCGATGAAAGCCACCACGAACTTATCCAATTCCGGCATAAAAACAGAATTCATCAGATACATGAAATATGCTGGTGCATTTGTCAGCCCGAATGACATCACCAAGAATTCATATAGCCCATATCTGGTTGAGAATGCCGTCTTCGGAATATCACTTGCTCGTATTTTGATCTGATGGTAGCCAGAGCGAAGGTCTATCTTGGAAAACACTTTGGCTCCGACCAACTGGTCAAAGAGAACATCAATACGAGGCAAAGGATACTTGTTCTTGATAGTTACCGCATTAAGAGGGCGGTAATCTATACACAGCCTCAAGCTTTCATCCTTCTTCTTCACAAATAGTGCTGGACATCCCCAAGGCGAAGTGCTTGGGCGAATGAAACCCTTATCCAGCAATTCTTGCAATTGCTTCTTCAATTCTGCCAACTCAGCGGGTGGCATTCGGTAGGGCCTCTTGGAAATTGGGGCCGTTCCCGGTTGCAACTCGATGGCGAATTCAATGTCCCGGTCCGGTGGCATTCCTGGCAATTCATCAGGAAAGACATCTGCATACTCACAGACCACTGGGATCTTCTTCAGAGGTAGCTCCGTCATAGAGAAAGCACATGACGGAGAAGAACCCTGACTAGGCAAAATCAAGGTGAAATTTCCGCAGAAAGGAGAATTAACTTCCACGGTACGGTTGGCTACATCAAGCACAACCTGGTGCAAGGTCATCCAATTTGCCCCTAGAATAATGTCCACATTCTCCAATCCCAACACAAGAAGGGTGGTTTTGATAATGTGGCTTCCCAGTTGAATAGGCACACTTTGGTTTAATTGATTAGTTGAAATTTTACCCCCAGGTGTGACTATCATGAATGACCCTTTTGAATGAGAGAATGGCAGTTTGCATTTAGCACTGAACTTTTGGCTAATGAAACTATGAGATGCACCAGAATCAAACAGAATTAAAGCAGGTTGATTATAAACTGAAAAGATACCAGTCATGATAGGAGCTCCTTCTGGCACTTCCTCTAGAGCAGTGAAGTTGAGCTTCCCTTGCCTGACTTGCACCTTCTGCTTTCTTCCCTTGTCTTGATTTGGTGCTGGCATCTGCCTCTGCTGGTTCCTGGGGCAATTCTTGGCATAGTGGCCCACATTGCCACAAATGAAACACTTGTTCCCATTGCCCTGGCGGAACTGCTGCTGCTGCGGAGGCTGATTGTTCCTTGGGGCGGGAGCTGGGTAGCGGTTGGGTGCCGGCTGCTGCTGCTGCTGAGGCGGCCTGATCACCCATCTGCCTGCCTGCTGCTGAAAACCCCTGCTCTGATTGTGAGAAACAATCCGGAACCTCTGAGCTTGAGCGGATGGTGCTGCCATTGGTGCCTTTCTCTTCTTCTCTGCCCGGTGAGCAACAATGCAATCCTCCTGAGAGATGGCCATGTTGACCAACTCATTGAAGCTATCAGCCCGGACAGTGTTGAGTCGTTCCCGCAGCTTGGTATTGAGACCCCTGCGGAAGCGATCCCTCTTTTTCTCATCAGAATCAGCATGATACCCTGCATACTGGCATAAGTCATTGAAGGCTTGCGCATACTGCAGTACCGTGCGGGTTCCTTGATTGAGGGCCAGAAACTCATTCAACTTCCGATCAAGAATGCCAGCTGGAATGTGGTGTCCTCTGAAGGCAGTCTTGAATTCCTCCCAAGATACCTCACGATCATCAGGGAGCATAGCACGGAAGTGATCCCACCAAGTCCGAGCAGATCCGCGAAGCTGCTGTGCGGCGAAGCGGGTCTTGGTAGCATCAGGGCAGTCTCCTGTGAGGAGGGGAAACTTGGACTCGACGACGCGAAGCCATACGTCGGCGTCCAACGGATCCTCTGCCTTGGCGAACAAGGGCGGCTGCGTGCTCAGAAACTCCTGGTATGTTGCCATAGCCGGAGGTCGCTGAGGCTGGCCTCCACCATGCTGCTGGGGGTGGGGCTGGCGCTGCAAGAGCTGTCGCAGAATCTCATTCTGCTGGGCCATCAGCTCCTGCACTGTGGGAGCTGGAGGAGGTGGCGGGGGAACTTGCTCGTTCTGCCCGCGACGCTGCCTAGCTGCCATCTGAAAACAGAGATTGTCGCCATTGTTATCCCAACTCACAATTTCGAACGGCAAGATATCATTTCATATAGAAGAAATAGAATGCCATAATCATAATATCAGGTTCGAAATGAAGATAACATGGTGACAAGGATCCCATAGATTCCAAAAGTTTACAGGATTACATTAATCAGGGGAAAGTACCCATAAGCCTAGTCCAAAATATGATACTACTAAGCTCGCATAGGTTTCTATCCACCTAAAATGTCGCAGTGACTGCTTAACCCTGAGCGGTGGAAGCGACACTGGATGCGGGTGAAGGGGGCATCACGGAGGTAGTCCCATTGGCACTAGGGGTTGGTCCTAGCTCCTCGGGAGCCTCTTCTCCCTCGCTTCCTGCTTCATTGGCCTCCATCTCCAGGTGGTGCATGTCCAGGTGGTCATTTGCTTCCTCAAGTTCCCTCTGCACATCGTGAAGTTGGTTCTCCAAGACATCAATGGTGTTGTCTCGGATCTCCACTTGCTGCTCCAGGGTAGCGATACGCTGGTTCAGCCTCTCCACCTGCAGATCTTTTTCCACCAACTCTGTGGAAAGGTCGACCACAAAATCTTCCCGACTGTCGAGAGTGAGCTTGGCAGTCCGAGCGGTGTTAGCAAGAAGTGTCATAGCATCGCTCTGAAGGGCCTGAAGGCGGTACAGCGCACTCATGCACTGAACAGTGACCCTCCCAACCAAGTCAGGATACATGGCCCACACATCCTTCACATGGCTCACGCGGTTACACCACATGGGATCATCCTTCCTCTCAGCAGGGAAGAGTCCCAAGGGGTGCATCACCATCTCCAGGGGATGGTAGCCACAGAAAGTTGTCAGAGCCTTCATGGCTGCTGCCTCAACGGTGTCGTCCGTCCTGAGTCCGATCGTCTCAGAGTCAAGAGAACGCCAACCCGGCTGAAGGGGATGAGCCTCCAAAGTCAGCCAGACCCGACAACGAGGTACCCGATGCTCCTCATACAACTGCACCGTGTATAAAGGGGGCGTAGGGTAACCGGCGGAGTTAAGCACTTCCCACAAGATGGATGGAAAGCCATCGCGAGAAAGGAAGTCAGAACTGAAACGAGAGTCTCCTCCACTAGCGGGGGTGGGTGAATTCATCTGCGGAAGGGAATCAAAGATAAAGATCATGGTGGAAGGAAAAAGAAAAAGAGAGCCCGAATGGTTTTAAAGAAAAGGGGTTAGCTCAAATTTTAATTCCTCTTTATGTTTTATAATGCATGCATGCTGGAAGAAATGTTGCCTCTCAAAAAGGAAATAGGGTGCCTTTTTAGGGCATCCTAACATATAGGTATTGGCCCACGGGGCCTAATTAATTAGCCACCTATTTCCCTCTATGCCTAAGGCCTTTCGTCCTAGGTCTAGCGGTCTAGTCCTGACGATCTATAGCAGTTTCTAGGCAAGTTTTAGATTTTGAAAATTGGTATTCATGGTTTATTGTTCTTCTCTGTGGTGGAATTTGCTCCGATACCAGCTGTGGCAGAACCACCCGAATTATTCCAGCTTAAGTGCCTAAGTCATGCCTCAAGGGCCGTGACACACTTAAATCGGAATAACCCGTCAGTCCTTCAGATCTAGTCTGATAGAGCCACTTAACCAGGATCAAATTCCACAATCTCACTCGAAGGTGAGTCACAGAAGAAATACAATAAAACAGGAAACCTCAAATTAAGTACTGGATTATTACATAAATCGGAGTTCTGGAGTAGCAAATAAAGTTCATTAAGTAAAGTGCAGCGGATAATCGATGTCGTCGGTAATGAGGAAATGGGCAAGGCCTAGCCCACTACTCCTCATGCTCCTCTCCTGCCGGAGCAACATCCCACTCGACCGTCCAACCCGGTGGCAGGGTGGTTGGCCAAGTCACACCATCAACCAAATCCTGCATGGTACCTGCAAAAATGGTGCCACAAGCAAGGCTGAGTATACTAATACTCAGCTAGACTTACCCGGTGTGAGGAGTCTACTCCTCTACCTCTAGACTATGCAGCTGTTTGGCTGAGGGGTTTGGTTTGCCAAAAGCACTAGCTGTTACTAAAATCAGTTTTTAGCTTTTCAAATTTTATCATCATTAGCCTAGCTAGATTTGCTCCTTCTAAGCATACATGGTAACAATCATTTAGTTCAAACAACAAGTTATCTCATATAACCACATTTCACTTCTTACTCGATGCAGTACAAGGAATCAAGCAGTCTCATTAGCTGCGAGAAGCAGACGATTCGAATCGAGTTTTAACCTTGCAAGGTAAACCTAAACACACGGCATGTCAGGGTACTCCGACCCTACACATGACAACCGTCCCCATCGATTCCCCGTTCGCGTCCAGGCCTCACCGCCTTGGCATACAATGCTCCACTGACCCCGGCTGCCGCCGTGCAGTGACCGCACTTGTACCCACCATAGCTAGCATGGGAGAACCAGTCTCAGGTCGCATGAGGGATAAAGTCCGCGCCCGGCTTCACTCAGGTACTAGGTTTACCGGTTACCATTTTTCCCGGCATGTGCTTAGTACGTTCAAAAGCTTGACTCAGGTATCCACACATTAATCCTTAATTCATTTTCCCGTCTCACGGACAAGGCATCCTCCCTGGATCCAAGTCCATAGACCAATATATATCCCATTATCAAGATGAATACAATCAATTCCTGACCTCGCGCGAGTGCTAGAAAAATCACTCGACTTCTACCGAGATCCTGATTAGCAAGCAGCTACTCGACCTAGCAGACTAGTATTCATCTCAAAAAGGAATCCTAAGTTCATGCAACTAGAGGTTTCAAGCAACTCCTACACTTAAGTGCACATTACAAACCTACAAGCACTAAGTGTAGTAAGTAGCATATAATAATAGGTTATGCATAAGACCGGGGCTTGCCTTCAATTGCTGGGGCTGCGGGGAGATCCTCAATAGCAGCCTCTGAAGCCTGCTCTTGGTCCTCCTCTTGGACAGGTCCTTGCTCGGGGATGAGCACGTACTCTCCGTCGGCAAGATTACAATCTAATGAATGCAATGTGTAAGATATATGCATGATATGATATGTGCTTTTAGAAATCACAACTTAAAAGGTGTATGATCTTTCTTGAGTTAAACAAGTTAACTTTACTTATGCAAGACCCTTGGGTGATATATTTGGTAAATTAAGTTAAACTTTAGCTAAGGCAAGTGGTAGGTTTTACTTTCAGGGGTTCCACTGAATTCTTTTTAAGTCTTAGGGATAATGATAAGTACTCAAGTTAGACTTATTGAGGTGGGGTTTATTTCCTCTTTCCTTTTTCTTTATTCTCTTTAATGTTTAGGAGTAGGTTTGAACTACAAGTTGCTTTTATAAAATTCTAAAAATTCTGTAAAAATTACAGTGGCTTGCTACTGGTGTGTGTTTCTCTTCCTTAAAATTTGGGGATCAGAAAGTGAATAGTTTTCTCTGCACAAAATTACCAAATTCTAAGGTAAAAAGGGTGCTTTGAACTACAACTATGATTTAAGAGTGGGTAATTCTTCAGAACTTATTTTTGCTGGCTTTTAGGTGTTATAACATGACTTGATACAAATTTCTAGTCATTAATACCTTTTAATTATTTTTCTATGGTTTTCTCAAGTTCCTAGCCAAATGGGTGCTTTCTACTACCACTATAATTGAAAAATATCAAACAACAGAGTTCTTATTTTTCTTAGTTATTGTTTTGTGCAAGAGCAATCATTCTGAAGTTTGGCATCTTTTTGCTTAAGGGAAGGGGTGGGGTGCATTATTTAGATTAAATGGCCTTTCTCTTAAATCATTAGCAATTGGTATGAGTTTGCTTCTTTTTCTTGGGTTTGCATTTTTCTCTGGTAGTCTACCTCATCATGGGCTTAGTTGATTTTTGGTTGCTCATTATCACAATATTTGAGGTTGTTCATGATTTAGTTAGAAAATGCCTTATTATCACCTTGGATTTATTTCCCTTACTCAAAAAGTTGGACTGAGGTGCTCTATATTTTTGCAGTGGGGCTCTGGTGGTTATAAGTTCACTGGATTTTTGTTAAGCATTTTGGTTATAGTTTTGCCTCTTTAATAATTGATTTCCAGCCTTATTTAGGCTAAACAATTCATTTTAATTTAAAACTGGTCCAAATTAATGGTCTCTGTATTTTTTTCTAGGTTCTCTGTTACATAAGTAAACTAGGAAAAATAATATTAGTTACTGTTTATTAATTTCTAATACCTTTCTGAATTTCTCTAAGTTTTGGACAAAACATCATTAAATGAGGAACTACATCATAATTTCTAATGCTGGGGTTCCTACTATTTTTAAACAGTGTCTAAAGGAGGTCTGAATGCCCACAAAATTTCTTAAGTCTAGTACAGAAGAAAAACTAATTTTCCTTGATTAAATAGGGTTTAGGGGGTTTCTGTTTTTAATTTTAAACTCTAAAAGTTTGAACAGAAAGCATAGGGTTTACTATTTTTAAATGATAGATTGTAATATACAGAGGCTAGCAAAATTGGTTTGACATTTTTTGAGTAAGAATTCATCAAGTTATGAATTTTACAAGTTCTCTGGTTATTTAAAAGAATATCAGAATCGATTTAAATGAAAAGCTACTTTGCACTGGGGTCCCTGGCGGTTTTCTAAGTTTTTCCTCGCGAATCAGTCCTCAGGCTACTATTCACCAGGGTCTCTGACATTACAGAAAACCCCTCGGGTTCTTCACCTCCTAACCCGAGGTCCTTAGTTTAACTTAAACAGTAGCCGCGGCGGGGAAAAGGGCGGAGGGGCTTACCGGCGGCGAGACTGTTCCGGTGAAGTGGTCGAGGATGAAGGGGAGGTCCTGGGGATCACAACGGTGTGCGGAACGCCGTCGGAGATGGCCGGAGTCGGTCGGTCCACGCGCGCAGGCGGGGATACTCGTCGGCGGCGAGGAGACCGGCCTGGTCACGGCGAGGTAGTCTAATCAAAAGGGTCAGGGAGGTCCACGGGATGCCAGAGAAGACATGAGCGAGAGGAATTGGGCGGAGACTCACCGGATAGCTCGGTCCACGCGCGGCGGCGGAAGACCGAAGTCCGGCGAAGTCGATCTCGGGCCTCCGGTGAAGTCCGGCCGGGTCCGAGGGCTTGGCGAGCTTCACTGGCTACTGGTGGAGCTGGCCGAAGCACTGGCTTGGCTTGAGGACGGCTGGGGTGGGCTGGCCACGGTGGCCGAAGCGCGGGCGGCAATGGCGGGCGGAAATTAAGCTCGCCGGAGCTAAGGAAAGCGGCTGGCCGAAGAGGGTGAGTGCGGGGCGAAGTGAGGCGCGCCTGGGGAGGCTTTATAGGCGCGGGCGGGCACGGCCGAGGGCGAGGGCGCGCGGCGGATGCGACTGGTCGCCGGGGAGCGCGCGCGCGCGCGGGTTGGGCGAGCTCTGGCGCGCCGGCCAGGGTCGAACACGTGGGAGCGCGCGTTCTGCCCAAGTTCTGGCGCGTGTAGTCGCTCATCCGAGCCTGCTCTCGCCTTGGTCAATGCACAAAACCTCTTCCCCTCCCTACAAGCTACCATTCTTGTGTGGTGGTCATAGGATTTTGCCTACTGGTTGCAGAGATATGGAGCCAGGAAATCTGGTCTGTCTCCCTGCGCAAATCCGAGGCAAATCCAAGGTTTAGTCGTGTCTAGGGCTCGCGTCCCAATGCCATCTTCTGGCACACGACAGAGGGGTTAGTTAGGCACATTTTTGTCAATGGGGCCATTAGGATTCGAGTTAGGGATCAAGGTGAACATCCCTGATCTTTGGCTCAAGGTCTGATTTTCAGAAATCTGAAATTCAGAATTCTTATTAAGTCCACACATGGAAAGCTTGATTTGGGGTTTTATTTGGGCTATTTTGGCTAAGCTTTCTCAACCTTTCTTGTTGCCCATTAAATATACTTCAATTTTTATAATTGGCTCAACTCAAAATTTTAAACTTTTCACTCCCTTTTCCTTACTTTTTGAATCTTTGCTCATGAGGCTCATTTAGGATTTTTAAACTAGGGTTGTATAATCTGATCTTTTAAGGGACTTATTTGCTTTGATTATGACACTTTTAAGTATATACTTGGTGACTTCATTATTACTTAAGTTATTTTGATGCTCATGCTTACTTTGGTTCACATAAAATGATGGCTCTTGGTTTGGCTTTTGAAAGAAAAACCCTGAGTGACACTGGGGTGTCACACCCCACTCAAGTTCAATTAATTCGTGGTAATCCTAGATACACACTAATGACTCCCGAGGAAGTAATCGGGAATTTTGTGAGCTTTAAATGTATGATCAAGGGCTCAAAGAAGATCAACGAGCTTGATGAACCCTCCACGTCCGAAGCACAACCGGTGGCATTCAAGGCTACGGAGGAGAAGAAGGAGGAGTCTACATCGAGTAGACAACCAATTGACGCCTCCAAGCTCGACAATGAGGAGATGGCTTTAATCATCAAAAGCTTTCGCCAAATCCTCAAGCAACGGAAGGGGAAGGACTACAAACCCCGCTCCAAGAAAGTGTGCTACAAATGTGGTAAGCCCGGTCATTTTATTGCAAAATGTCCTATATCTAGTGACAGTGACAGGGGCGACAACAAGAAGGGAAAGAGGAGAGAAAAGAAGAAGTACTACAAGAAGAAGGGCGGCGATGCCCATGTTTGCCGGGAGTGGGACTCCGACGAGAGCTCCACCGAGTCCTCCTCCGACGAGGATGCCGCCAACATCGCCGTCACCAAGGGACTCCTCTTCCCCAACGTCGGCCACAAGTGCCTCATGGCAAAGGACGGCAAAAGGAAGAAGGTTAAATCTAAATCCTCCACTAAATATGAATCCTCTAGTGATGATAATGATAGTGATGAGGAAAATAATTTGCGTACCCTTTTTGCCGACCTAAACATGCAACAAAAAGAAAAATTAAATGAATTAATTAGTGCCATCCATGAGAAGGATGATCTCTTGGACTCCCAAGAGGACTTCCTAATCAAGGAAAATAAAAAGCATGTTAAGGTTAAAAATGCTTATGCTCTACAAGTTGAAAAATATGAGAAATTGTCTAGTGAGCTAAGCACTTGCCATGAGACTATTGACAACCTTAGAAATGAAAATGCTAGATTAATTGCTAAGGTTGATTCTCATGTTTGTATTGATTCAACTTCCAATCCTAGAAATGATAATGTTGATTTACTTGCTAGGATTGATGAGTTGAATATTTCTCTTGCTAGCCTTAGAGATGAGAATGAGAAATTATTTGCTAAGGCTAAAGATTTTGATGTTTGCAATACTACTATTTCCGTCCTTAGAACTAAGAATGATATGTTGCATGCTAAGGTTGTAGAATTAAAATCTTGCAAACCCTCTACATCTACCGTTGAGCACACTTCTATTTGTACTAGATGTAGAGATGTTGATATCAATGCTATTCATGATCACATGGCTTTAATTAAACAACAAAATGATCATATAGCAATATTAGATGCTAAAATTGCCGAGCATAACTTAGAAAATGAAAAGTTTAAATTTGCTAGAAGTATGCTCTATAATGGGAGACGCCCTGGCATCAAGGATGGCATTGGCTTCCAAAGGGGAGACAATGTTAAACTTAATGCCCCTCCTAAAAACTTGTCTAACTTTGTTAAGGGCAAGGCTCCCATGCCTCAGGATAACGAGGGTTACATTTTGTACCCTGCCGGTTATCCCGAGAGCAAAATTAAGAAAATTCATTCTAGGAAGTCTCACTCTGGCCCTAACCATGCTTTTATGTATAAGGGTGAGACATCTAGCTCTAGGCAACCAACCCGTGCTAAGTTGCCTAGAAAGAAAACTCCTAGTGCATCAAATGATCATGGCATTTCATTTAAGACGTTTGATGCATCTTATGTTTTGACTAACAAATCCGGCAAGGTAGTTGCCAAGTTTGTTGGGGGCAAACACAAGGGCTCCAAGACTTGTGTTCGGGTACCCAAAGTTCTTGTTTCTAATGCCAAAGGACCCAAAACTGTTTGGGTACCTAAAGTCAAGAACTAAAATTATTTTGTAGGTTTATGCATCCGGGGGCTCAAGTTGGATACTCGACAGCGGGTGCACAAACCACATGACAGGGGAGAAGAAGATGTTCTCCTCATATGAGAAAAACCAAGATCCCCAACGAGCTATCACATTCGGGGATGGAAATCAAGGTTTGGTCAAAGGATTGGGTAAAATTGCTATATCACCTGACCATACTATTTCCAATGTTTTTCTTGTAGATTCTTTAGATTACAATTTGCTTTCCGTTTCGCAACTGTGTCAAATGGGCTACAACTATCTATTTACTGATGTAGGTGTCACTGTCTTTAGAAGAAGTGATGATTCAATAGCATTTAAGGGAGTGTTAGAGGGTCAGCTATACTTGGTAGATTTTGATAAAGCTGAACTCGACACTTGCTTAATTGCTAAGACTAACTTGGGTTGGCTCTCGCACCGCCGACTAGCCCATGTTGGAATGAAGAATCTTCATAAGCTTCTAAAGGGAGAACACATTTTAGGACTAACAAATGTTCATTTTGAGAAAGACAGGATTTGTAGCGCATGCCAAGCCGGGAAGCAAGTTGGCACTCATCATCCACACAAGAACATCATGACAAGTGACAGGCCACTGGAACTCCTACACGTGGATTTATTCGGCCCGATCGCTTACATAAGCATCGGCGGGAGTAAGTACTGTCTAGTTATTGTGGATGATTATTCTCGCTTCACTTGGGTATTCTTTTTACAGGAAAAATCTCATACCAAAGAAACCTTAAAGGGATTCTTGAGACGAGCTCAAAATGAGTTCGACTTAAGGATCAAGAAAATTAGAAGCGACAACGGGACGGAGTTCAAGAACTCACAAATAGAAGGCTTCCTTGAGGAGGAGGGCATCAAGCATGAGTTCTCTTCTCCCTACACCCCACAACAAAATGGTGTAGTGGAGAGGAAGAATCAAACTCTATTGGACATGGCAAGAACCATGCTTGATGAGTACAAGACACCGGATCGGTTTTGGGCCGAGGCGGTCAACACCGCTTGCTATGCCATCAACCGGTTATATCTACACCGAATCCTCAAGAAGACATCCTATGAACTCCTAACCGGTAAAAAGCCAAACATTTCATATTTTAGAGTTTTTGGTAGCAAATGCTTTATTCTTGTTAAAAGAGGTAGAAAATCTAAATTTGCTCCTAAAACTGTAGAAGGCTTTTTACTAGGATATGATTCAAACACAAGGGCATATAGAGTCTTTAACAAGTCCTCAGGACTAGTTGAAGTTTCTTGTGACGTTGTGTTTGATGAGACTAACGGCTCTCAAGTAGAGCAAGTTGATCTTGATGAGATAGGTGAAGAACAGGCTCCATGCATCGCGCTAAGGAACATGTCCATTGGGGATGTGTGTCCTAAGGAATCCGAAGAGCCTCCACATGCACAAGATCAACCATCCTCTTCCACGCAAGCATCTCCACCAACCCAAAATGAGGACGAGGCTCAAGTTGATAAAGAGGAAGATCCAAGAGATGAGCCACCTCAAGATGACGGCAATGATCAAGGGGGAGATGCAAATGATGAAGACAAGGAGGATGAAGAACCAAGGCCGCCACACCCAAGAGTCCACCAAGCAATCCAACGAGATCACCCCGTCGACACCATCCTCGGCGACATTCATAAGGGGGTAACCACTCGATCTCGTGTTGCACATTTTTGTGAGCATTACTCTTTTGTTTCCTCTATTGAGCCACACAGGGTAGAGGAAGCACTACAAGATTCGGATTGGGTGATGGCGATGCAAGAGGAGCTCAACAATTTCACTAGGAATGAGGTATGGCATTTAGTTCCACGTCGTAACCAAAATGTTGTAGGAACCAAGTGGGTCTTCCGCAACAAGCAAGACGAGCATGGTGTGGTGACAAGGAACAAAGCTCGACTCGTGGCCAAGGGGTATTCACAAGTCGAAGGTTTGGATTTTGGTGAAACCTATGCACCCGTAGCTAGGCTTGAGTCAATTCGCATATTATTAGCCTATGCTACTTACCATGGCTTCAAGCTTTACCAAATGGACGTGAAGAGTGCCTTCCTCAACGGACCAATCAAGGAGGAGGTCTATGTTGAGCAACCTCCCGGCTTTGAAGACAGTGAGTATCCTAATCATGTCTATAGGCTCTCTAAGGCGCTTTATGGGCTCAAGCAAGCCCCAAGAGCATGGTATGAATGCCTTAGAGATTTCCTTATTGCTAATGGCTTCAAAGTCGGCAAGGCCGATCCTACTTTGTTCACTAAAACTCTTGACAATGATTTGTTTGTATGCCAAATTTATGTTGATTATATTATATTTGGGTCTACTAACGAATCTACATGTGAAGAATTTAGTAGGATCATGACACAGAAATTCGAGATGTCGATGATGGGGGAGTTGAAGTATTTTCTAGGATTCCAAGTCAAGCAACTCCAAGAGGGCACCTTCATTTGCCAAACAAAGTACACTCAAGACATTCTAACCAAGTTTGGAATGAAGGATGCCAAGCCCATCAAGACTCCCATGGGAACAAATGGGCATCTCGACCTCGACACGGGAGGTAAGTCCGTGGATCAAAAGGTATACCGGTCGATGATTGGTTCATTGCTTTATTTATGTGCATATCGACCGGACATTATGCTTCCCGTTTGCATGTGTGCAAGATTCCAAGCCGACCCTAAGGAATCACACCTTACGGCCGTAAAACGAATCTTGAGATATTTGGCTTATACTCCTAAGTTTGGGCTTTGGTACCCTCGGGGATCCACATTTGATTTGATTGGTTATTCGGATGCCGATTGGGCGAGGTGTAAGATTAATAGGAAGAGCACATCGGGGACTTGCCAGTTCTTGGGAAGATCCTTGGTGTCTTGGGCTTCAAAGAAGCAAAATTCGGTCGCTCTTTCTACCGCCGAAGCCGAGTATATTGCCGCAGGTTATTGTTGTGCGCAATTGCTTTGGATGAGGCAAACCCTGTGGGACTATGGTTACAAACTAACCAAAGTTCCACTTCTATGTGATAATGAGAGTGCAATCCGCATGGCGGATAATCCCGTTGAGCATAGCCGCACTAAACACATAGCCATTCGGTATCATTTTCTTCGGGATCACCAACAAAAGGGGGATATCGAGATTTCATACATTAACACTAAAGATCAATTAGCCGATATCTTTACCAAGCCACTTGATGAACAATCTTTTACCAAACTTAGGCATGAGCTCAATATTCTTGATTCTAGGAACTTCTTTTGCTAAACTTGCACACATAGCTCATAAGTATACCTTTGATCATGTCTCTTTTATATATGCTATGACTAATGTGTTTTCATTTGTATTTCAAACCAAGTCATAGGTATATTGAAAGGGAATTGGAGTCTTCGGCGAAGACAAAGGCTTCCACTCCACTCTACTACTCATCCTTCGCCGTCGCTTTGCATCACTCTCCATCTTTGGTATAATCTTCACTCATATGTTTTATTTGCCAAAGGGGAGAAAATAGTTAGGAAAGGGACTATATTTCATTCCAAGTATCCATTTTTGGCGATTCATGCCAAAGGGGGATAAAGTATTGGCCCAAAGCAAAAGGACCGCACCACCACCCTAATTTTACCAAAGCAAAAGGACCGCACCACCACCCTAATTTTAAAATTAATGGTTTTCAATTGGAAAATTTCAAATTGGTATCTCTTTGTGTTCTAAAGGGGGAGCAAGTAGTATTTTCAAAACTTGATATCTTAAAACCCTCTTGAACACTAAGAGGAGAATTTATTTGAGGGGGAGTTTTGTTTAAGTCAAAGGAAAAGCATTTGGAACAAGGGGAGAGAATTTCAAATCTTGAAAATGCATCTCAAATCTTATTCATTTACCTTTGACTATCTTGCAAAAGGACTTTGAAAAGAATTTACAAAAGAGTTTGCAAAAACAAAACTTATGGTGCAAGCGTGGTCCAAAATGTTAAAAATAAAGAAACAATCCATGCACATCTAGTAACATTCATTGGCTCAATTCCAAGCAACCTTTGCACTTACATTATGCAAACTAGTTCAATTATGCACTTTTATATTTGCTTTGGTTTGTGTTAGCATCAATCACCAAAAAGGGGGAGATTGAAAGGGAATTAGGCTTTCTCCTAGTCCCTAATTAATTTTGGTGGTTGAATTGCCCAACACAAATATTTGGACTAACTAGTTTGCTCTAGTGTATAAGTTATACAGGTGCCAAAGGTTCACACTTAGCCAATAAAAAGACCAAGTATTGGGTTCAACAAAAGAGCAAAGGGACAACCGAAGGCACCTCTAGTCTGGCGCACCGGACTGTCCGGTGTGCCACCGGACATGTCCGGTGCTCCAAGGAAAGGTGGCCTCCGGAACTCGCCAGCCTCGGGAATTCATCTCAGCTGCTCCGCTATAATTCACCGGACTGTCCGGTGTAACAGCGGGGCAACGGCTACTTCTGGCGCCAACGGCTACCTGCGACGCATTAAATGCGCGCCAGCGCGCGCAGAGGTCAGGCACGCCCATGCTGGCGCACCAGACAATCTACAGTGCATGTCCGGTGCGCCACCGGACATCAAGGCAGGCCCAGAAGTCAGAACTCCAACGGTCGGAACCCAGCGGCTTTGGTGACGTGGCTGGCGCACCGGACTGTCCGGTGTGCATCGGACTGTCCGGTGCACCATACAACAGCCAGCCTGCACCAAACGGCTAGTTTGGTGGTTAGGGCTATAAATACCCCCAACCACCCCACATTCAAGTCATCCAAGTTTTCCACTTCTCAACTACTTACAAGAGCTCTAGCATTCAATTCTAGACACACTCAAGAGATCAAATCCTCTCCCAAATTCCACACAAAGCTTTAGTGACTAGTGAGAGAGATTTGCTTGTGTTCTTTCGAGCTCTTGCGCTTGGATTGCTTTCTTCTTTCTTGATTCTTTCTTGCGATCAAACTCACTTGTAATTGAGGCAAGAGACACCAATCTTGTGGTGGTCCTTGTGGGAACTTTGTGTTCCAAGTGATTGAGAAGAGAAAGCTCACTCGGTCCGAGGGACCGTTTGAGAGAGGGTAAGGGTTGAAAGAGACCCAGCCTTTGTGGCCTCCTCAACGGGGAGTAGGTTTGCAAGAACCGAACCTCAGTAAAACAAATCCGCGTGTCACACTTCTTATTCGCTTGCGATTTGTTTTGCGCCCTCTCTCGCGGACTCAATTATATTTCTAACGCTAACCCGGCTTGTAGTTGTGATTATTTTTGAGAATTTCAGTTTCGCCCTATTCACCCCCCCCCCCTCTAGGCGACTTTCACAATCCCTCACCAATGGGTAGTTTGGTGGGGAGAAGCAAGCTGGGCTGCGGCCTCCGCTCCGCCCTCAGCTTCAAGGATCTTCGTCATCCGGGCTGAGGCGGAGGAGCGCACCGAGTGGGGGTTGCCTCCGCGTGGGCCGGTAACCCTTTTCTTCCCCCAGCGTTTGGGGGAGAAAGGCATCCTCTAGCCCTGCGGAGGCGTCCTCCAGCCATGCGGGGGAAGGCGAACTGCTGCTCCCTGGACAGGGTGCAGCTTTCCGTCCTTCGTCCGGGTGGCGGTCGTGCCACGCACGGGCCGGCCACGTCCAGGTCTTCCTCGCACCGTCAGCCGCGCCGGAGGGTTGCCCAGCATGTCGTACGCCACGAGGGTGGTGCTCGTGTTCTGGGGCGGCCTCGGTGAGGACGGGAGTGAGGACCTGCCGGTGCGCTTTGGGCGGCCGTTGTTCGCCGGGGCGGTGTCGGTGGGGTCAAACCCACGGTCGGCGCCCTCCGACTCTTCGACCCTAATGGCTTGTCCTCGCCCCTCGTGTGGGGACGTGGGCGAGGGCCTCTTCACAGCAGCGTTCGCCCTGAAGCCGTTGCTGTAGCTATGTGGCCGCCCGAGGCGGAGGTCGTTGTCGCTGCTGTCATGGGTCGCCGGCAAGCCGCTTGGAGTTCGTCATCCCGCTGGCCCCCCAGTGTGGAGGTTGTTCGTATCTGCAGGAATGGAACCAGAGTCCCGTTTGTAAGGAGGTATACCGGGTTTTTGCCGGAGCAAAATGTAACCGCTTCAAGTACTTAGACACTTGTCGTAGGTCGAGAGAACCGCCGAGGGTTCTGCCGACGTCTAAGTCTGTGTAGCATTGTTACCCCCGAGTATATGTGTTTGTTCTTTGTGGCTGTCGAGGCCTGAACATTTGGGTATTCGAGAATGAAGTTGTGTGTCTTCCTCATTCCGAGCGCTGGGACTTGCCTGTTGGCTAGCCGAACCACTTAACCGAGCGTCGGTTGCCTTTCACGAAAGGTGACGAGTGAGGTGTCCGTATCCCAGAGGCGAAGGAGTCCCTCGGCTCGGTCGGCCTTGCCGCTCTAGGCTTCTCTTGCTCAGTTTTTGGAACCCTCGGCTGCTCTGCGATGAGCCGAAGCTGGAGGCAGCGCTGTTAGCGCGGACAGACGCGGAGTTAGCTCGGAAAGAGACTTTATCAGCCCGGGAGATGGCGATTTCCTAGGCCGAGGAAGATGTGGTAGCCGCTGGAGCTTGGCCAAGACATCTGCTGGCGCGGTGCTGGCGTCCTCCCTTAGGTGGAGGCCCTTTTGCCCGGGTCGCCGTCCGAGGCTGGGCCAGGTTCCGCCGTGGGTGGAAACAACGCCGAGGGTGCTGCTGCTCCCCCTGCCGATGCCCGAACCTGCAGGAACAGTTTGTCTGTAGCATGCGCATGCTTTTTCGCGGCCGCCGAGGCCTAAACACTTTATTGTCGTGTTTAAAAAGCTGCATCTTTTCTCCTCTTGTTTCGAGCATCATGACTTGTCTGTCAATAGCAGAATCGTTTGTCCGAACGAGAGTTACTTTTTGCGGAAGGTGATGAGTGAGGTATCTGTATCCCGGAGGCATAGGAGTCCCTCGGCTCGGTCGGCCTTGCCGCTTACGTGCGCTCTCATTTGGTCGAAGGATTCCATTATTGGTACAGTCGAGAAGGCGCGAAAGTCATTTTCTACCTGAGTGTTAGGACTTGTTCGGTAGCAGGATCGCTTATCCGACCGTGAGTTACTTGTCGCGGAAGGTGATGAGTGAGGTATCCGTATCCTGGAGGCATAGGAGTTCCTCGGCTCGGTCGGCCTTGCCGCTTACGTGTACTCTCATTGTTCTCAGGATCCCGCTATCGATACGGAAGTTGAAAGCACAAAGGTTGTTTTGGTAGAAAATTTTTCCGAGGAAAATTTTGACGCAGAGGGGGTTCCCCCCTTCTAGCCCCCGAGGGAGGGTCGGGCTTTGCTGAGGCAAGGCCGACCCTTCCTTGACGGTTAGACTTTGTGTATGTAAACGAGGTACATGAATGACTTAAAACATCTTAAGGGTAGAAGCGACGTAGCTGTTGGATGTTCCAAGCGTTGCTGTAGACCTCGCCTTGGTCGTTGGCCAGCTTGTATGTTCCGGGCTTCAAGACCTTAGCGATGATGAAGGGCCCTTCCCAGGGAGGAGTGAGCTTGTGGCGCCCTCGGGCATCCTGTTGCAGGCGAAGCACCAAGTCTCCCACTTGGAAGCCTCGGGACCGAACGCTTTGGGCGTGGTAGCGCCGCAGCGACTGCTGGTACCATGCCGAATGTAGTAAGGCAACGTCCCGAGCCTCCTCGGGTTGGTTCAGTGAGTCTTCTCGGCTGGTCTGGTTGCTTCGGTCGTCGTACACCTTGGTCCTCGGGGACCCATATTCTAAGTCCGTGGGGAGGATGGCCTCGGCCCCATAGACTAGAAAGAATGGTGTAAAACCCGTGGCGCGGCTTGGCGTCGTCCTCAGACTCCAGACTACCGAGGGTAGCTCTTTCATCCACCGCTTGCCGAACTTGTTGAGGTCGTTGTAGATCCTTGGTTTGAGCCCCTGCAAAATCATACCGTTGGCACGCTCCGCCTGCCCATTCGTCATGGGATGAGCTACGACGGCCTAGTTCACACGTATGTGGTGGTCGTCGCAGAAGTCCAGGAACTTTTTTCCGGTGAACTACGTGCCATTATCGGTGATGATTGAGTTTGGGACCCCGAATCGATGGATGATGTTGGTGAAAAACGCCACCGCCTGCTCGGACCTGATGCCGGTCAAGGGTCGGACCTCGATCCACTTGGAGAATTTGTCGATGGCGACCAGAAGGTGCGAGAAGCCCCCGGGTGCCTTTTGCAAGGGACCGACGAGGTCTAGACCCCACACAGCAAATGGCCAGGTGATGGGTATCGTCTGCAAGGCCTGAGCGTGCAGATGCGTCTGCTTTGCGTAGAACTGACACCCCCGGCAGGAGCGCACAATCCTAGTGGCGTCGGCCACCGCAGTTGGCCAGTAGAAACCTTGTCGGAAGGCATTCCCCACGAGGGCTCGAGGTGCTGCATGGTGGCCGCAAGCCCCCGAGTGTATTTCTTGCAACAGCTCTTGTCCTTGGGCGATAGATATGCATCGTTGGAGGATGCCCGAGGGGCTGCGGTGATAGAGCTCTTTTTCATCACCCAGCAAGACGAATGACTTGGCATGCCGAGCCAGCCACCAAGCTTTGGCCTTGTCGATGGGAAGCTCTCCTTGGAGGAGATATTCTAGGTACGGGGTCCACCAGTTCGGATCTGGCGTGACCCCATTCTGTTCCTCCTTGACGGGCAAGGCCTCTTCCTCGATGGCCAAGGGTGCCTCGGGTTCGGCCGAGGGTACCTCGGGCTGGGCCGAGGCTTGCTCAGGCTCGGGCGTGTCGTTGATCTTGATGGATGGTTGATGTAGGTCTCTGGAGAAGACGTCCGGGGGAACCGTCGTTCGCCCCAAGGCTATTTTCGCCAGCTCGTCCGTAGTCTCGTTGTACCATCGGGCGATGTGGTTGAGCTCCAGCCCGTAGAACTTGTTTTCCAGGCGCCGGACTTCATCGCAGTAGGCTTCCATCCTCCGGTCACGGTAGTGGGAGTTCTTCATGACTTGGTCGGTGACAAGCTGCGAGTCGCCTCGAGCATCGAGGCGCCGGACCCCTAGATTGATGGCGATGCGTAGCCCGTTAACCAGTGCCTCATACTCGGCCACGTTGTTTGATGCCGGAAAATGGAGGCGAATGACGTAGCGGAGATGCTTTCCGAGGGGTGAAACGAAGAGCAGGCCAGCGCCTGCTCCTGTTTTCATGAGTGACCCATCGAAGTACATGGTCTAGAGCTCGGGCTGGATTGGAGTTGTCGGTAACTGGGTGTCAGTCCACTCAGCCAGGAAGTCTGCCAAGACCTGGGATTTTATGGCCTTCTGAGGAGCGAATGATAGAGTTTCGCCCATAAGCTCCACAGCCCACTTTGCTATCCTACCCGAGGCCTCGCGGCACTGGATGATCTCCCCCAGGGGAAGGATGACACCATAATCACCGGATGAGACTCGAAGTAGTGTCACAACTTTCGCCGTGTCAGGATCACTGCGTAGAGCAGCTTCTGGATCTGTGGGTAGCGGACTTTGGTCTCGGAAAGCACTTCGCTGATGAAGTAGACTGGCCTCTGAACGGGCAGTGCTTGCCCTTCTTCTCGTCTCTCGACTATGATCGCGGCACTGACCACCTGAGTAGTCGCGGCTACGTAGATCAAGAGGGCTTCTCCTGCGGCGGGGGGCACCAGGATAGGTGTGTTTGTAAGGAGCGCCTTAAGGTTTCCGAGGGCTTCCTCGGCCTCGGGGGTCCAAGTGAAGCACTCGGCCTTCCTTAAGAGGCGGTACAGAGGCAAGCCTTTCTCGCCAAGGCGTGAGATGAAGCGGCTCAGAGCCGCAAGGCATCCCATGACCCTCTGTACTCCTTTCAAATCTTTGATCGGTCCCATGTTGGTGATGGCCGTGATTTTCTCTGGGTTGGCCTCGATTCCCCGCTCGGAGACGATGAATCCAAGGAGCATGCCTCGGGGGACTCTGAAGACACACTTCTCGGGATTGAGTTTCACGCCTTTCGCTCTCAGGCACTTGAATGTCGTTTCAAGGTTCGAGAGGAGGTCGGATGCTCTCTTCGTCCTGACAACGATGTCGTCGACGTAAGCCTCGACCGTTCTGCCGATGTGTTCTCCGAACACGTGGTTCATGCACCTCTGGTAAGTGGCGCCTGCATTCCTCAACCCAAATGGCATTGTAGTGTAACAGTACATGCCAAAAGGTGTGATGAAAGAAGTCGCGAGCTGGTCGGACTCCTTCATCTTGATTTGGTGATAGCCTGAGTAGGCATCGAGGAATGACAGGGTTTCGCACCCAGCAGTGGAGTCCACGATTTGATCGATGTGAGGTAGAGGGTAGGGAACTTTCGGACATGCTTTGTTTAGACCAGTGTAGTCTACACACATCCTCCATTTCCCATCCTTCTTCCTTACAAGAACAGGGTTAGCTAACCATTCGGGATGGAATACCTCTTTGATAAACCCTGCCGCGAGTAGCTTGTGGATCTCCTCGCCTATGGCCCTACGCTTTTCTTCGTCAAAACGGCGCAGGGGTTTGCTTCACGGGTCGGGCTCCAGCTCTGATGTCCAGTGAGTGCTCGGCGACATCCCTCGGTATGCCGGGCATGTCCGAGGGACTCCACGCAAAGACTTCGGCGTTTGCGCGGAGAAAGTCGACGAGCACTGCTTCCTATTTGGGGTTGAGCTCAGAGCCGATCCGAACTTTCTTGCTAGCGTCGTTGCTGGGGTCGAGAGAGACGGACTTGACCGCCTCAACTGGTTCGAAGTTGTCGGCATGCCGCTTCGCGTCGGGCGCCTCCTTGGAGAGGCGTTCTAGGTTGGCGGTGAGGGCCTCGGACTCGGCGAGAGCCTCGGCGTACTCCACGCACTCCACGTCGCATTCGTATGCGTGGCGGTACGTGGATCCGACGGTGATGATCCCATTCGGGCCCGACATCTTGAGCTTGAGGTAGGTGTAGTTGGGGACGGCCTTGAACTTGGCGTAGCATGGTCTTCCCAACACGGTATGGTAGGTTCCTCGGAACCCGACGACCTCAAAGGTGAGAGCTTCCTTTCGGAAGTTAGAGGGAGTTCCGAAGCAGACGGGTAAGTCGATCCGTCCGAGGGGTAGGATTCGCTTCCCGGGCGCGATCCCGTGGAAGGGTGCCGCATCGGCCCGGACTTTGGACCGATCAACCCCTAAGAGATCCAGGGTCTCGGCGTAGATGATGTTAAGGCTGTTGCCTCCGTCCATGAGGACCTTGGAGAGCCTAACGTTGCCGATGATCGGATCGACGACGAGCGGGTACCTTCCTGGGCTTGGCACGAAGTCGGGGTGGTCGCCTTGGTCGAAGGTGATAGGCTTGTTGGACCAGTCTAGGTAGACTGGCGCCGCCACCTTCACCAAGCAGACTTCCCGGCACTCCTGCTTGCGGTGCCGAGCCAAGGTGTTCGCCGCCTGCCCGTCGTAGATCATGAAGCAGTTATGGACTTCTGGGAATCCCTCTTCCTTGCTGCCCTCCTTCTTGTCGTTGTCATGGCCCTTGCCATCCTCCATCGGGGGCCCGGTCTTATGGAAGTAGCGTCGGAGCATGACACATTCTTCGAGGGTGTGCTTGATGGGCCCCTGGTGATAGGGGCACGGCTCTTTGAGCATCTTGTCGAACGCGCCGGCCCCTCCAGGAGGTTTCCGAGGGTTCCTGTGCTCGGCCGCAGCGACGAGATTCACGTCTGTGGCATCGCGCTTCGCTCGCGACTTGTTTTTAACCTTCTTCTTCATGCCCCGCTGGGCGGACGCCTCAGGGGGGTCTGTCTTTGGCTCTCCCTGAGGCTGCTTGTCCTTTCGGAAGATGGCTTCGACCGCCTCTTGACCCGAGGCGAACTTGGTGGCGACGTCCATCAGTTCGCTCGCACGGGTGGGAGTCTTGCGCCCCAGTTTGCTCACCAGGTCTCGGCAAGTGGTGCCAGCAAGGAAAGCCTCAATGACATCCGAGTCGGTAACGTTGGGCAGCTCGGTGCGCTGCTTTGAAAACCGCCGGATGTACTCTCGGAGGGACTCCCCTGGCTGCTGGCGGCAGCTTCGGAGGTCCCACGAGTTCCCAGGGCGCACGTACGTGCCTTGGAAGTTTCCTGCGAAAGCTTTGACCAGATCGTCCTAGTTGGAGATCTGCGCAGGAGGCAGATGCTCCAGCCAGGCTCGGGCGGCGTCGGAGAGGAAAAGAGGTAGATTACAGATGATGAGGTTGTCATCATCTGCCCCTCCCAACTGGCATGCCAGTCGGTAGTCTGCGAGCCACAGCTCCGGCCTCGTCTCCCCCGAGTACTTGGTGATGGTAGTCGGGGCTTGGAAACGGGCAGGGAATGGCGTTCGTCGTATGGCCCGGCTGAAGACTCACGGACCGGGTGGTTCGGGCGAAGGACTGTGATCCTCCTCACTGTTGCAGCGTCCCCCACGCGTGGGATGGTAGCCTCGGCGCACCTTCTCGTCGAGGCGGGCTCAATGGTCGAGATGGTGGTGCTCGTTGCCGAGGCGTTCCCGGGCGGCGGGCGCCTCGTCCCGTGTACGCTCGGGATGGACCGAGGCTTCCCGAATGCGCCGAGAGGACAACGCGTGATGCTCTGAGGGGTCAGCTCGCCTGCGGGAGGCGGAGCTCTCGGCTCGTCGAACCGCGATGCCTTCTAGGAGATTCTTGAGTTCGCCCTGGATACGCCGTCCCTTGGTGGTGGATGGCTCCGGCATGGCTCGAAGCAGCATCACCGCTGCAGCTAGGTCCTGGTCGGACCCGCTGACGGCCGGGGGCAGCGCTGCCCTGGCATTGTCGACGATGCGGCGCCGGATGTCTTGGGGCCGGTGACAGGCTTCTCCGGCGAGTGTTCGGCCTGCCCACTCCTGTTCGATGTTCTGTTGAAGCTGTATAAGCCGGCCTGCTTCCCCGTCGACCCGGGCCTGCATCTCACGGATTTGCTCGAGCTGTATGTCCTGACCCCCGTAGGGACCGGGACCACATCTAGCTCCCGCGGGATGTCAACGCAAGATGCGGGCCCAGGGGGATCGTCAACCTCTGGCATACCGAGGTGGTTGCCTTCGTTGTGATCTCCCATATCGATGTGGAAACATTCTCGACTTGGGTCGTAACCCTCGTCGTCAAGGTCATGGCCATCGTCAGAACAACCGGAGAGGCAGTGGTCACATGCAGACATGAAGCCCTGCATGGCACCGGGGTCATTGAGGCAGAGAAATCCCAACCGGTGTCGGGGTCGTCCTCTTTCTCAGAACCCGCCGGTCTGAAGGTTGAGACGGCTGTCAGTCGGTCCCAGGTCGACCACATGTGGTACCCCGGAAGGTTTGGATACGCCTTTACGAAGGCGCTCACCATAGCGGGGTCGCTAGGTGGATCGAAGCTGAACCGAAAAGGTACGGGATGGAAAACGGACGGTACCACTTGGTCGTTGGACGGTGGTGAAGTCGTGTCGGGGGCGGAGCACACCGTCATCTCAGGTACGAGAGTAATGCCCAGCAGGTCCTTTGCGAGGGTGCTGGTGTCATCAGTCCGCTTGGGGCTGACATGTCGCGGGGAAGTGACACCGGCCGTCGTCTCAAGTGCGAGGACAATGTCCGACATGTCCCCCTGGGGAGTGCCGGCGTCGTCGACTCGCTCTGGTGCGACAGCCGACAAGGTGCCGCCTCCTGCGTGGCCATGGTTGCCTCGTCTCCGCCTCCTCCGACGAGGAGGGTGGCGGGGACGACTGGAGTGCTCCTCTTCTGCTGCGGGGAGATGCTGTCGTAGAGCTCGCCACCGCCGGGTGAGTCGGAGACTGTCGTTGTCGTCACGCCGCGGGGGGAGGAGTACCATGTCGTAGCTGCCGTCGAGGGACATGAACTCGAGACTCCCGAAGCGGAGCACCGTCCCGGGCTGGAGAGGTTGCTGAAGACTCCTCATCTGGATCTCAACGGGAAGGTGTTCGTTAACATGCAGCAGGCCCCTACCTGGCGCGCCAACTGTCGGCGTCTCGGACCCGGGGGGGTCCCTTGGACCGACCAGTGAAATCGCTGCGTGCCCCTGCCCAGATGGGTTGGCGCGGGATGGAACACAAGAGGTGGGACAAGCCTTGTATTATCCTGCACCAGGGGTGCCGCTCGTAGTAGGGGTTACAAGCGCGTCGCGTGGGGGAGAGAGAGACACAGAGTTCGTCCGCCGCTTCCCTCGCGAGAAACCCCTCAGGGTGGCCCTGGACCTCCCTTTTATAGAGGCAAGGAGAGAGTCCAGACATACAACGGGGGGCGTAGCTATGCGCTAACGTGTTCAACAGTGGAGTGCCTAAGCCCTGTGTACATGCCAACATGGCCGTTGGGGGAGAGCTTGGGCCCTGTACATGTGATGGCATGGTCGCCGGAGGAGCGCCTGAGTCCTGTAGGAGCACAGCTGGCAGCGCGGCGAGGATCCTGCTGACGTCTCCTTGCTGTCGTAAGGGGCTGAGAGCCACTGGCGTCATGGTGCACGCGGGGCACCATCATTACCCATCGTCGGGGTAAGCTAGATGGGACGCCGGTCTTGTTCCTTGTAGCCTGAGTAGGCTAGGAATAGGGAAATGATGTATCCCCTGTTAGCGCGGTCGGTCCGAGCCCAGGGTCGATCGAGGCGGAGACTTCTCTTGAGGCCGAGGCTAGGGTCGGGCGAGGACGTGATTCCTCCTGAGACCAGGGTCGAGGCCGAGTCCAGGGGTCAGGCGAGGCAGAGACCTCCTCCTGAGGCTGGAGCCTGAGGTCGGGTGAGGCGGAAACTTCCTCCCGAGGCCGGAGCATAAGGTCGGGCGAGGCGGAGCTTCCTGTTGCGCCCGAGGCTGAACTCGGTGGTTGATCGTGACTTGTTGTCAGTCGTTGCCAGGGTGGCTGACACGGCAGTCGGAGAGAGCGAGCGACGCTGTTTTCCTGTCATATCAGACTGCGGTCACTTCGGCCTGCCCGTCTGAGGCGCGTGTGTCAGGATACGGCGTCAGGCATCCCCTGCATTTAATGCGGCTGCGAAGCGGTCGGTTGGTGAGGCGGTCTGGCCAAGGTTGCTTCACAACGAAGCCTGCCCGAGCCAGGCCTCGGGAGAGCCGGGGGGGCGCCCACTGCCTGAGGAGGCCCTTGGGCGAGGCGTGAACTCGTCTGGGACTACTGTTCCAACCTAAGGCTGGGCTCGGGTGAGATCGCGTCCCTCGGGTAGATGAAGTCTTGTCTTGAACCGCACCCGTCAGTTGGTCTGAGGGTGTTTACCAGCCATGATTAGGAGCGTTGGGGGTACCCCTAATTATGGTACCTGACAGAGGGCCTCCAGATCCTTCACGACGACGGTGGAGGAGGGCCACAGGTCGTGGGGCGGGACAACGGTCACCCTATCAGCCATCACCGAACGGAGGCGGTGGGGGTGGAGGGGATGAGGTGCGCGGTTTTCTTTTCCCTGGCTATTCTCTTAGGTTGCGAAAACGAGAGCAGAAGGCAGGCGCAAATGGCAAAGTGACGAACCACTGCCGGCCCCCCTTCCGAGTATATAAAGGCCCGGGCGAGAACCGTTCAAAACTTCGCCCGAACTCGCCACGAATTTCAAAACTCGAAGGTAAAGCGATCTTTCCATTCCTCGAACGGTTTGCACGCGCAACGGGCGCCACGTGAATCGCCCGTCCCGTCGCATTAACTCCCCGGCAGAGCAGGCGACACCTCTGGCAGGCGAGTTGGGCGTCGCTTCGCCTCCGCCATGATGACCGTTTCAGAAAATGTGCACCACCTTATTTAAATACATATCCTTCCCCTCCTCCTCCTCTCTCTCGCTACAGGGACCGGGAAAGGAGATGTTTCGGAAAGGATCCTTCTCGGCGAAGGAAGCAGGCCCCGAGCCCTCCTACTGATCAGGGGTTCGAAGGCTGGCACCTCGGAAGGGTTACAATAGCCGCCCCAGAGCACTCGGGCTTCGAGCCCATTACTGATCAGGGGTTCGAAGGCTGGCCCCTCGGAAGGGTTCGACAGCCGCCCTAGAGCACTCGGGCTCCGCGCCCACTACTGATTAGGGGTTCGTAGGCTGGCCCCTCGGAAGGGTTCGACAGTCACCCCAGAGCACGTAGAGTGAGGGATGACTCTGGGTACGTCCGATACATGGCCGAGGCTCGGGCTACACTCCCGAGGTACCCTAGGACATTTCTGAGACCGACGAGAACGATTTGTAATGGAATCCCACCGGAGGGAGGCATCGAGCCCTCAGACCCTATCGAAGGGGTCCGGGTCCGGCGAATCACCCGCAGGTACTTTTGGAGCGCGCCTCTGGGCCACTAGCCGACCCCTAACGAACGGGGCACGGGCGTCCACTCGGATCACCCGTTAGCAGCTCACCGGAAACACCATGTTCGGCGCCCTCCGAGGGCAACATGGCGCTTTCCCCCTCCTCCTTGCGTAAAGGCGACGCAGGGGCGTATGATAAAAGTCGGGAAAGTCCTTGATCGTCCTCTCGCTCCGTGCAGAGGCTCAGGGGCTGCTCTCGCACCCGGCTACGGCCAAACTGTTGACAGCGTCAACAAACCAGCTTGATAACTTGGAACCTGACCATGCACCCGGGCTACAGCCAGACCGCATGAGGGAACGATCAGACCGGTGGAAGCACCACGAAAAGCATTCAGACCTCAGAGGAGTCAAACCACTCCTCCGAGGCCTCGGGGGCTACACCCGGCGGGTGCGCTCACGCGCACCCACCAGAACAAAGCAAAACCGAGAAAGGCCGGTCCCATCACTGAAAATGCGGCAAAAAGCCTCCAAGCGAGTACCAACACTCCCTTCGAGGCCCGGGGGCTACTATCGGGTACCATAATTAGGGGTACCCCCAACACTCCTAATCAGGGCTGGTAAACACCCTCAGACCAGCTGGCGGGCGTGGTTCAAGTCAAGGCTTCGTCTACCCAAGGGACGCGACCTCACCCGAGCCCAGCCTCGGGCTGGAGCAGTAGTCCCAGACAAGTTCACGCCTCACCCGAGGGCCTCCTCAGGCAGCGGGCACCTCCTCGGCTCTCCCGAAGCTCGGCTCGGGCTGGCTTCGTTGTGAAGCAACCTTGGCCAGACCGCCTCACCAACAGACCGCTTCGCAGGTGCATTTAATGCAGGGGACGCCTGACGCCGTATCCTGACACACGCGCCTCAGTCGGCCAGGCCGAAGTGACCGCAGTCACTTTGCCCCTCTCTTTTACTGTCCGATATGACAGGAAAACAGCGCCGCTCGCCCCGCTCCGACTGCCGTGCCAACCACCCAGGCGAAGACTGGCAACAAGTCATGATCAACCACCGAGTTCAGCCTCGGGCGCAACAGGAAGCTCCGTCTCGCCCGACCTCAGGCTCCCGCCTCGGGACAAGGTCTCTGCCTCGCCCGACCCCCGGACTCGGCCTCGACCTCAGGCTCCGGCCTCGGGAGGAGGTCTCCGCCTCGCCCGACCCCTGGACTCGGCCTCGACCTCGGTCTCGGGAGGAATCGCGTCCTCGCCCGACCCCGGCCTTGGCCTCAAGAGAAGACTCCGCCTCGCCCGACCTTGGGCTCGGACCGACCGCGCCAACAGGGGATACATCATTACCCTATCCCTAGCCAGCTCAGGCTACAAGGAACAAGTCCAGCGTCCCATCTGGCTTACCCCGGCAATGGGTAATGATGGTATCGCGTGTGCAACCATGACGCTAGTGGCTCTCAGCCCCTTACGGCAGCAAGGAGACATCAGCAGGATCCTTGCCGCACTGCCAGCTGTGCTCCTACAGGGCTCAGGCGCTTCTCCGACGGCCATGCTACCACATGTACAGGGCTCAAGCTCTCCCCCGACAGCCATGATGGCATGTACACGCGGCTAGGGCATCTCTCTGCCGGACACGTTAGCTCATAGCTACACCCCCCATTGTAAGTCTGGACCCTCTCCTTACGTCTATAAAAGGGAGGTCCAGGCCCATCCTAGAGGGGGGTTCGCGCGAGGGAAGGAGCGGACGAACAGGCTCCTACTCTCTGCCTCACTCTCCCTCACGCGACGCGCTTGTAACCCCTACTACGAGCGGCACCCCTGGTGCAGGATAATACAAGGCTTCCCCCACCTCTTGTGTTCCATCCCGCGCCAACCCATCTGTGCAGGGGCACGCAGCGATTTCACTCGTCAGTCCAGGGACCCCCCGGGTCTGAAACGCCGACAAGAATACACTGCATGGGCTCATTTTCAGCTTCTGGCCCACCTAGTTCCTTTGTCCGCGCGGCCCATTCGGCTCAGCTGCGCCAAATCCGCTCGTCTTGCCGCTGACCCTCTCACTGTCACTTTGGGCCCACGAACCAGTCACTTGGGTGTCCTCAGGCCCTGCTAGTGGGGCACAGGTGTCAACCCAACCATCCTAGATGCCGCCGCATGGCCATGGATTTAGAATCCGTCGTGGACTGAGCTCCAACTGTGACGCGCGATTCTGGGAATCCTCTGCATGCTAGGCAACGATTCCACACCTACCGCCTCTTTTCTCGTGCACATGAACGAACCTCCCTGCTGGCCACACACAGGTAGCTCCGCGGCAACGGCGGATGCGAAATCCGCGCGAATCCTGGCCAACGTGCGCTAACTGACCGGATGGTAGGGGCATAAGTATGCGAGCGCTGCGGCTACCTCTCCCACCCGTTCGTGTCGTCGAAGACCTCCTAGCCATCCTCGATTCACACGGCGGCATACCAATTTTACCATTGTCCGCCTTTTCTCGTGGCTAAGCCTTCACCGAAGCTTCAATCGCCGGTAAGCTTCTCCCTCATGTCCGCATTACGATTCTGATGTTGAATCATGGGTTGGTTAGGGTTGGGATGCTCCAACGCGCCAATCCAGCCGGCTGTGGAGAAAAAGAAGAAGGCATGTAGCAAGCTTGTGAAGGACCAGATCATCAAAGCTTATAAGTTCCTGGATGAGAAGTGGTCACCCAAGTTTTGTTGATGAAGCACTAGAGGACCAATCAAGGAAGGAATCCATGTGGAAGTTCGCAACAGGAAGGTTTGTGTGTTGGCATCGATGCTTCTTCAATAAGCTAGCTGCCAAGCGAAACCTAGAAGCCTGAAGATGATCTTGAGTAGCCAAAATCAGCGTTTGCAATCGGCAACCAGATGCTCCTCAAGGCCAGATCTTGTTGAAGTTCCATCTCCTCAAAGAGTTGCAAAGTGAAGATATGCAGCTGAAGTAAAGCTATACCCATAACCCTTCTAAGCCGAATCTCGAGGATGAGATTCCTTTTAAGTGGGGTAGATTTGTAGCATCCCAAAAATTCAAATCTTGGAATTTTCTCAAACTCGCTCTAAATTCAAAATGAATTTCAAATTTCATTTCAAAATGTTTGTTTGCGAGTTGATATCAACAAATAAAATTATAGTGGTCTATATTCTCTCTAAAATCTCCTCAAAATATCCTACAAATATTTCCCCAGTGATCACCCTCAAACTCTTTCAGGAATACTGTCCAAATATTCCACCGATATATATCCAAGTATTTTCTTCCTGAGAAATACCTTCAGAATCATTTTTCAAGTCCCTACAAATATTTTCTCAATAACTTTCCTCATGCTCATACGTATACGTATGCCTCCGGTGTCATACGGTGAGCTCTACAAGCTAATTACACTCATATAAGACAAATCCATGCTAATCTTCCACTAATCCTCTCATCCTCCCACTAATCCTCTCATCCTCCCACTAATCCTCTCATCCCTCCCCCTAATCCCCCCACCATGGCTATAAATAGAGGGGCAAGGGCCTCCTCTCATCCCACCCCAAGCCATTTCATGACAACTCCCTCCCCCCCACACGCCCACTCCCACTCCACTTCCCACACAAGCACACACTAGCACAAGGATCGTTCGGTCGTTCTTCGATCGTTCGTCCACCTGTTCTTAGTTTGTTCGTTCGTTCGTCCGATCATTCGATCGTTCGTCCGATCGTTCATGGTTCGTTCGTCCATTCGTCCGATCGTTCGATCGTTCGTTCGTTCGTCCAAATAATCTTTTTCCTACTGTTAGGCTACCGAAATTCCGATCGTTCGTTCGTTCGATCATTCGATCGTTCATCGTTCGTTCATAGTTCCTATTCATCGTTCATCGTTCGTTCATCGTCACTATTCATCGTTCATCGTTCGTTCATACGAACTATTCACCATCACTATTCATCGTTACTATTCATCGTTACTATTAATCGATCATCTGATTACCCCAAATTTCAACTACTCATCTGTCATGCTGTCCAGTCCACTTAAGACCAGACAGACCCATATTCCAGTCATACGAACTCCGGTGACTGTGATTTTCCTTCCAGTAGGGAACTTCCCATCTGGTCACCCATCCCAGATTTCTCCAAGTTGAGCACGCTTAACTTTGGGATTCTTTCAAGCCAGACTTCCAAAAAGAAAGGTGAACCATGTTTGTATGGATACGTCTTCAATCCTATAAAACCTGGCCCAAGATACCACAGCCCACTCGGACCAGAATACCACAACATTTCAGCTATTTGGGTCCAGCCTTACTGTTGTCTGATGTGACATAGTAGGTAGGAACAGTTTCCACCAACATAAACCTCTGCCCAAGAAAAGCCCAAAAATAATTCCTCGCACCCCGCTCAAAAATACATTTGTATTTTTGATTTTCCAAATATCTCTAAATATTCAAATTCTACAATATTCCAAGAATATTCCTTTCCTTTTCTTTTTCTCCCTGTGATTATAAAATCCAAAACTCCCCCATCCAAACTCAGATTTCAGTCATTCTTGTTTCTAAATTCTTGGCAAATTATTCCCTATCCAACCATGTCATCCCTTAAGCATGGTTCATATTCCAGAAAACTCCCAAAATACTTTTGTCCCATATTCTGCCTATAACTCTCCTGTCCATACTAAGTTAGACGATTCTTTCGTCACTATTCTCACCAATGGTGAACTTCACTGAGCTACGCCACATACTCCCAGCTATAAATACACCCAGCTACCCTCTCCCACTCCACACACTCAACACCCTCAGCCAAGGCAAACACCCCACCCACTCAGTTACTCCGCTCTGCCGGCTACACGCACAGTGTCGCTTCGCCTCCAGTTCACCCTCTTGGTAAGCACCTCCGCTCCACAATAGTAGTACCTCAACACCACATGACACAGATTCTACTCAAGACTCTGCCCATCCATATATCGCTACTCTGACCACTATACTAAATATTTGTTGGTATACTTGTTGGTTTGTATGTTTGCTTGTTCATGTTGCATAGTTATCAGAGCGTTCGTGCCGTCTCGTGGAGGCCAGATCTGCAAGTCTACGCCAGGCAGTGGAGCTAGAAGCCAGTTCCGTGAACTCCCCTTCCCCCTTCGCCGGATAAGCACGACAAGCTCACTGGATCCCTTTGATGCATAAATTACCTATGCTTTTACAACCACAATCCTCAGCCTGTTATTTTATGCATGATATGATTTTGAGACAAGTTATTATGGCCACCCAGCCATTTGCCGCAATCAATACTTGATATATTTGTTACAAATGATTTGAGAAAAGGTGTGAGTTTTCAAAAGAAAATGCTTTTCAAAATGTGTATGATGAAGGGTTTCCACCCTTATCACCTTTGAGTAGGGATGATCAGGGACTCCCTGGTTTAGGGGAGGGCCTAAGGTGATGGCTCAGCTGGTTTAGGCGTGAGCAGAAGGATTGTCCCCTCATATAAGGATCGGTTTGTCATCCTTCACTACCTGTACTCATGACAAGTACAACCACTCGAGACTGTGTGGGCAGTCACTCAATCTGAACTCGTACGGTCCAACCCCAGGGTTATGAAGGCTGGGGAGCACCAGGAGGATAAGGAGGGGGAATGTTTTGTCCGGTTTGGACATGGCGGTGGCCTGACTCCTTCCGGTATAACCGTTAAGGTTAGGACGTGAGAGGAAAGAAAGAGATTCGGCATTCGGGTCTCACGACGGTGAGATCGCAGAAACCGGACTAGTGGGTAAAGTGTACCCCTCTGCGCAGAGTTTGAAAACCTATTCGAATAGTCCATGTCCACTGGTATGGACGAGTCTGGTGTGGTATGGCAATTAGTGTTTTGTTTAAAAAAAGGGTGCTTTTGAGAAAAATAGTTTTTAAAAGGTCCAGCGGTTGAGCCGTGAGCTATGGTGGACGGGAAGTTCAGTAGCTATTTTTGAAATTGAAAACCAGTGGGAAACTGCTAAGATACCTGGATGGTTTAGTCCAGGGGATTTCATTCTATACTGAAAAACTTCCTGCTCCTTTTGGAGAGGATGTGCTTTGCAAAATACAAAATGTTTTTCAAAACAACCCTGCATAAAATATTGTTGTTTCTGCAAATATCCTGAGCTCCACATATTCCATGCATTATATCTGATTTCCCCATTCCGCGGGTGAAGGTGGGCTGCTGAGTACATTTGTACTCACCCTTGCTTATTTGTTGTTTTTCAGAAAAAGGAGATCGGGTAAGAGTTACGACTGTTCCCAACCTTGCCTGTGGCTGTTGGACCGCTGATTTGCTTCGCTACGTATATCGGGCTGCTTCAGCCCCACTCTGATGATATGTCCTGAGTTGTGGACCAACTCTTAAAGTTGATCGCCACCTTTATAGGTTTGTTTCGTTTAAGCAGATCTGAAATCATCTGTTGTATAAATGTGTTTACTAGCCTCCTAGGACTAGTAATTGTATCACATTTGAGTCCCAGAGGATTGGGGCGCTTCAGGTGGTATCAAAGCTGTTAGGTTGGCCGCAGGACGTAACCCTTAGCCTGATCCAAAAGTTTTTGAGTCAAAACTATTTTCTTAAAAAAATTCTTGCTCTTATCCCTTCATTTCAAAAATGGTTTCCCCCTTTCCTTCTCTCAGAAGTCAGATGGAGGTTCGTTGCCAAACCAGCTTTTGGCAGAATGAAGATGGTTTCCCCAAGTTGTTGAGAGCATGCACAGTTCGCCTCGGAATCAGGAGCCAGTCAGAGTATGATGGTCGTGAATTCGTCAAGCATGGCACAGAGAAGTGTGTCGTGACTGTATACATTGGATCCAGTCTGCACCATGTGGAATGGAGTGTCACTGCTGCTGTGCACAGATTCAAAGACACTTGCCAAGTTGTCGCTCACAAGGCATTGAGGACCCTGTGTCAACTGTATGAAGAAGAAGTGGCCGACACCCCGCTCAGATTCTTTCCACCCTTTCAGAGAAACCGTCCCGTTTGGATGGCTAGGATGCGTGCATTGGAAGGTCAACAGTAGCTTGAGGAGGACCCCTCAGTCGTGTACCTCACTGCATACCTACTCACCCTAGATGCCCGGTATGATTTCTTGGCTCGGCACCACCATCAGATGATTGCTCGAGCAGAAGATGCAGAGAAGATCAACCGTAAGCTCCATGTGGATCTCACCACAGCTCAAGCCCGTGTAGCTGCCTTGGAAAGTTGTGAAGCCATTGCTGTTGAAGCCCTGAAGCAAGCTAAGGATGAGCACGTCCAAAAGTTGATGGAGGCCTACTTGGTAACCCATAACCAACATAGAGCCCTGCGGATCCAAGAGCCTGCTTCATCCAACCCAGTTCAACCCATCAGAGCTGAAGACCCCCAGATTCTTGAAGGTCACCCGGTCTCTATCAGAGGAGAGAAGAAGGCTTGGGAACTACCAGAAGGAGCCATAGTCTTGGAAGGAATTCCAGTCTTCCCTCAGGCTATGGATAAGCAAGAGCACCCTGAATCCTCCCAAGATCCCCCGTCAGAGTTGTTTGAGCCCCTCACCATGAAGAAGATTCTAGCACCGTCCCGTGAGATCAAGGAAGAAGCTGCAAGCACCCCGCCAGCACCGCCGCCCTTTGAGGAGCTACAAGAGCCAGTCCAGCTTGAAGAAGAGTTCGATACCGTCTTGCCATCTCAGTCGCCGCCAGAAGAAGTCATCAACATCAGCTCCCCTTGACCCATCCAGGAGATGTCTCAGATTGAAGTTGTGTGCCAGCCTTGCCATGTCTGGTCTGAAGTTAGTTATGCCTAGTCCTCTGCATGCATTGGGTAGTGAAGTTTTTCTTTACTTCGGCTAGAGCCCTGCATGTATGAGAGGTAATCATGTAGACTCGTGTTTTGCAAAACTCTAATTGTGTGGCCCCCTAGGGCATTTCAAAATGAATTTCGCTTGATGTTTTCTCCCCTTTTGAGTGCATATGTGATGCTTTAACGTTAGTGCTCATAAGTTGCATTTAGCATAGTTCTCAATTCAGGAGCCAAGCAATAGTAGTTATGCTTAGCCCTCGAATCTGAGTAGTTCGTGCTTTGGAAAAACTCTATTCTTCCCTTATTCAAAACATTTGATTTGTTTGTGCTTATCATTGCTGAGCTTGTGTGTTTTCTTTTTGTTTTTCTTAAAAAGGTTTTCTCTAAAAACATAGATAACAAATTAGAGCTAATCCTCACCTTATGCTTCCATTCTCATCTTAACCCATCTCAAGAGAAAAGTGCCTTACCCAAGAAGATACCGGGAAGCTTACCCTTGAAGCCTGGAACAAGCTACAGAAGAAACCTGTCCAGCCGCTCAGTCAAAAGGACCGACCGTGAGAATCAAAGCACTGCCCCTGAGTCAAAGTAAACAGGAAAAAGAGGACAAAAGGAGTTATTACCATACAGAGAGGCAAAGATTCTAGGAGCCAGACACCACAAATATCAGGGTCATTGACCCCACCACTCACCCGTGCTCCCCGCACGCATGCCCTGCCTCCAACCACCGCCCCACGCCCCCTTTGCAGCGCACTACCACCACCCATGCCCCCTTTGCAGCGCACTACCGCCACCCACGCCCCCTTTTGCAGCACACCCACCACCATCGTCGCTGGCAACAGGCCCCCCTTCCCTTTGTCGCACCTGCTGCCTCGTATCACCTGCTCCATCACTACCACTCCTCACCCCCCCAAGCACCCCCGCTCGCCTATAAAACCCCCCACCAGCTCCCTCAACTCCCATCTCGCTCAAGCAAAGCATACACCTGATACAATCCCCTCTGCCAAATCGCAAGCAACTCCATTTTCCACTCCCTTGCCACTAAGATCACAATGCTTGGTGATTCTTGGGTTGAAGACTATTGTACATGGTTCAACATCTTCGGTTTCCTCCTCTGTATGATGGTAATACTCTTTGATAGAATCCTCCAGTGGGAAGAGCAAAGAGAAAGAAAGGGTCAGTGAAAAGAAGATAGTGAAGAGAAGATAAGAAGAAGGTTCTCCTAGAATCAACCCTATGTCAGTCATCTCTCCGCAGTCTGCTCAAGCAGCAGTAGAAGAAGGCCCTATAACACCTGTGTTATGAGGTACTTCAAGGAATTCAAATCCCTGAGATTCAAGAGTTCTACCCTCATTCCTTTTAAGTGGGGTAGTGTCCCAGTAAGGTTCCTGCTGTGGAGAAAAAGAAGAAGGCATGTAGCAAGCTTGTGAAGGACCAGATCATCAAAGCTTATAAGTTCCTGGATGAGAAGTGGTCACCCAAGTTTTGTTGATGAAGCACTAGAGGACCAATCAAGGAAGGAATCCATGTGGAAGTTCGCAACAGGAAGGTTTGTGTGTTGGCATCGATGCTTCTTCAATAAGCTAGCTGCCAAGCGAAACCTAGAAGCCTGAAGATGATCTTGAGTAGCCAAAATCAGCGTTTGCAATCAGCAACCAGATGCTCCTCAAGGCCAGATCTTGTTGAAGTTCCATCTCCTCAAAGAGTTGCAAAGTGAAGATATGTAGCTGAAGTAAAGCTATACCCATAACCCTTCTAAGCCGAATCTCGAGGACGAGATTCCTTTTAAGTGGGGTAGATTTGTAGCATCCCAAAAATTCAAATCTTGGAATTTTCTCAAACTCGCTCTAAATTCAAAATGAATTTCAAATTTCATTTCAAAATGTTTATTTGCGAGTTGATATCAACAAATAAAATTATAGTGGTCTATATTCTCTCTAAAATCTCCTCAAAATATCCTACAAATATTTCCCCAGTGATCACCCTCAAACTCTTTCAGGAATACTGTCCAAATATTCCACCGATATATCTCCAAGTATTTCCTTCCTGAGAAATACCTTCAGAATCATTTTTCAAGTCCCTACAAATATTTTCTCAATAACTTTCCTCATGCTCATACGTATACGTATGCCTCCGGTGTCATACGGTGAGCTCTACAAGCTAATTACACTCATATAAGACAAATCCATGCTAATCTTCCACTAATCCTCTCATCCTCCCACTAATCCTCTCATCCTCCCACTAATCCTCTCATCCCTCCCCCTAATCCCCCCACCATGGCTATAAATAGAGGGGCAAGGGCCTCCTCTCATCCCACCCCAAGCCATTTCATGGCAACTCCCTCCCCCCCCACACGCCCACTCCCACTCCACTTCCCACACAAACTCACACTAGCACAAGGATCGTTCGGTCGTTCTTTGATCGTTCGTCCACCTATTCTTAGTTTGTTCGTCCGATCATTCGATTGTTCGTCCGATCGTTCATGGTTCGTTCGTCCGTTCCTCCGATCGTTCGATCGTTCGTTCGTTCGTCCAAATAATCTTTTTCCTGCTGTTATGCTACCGAAATTCCGATCGTTCGTTCGTTCGATCATTCGAACGTTCATAATTCCTATTCATCGTTCATCGTTCGTTCATCGTCACTATTCATCGTTCATCGTTCGTTCATACGAACTATTCACCATCACTATTCATCGTTACTATTCATCGATACTATTCATCGATCATCTGATTACCCCAGATTTCAACTACTCATCCGTCATGCTGTCCAATCCACTTAAGACCAGACAGACCCATATTCCAGTCATACGAACTTCGGTGACTGTGATTTTCCTTCCAGTAGGGAACTTCCATCTGGTCACCCATCCCAGATTTCTCCAAGTTGAGCACGCTTAACTTTGGGATTCTTTCAAGCCAGACTTTCAAAAAGAAAGGCGAACCATGTTTGTATGGATACGTCTTCAATCCTATAAAACCTGGCCCAAGATACCACAGCCCACTCGGACCAGAATACCACAACATTTCAGCTATTTGGGTCCAGCCTTACTGTTGTCTGATGTGACATAGTAGGTAGGAACAGTTTCCACCAACATAAACCTCTGCCCAAGAAAAGCCCAAAAATAATTCCTCGCACCCCGCTCAAAAATACATTTGTATTTTTGATTTTCCAAATATCTCTAAATATTCAAATTCTACAATATTCCAAGAATATTCCTTTCCTTTTCTTTTTCTCCCTATGATTATAAAATCCAAAACTCCCCCATCCAAACTCAGATTTCAGTCATTCTTGTTTCTAAATTCTTGGCAAATTATTCCCTATCCAACCATGTCATCCCTTAAGCATGGTTCATATTCCAGAAAACTCCCAAAATACTTTTGTCCCATATTCTGCCTATAACTCTCCTGTCCATACTAAGTTAGACGATTCTTTCGTCACTATTCTCACCAATGGTGAACTTCACGGAGCTACGCCACATACTCCCAGCTATAAATACACCCAGCTACCCTCTCCCACTCCACACACTCAACACCCTCAGCCAAGGCAAACACCCCACCCACTCAGTTACTCCGCTCTGCCGGCTACACGCACAGTGTCGCTTCGCCTCCAGTCCAACCTCTTGGTAAGCACCTCCGCTCCACAATAGTAGTACCTCAACACCACATGACACATATTCTACTCAAGACTCTGCCCATCCATATATCGCTACTCTGACCACTATACTAAATATTTGTTGGTATACTTGTTGGTTTGTATGTTTGCTTGTTCATGTTGCATAGTTATCAGAGCGTTTGTGCCGTCTCGTGGAGGCCAGATCTGCAAGTCTACGCCAGGCAGTGGAGCTAGAAGCCAGTTCCGCGAACTCCCCTTCCCCCTTCGCCGGATAAGCACGACAAGCTCACTGGATCCCTTTGATGCATAAATTACCTATGCTTTTACAACCACAACCCTCAACCTGTTATTTTATGCATGATATGATTTTGAGACAAGTTATTATGGCCACCCAGCCATTTGCCGCAATCAATACTTGATATATTTGTTACAAATGATTTGAGAAAAGGTGTGAGTTTTCAAAAGAAAATGCTTTTCAAAATGTGTATGATGAAGGGTTTCCACCCTTATCACCTTTGAGTTGGGATGATCAGGGACTCCCTAGTTTAGGGGAGGGCCTAAGGTGATGGCTCAGCTGGTTTAGGCGTGAGCAGAAGGATTGTCCCCTCATATAAGGACCGGTTTGTCATCCTTCACTACCTGTACTCATGACAAGTACAACCACTCGAGACTGTGTGGGCAGTCACTCAATCTGAACTCGTACGGTCCAACCCTAGGGTTATGAAGGCTGGGGAGCACCGGGAGGATAAGGAGGGGGAATGTTTTGTCCGGTTTGGACATGGCGGTGGCCTGACTCCTTCCGGTATAACCGTTAAGGTTAGGACGTGCGAGGAAAGAAAGAGATTCGGCATTCGGGTCTCACGACGGTGAGATCGCAGAAACCGGACTAGTGGGTAAAGTGTACCCCTCTGCGCAGAGTTTGAAAACCTATTCGAATAGTCCGTGTCCACTGGTATGGACGAGTCTGGTGTGGTATGGCAATTAGTGTTTTGTTTAAAAAAAGGGGTGCGTTTGAGAAAAATAGTTTTTAAAAGGTCCGGCGGTTGAGCTGTGAGCTATGGTGGACGGGAAGTCCAGTAGCTATTTTTGAAATTGAAAACCAGTGGGAAACTGCTAAGATACCTAGATGGTTTAGTCCAGGGGATTTCATTCTATACTGAAAAACTTCCTGCTCCTTTTGGAGAGGATGCGCTTTGCAAAATACAAAATGTTTTTCAAAACAACCCTGCATAAAATATTGCTGTTTCTGCAAATATCCTGAGCTCCACATATTCCATGCATTATATCTGATTTCCCTATTCCGCGGGTGAAGGTGGGCTGCTGAGTACGTTTGTACTCACCCTTGCTTATTTGTTTTTTTTCAGAAAAAGGAGATCGGGTAAGAGTTACGACTGTTCCCAACCTTGCCTGTGGCTGTTGGACCGCTGATTTGCTTCGCTGCATATATCGGGCTGCTTCAGCCCCACTCTGATGATATGTCCTGAGTTGTGGACCAACTCTTAAAGTTGATCGCCACCTTTATAGGTTTGTTTCGTTTAAGCAGATCTAAAATCATCTGTTGTATAAATGTGTTTACTAGCCTCCTGGGACTAGTAATTGTATCACATTTGAGTCCCAGAGGATTGGGGCGCTTCATCTGCATAGGTTAATTTTGCTGGGACCCAATAGGTTACCCTAGATTTGACTATCTTTATACCTTGTTTCACCACTGGTTTTACTACTAAGTTTTTGGGTAGTACATGCTATTGCTTTATGTGGTTTTGGGTATAGAGATATTCACTACTCATGATTTCACTTTTTATTATCTGTTTAATATTTACTATTCATGATAAGATCATTATGTTAATGGGAACATGGAGAACCACCCGGGAAAATAGTGCTACCACAAGGGTTTAATGGGACGCCCTTGGCTGATTAACTAGGAAAGCTAGTGGATGACTATCTTACCCGAAAGGGGCAAGGGCAGTAGGGGAGTGGTCAGTGTAGGGAGGTCCTTGGGTTGATTTTGCTGTGATGGCGGTCAGGCGAGGGATTCCTGCACTGGAGCTTCCTATAAATTGTAGCGGGTTTTCTAAAGCTAGTGGAACTTTGTAAAGGCCTCGTAGTGGTACCCTGCCTCGCTTCCTTGGTAGAGGTGTATGGGGTCTGATCAACTCCGTGGCAAATGGGTAACACGACTTGTGGGTAAAGATGCGCAACCTCTGCAGAGTGTAAAACTGGTATACTAGTCATGCTCACGGTCATGAGCGGCTCGGACACTCACATGATTAATTTATGGAACTTAAACTTAATTTGTCATTTCATTGTATTTGGTATTATTTTATTATTAGTTTTTACTTATTATACTATGGTTTGGTATTTACTTACACTTAGTAACTGCTAATAAAATTTTGACCAACTTATAAAAGCAATGCTCAGCTTCAACCTTTATTTCATTGGTCAGCCTTACACTTCATGAACTCCCACCTTTGGTGAGTTTGTGCCACATTATTCCTCATAACTTGTTGAGTGATGAACATGTGTGAGCTCACTCTTGCTGTCTCACACCCCCCATAGGAGAAGAACAGGTGGTCGAAGAGGAGCCGCCTAACACTGAGGCTTTCGACTTGATCTAGGTGGCGTCTCCCAGTCAGCTTTGTGGCGCCAGGGATTATTATTTAGTTCGCTTTATTTTATCATTTATTTTTGTAAGACTTCTGCTATGTAATAAGTATATTTATGACATTTATCTCTATGCACTCTATTATTATATGTGTTGTTTTCTCTGGCGCATATATGAGATGCACCCGGCTTTGTTCCTTAAAACCGGGTGTGACAGTTTTGAAGTTTAAAATATGAAATTACAGCTAAATCTGTAATTAAATAAAAGTCCAAGGGGCTATTCTAAAGAAACCAGGGACCTATGCGCTAATACAGAGGACGGCGGGTTGATTTCCTAAAACCAGGGGGTTCTTAAGCAAAACAACCACGCGAAGGGGTATCGTCCTCCCTCAACCGTTGGATCAGAAACCAATGGTTGAGATTAGATCGCGCGGGCGTGGGCGCGCAGGCGCAGCTGACAAGCGGGGCCAGGCGTCAGCGGGTCAGGGCAGACCGACTAGCTGGGCCCAGAGGCAGAGACGCGGGGGAGGGGGAAGCGAGAGAGGCAGTTGGATCTAGATCGGAGGGCTAAGATTAGATCTACTTGGGTTAAGTCCAAACCATCCGATCTCGGATGGACGACCGAGATCTAACGGCCAGGGCTAGCTTGGGCATGGTGGCGCCGCTCGGTCCCGCGGCGAGAGTTCACCGGAGACGAGCAGGCCGGCCACGATGGGGCACTAAAGGCTTGGGGACTAGCCTAGGCGCAATTAGGGCGATCTGGCGAACTCAGCCATGGCCTTCACACCAGAGCGGGGGCACCAGCGAGCGCAAACCACGGCGGGGCAGGCTAATGGATTGCTCCGGCGAGCAATCGCGCGAGCTATAGAGCGAGGAAGACCAAATTAAGGGCACAGGCAGGTTGCTTACCCTGAGCAGAAGCGCTGGCGTCACGAAGCAACGGTGGGGGCGTAGGGGTTCGATGGGGCGACGGTGACGGACTCTGGCGGCGCAAGAAAACGCTCCGGTGAGCGTGGACCGGACGAGGCAGAGAGGGAGAGGGCACACCAAAGGGTGTCCCGAGTAGCTGACGGCAAGGCGAAGCTCACCATGGCACTAGACCGGGCACAGGCGCAACGACGGCCACGGAACAGGCAGTGGGCGTCGACGGGCGGTGGCGGAGCTCTTCGTTCGCACGGGCAGAGCGAGCGAGAGGGCGAGGGAGCTGGGCAGAGGGCACAAATGAGAGAGGGGAGGTGGGCGAGCAGGGCGTGGGGCTCAAAAGGGGCGTGGGGGCGCGGACGTGGCTGGTGAACGCGCGGTCGTGGGCACGTCCACGGCGGGGAGATCGTGGGCGAGAGGTTAGGGACGGGCTGACAGGTGGGGACGACAGGGCAGAGAAAGAAGCGAGCGCCCGTGCGAGAGGACGGCGCCGACAAGCCTGACCCACGGGACAGTGAGAGAGAGGGGGGAGAGAGCGTGCTGGTTGGCGCCGACAGGCGGGGCCCGCCTGTCAGGCATAGGGGGCGCGCGGGCTGGGCTAACTGGGCCGACTTGGGCTGAAATTGGGTTTTTCCTTTTTCCTGGAATTTCTATTGTCTTTTCTATTTATTTTCTCTAGGGTTTTGTAACACCCGGATTTTAGGGGTCCAAAACCCGGGGTTAACATAAACACCAGGTATGCTGGGACCAAGTCTCATACATATGATGTATAGTGGCACAGGATCGAATGTCACATCTTTATATATAACAGGAGTTCTATACAAAATAAATAATTACATTATAAGGAGACAATGGTCCAGCAACCCAAAGTTGACTGGGAGACGACGACCTAGACCACTCACGAACTCATCACAGCATCCTCCACGAGCATCATCCTGCAGTACCTGGTCTTGACCTATGGTGTATGTGAGACAGCAAGAGTGAGCTCACATACGTTCATCGCTCAACAAGTTGTGGGGAATAATGTGCATGAACTCGCCAAAGGTGGGAGCTCACGTGAAGTGTAAGGCTTACCAAAGAAGATGGTTAGAGCTGAGCATTGCTTTTAAAGTTGGTCAAAATTTTATTAGCAGTTACTAAGTATAAGTAAATACCAAACCCAATTAAGTAATAGATCAAAAGTAACAACACCACCCGCAATGCAATGCATATGACCAATTGAATTTAATTCCATAATTTAATCATGTGAGGGTCCGAGCTGCTCATGACCGTGAGCACGGCTAGTATACCAGTTTTACACTCTGCAGAGGTTGCGCATCTTTACCCACAAGCCGTGTTACCCATCTGCCAAGGGGTCATGAATCCCATACACCTCTACCAAGGAAGCGAGGCAGGGTAACACTACGAGGCCTTTACAAAGTTCCACTAGCTTCAGAAAACCCGCTACAGTTTATAGGAAGATCCAGTGCAGGAATCCCTTGCAGGACCGCCATCGCAGCAAAATCCTCCCGAGGGCCTCCCTACACTGACCTCTCCCCTACTGCCCTTGCCCCTTTCGGGTAAGGTAGTCTTCCACTAGCTTTCCTAATTAATCAGCCAAGGGCGTCCCATACCACCCTTGTGGTAGCACTGTTTTCCCGGGTGGTCGCTCCATGTTCCAATTAACATAATGATCTTAACATGAACAGTAAATAACAACTGATAACAAAAAGTGTAATCATGAATGGTGTATCTCCATACCCAAAACCACATATAGCACTAGCAAGTACTACCCAAAAAGTTCAGTGGTAAACAAGGTATAAAGATAGACAAACTAGGGTAACCTATTGGGTCCCATCAAAATTAACCTATGCAGATCATTATGATTAATCAGAACATGGCTGGGTAAAAAGAAGTGATCAAGGGCACAACTTGCCTGGGCCTTGAGATTCCAGGTACCAGGATGATTCTCAGATCCTCGTGACCTCACTGCTAGTCGTAGCAATACAAACATACATGGTATAGGCAAAATTAACATTACACCAAACATATATGCAAAATACATAGTAATAATCTACATATTAAAATAAGACCACAGGAAAAAGAATTATTAATTTTGGAGTTATAGATTTTAAGTTATGAATTTTTCAAAGATTTTATGTGTTTAAAATGGATTAAGTGAGAGATTAAATTTCTAATTGTTCTCATGACAAAACAGAGGCACTAAATGATAAACAATAATATTACAAAATTATAGGAATTGGAATGGATTAATTTGGACTAAATATGCATTTTCTATGAATTAAACAAATTCTAGCATTTATTTTTGTATTAAAAATCATTTTCTAATTCCTTTACTCATTTTAAAACAGCAGTGGACTGGGCCTCAAATACAGGAAACTGCAGGGTCTCTGGAGCAAAATTTCCTATGACACAGAGCGCACCAGTCGAGGATGGCGGGTTGATTCACATTAAATCCAGGGGTTCTTTTACAAAGAGGCCACGGCGAAGGGGTATCCAGGTTTCCTGGCCGTCGGATTAAAATCAAAGGCTAGGATTAGATCTGGTCTCTAGCGAACCGGTATGCGATCCCCTCCATCCGATATGAGATCAACCGCCAGAATTTAATGAAGGAGAGACCGAGCCGTGGCCCTCGGATCTCGATCCGACGGTCCGCGTTTAATAATTCTAGATCGAATCCTCACCACCGGATACCGCATCAACGGACACAGATTGTTTCGACTGAATCGTTACCTAGCTCTAATCCTAGCCGACCATCAAAGAATGAACGGCCCTGGCAATCACCTTCTCCCCCAGACACAAGCCACGGCGGCGGAGCCCCCCCACGGTGGTCCATTCGCCGGAGTCAAGCGCCATCGAGATTTTAGTGAGCTAATCCCCACAATTCATGGTGCTACACGCAGTCAAGGATACGGAGAACTTGGTAGGGGCTTGCTTACCAGGATTCATGCCGTAGAGAATTCCGACCACGCAACCAAGCGGCCCACGACGGAGCGTTAGCGACGGTAAGGAATTCCGGCCACCCCGTTCATCAATCGTGCCTGCCGAGGCATCCACACCCACCAGAGTTCCTCGATGAAGGTCCCCCATCACTCGCCGAGGCCAAAGTGACGACCGAGTCGCATATCCCTAGTGGCGGCGGCGCTCAGTTCGGTCTTCAACCCACGGCGAGGCATCCACCGCCCCCAGCTGCCAGTCGAGTCCGCAGCGGCGCGCGCCCAGGCGAGGGAGGGACGAGCTGGGAAGGTCGACGGTGAGCTACAAGCAGGCAGAGCGTAGCTCACTTTGTAGTCGGTGTTTGGCGATGCCGAGCTCCAGGAGCCCGCCGCGACGGAGTGGGTGCTCACCGCGAAGATTTGAGGAGGGCCGAGTTCGGAGATGCGGGGCGGGAGTTCCAGGGGTCCCAAATTTATACCCGGGCACGCAGGAGAGATCGAGCACGGCTCCCTGCCCGATCCGCACGGGATTCGCGGCGAGTTTCTGTTTCTGTGCGCCAAACGTTCGGACCAGAGGAAGGAGATAGGGCTGACAACGTGGGCCCCATTGGTCGGTGGGTGAAGGGGAGCACACACACGAAGGCAAAGAGGCTGACCCGAGGGCCCACCTGGCCGGTGAAACAGAAGGCGTGATGCGCGGTGGGCTGGCGCAGCGGGTGAAGTAGAGATGGGCCAAAAATGAGGTGGTAGGCCCAGCTAGGGTTTTAATTCTTTTCTTTTTCATTTTTCTTTTATTTTCCTTTTTCCTTTTTGATTTATTTTCTTTTTATTTGAATCTCTAGTTTGAATTTTGAATCCTGCTATGAACTTCATTTTTGAGTCAAATGTACCAACTCAAATCTGTACAAGAATAATATATATATTATAATTATTTTTATTCACATAGTAATTTCTTCCTTCTCTTTTCTCTTTTTACATATTATCTCTAAAACCCTAATTCTCAAGTTAGGATTTAAACTTTATTCAAGTCAATTATTATATTATTATTATTATTATTATTGTGAACATTATTTGATGCACACACAAAACCCCAATATGATGCACTTTCTTTTATTTTAGTGTCATTGGTTAGATTTAATCATTTTTTTTTATTTTATGTATGCTCTATTCATGATGCAATTAAGGCACATAAAATAAAGAAATCACCATATAATGCTTTTATACAATTTTGGGTATTACAAATCCTACCCCCCTTAAAAATAATCTCGTCCTCGAGATTTGTAAGGACAGGGATGTAAAAAGCTTTATTTATAATTTAGCCTTTAACTTCTAATTAGTTTCAGAATTAAGAAGTTTCATGTTATTTAGATAGTGGTTATGAAAGCATGGGTATGTATATCCACTTTATTATGTAGGATAATAAGATGTCTTTTAAAGTGTAGGTGGGTTTGGGTATGAGAGAGTGAGGTAAGAAAAGACTTCATCCAAGATTGTGGATCTTGATTCCTTTGAAAATCTGGCTTGAATTTTATATTTCCTTGATTTGATGAGGTTGATCATCTTCAATCTTGGGTCTTGACATCATCATCCGAGCTACTGACATATAGTTAAAATGGCTTATAGATAAGAACATTTAGCTAATAGGTAGATGGCATAGGATGAGTGTGCTATAGCCAAATAGGGTCTAGTTGCTTTGTTAGGTTGGCTAGGTACAGATCTTTAGGAATATGTAGGTTAGCTGGGCAGGTTAGAATATTTTGTTGTGAAATAAATAGTTAGGCAACCTATCAAAATATATAGGTTAGGTTGTTTGTGTATTGTTTAGATGGGCCTAAGCCACCAAGTTAGGTTTAGATGAATTTGGAGTATGGCCCTATCTTTGTATCAGCATTAAGTAACTCACTTTAGATTAGATCATATTAGGTTAGATGGGATCTAGATTAGATTGGCATGACTAGCTTGACTAGATAAGATCTAATTAATTTGCATTAGATCATGGTTGTTAAACTAGGGTGGATAAGTATGCTTATTAGGATAAGATGGATCCATAAAGATAAGATAAAATCCTTTAAGGTCAGTTAGATCTATTAGGATGAGATAAAATCTTTTCAAGATAAGATGAGTATCCTTTAAGATGAGATGGATCTATTAACATAAGAGAGAATCTTTTAAGATAAGATGAATTGGTTAGAATGAGATCTTTTTAGGATAAGATAAATCTCTTATGCTAGATATGTTCCAATGGGGATAATCTAGGTTGTCTAGTTATTTTATGAATATATTTTTATACCTATGTGTATATGCAGATGCAATTGTGGACAATACTCCACAACTCATCACACTCAAACAAAGATCCAAATCAGACAAGTATCATAAGAACAAACATTCAAGTTCATAGATATCTATAAAAATAGTTTTGTTTTTGTTCCTAAGAATAGGTCTCCTATTCCTAAAGTCACTTTAGGCACAGGATTTCAAAGTGTGAAATCCACATTTGTCTTTTAGAAAGAAAAGATAAGAATAATCAGAGTAAGCGGAAATAGATGAGAAAAGATTAAGAAAAGTTTAGAAAAGAATCAGAGTAAGGTAAGTAAAGAATGGTTGTCCAGTTCTATCTAGGTTTCGTCCTACAGTCAACATTCCTCTGATACCACTTCTGTAACACCCGGATTTTAGGGGTCCAAAACCCGGGGTTAACATAAACACCAGGTATGCTGGGACCAAGTCTCATACATATGATGTATAGTGGCACAGGATCGAATGTCACATCTTTATATATAACAGGAGTTCTATACAAAATAAATAATTACATTATAAGGAGACAATGGTCCAGCAACCCAAAGTTGACTGGGAGACGACGACCTAGACCACTCACGAACTCATCACAGCATCCTCCACGAGCATCATCCTGCAGTACCTGGTCTTGACCTGTGGTGTATGTGAGACAGCAAGAGTGAGCTCACATACGTTCATCGCTCAACAAGTTGTGGGGAATAATGTGCATGAACTCGCCAAAGGTGGGAGCTCACGTGAAGTGTAAGGCTTACCAAAGAAGATGGTTAGAGCTGAGCATTGCTTTTAAAGTTGGTCAAAATTTTATTAGCAGTTACTAAGTATAAGTAAATACCAAACCCAATTAAGTAATAGATCAAAAGTAACAACACCACCCGCAATGCAATGCATATGACCAATTGAATTTAATTCCATAATTTAATCATGTGAGGGTCCGAGCTGCTCATGACCGTGAGCACGGCTAGTATACCAGTTTTACACTCTGCAGAGGTTGCGCATCTTTACCCACAAGCCGTGTTACCCATCTGCCAAGGGGTCATGAATCCCATACACCTCTACCAAGGAAGCGAGGCAGGGTAACACTACGAGGCCTTTACAAAGTTCCACTAGCTTCAGAAAACCCGCTACAGTTTATAGGAAGATCCAGTGCAGGAATCCCTTGCAGGACCGCCATCGCAGCAAAATCCTCCCGAGGGCCTCCCTACACTGACCTCTCCCCTACTGCCCTTGCCCCTTTCGGGTAAGGTAGTCTTCCACTAGCTTTCCTAATTAATCAGCCAAGGGCGTCCCATACCACCCTTGTGGTAGCACTGTTTTCCCGGGTGGTCGCTCCATGTTCCAATTAACATAATGATCTTAACATGAACAGTAAATAACAACTGATAACAAAAAGTGTAATCATGAATGGTGTATCTCCATACCCAAAACCACATATAGCACTAGCAAGTACTACCCAAAAAGTTCAGTGGTAAACAAGGTATAAAGATAGACAAACTAGGGTAACCTATTGGGTCCCATCAAAATTAACCTATGCAGATCATTATGATTAATCAGAACATGGCTGGGTAAAAAGAAGTGATCAAGGGCACAACTTGCCTGGGCCTTGAGATTCCAGGTACCAGGATGATTCTCAGATCCTCGTGACCTCACTGCTAGTCGTAGCAATACAAACATACATGGTATAGGCAAAATTAACATTACACCAAACATATATGCAAAATACATAGTAATAATCTACATATTAAAATAAGACCACAGGAAAAAGAATTATTAATTTTGGAGTTATAGATTTTAAGTTATGAATTTTTCAAAGATTTTATGTGTTTAAAATGGATTAAGTGAGAGATTAAATTTCTAATTGTTCTCATGACAAAACAGAGGCACTAAATGATAAACAATAATATTACAAAATTATAGGAATTGGAATGGATTAATTTGGACTAAATATGCATTTTCTATGAATTAAACAAATTCTAGCATTTATTTTTGTATTAAAAATCATTTTCTAATTCCTTTACTCATTTTAAAACAGCAGTGGACTGGGCCTCAAATACAGGAAACTGCAGGGTCTCTGGAGCAAAATTTCCTATGACACAGAGCGCACCAGTCGAGGATGGCGGGTTGATTCACATTAAATCCAGGGGTTCTTTTACAAAGAGGCCACGGCGAAGGGGTATCCAGGTTTCCTGGCCGTCGGATTAAAATCAAAGGCTAGGATTAGATCTGGTCTCTAGCGAACCGGTATGCGATCCCCTCCATCCGATATGAGATCAACCGCCAGAATTTAATGAAGGAGAGACCGAGCCGTGGCCCTCGGATCTCGATCCGACGGTCCGCGTTTAATAATTCTAGATCGAATCCTCACCACCGGATACCGCATCAACGGACACAGATTGTTTCGACTGAATCGTTACCTAGCTCTAATCCTAGCCGACCATCAAAGAATGAACGGCCCTGGCAATCACCTTCTCCCCCAGACACAAGCCACGGCGGCGGAGCCCCCCCACGGTGGTCCATTCGCCGGAGTCAAGCGCCATCGAGATTTTAGTGAGCTAATCCCCACAATTCATGGTGCTACACGCAGTCAAGGATACGGAGAACTTGGTAGGGGCTTGCTTACCAGGATTCATGCCGTAGAGAATTCCGACCACGCAACCAAGCGGCCCACGACGGAGCGTTAGCGACGGTAAGGAATTCCGGCCACCCCGTTCATCAATCGTGCCTGCCGAGGCATCCACACCCACCAGAGTTCCTCGATGAAGGTCCCCCATCACTCGCCGAGGCCAAAGTGACGACCGAGTCGCATATCCCTAGTGGCGGCGGCGCTCAGTTCGGTCTTCAACCCACGGCGAGGCATCCACCGCCCCCAGCTGCCAGTCGAGTCCGCAGCGGCGCGCGCCCAGGCGAGGGAGGGACGAGCTGGGAAGGTCGACGGTGAGCTACAAGCAGGCAGAGCGTAGCTCACTTTGTAGTCGGTGTTTGGCGATGCCGAGCTCCAGGAGCCCGCCGCGACGGAGTGGGTGCTCACCGCGAAGATTTGAGGAGGGCCGAGTTCGGAGATGCGGGGCGGGAGTTCCAGGGGTCCCAAATTTATACCCGGGCACGCAGGAGAGATCGAGCACGGCTCCCTGCCCGATCCGCACGGGATTCGCGGCGAGTTTCTGTTTCTGTGCGCCAAACGTTCGGACCAGAGGAAGGAGATAGGGCTGACAACGTGGGCCCCATTGGTCGGTGGGTGAAGGGGAGCACACACACGAAGGCAAAGAGGCTGACCCGAGGGCCCACCTGGCCGGTGAAACAGAAGGCGTGATGCGCGGTGGGCTGGCGCAGCGGGTGAAGTAGAGATGGGCCAAAAATGAGGTGGTAGGCCCAGCTAGGGTTTTAATTCTTTTCTTTTTCATTTTTCTTTTATTTTCCTTTTTCCTTTTTGATTTATTTTCTTTTTATTTGAATCTCTAGTTTGAATTTTGAATCCTGTTATGAACTTCATTTTTGAGTCAAATGTACCAACTCAAATCTGTACAAGAATAATATATATATTATAATTATTTTTATTCACATAGTAATTTCTTCCTTCTCTTTTCTCTTTTTACATATTATCTCTAAAACCCTAATTCTCAAGTTAGGATTTAAACTTTATTCAAGTCAATTATTATATTATTATTATTATTATTGTGAACATTATTTGATGCACACACAAAACCCCAATATGATGCACTTTCTTTTATTTTAGTGTCATTGGTTAGATTTAATCATTTTTTTTATTTTATGTATGCTCTATTCATGATGCAATTAAGGCACATAAAATAAAGAAATCACCATATAATGCTTTTATACAATTTTGGGTATTACAGGTTTTTAATTCAAATTCAAACCAAGTTTCAAATTCAAACTAAATCAAATATATGCAACAACTCAAAGAATGTTTAGGCTCAATATGATGCAACATTCCATGACTCATAGGTTTTAGACAAAATAAAATAAATAACCTTTCACTAATACCACTAACTCTAATTAAAAGAAAAGAGAGGGAGAAAACTAGAGAGAGAGTGAAGCTAGAGTGAGATAGAGAAGAGTAACACCTGAATTTGGATGATCATAAGAAAGAAATTTTATACCCCCAAATTCAGGGTGTTACACATTAGTTTAACTCATAGGCCATAAACACCTCACATATATATAACATGCTCATCAATTATTCTATAAATGATATGCATATAGTTTCATTTTGCTGGAATGTGGTAGCTCGTTTAGCTCGCGAACTGGCTCGTTAACGAACTGAGCTGGCTCGTTAACAAACCGAGCTAGGATGTCAGCTCAGCTCGTGAAAAAATTCAAACGAGCCGATCCGATCCGAACCAAGCTGACCATGAAACGAGCGAGCCAACGAGCCACGAGCATTTTGTCTAGCCCTACCACCGCCCCCAGCCACCCGGACGCCACCTGCCACCGCCCACCGCCAGCAGTAGGCATCAAGCTGAGTGAGGAGCGAGTAGTTGCGCTGTGTGGCTGCGTCCCTGGCTCGGTAGCTCCCTGCCCAGTGCCCAGTTCCCCTGCGTCATCGTTGCCGTCACTGCACTCCGAGGTAGGAGCCGGCTGCCGGCCACCGGGCAGATCCCAGGCTGCTATTGTCAGTCCCTCCGCCATCGCATGTATATTTTACAGTTGACGTCTCACTGATCTCAACTAGGTGGAGGTGGTTCTCAAATCAATTGTCAACCATGTATTTTATTTGTGTAGAGTGTAATTATACCCACGAGTATCCGATACCCGCCCTATACTTGATGGGTACGGGAATGGGTACAAAATCCTACCCGCGGGTATAGTCGCAGGCGGGTATGAGTAATGCCCGCGGGTATTATCGCGGGCGTATATTTACCATACCCGATCCGAACCCGACCCATTGACATCCCTAGATAAATGTAATCCTATTACAAAGGAAGAGTTTATTCTTGAAAGTCGCCTAGAGGGGGTGAATAGGCGTAATCTGAAATTTACAACTTTAAACACACACTACAAGACGGGGTTAGCGTTAGAACTTAAGTGAAGTCCGGGAGAGAGGCGAAAACAAATCAAATGGAAATCAAGCGGATGAACACGGTGATTTGTTTTACCGGGGTTCGGTTCCAAAGAACTTAATCCCTATTGAGGTGGTCACAAAGACCGGGTCTCTTTCAACCCTTTCCCTCTCTCAAACGGTCACTCAGACCGAGTGAGCTTTCTCCTTAATCAAACGGGTCACTTAGACCCCGCAAGGACTGTGACACCCCAGTGTCACCTAGGGTTCTTCTTTAAGCTAACCCAAACCATTATCACATGTGAACCAAATAAGGAGTGAACACCAAAAACAATTATTAATAACAAAGGTTGAAGTGAGTCTTTTACCTTAAGAAATTCTCCTTAATCATGTCATGAATCTCAAGGTAAGAAAAACTCTCAAACCCTAATTAACCCTAAGTGGACCATTTAAACACATAGAGGGAATATGGGAAAAGAATTGGTAAAGAAAAATACAAAATTTTGATATGAACTAATTAACCTACAAAACATAGTAAGGAAGTTTGGTCAGCAAGGTTTTGCAAAATTCTCAAAAATACCCCTCAAGCTAAAGCTTCAAAGGGGGAATTCAGAAATTTCAAAACTGAATTTTCAGCCCTTTGTAGAGTTCAACCGTGTTCTCTATTTTCCAAAATTCAAATCCACAAAATCCAAATATCAAAGTGGCACCAAATTTCCTTGAACATGCTCTGGTAAAGTTTGAACTCAAACAAAAACCATTTGACATGATTTTGGCGCAGTTTGACCTCGGGACTCGGCTGTCTGACACTGGCAACTTGGCGACGTTACAACTCCATGCCCCTAGCCTAAAACCACGTGACATCCACACACAAACGACAAAGCACAGTTAGGGGAACAAATCCTTCACAGCGATCTTGCCCAAATTCACGAAGATTTGCGCCCAATCGGCGTTAGAACACGGGCAGAAGCAACGACTCCACGTGTTCAACTGTGGCTAACACGCCCGGTTCATGCCAGTTCGCGCACCCGCGCCCAATCGTGCACGCCCGCGCGCCCTTGCTGGTCCACGACCGCCCGTGCACCGCGCCGCACCTATAAAGCAGCCCAAGGCCTCGGCTGTATTCCCCTGCGCGCTCTCGGTCTTGCCCAAGCCGGAGTTCACCAGACTTTGCCTTGGACACGCCGTGCCACCGCCCGCCAAGCCACCCGAGCCTTGGCCACTGTGGCCAGCTCACTCCAGCCACCCCCGGGCTGCGCTAGTCGCTCGGTTAGCTTCGCCAGAGGCCCATGAAGCTTTCCAAGTCCTCGGACCCGGCAAAGCCTCACTAGAGACCCAGGATCGCCCTCGCCGGACTTCGGTCACCCGCCACCGCGCGTGAACCGAGCTAATCAGTAAGCCATTTTCCAATTCCTCGCACCCACATCTTCCCTAGCATCCAGTGAAGCTCTCTGACCCGTTCGATTGGACTATCGCGCCGTGAGCAGGCCGGATTCCTCGCCGCCGACGAGCATCTCTGCCTGTGCACGTGGACCGACCGACTCTGACCACCCTCGATGGCAATCCGCACATCGTCGTGACCCTCAGGACCTCCCCTACGCCCTCGACCACCTCATCGGAGCAGTCTCGCCGCTGGTAAGCCCCTCCGCCCCTTTCTTTCTCCGCGGCCACTGTTCCATTAGGGAAGGACCGTGGGTTTGATTCCACGAAACCCTAGGGGGTTTTCTGCAGAGCCGTAGACTCATGTGAATAGTGCACCGAGGACCTGTCTATAATTCATTCAGAACCTTTCGCCAGGGACCCCAGCGCAAAACTGTTTTTCCTTTAACCATTTCTGATTAATCTTTTTAAATTCAGCAGAGAACTTAGAAAATTTATATCTTGAGTTATATTCAACCAAATTTAGCCAAACCAATTTTGCTGGATTCAAAATATTATGGACTATCAATTAAAAATACGGAACCCTATGCTTTCTGTTTTAAATTTTAGAGTTTGGAATTAATTAAAGAAACTAACCAAACCTTTTAAAAATAAAGAAAAATAGTTATGCTGCTGTGCCGAACTTAAGAAAATTTGTAGAAGTCCAAAACCCACTAAGACACTGTTTAAAATTAATGAGCACCCTAGTATTGAAGATTTAAACAAGCTTATCTATTAAAAGCCATTTTTGTCCAAAACTTAAGAAAATAAGAAAGGCATTGGAGAATGATGAATAGTGAATGCAATTATTTTTTTCTAGTCTACTAAGGTAACAGAGAATCTAGAAAAAATAAGGGGGCCCCTAATCCAGAACAAATCCACGAGAAATGTTTTGTTAAGCATTAAGCAAACTAGAAGAACAATTATTAGAATTATGAAAACAGTTTCAAAATTGCTAAGAAAAATCAAGTGGACTTACAACCAGTAGGACACCACTACAAAAATGATAAACACCCCAGTCCATCATTTTAAGTAGGATAAACAAATAAAACTTGATATTGAGTCATATTTCAATTAAATCATAAGCAAGCCAAAAAGTGTGCAACAATGGGCAAATAAATTTTTACCAGATTAATAATAAAGTAGACCACCAGAAAAAAAATGCAAAACCCAATTGAAAGCTACAAGTAATACTCTTTGTCAATACTTTATGAAAAAGGCCATTAAATTCAAGAAATCCCTACCACCCTCTCCCTTAAGCAAAAAGTTGCCAAAATTTAGAATGGTTGCTCTTGCACAAAGAAGAAGATAGGAAAAATTAGAAATTTGTTGTTTGATATTTTCAAATATAGTGGTTGTAGAAAGCACCCCTTTGGCTAGGAACTTTGGAAAATCATAATAAAATAACTAATGAGTAATAGCAGCTGAAAAATTTGTACAAAGTCATGTTATAGAATCTGAATGCTAGCAAAAATAAGTCTTGGACAATAATTCACTGTAAAAAGAAGGTTGTAGTTCAAAACACCCCCTTTGCCCTATTAATTGATAATTTCATACAGAGAAGACCACTCACTTTTTAAGCCCCAAATTTTAAGGCAAAAACTTATACACCAATAAGAAGCCACTGTAATTTTTGTAGAATTTTTAGAAATTTATTAAGCTACCTTGTAGTTCAAACTCACCTTAAAAGCATAAGAGAAATAGAAATAAAGAAGAGAGAATAACAAATCTCACTCTAATGATTCAGCTAGAAACCTTTATGAAATCTCACTAAGACATTAAAAGGAAATCAGTAGAAGACCAAAATAAACTTACCAATTAGCTTAACCAAGCTTGACCCTAAATAGCTAAGTATGCCACAAGAATCCTCAGTAGCATGATTAAGTTCTACCTTATTAAATTGATCATTCATCATCAAAGTTTAATTGCTAAACTACATACCATACCATGCATGTATCTTACTCATTGCATTCATTAGATTGCAATCTCGCTGACGGAGAGTACGTGCTCATCCCTGAGCAAGGAGCTATCCAAGAGGAGGATCTGGAGCAAGCTTCCGAGACTGCCATCGAGGATCTCCCTGCAGCCCCAACAATTGAAGGCAAGCCCCGGTTTTATGCATAACCGTATCTATATATGCTACTTTACTACACTTAATGTTTGTAGGATTGTAATGTGCACTTAAGTGTAGGAGTTGCTTGTAACCTCTAGTTGAATGAACTTAGGATTCCTTTTTGAGATGAATACAAGTATGCCATGTCGAGTAGCTGCTTGCTAATCAGGATCTCGGTAGAAGTCGAGTGATTTTCTAGCACTCGCGTGAGGTCAGGAATTGATTGTATTCATCTTGATAACGGGATCTATGATGGTCCATGGACTTGGATCCAGGGAGGATGCCTTGCCAATGAGACGGGAAAAGGAATTAAGGATTAATATGTGGATACCTGAGTCAAGCGTTTGAACGTACAAAACACATGTCGGGAAATATGGTAACAGGTAAACCTAGTACCTGAGTGAAGCCGGGCGCAGACTTTACCCCTCACGCGACCTGAGACTGGTCTCCCATGCTAGCTATGGTGGGTACAAGTGCGGTCACTGCACGGCGGCAGCCGGGGTCAGTGGAGCATTGTATGCCAAGGCGGTGAGGCCTGGCCACGAATGGGGAATCGATGGGGACGGTTGACGTGTGTGGGGACGGAGTGCCCCTACATGTCGTGTGTTTAGGTTTACCTTGCAAGGATAAAACTCGATTCGAATCGTCTGCTTCTCACAGCTAATGAGACTACTTGGCCCCTTGTACTACATTGAGTAAGAAGTGAAATGAGGTTTTGCTGAGATAACTGGTTGATTGTACTAAATGCTTGCTACCATGTATGCTTAGAAGGAGCAACTTAGCTAAATAATGATACTAGAAATTGAAAAGCTAAAACTTGATTCTAGACTCAGCTAGTGCTTTTGGCAAACCAAACCCCTCAGCCAAACAGCTGCATGGTCTAGAGGTAGAGGAGTAGTTTCCTCACACCGGGTATGTCTAGCTGAGTATTAGTATACTCAGCCTTGCTTGTGGCATAATTTTTGCAGGTATGCTTTGGGATATGGTTGATGGTGTGACTTGGCCTACCAACCTACCACCGGGTTGGACGGTCGAGTGGGATGCTGCTCCAGCAGGAGAGGAGCAGGAGGAGTAGTGGGCTAGGCCTTGCCCATTTCCTCGCTATCGACGATATCGATTATCCGCTGTAATTTATTTTGTGAACTTATTTCAACTACTTGAAAAACTCCGATTTTATGTAATAACTCCAGTACTTTAATTTGAGGTTTCCTGTTTTATTGGATTCTTCTGTGACTCACCTTCGAGTGAGATTGTGGTATTTGATCCTGGTTAAGTGGCTCTATCAAACTAGATCTGAGGGACTGACGGGTTATTCCGATTTAAGTGTGTTACGGCCCCCAAGGCGTGACTTAGGCACTTAAGCTGGAATAATTTGGGTGGTTCCGCCACAGCTGGTATCGGAGCAAATACCACCACAGAGAAGCACAATAAACCATGAATACCAATTTTTCGAACATCTAAAACTTGCTTAGAAACTAGTATGAATCGTCAGGACTAGACCGCTAGACCTAAAACAAAAGGCCTTAGGAATAGAGGAGAAAAAATAGGTGGCTAAGTGAGTAGGCCCTGTGGGCCAGTCCTTAGCTTTTTTAAGGGATGCCCTAAGAGCACCCTTTTATTCGGAGAGGAGACGTTATTTTCAGCATGCATGCATTATAAAGATAAAAAGGAATAGGAACCAAGAAAGTAAAAATTTGAGCTAACCCACTTCCTTTTTAAACCACCCAGGCTCTTTATTTTCTTCCTTCCACCATAATCTTTACATCTGATACCCTTCCACAGATGACTTCACCCACCCCTGCCAATGGAGGAGACACTTGTTTCAGATCTGACTGCCTTTCTCATGATGGCTTTCCTTCCATCTTGTGGGAAGTGCTTAACTCCACCGGTTACCCTACGCCCCCTTTATACACGGTGCAGTTGTACGAGGAGCATCGGGTACCTCGTTGCCGAGTCTGGCCGACTTTGGAGGCTCATCCCCTTCAGCCGGGTTGGCATTCTCTTGACTCCGTGATGATTGGATTCAGGACGGATGACACCACTGAAGCAGCAGCCATGAAGACTCTGACAACTTTTTGTGGTTACCATCCCCTGGAGATGGTGATGCACCCACTGGGACTCTTTCCTGCTAAAAAGAAGGATGACCCCATGTGGTGCAACCGCGTGAGCCATGTGAAGGATGTGTGGGCAATGTATCCTAACTTGGTTGGGAGGGTCACTGTTCAGTGCATGAGTGCGCTGTACTGCCTTCAGGCCCTACAGAGCGACGCTATGGCACATCTTGCTAACATCGCTCAAACCACTAAGCTCACCCTCGACAGCCGAGAAGACTTTGTGGTCGACTTGTCCTCTGAATTGGTGAAGGACCTACAAGTGGAGAGGCTGAGCCAGCGCATCACCACCTTGGAGCAGTAGGTGGAGATCCGAGACAACACCATTGTTGTCTTGGAAAACCAGCTCCATGATGTGCAGCAGGAACTCGAAGAAGCTAATGACCACCTGGACATGCATCACTTGGAGATGGTGGCCAATGAGGCCAGAAGTGAGGGAGAAGAGGCTCCTGAGGAGTTAGGACCAGCCTCTGGTGCCAATGTGACTACCTCCGCAGTGTCCCCTTCACCGGCATCCAGTGTTGCTTCCACCACTCAGGGTTAATCAGTCGTTTTGACGCTTTAGGCGGATAGAAACCTACGCGAGCTTAGTAATGGCAGATTTTGGACTAGGCTTACGGGTACTTTCCCCTAATTGATGTAACCCTTGAGAACTTTTGAGATCTGTGGGATGTTTGTAACCATGTTATCCTCGTTCGAACTTAATATTACGATTATGGCAATTTCTTTCCATATGAGATAAAAGCATATTGTTCAAAATTGTGAATTGGGATAACAATGGCGACAATCTCTGTTTTCAGATGGCAGCTAGGCAGCGTCGCAGGCATAACGAGCAAGTTCCCCCGCCACCTCCTCCAGCTCCCACAGTGCAGGAGCTGATGGCTCAGCAGAACGAGATTCTGCGATAGCTTTTGCAGCGCCAGCCCCACCCTCTGCAGTATGGTGGAGGCCAGCCGCAGCGACCTCCGGCAGCAGCGACCTACCAGGAATTCCTGAGCACGCAGCCGCCCTTGTTCACCAAGGCAGAGGATCCGTTGGATGCCGACGTATGGCTATGCATCATGGAGTCCAAGTTTCCCCTCCTCACGGGAGACTGCCCTGATGACACCAAGGCTCACTTTGCCGCGCAGCAGCTTCGCGACCCTACTCAGACTTGGTGGGACCACTTCCGTGCTATGCTACCTGCTGGTCATGAAGTGTCTTGGGAGGAATTCAAGACTGCTTTCAGAGGACACCACATCCCAGCTGGAATTCTTGACCACAAGCTGAATGAGTTTCTGGCACTCAATCAAGGAACCCGCACGGTATTGCAGTATGCTCAGGCCTTCAATGACCTATGCCAGTATGCAGGTTACCATGCTGATTCCGATGAGAAGAAGAGAGACCGCTTCCGCAGGGGTCTTAACACCAAGCTGCGGGAACGTCTCAACACTATCCGAGCCGATAGCTTCAATGAGTTGGTCAACCTGACCATCTCCTAGGAGGATTGTATTGTAGCTCACCGGGCAGAGAAGAAGAGAAAGGCACCAATGGCAGCACCATCCGCTCAGGCCCAAAGGTTCAGGATTGTTTCCCACAATCAAAGCAGGGGATTTCATCAGCAGGCAGACAGATGGGTGATTAGGCCACCTCAATAGCAGCAGTCGGCACCCACTCATCTTCCAGCCCCCGCTCCCAGGAACAATCAGCCTCCGCAGCAGCAGTTCCGCCAGGGAAATGGGAACCAGTGCTTCACTTGTGGCAAGGTGGGCCACTATGCCAAGAATTGCCCAAGAAATCAGCAGAGGCAGATGCCAGCACCAAATCAAGACAAGGGAAGAAAGCAGAAGGTACAAGTCAAGCAAGGGAAGCTCAACTTCACCACTTTGGAAGAGTTACCTGAGGGATCCCCCATCATGACAAAGGTATCTTTTAAGTTTATAATCAACCTACATTAATTCTGTTTGATTCTGGTGCATCTCATAGTTTCATTAGCCAAAAGTTCAGTGCTAAATGTCAACTGCCTTTCTATCAAGTAAGAGGGTCATTCATGATAGCCACACCTAGGGGTAAAATTGCAACCAACCAATTAAACCAAAGTGTGGCTATTCAATTGGAAAGCCACATTATCAAAACCACCCTTCTTGTCTTGGGTTTGGAGAATGTGGATATTATTCTGGGAGCCAATTGGATGACCAGACACCAAGTAGTGCTTGATGTAGCCAGCCACATCGTCGAAATCAATTCCCCAGTCTGTGGGAGTTTCACCCTATTTTTGCCCAATCAAGATTCTACTCAGTCATGTGCTTTTGCTATGACGGAATTAACCCTGAAGAAGATTCTAGTAGTCTGTGAGTATGCGGATGTTTTTCCTGGATGAATTACCAGGAATGCCACCAGACCGGGATATCGAATTCGCCATCGAATTGCAACCGGGAACAACGCCTATTTCCAAGAGGCCTTACCGGATGGCACCCGCTGAGTTGGCAGAATTGAAGAAACAATTGCAAGAGTTGCTGGACAAAGGTTTTATTCGCCCAAGTACTTTGCCTTAGGGATGTCCGGCCTTGTTTGTAAAGAAGAAGGATGAAAGCTTGAGGCTATGCATAGATTACCGCCCACTTAATGCGGTGACTATCAAGAACAAGTATCCTTTGCCTCGTATTGATGTTCTTTTTGATCAGTTGGTCGTAGCCAAAGTGTTTTCCAAGATAGACCTTTGCTCTGGCTATCATCAGATCAAGATACGGGCAAGTGATATTCCAAAGACTGCCTTCTCGACCAGATATGGGCTGTATGAATTTTTGGTGTTGTCATTTGGGCTAACTAATGCACCAGCATATTTCATGTATCTGATGAATTCTGTTTTCATGACTGAACTGGACAAATTTGTAGTGGTTTTCATCGATGATATCTTGGTGTACTCGAGGAACATAGAAGAACATGTCGGGCATTTGCATGTAGTGCTTCAACGTCTGCGAGAGCACTGTCTTTATGCCAAATTGTCAAAATGTGATTTTTGGCTAAAGGAGATTAAATTCTTGGGTCACACTATCTCTCAGGCAGGCATAGATGTTGATCCTGAAAAGGTGCAGGAGGTGATGAACTAGAAGCCACCAACGACTGTCCGTCAGATTCGAAGTTTTCTAGGATTAGCTGGTTATTACCGAAGATTCATTCCGGATTTCTCTCGAATTGCGAAGCCCATAACGGAATTGTTGAAGAAAGAAGCCAAGTTTGTTTGGGGTCAGAATTGCGAAGATGCCTTCCATGCATTGAGGCAACATCTGACCACAGCACCGGTGTTAGCGCAACCCGATAGCAGCAAGCCATTTGATGTGTACTGTGATGCCTCTGGCACTGGACTAGGTTGTGTTTTGATGCAAGACAACCGAGTCATTGCTTATGCATCAAGGGCACTCAGGCCTCATGAGCAAAATTATCCCACTCATGACTTGGAGTTAGCAGTCGTGTTTCATGCATTGAAAATGTGGAGACACTATTTGATGGGAACCCACTGCAACATCTTCACTGATCATAAGAGCCTTAAGTACATCTTTACTCAGGCTGATCTCAACATGAGGCAGAGAAGATGGCTAGAGCTGATCAAGGACTATGACCTGGAGGTACGTTATCACCCAGGGAAGCCCAATGTGGTAGTAGATGCCTTGAGTCAGAAATTGCAATGCAACTGTATTATGATGGATTCTCGCATTAACACCTTGTGTGATGAGTTGAGCAAGATGAAGATTGAAGTGATTCCTTCTGGTGCTTTGTCTCACATTTCCGTTGAGCCAACTTTGCAAGACCAGATCATCATGGCCTAGCTCAGTGACAAGGGAGTGCAAATTATTAAGGAGAATCTCCATCAGAAGACCGATAAGTATAAATGTTTCCACCAAGATGGAAAGGGTATATTGTGGTTTGAAAGCAGATTGGTAGTTCCTAAAAATAAGGATCTTAAGAAGAAAATCTTGGATGAGGCCCATCTCTCCAAATTCTCCATGCATCCAGGAAGTACCAAAATGTACCATGATCTAAAGCCCTTGTATTGGTGGACCAGAATGAAGAGGGAGATAGCCCAATATGTGTCAGAATGTGACACATGTCAGAGGATAAAGGCAAGCCACTTGAAATCAGCTGGAGCTTTGCTGTAACACCCCTGGTGTTACTATGACTAAAACTTGAGCATGACATCATAAGCATTGACATTGCATGTGTTTGACACACCTAGAGTGCATTCACTAGGCAAAAATTTCAAACAAGTTGTATTGTTTTAAGGTTTTGCAAATAGGACCCTGGATAGGAAGCTTTATCCTAAACAAGGATTAAAGGGGTAAGACTTAACCCAACTTGAGAAAATCTAAATACTTTAGGATAATAGTTATAAAATATCCCCAAAAACAAAGTTGAACCACAATTATACCCCTGGGATACTAAAAACCCTAATTAGAACCCTGGAAGACCCAAAACTAAACCCTAGGGGCTTATGTGCAAAATTAGTCCACTTTTGGTCTAAAGTGCAAAAACCAAGTTAAATAAGTATCTAAAGTCATTTAGGGCACTCATATGTGAATTTACAAGCCAAACCCTAAGTTTTGGACTTAAATGCAAAAGGGACCCCCAATTGAGATTTCTCTAAGTCTGAATTTCAAATTAGTAAGCTCAACTTTGGAGCATTGGATCTTCCAAATTATTGAGAATTTGCCCTAGGTCACCACATCAAAGTTGAAGACTAAACATAGGAGAACAACTTTGTTTAAGGATTCAAGCCATGATCCTATGAGAAATTTGGAGAAAAACCCAATCGAAGATGGACTGTCAGACTGATATAGTCTGAACTTTAAGTTGGCAGTGACATTGATCCGAGTTTGAGAACTATTTCCACTTGGATCCAGTGAGAATCTGCCTATGTTTGCTATAACAAAGTGGTAGAGTTATTGTAGAGGAATAACTTTGTTATAGGTGTTTGGGCTTGGTACTACATGAAATTGAGAGAAGATATGGCTTCAAGTTGCTCTGTCAGGTTCATCTGAACTGCACTTCGCCATTGTACAGTAACTGAACGGATATGATCGCCAGCGCGGCTTGCTCGTCGACGGCGACCTCCCTACGCGAAAATTCACGCCGCCGCCGTGATTCGTGTTCACTGGCGGTCGGATAACTACGGCGGGGAGGGGATAGGATTGCGTCGTGGATAATTTCGGGTTGCCGTGGTCTCGCGGTATCCCGACCACGTGCATCGACAACGTGGCCGTGCGGCCGTCGCCGGAGTTTGCCTCCTCCGCCGCGATTGTGCCACGCTTCCAGTCAGTGACCACGTCGCCGTAAACCATAATCATTCCCCAGTGACTGTAGGGGCTTCTCATCCCGTGAACTGCCACGAATTACCATGCCGGTGACTCACTTCTTCTCCGGCCGCCACCGCGCCACCCTCAATTCAAGCGCCACCGTCCCTGGAAACTATAAATTGAGCCCACCGTTGGCTCCGCAACCTCATCACGTACCCCAGCGTCCAGTATCACCCCCAAGCTTCCAACCATAAGCTCCAATTTCAAATTTGCCCCAACTCGGTTCTAAAACACCGCAGGGTCGAGCTCGCCGCGGCCAGCCCAACTTAGGTCAGTTCATGTTGCTCTGTTGCTTGTTCTAACATCCCTAAGCTCTTCTCAAACTCCCCAACCCTTTAGATCGAGCTAAACTGCCATTGGTGACCGGGAACACGCGATTCTATTCGAAATCTCCGCTGTCACTGTAGTCAGGAGCATTTGAGTAGCCATTCTTGAAATTGATGTGGGGGAAATGCTCGGGGTAAGACTAATTTGGTGTCCGCTGCTCGGAGAACCCAGCCGTAGCCCCAATCGGCCGGTTCAGGCGCTCGTCGGAGTTCGGCGGGGCATGAACGCTGTCGTGGGTGAGTCGGGTGAAGAAATAGAACATCAGGGGCGTTTCTGTAAACTGTCAGTGATACGTAGAAACAGTGAATGACCTCGTTCGCTGTTCGACAAAAACGCGAGGGCCTCTGTGCAAGTCTGCCAGTGTGGGCGCGGGCGCGCGCATTTCTTCTGGTAGTGGGCCGACCTGGGCTGGTTTCGGTCCAATACTATTCATCTGTTTTTCTTTTTCTTTTATCTCCAGAGCCAAAATAATTATAGAAAACAGTAGAAAAATGATAAAATTGTAAAACCAATTTTCCTAGGTTCATAATTTTCCCTAGAATTTAATAAAAATAGTTTTGTGATTTTTAGTGGAAATAAGAAATTTTAGGACATTTAAAGTAGTTAAAAGTATTAGTTATGGATTTTTAGAAAATAATTGGTAAGTCCAAAAATGCCCAAACTTTTTATGGGAACTTAAAACAATATTTAGAAGCCTTGGGTAGAATTTGGGTTGATTTGGACCTTGTTTGATCACTAAACCCCAAAACACCCCCTGCCCTATGAACTCCTTTACTGACTCCGGAAACCCTAGGTTCTCAGAGTACCGTGAAGGAAAGTTGTACTCAAGACTTAGATAATAAGTTTATATTATCTTTGCATCCTCATGAGCATCCCATGGCATCCATTCTTATGCATATATGTGGTTATGTTAGAACACGAAGAAGAAGAAGTCACTGAAGAAAGGACACCACCACCCTCAGATCCTCAAGCAGGCAACTGCTTTTACTTTGATATTTGTGGATCCGAGCCAGACTCACCTGTTAACAAAGGCAAGCCCCGGTGCATTTGCCACCTTCCTTGATGTTTTTAAAATCTTTCTCACTTGATTGCTGCATTAGGTGATAGGAGTTGATTGCTAAAACAATTCCTGCATTACCTTCCTTGAACTTGATTACCTTCCTTGATCACCCGTTTTACAAAAAGATTTTGATGCTTAGTCTTGCTTTAGAAAAACAAAATGTTTTGATTTTACAAAATATGATGTGGCAAAAGTGGGTGGGATGTTTTCGAAAATCAAACTTGATGGTGAATCCATCACGGCCGTGATGGATTCAACATCGGAAAAGATGTACCTCTGTCAGGTACCAAGTTTTTGGGTTGAAAAGATTAAGCTGAGACCGGGCGGGTGACTTGCACGAGAAAGGAGTCTCGGTGTAGTGTCTCCGTCTGAGTCGATTAAGGACCGTCTCGATGTAGGCTTGATGATCGAGGACCCTTTAGTTGGTCACATGCCTCGTCATGGGTAAGCCTTGCCTCGGGCAGACTAAGGCCGGAATAAGATAACACGAAATGGGCGTGGAGCGGGGCGAGAGTAGCGTGTACCCTCCGTGGCAAGAGGCTGGACGGTGGTGTATCTGTGCTCTCGGTTTGCGTGAACCTGATCCAGTCTTAAGAACCCCGGTGGCGGGTTGACATATGCAAGGGTTAAGTGCTACATATGTCGTGTGATTGGAGATCCTCAGCTGAGTATAATCGATTCGGATCGCCGTACCTTCGCGGTTATGAAGACTTGGTCACTGCCCTACACGTAGCATTCTACTAAAGATGATGGGTCTTTGTTAAGAAAATTGGCTAGTATAGGCAAAGTGATTGAACTAGGGTAGAAAGAACTCTAGTGCAGGTAATTTTACTTAACTTGACAAATAAAACTGGATTTTTAAGGATCCACTTTTAGTAAGCATTTCTGCAAAACAGAGTCCTTGATTATTGAGAAGCCTTACCTTGACTCCCTAAAGCCAGCATACCCTTGAGAGTCTTTTCTTTAGTCGGGTAAGTCTTGCTGAGTAATTCCATACTCAGGGTTTATCCCTTCATTGTTTTTAGGTGAGGAAGTAGCAGATTTTTGCTGCTTCTGTGCCAAGGTGGTGCCTAAAGAAGAAAAACAAGACTGAAGTGCGGGAGGACTTGGTCCTCCATCTAGATCTTTTACTTAAATCTTATCGGGAGCAGTTTTTGCCTCCCTTGGTTTGTATAATATTACTACTCAGCACTCGCTCTTAGTTCTGGTCTGTAATAAAACAACTTGAGCTTGTTTTTAAATAAATGTAAATTATGTAATCGCTTCCGCAATTCCTTATCTCTGATGTTCTGTAATGTCTGCATGACGGGTGAAACGTTCCTGGTAAGGTAAGGAAAGATACCGAACTTGTCAAGTAGTTCAGGGGCACCTATAGGGTTGTCTGAGGTCCGTTGGACAAGGACAACTGTAGGTGGGCCTAATTACTTGGGAGGTTCCGTCACAGCTGGTATCGGAGCGTAGCCCTTCTTGTCAGATATTATGTGGCATCTTCAAAAGGATTTTCTAAGGCTTACCTAGAGAATTGCTTCTCTTCTTACCTAAGTATTTCTGAAGAGTTTATTTCAAGGACCAGATAGGAAGAGTGCAATGTATAGAAGGTTGAATCGACTAAGGTTGATTCTGTACTTATCCATGCATCATGCTAAGAATTATACTAATAAATTTTCCCCCTTAGCAAATGCCGCCACGTACAAGGAAAACGGCACGTAAGCATACTGGACCCATTGGAGTGCCTTGGCATCGACTTGCCCCACGAGAGCAAGAGCAAAACAGCAGTAGCGGGAGCAACGATCCCATTGGTGATCTAGAAGCTCGCGTGAATCATCTCCAAGAGGAGTTACAGCGCAGGACTAATCTATGGGTTGCGGACGGTGACCAAATCAATGATTTAAGAAGTTACATCCGCACCCTGCAAGATCAACTAGCTGACCGAGATTTGGCACTTGATTGGGCAGTGCAGTCTCGTTCGGTGGCTTTAGCTAAGGAAGCAAAGGCTCGAGCACGAGTCAACGAACTTAGCATGGCTATTGATAACTTGCAGGTATATTGCAATACTTTGCATGAAGAAGTTCATGTACTGTATTCACAACTATACCCGAATGTCCCTGCGGATCCCGTCAGGTCTGAAGCCGGACCCTCGCATACTGTGGGCGAAGCGCTTGGTGGGGAGCTAGATCTTTTTAGGCCCCCTCCTTCTTTGAGGTTGGTCGACGTATGGTCTCCCACCCCTGACGATGAAGCTACCAAGAATAAGCAGGAGTAATAGTGTAGCTTGTAAAAGTAGAAATAGAAAGTTGTATAATAGGTGGAACGTTTGTACAATGGGTAATGTGTCCTGTAATATCGAGTCTGTACCATTACTTTTTATAGTAATGTAAAATGGAAGGTCTCTTTGGCATATTATGTTTATTTCAAATGTTTTTGCCTCAGATGCCGACCAGGACTCGCGGACAGGACGTAGCCGGAACTTCTGGGGGTCGGGATGTCACCCCAAATCCACCTCCGGTTCCACCCACGCTAGCCGAGGCGATTGCCGCCTTGGTAAATGCCACCGCCGATAATACCCGCTTCCTTAGGGAAATGGCGGGTCAACAGCAGTTCCAGCAGCAGGCAGGAAGAGGTTTTCAGCAAGGTCCCCGTGAAACCACCTATCTGGACTTCTCCGAAACTCGTCCACCTCTATTCACCAAGGCAGAAGACCCGCTAGAAGCCGACGAGTGGATACGGGTCATTGAACAAAAGTTTGGTCTTCTTCGTTGTTCTGAAACGCAGAAGCCATTGTTCGCGGCACAACAACTACGTGGCCCTGCCAGTACTTGGTGGGGAAATTTTGTGGCTATCCAACCTGCCGACCATCAAATCACTTGGGAAGAATTTAAAGCAGCCTTCCGTGAGCACTACATACCTGAAGGGGTGCTGCATATGAAACAAGAGGAATTCATGAAATTGAAACAAGGAGGGGATACCATCAATCAGTATCTCAACAAGTTTAATCACCTGTCGCAGTATGCCATCGACCAGGTGAATACTGATTTGAAGAAAAAGAACTGCTTCATGAGGGGTCTAAATGACCGGTTGCAGCGAAAGATGGCCACATGTATTGATCTCACATATGGAAAGGCTGTCAGTACAGCCTTATCTGTGGAAGCAAAATACGCAAGTTCTGGGAAGAATAAGGGATTCGGTGGTGAGAGGCCTACTCAGGGCCAGGCGAAGAGGCAACGGTTCGTCATCCGGCCTTCTAGCCAAAACAGTACTTTTTCTCGTCCACCAGCATTCCCTTTCAAACAACCCATTATTATTCGCCCCAACAATACCCCCACTCCCCCAAATCAGCCGGGTGCCCCAGGCACTCGATTCCCTGCCTTGCCCAGCTCTTCAACTGGGTGTTTCAACTGCGGCAAGTCGGGACATTTTATCAAAGACTGCCCATACCCCAAGCAAAATCAATCCAATGCTCAGCAAGGAACTGGGAGGTCCACTCAGCCCAAGGGAAATGCTGTGGGGAGAAATACCAAGAAAACGGGGCGTGTATACTACACCCAGGTGGCCACTACACCGGAAGGAGAGCCGGTGATGATGGGTACGTTTCCTGTGGCCAGTCACCCTGCAATTATTCTTTTTGATTCTGGTGCTTCGCATACCTTCATTAGCAAGAAATTTGTGGAGCAACATCACATTGCATGCCATGAATCAAAAGAGGGATTTAAAATTCATTCACCTGGGGGATATATTTTTACTCGAGAAGTGGCCTATGAAGTGCCAGTAATAATGGCCGGACGGAACTTTCCTGCTAACATGATTGTTCTGAAAGGCCAGGATATAGATGTAATTTTGGGTATGAATTGGTTAACCCAATACAAGGCAATACTCAACACTGAACTCAGAACCGTCAGGTTGAGCTATAATCAAGAAGAAATTCTTTTGTCTCTCCTTGTGACCAATCTAGCCAAAGCTTCTGGTAGAGTATACGAAGCCATTGTACCGGAAATCAAGGATATTCCGGTAGTATGTGAGTTTCCAGATGTATTTCCGGAAGATTTGCCTGGACTGCCCCCAGAAAGAGATGTAGAATTTGTAATTGAACTAAAGCCCGGTACAGCTCCCATCTCCCGAAGATCGTACCGTATGCCCCCTAATGAGTTGGCGGAATTGAAGATTCAATTACAAGATCTACTGAATAAGGGATTCATCCGGCCAAGCTCGTCTCCATGGGGTTGCCCCGCCATTTTTGTTAAGAAGAAGGATCAAACCTTGCGGATGTGCGTGGATTATCGGCCCCTGAATGAGGTCACCATCAAGAATAAGTACCCTCTTCCAAGGATCGACATCTTATTTGATCAACTGACTGGGGCGAGGGTATTTTCTAAAATTGATCTCAGGTCGGGCTATCATCAAATCCGTATTCGGCCCGAGGATATACCGAAGACCGCATTTACTACGCGGTATGGATTGTTTGAATACTTGGTAATGTCTTTCGGGCTCACTAATGCTCCTGCCCACTTCACCTATTTGATGAACTCGGTGTTCATGCCCGAGTTGGACAAGTTCGTGGTGGTCTTCATCGACGATATTTTGATATACTCTAAAAATGAAGAGGAGCATGCTCAGCATCTACGGATTGTATTGACGCGCCTGAGGGAACGTCAGTTGTATGCCAAGTTCAGTAAGTGCGCGTTCTGGCTGGAGGAAATTCAATTTTTGGGGCACGTGTTATCAGCTAAAGGAATTGTGGTAGATCCTAGCAAGGTCAAAGATATTCTGGAGTGGAAAACCCCAACCACTGTTCACCAAATCCGGAGTTTTCTTGGACTAGCTGGATATTATCGCAGATTCATACCCGATTTTTCTAAGCTTGTGAAGCCAATCACAAGTTTATTGAAGAATGACATTAAGTTCAATTGGTCTTCTAAGTGTAATGAAGCCTTTGAGCAATTGAAGACATTATTAACCACTGCTCCGGTATTGGCTCAACCGGACATCACTAAGCCTTTTGATGTATATTGTGATGCATCTGGCAGTGGACTCGGCTGTGTATTAATGCAAGAGGGCCGAGTGATTGCGTATGCTTCAAGGCAGTTGCGCCGACATGAGGAGCATTACCCAACTCATGATCTGGAGCTAGCTGATGTGGTTCATGCCCTGAAAATATGGCGTCACTATCTGCTGGGGAATATCTGTCACATATATACAGATCATAAAAGCTTGAAGTACATCTTCACCCAGTCAGAATTAAATATGAGGCAAAGACGATGGCTTGAGCTTATTAAAGACTATGAACTGGAGATCCATTATCACCCGGGCAAGGCCAATGTGGTGGCAGACGCACTAAGCCGTAAGGCTTCCTGCCACTGCCTTATGGTGAAAATCTCTGACAACACGTTATGTCGAGAGATGGAAAAGTTAAACCTGGGGATAATCCAACAAGGGACTCTAAATCAGCTAAAGCTTGAGTCAATCATTTTGCAAAGGATAATTGATGCTCAAAAAGATAATCTAGGTATGAAGCACATACGGGAGAAAATAAGGGCTGGAACCGCCAAATGTTTCAAGGAAGACGATCAAGGTGTGTTATGGTTTAACAACCGCATAGTAGTGCCAAAGAATGAAGAACTCCGCCAGCAAATCTTAGATGAAGCGCATCTTAGTCGCTATTCTATTCATCCAGGAAGCACTAAGATGTATCACGATCTAAAACAGCACTACTGGTGGACGAAGATGAAAATTGAAATTGCACGCTATGTGGCTAAGTGTGACACTTGCAGACGTGTCAAAGCCATACACATGAGGACTGCCGGTCCATTGCAGTCATTACCAATACCAACATGGAAATGGGAAGACATAAGCATGGACTTCATTGTGGGATTGCCCAGGACCACAAAAGGGTATGATTCTATTTGGGTTATCATTGATCGATTTACCAAGATCGCCCACTTCCTCCCTGTCAAGGTAAAATATCCCGTCATTACCTATGCGGAGTTGTACATCGCCCGTATTCTCAGTTTGCATGGTGTTCCAAAGACCATAGTGTCGGATCGTGGACCACAATTTGTATCTAAATTCTGGGAAGAACTTCATAAATTCCTGGGTACTAAACTGCTCCACAGTTCGGCCTATCATCCTCAAACCAGTGGACAAACTGAGAGAGTGAACCAGATACTTGAAGATATGTTGCGAGCATGTGTCCTGGATTTCTCACCAAAATGGGATGAATGTTTACCTTTGGCGGAGTTTTCATACAATAATAGTTATCAAGAAAGTATCAGGATGGCACCTTTTGAAGCTTTATATGGACGACGGTGTCGGACTCCGCTAAATTGGTCTGAACCTGGTGAAAGGTGCTTCTTTAGACCTGATCTGGTGAAAGAAGCCGAGGGTAAGGTTCAGAAAATTATTCATAATATGAAGAAAGCACAAGCTCGTCAGAAGAGTTATGCAGACAAACGACGAATGCCCTTATACTTCCTGGAAGGAGACTACGTCTACTTAAAGGTTTCACCAATGAAGGGAGTATCGCGTTTCGGGGTAAAGGGAAAGCTTGCACCCAGGTACATTGGTCCATTTCCTATTCTTCAAAGATATGGGCCAGTGGCGTATCGACTTCAACTTCCCGAAACATTGTCTGCTGTACATAATGTGTTCCATGTATCGCAATTGAAGAAGTGTCTTCGGGTTCCCGATCGAACCATTGAAGTGACAGATGTTGTCCTGGAACCAGACTTAACGTACTCGGAACATCCTATTCGAGTTCTGGATAAAAAGGACAGGGTTACCCGGAGAAAGACTCTCAAGTTCTACAAGGTACAATGGAACCAGCATTCTGAGGAAGAGGCTACGTGGGAAACTCAAGACTTCTTGAATAAGAATTTCCCAGACTTTCTAGCCGCATGTAATTTGTAAAGTGTATATAGTTATTGCAATAAAGGAGTGAACCCCCACACCACCCCTGCCTTGTACCAGAAATAAGGAAATAAAAATGTGACACATTTCCTTTTCCATTACTCACCCTAGGACTTTAAATCTCGGGACGAGATTCTTTTATGGGGGGAAGGATGTAACACCCCTGGTGTTACTATGACTAAAACTTGAGCATGACATCATAAGCATTGACATTGCATGTGTTTGACACACCTAGAGTGCATTCACTAGGCAAAAATTTCAAACAAGTTGTATTGTTTTAAGGTTTTGCAAATAGGACCCTGGATAGGAAGCTTTATCCTAAACAAGGATTAAAGGGGTAAGACTTAACCCAACTTGAGAAAATCTAAATACTTTAGGATAATAGTTATAAAATATCCCCAAAAACAAAGTTGAACCACAATTATACCCCTGGGATACTAAAAACCCTAATTAGAACCCTGGAAGACCCAAAACTAAACCCTAGGGGCTTATGTGCAAAATTAGTCCACTTTTGGTCTAAAGTGCAAAAACCAAGTTAAATAAGTATCTAAAGTCATTTAGGGCACTCATATGTGAATTTACAAGCCAAACCCTAAGTTTTGGACTTAAATGCAAAAGGGACCCCCAATTGAGATTTCTCTAAGTCTGAATTTCAAATTAGTAAGCTCAACTTTGGAGCATTGGATCTTCCAAATTATTGAGAATTTGCCCTAGGTCACCACATCAAAGTTGAAGACTAAACATAGGAGAACAACTTTGTTTAAGGATTCAAGCCATGATCCTATGAGAAATTTGGAGAAAAACCCAATCGAAGATGGACTGTCAGACTGATATAGTCTGAACTTTAAGTTGGCAGTGACATTGATCCGAGTTTGAGAACTATTTCCACTTGGATCCAGTGAGAATCTGCCTATGTTTGCTATAACAAAGTGGTAGAGTTATTGTAGAGGAATAACTTTGTTATAGGTGTTTGGGCTTGGTACTACATGAAATTGAGAGAAGATATGGCTTCAAGTTGCTCTGTCAGGTTCATCTGAACTGCACTTCGCCATTGTACAGTAACTGAACGGATATGATCGCCAGCGCGGCTTGCTCGTCGACGGCGACCTCCCTACGCGAAAATTCACGCCGCCGCCGTGATTCGTGTTCACTGGCGGTCGGATAACTACGGCGGGGAGGGGATAGGATTGCGTCGTGGATAATTTCGGGTTGCCGTGGTCTCGCGGTATCCCGACCACGTGCATCGACAACGTGGCCGTGCGGCCGTCGCCGGAGTTTGCCTCCTCCGCCGCGATTGTACCACGCTTCCAGTCAGTGACCACGTCGCTGTAAACCATAATCATTCCCTAGTGACTGTAGGGGCTTCTCATCCCGTGAACTGCCACAAATTACCATGCCGGTGACTCACTTCTTCTCCGGCCGCCACCGCGCCACCCTCAATTCAAGCGCCACCGTCCCTGGAAACTATAAATTGAGCCCGCCGTTGGCTCCGCAACCTCATCACGTACCCCAGCGTCCAGTATCACCCCCAAGCTTCCAACCATAAGCTCCAATTTCAAATTTGCCCCAACTCGGTTCTAAAACACCGCAGGGTCGAGCTCGCCGCGGCCAGCCCAACTTAGGTCAGTTCATGTTGCTCTGTTGCTTGTTCTAACATCCCTAAGCTCTTCTCAAACTCCCCAACCCTTTAGATCGAGCTAAACTGCCATTGGTGACCGGGAACACGCGATTCTATTCGAAATCTCCGCTGTCACCGTGGTCAGGAGCATTTGAGTAGCCATTCTTGAAATTGATGTGGGGGAAATGCTCGGGGTAAGACTAATTTGGTGTCCGCTGCTCGGAGAACCCAGCCGTAGCCCCAATCGGCCGGTTCAGGCGCTCGTCGGAGTTCGGCGGGGCATGAACGCCGTCGTGGGTGAGTCGGGTGAAGAAATAGAACATCAGGGGCGTTTCTGTAAACTGTCAGTGATACGTAGAAACAGTGAATGACCTCGTTCGCTGTTCGACAAAAACGCGAGGGCCTCTGTGCAAGTCTGCCAGTGCGGGCGCGGGCGCGCTCATTTCTTCTGGTAGTGGGCCGACCTAGGCTGGTTTCGGTCCAATACTATTCATCTGTTTTTCTTTTTCTTTTATCTCCAGAGCCAAAATAATTATAGAAAACAGTAGAAAAATGATAAAATTGTAAAACCAATTTTCCTAGGTTCATACTTTTCCCTAGAATTTAATAAAAATAGTTTTGTGATTTTTAGTGGAAATAAGAAATTTTAGGACATTTAAAGTAGTTAAAAGTATTAGTTATGGATTTTTAGAAAATAATTGGTAAGTCCAAAAATGCCCAAACTTTTTATGGGAACTTAAAACAATATTTAGAAGCCTTGGGTAGAATTTGGGTTGATTTGGACCTTGTTTGATCACTAAACCCCAAAACACCCCCCCTGCCCTATGAACTCCTTTACTGACTCCGGAAACCCTAGGTTCTCGGAGTACCGTGAAGGAAAGTTGTACTCAAGACTTAGATAATAAGTTTATATTATCTTTGCATCCTCATGAGCATCCCATGGCATCCATTCTTATGCATACATGTGGTTATGTTAGAACACGAAGAAGAAGAAGAAGTCACTGAAGAAAGGACACCACCACCCTCAGATCCTCAAGCAGGCAACTGCTTTTACTTTGATATTTGTGGATCCGAGCCGGACTCACCTGTTAACAAAGGCAAGCCCCGATGCATTTGCCACCTTCCTTGATGTTTTTAAAATCTTTCTCACTTGATTGCTGCATTAGGTGATAGGAGTTGATTGCTAAAACAATTCCTGCATTACCTTCCTTGAACTTGATTACCTTCCTTGATCACCTGTTTTACAAAAAGATTTTGATGCTTAGTCTTGCTTTAGAAAAACAAAATGTTTTGTTTTTACAAAATATGATGTGGCAAAAGTGGGTGGGATGTTTTCGAAAATCAAACTTGATGGTGAATCCATCACGGCCGTGATGGATTCAACATCGGAAAAGATGTACCTCTGTCAGGTACCAAGTTTTTGGGTTGAAAAGATTAAGCTAAGACCGGGCGGGTGACTTGCACGAGAAAGGAGTCTCGGTGTAGTGTCTCCGTCTGAGTCGATTAAGGACCGTCTCGATGTAGGCTTGATGATCGAGGACCCTTTAGCTGGTCACATGCCTCGTCATGGGTAAGCCTTGCCTCGGGCAGACTAAGGCCGGAATAAGATAACACGAAATGGGCGTGGAGCGGTGGCGAGAGTAGCGTGTACCCTCCGTGGCAAGAGGCTGGACGGTGGTGTATCTGTGCTCTCGGTTTGCGTGAACCTGATCCGGTCTTAAGAACCCCGGTGGCGGGTTGACATATGCAAGGGTTAAGTGCTACATATGTCGTGTGATTGGAGATCCTCAGATGAGTATAATCGATTCGGATCGCCGTACCTTCACGGTTATGAAGACTTGGTCACTGCCCTACACGTAGCATTCTACTAAAGATGATGGGTCTTTGTTAAGAAAATTGGCTAGTATAGGCAAAGTGATTGAACTAGGGTAGAAAGAACTCTAGTGCAGGTAATTTTACTTAACTTGACAAATAAAACTGGATTTTTAAGGATCCACTTTTAGTAAGCATTTCTGCAAAACAGAGTCCTTGATTATTGAGAAGTCTTACCTTGACTCCCTAAAGCCAGCATACCCTTGAGAGTCTTTTCTTTAGTCGGGTAAGTCTTGCTGAGTAATTCCATACTCAGGGTTTATCCCTTCGTTGTTTTTAGGTGAGGAAGTAGCAGATTTCTGCTGCTTCTGTGCCAAGGTGGTGCCTAAAGAAGAAAAACAAGACTGAAGTGCGGGAGGACTTGGTCCTCCATCTAGATCTTTTACTTAAATCTTATCGGGAGCAGTTTTTGCCTCCCTTGGTTTGTATAATATTACTACTCAGCACTCGCTCTTAGTTCTGGTCTGTAATAAAACAACTTGAGCTTGTTTTTAAATAAATGTAAATTATGTAATCGCTTCCGCAATTCCTTATCTCCGATGTTCTGTAATGTCTGCATGACGGGTGAAACGTTCCTGGTAAGGTAAGGAAAGATACCGAACTTGTCAAGTAGTTCAGGGGCACCTATAGGGTTGTCTGAGGTCCGTTGGACAAGGACAACTGTAGGTGGGCCTAATTACTTGGGAGGTTCCGTCACATTTGCATCCCCTATCTATACCTTCATGGAAATGGGATGACATCAGCAATGGATTTCATTGTGGGTTTGCCCAACACCTCTCATCATCATGATTCGATTTGGGTCATTATGGACCAATTGACAAAAGTGGCACATTTTCTCCCAGTGCACACCACTGATAAGGCTCAAAAGTATGCAGAGATGTACATTGACCGAATCGTGCGTTTGCACGGATTGACCAGACCATTGTTTCTGACCGAGGAGCCCAATTTATTGCCAGTTTTTGGGAACAACTGCAAGAGTCTTTGGGAACCAAGCTAATTAGAAGTTCAGCTTACCACCCACAGACTGATGGTTAGACCGAGAGGGTAAATCAAATTCTTGAAGATATGCTGAGAGCTTGTGCGATCGATTGTGGCAAGAACTGGGATAAGCACCTCTCCTTGGCAGAGATTGCTTATAACAACAGTTATCAATCCAGCCTAAAGATGGCATCCTTCGAAGCTCTTTATGGAAGAAGGTGTAGGACACCCCTCAATTGGTCTCAGCCTGGAGAAAGAGAAGTTTTCGGACCTGACTTAGTGACTGAAGCCGAAAGAAAGGTCAAACTAATCAGGAAGAATCTAGAAGCTGCTCAGGCCAGGCAAAAGAGTTACCATGATAAGAGAAGGAAACCTCTCCAGTTCGAGGTGGGAGATTTCGTATATTTGAAGGTATCACCCACCAAGGGAGTGCAGAGATTCGGGATCAAAGGCAAGTTAGCCCCTCGTTACATTGGACCTTATGAGATCATAGAAGCATGTGGACCCGTGGCATACAAATTGAAGTTGCCTCTAAAAATGTCTGCCATCCACAATGTGTTCCATGTATCCCAAAGAAGTGTGTTTGATTGCCGACCGAGATCGTAGCAGAACCAGAATTGGAGATAGAGCCAGATCTATCGTACCAAGAGTACCCTTCCAAGGTTCTGGATTGCAAAGAAAGATCAACTCGGGCTAAATCGATCAAGATGTATAAGATCCAATGGAGTAATCACTCAGAGGAAGAGGCTACTTGGGAGACTGAGGAATTTCTGCGTTCCAACTTCCTCGATTGCCTACCTAAGGAAATTGGCACGTAATCATGCCCAACCCCTCCCCCTGCCCTTCGAATCTAAATTTCAGTAAATTAATCTTGAATAGGAAAGAGTAAATTGTAAAACAAGAATTAAAAGGACTTCCTTCTGAAGTTGCAAAGAGAATGACATTCGAAGAGCAGTTTATCAAGAAAAACCTTAATAAATAGAGCACCCACTTCAAGTAAGTCTCACCCTTCGCTTCACCCCGGGAGGACTCCGACCCGAATCTCGGGACAAGATTCCTTTAAGGGGGGAAGGCTGTGACACCCCAGTGTCACCTAGGGTTCTTCTTTAAGCTAACCCAAACCATTATCACATGTGAACCAAATAAGGAGTGAACACCAAAAACAATTATTAATAACAAAGGTTGAAGTGAGTCTTTTACCTTAAGAAATTCTCCTTAATCATGTCATGAATCTCAAGGTAAGAAAAACTCTCAAACCCTAATTAACCCTAAGTGGACCATTTAAACACATAGAGGGAATATGGGAAAAGAATTGGTAAAGAAAAATACAAACTTTTGATATGAACTAATTAACCTACAAAACATAGTAAGTAAGTTTGGTCAGCAAGGTTTTGCAAAATTCTTAAAAAGACCCCTCAAGCTAAAGCTTCAAAGGGGGAATTCAGAAAATTCAGAACTGAATTTTCAGCCCTTTGTAGAGTTCAACCGTGTTCTCTGTTTTCCAAAATTCAAATCCACAAAATCCAATTATCAAAGTGGCGCCAAATTTCCTTGAACATGCTCTGGTAACGTTTGAACTCAAACAAAAACTGTTTGACACGATTTTGGCGCAGTTTGACCCCGGGACTCGGCTGTCTGACACTGGCAACTTGGCGACGTTACAACTCCCTGCCCCTAGCCTAAAACCACGCGACATCCACACACAAACGACAAAGCACAGTCAGGGGAACAAATCCTTCACAGCGATCTTGCCCAAATTCGTGAAGATTTGCGCCCAATCGGCGTTAGAACACGGGCAGAAGCAATGACCACGTGTTCGACCGCGGTTGACATGCCCGGTTCACGCCAGTTCGCGCACCCGCGCCCAGCCGTGCACGCCCACGTGCCCTCGCCGGTCCACGACCGCCTGTGCACCGCGCCGCGCCTATAAAGCAGCCCAAGGCCTCGGCCGTATTCCCCCGCACGCTCTCAGTCTTGCCCAAGCCGGAGTTCACCGAACTTTGCCTTGGACACGCCGCGCCACCGCCCGGCAAGCCACCCGAGCCTCGGCCACCGTGGCTAGCTCACTCCAGCCACCCCTGGGCTGCGCTAGTCGCTCGGTTAGCTTTGCTAGAGGCCCGTGAAGCTTTCCAAGTCCTCTGACCTGGCAAAGCCTCACTGGGGACCCAGGATCGCCCTCGCTGGACTTCGGTCACCCGCCGCCACACGTGAACCGAGCTAACCAGTAAGCCATTTTCTAATTCCTCGCACCCACATCTTCCCTAGCATCCAGTAAAGCTCTCTGACCCGTTCGATTGGACTATCGCGCTGTGAGCAGGCCGGATTCCTCGCCGCCGACGAGCATCTACGCCTGCGCACGTGGACCGACCGACTCCGACCACCCCCGATGGCAATCCGCACATCACCGTGACCCTCAAGACCTCCCCTACGCCCTCGACCACCTCACCGGAGCAGTCTCGCTGCCGGTAAGCCCCTCCGCCCCTTTCTTCCTCCGCGGCCACTGTTCCATTAGGGAAGGACCGCGGGTTTGATTCCGTGAAACCCTAGGGGGTTTTCTGCAGAGCCATAGACTCATGTGAATAGTGCACCGAGGACCTATCTGTAATTCATTCAGAACCTTTCACGAGGGACCCCAGCGCAAAACTGTTTTTCCTTTAACCGTTTCTGATTAATCTTTTTAAATTTAGCAGAGAACTTAGAAAATTTATATCTTGAGTTATATTCAACCAAATTTAGCCAAACCAATTTTGCTGGATTCAAAATATTATGGACTATCAATTAAAAATACGGAACCCTATACTTTCTGTTTTAAATTTTAGAGTTTGGAATTAATTAAAGAAACTGACCAAACCTTTTAAAAATAAAGCAAAATAGTTATGTTGTTGTGCCAAACTTAAGAAAATTTGTAGAAGTCCAAAACCCACTAAGACACTGTTTAAAATTAATGAGCACCCCAGTATTGAAGATTTAAACAAGGTTATCTATTAAAAGCCATTTTTGTCCAAAACTTAAGAAAATAAGAAAGGTATTGGAGAATGATGAACAGTGAATGCAATTATTTTTCCTAGTCTACTAAGGTAACAGAGAACCTAGGAAAAATAAGGGGGCCCTAATCCAGAAAAAATCCAGGAGAAATGTTTTGTTAAGCATTAAGCAAACTAGAAGAACAATTATTAGAATTATGAAAACAATTTCAAAATTGCTAAAAAAACTAGTGGACTTACAACCAGTAGGACACCACTACAAAAAAAGATAAACACCCCAGTCCATCATTTTGAATAGGATAAACAAATAAAACTTGATATTGAGCCATATTTCAATTAAATCATAAGCAAGCCAAAAAGTGTGCAACAATGGGCAAATAAATTTTTACCAGATCAATAATGAAGTAGACCACCAGAGAAAAATGCAAAACCCAATTGAAAGCTACAAGTGATACCCTTTGCCAATACTTTATGAAAAAGGCAGTTAAGTTCAAAAAATCCCTACCACCCTCTCCCTTGAGCAAAAAGTTGCCAAAATTTAGAATGATTGCTCTTGCACACAGAAGAAGATAGGAAAAATTAGAAATCTGTTGTTTGATATTTTTCAAATATAGTGGTAGTAGAAAGCACCACTTTGGCTAGGAACTTTGGAAAATCATAATAAAATAACTAATGAGTAATAGTAGCTGAAAAATTTGTACAAAGTCATGTTATGTCATCTGAATGCTAGCAAAAATAAGTCTTGGACAATAACTCACTGTAAAAAGAAGGTTGTAGTTCAAAATACCCCCTTTGCCCTATTAATTGATAATTTCATACAGAGAAGACCACTCACTTTTTGGAAATTCTAATCACCAAAACACTTACAGAAATGGCCCAAGGGCACATTTCCCTTTCATTTTGATCTACATATTTACCTCTCGTGTCAAGGTCGAGATGCCCATTGGTTCCCATGGGTGTCTTGATGGATTTGCCATCCTTCATCCCAAACTTCTTAAGTATGTCTTGAATGTACTTTGTTTGGCTGATGAAGGTGCCTTCTTGGAGTTGCTTGATTTGAAATCCTAGGAAATACTTCAACTCCCCCATCAGAGACATCTCGAATTTCTTAATCATGATCCTACTAAACTCTTCACAAGTTGATTTGTTAGTAAACCCAAATATAATATCATCAACATAAATTTGGCATACAAACAAATCTTTTGCAACAGTTTTAGTAAAGAGAGTAGGATCGGCTTTTCCGACTTTGAAGCCATTAGTGATAAGAAAATCTCGCAGGCATTCATACCATGTTCTTGGGGCTTGCTTGAGCCCATAAAGCGCCTTTGAGAGTTTGTAAACATGGTTAGGGTACTCACTCTCTTCAAAGCCGAGAGGTTGCTCAACATAGACCTCTTCCTTGATAGGTCCATTGAGGAAGGCACTTTTCACGTCCATTTGATAAAGCTTAAAGCCATGGTAAGTAGCATAGGCAAGTAATATCCGAATTGACTCAAGCCTAGCTACGGGTACATAAGTTTCATCAAAGTCCAAGGCTTCGACTTGTGAATAACCCTTGGTCACAAGTCGGGCTTTGTTCCTTGTCACCAAACCATGTTCATTTTGCTTGTTGCAGAATACCCACTTGGTACCTACAACATTTTGATTAGGACGTGGAACTAAATGTCATACCTCATTCCATGTGAAGTTGTTGAGCTCCTCTTGCATTGCCAACACCCAATCCGGATCTCTTAGTGCATCCTCTATCTTGTAAGGCTCAATAGAGGAAACAAAAGAGTAATGTTCACAAAAATGAGCAACCCGAGATCTAGTGGTCACCCCTTATGAATGTCACCAAGTATGGAGTTGACGGAGTGATCTCGTTAAATTGCTTGGTGGACTCTTGGATGTGGCGGTCTTTGACCCTGTATTTCTTGATCATCTTTCTTGTCTTCATTAACTTCATCTCCCCCTTGATCATTGTCCTCCTCTTGAGGTGGCTCATCCTGTTGATCTTCATTTTCATCATCTTGGGCCTGATCCTCATCTTGAGTTGGTGGAGAAGCTTGCTTGGAAGATGACGGTTGATCTTGTGCTTGTGTGGGCTCTTCGGATTCCTTAGGACACACATCCCCAATGGACATGTTCCTTAGGGCGATGCATGGAGCCTCTTCATCATCTAATTCATCAAGATCAATTTGCTCCACTAGGGAGCCATTAGTCTCGTCAAACACAATGTCACAAGAAACCTCAACTAATCCAATGGATTTGTTGAAGATTCTATATGCCCTTGTGTTTGAGTCATATCCTAGTAAAAAGTCTTCTACAACCTTGGGAGCAAATTTAGATTTTCTACCTCTTTTAATAAGAATAAAACATTTGCTTCCAAAGACTCTAAAATATGAAACATTGGGCTTTTTACCGGTGAGGAGTTCGTATGATGTCTTCTTGAGGATTCAGTGAAGATATAACCGGTTGATGGAGTAGCAAGAAGTGTTGATTGCTTCCACCCAAAACTGGTTCAGTGTTTTGTACTCATCAAGCATGGTCCTTGCCATATCCAGTAGAGTTCTATTCTTCCTCTCCACTACACCATTTTGTTGAGGTGTGTAGGGAGAAGAGAACTCATGTTTGATGCCCTCATCCTCAAGGAAGCCTTCGATTTGTGAGTTCTTGAACTCCGTCCCGTTATCACTTCTTATCTTTTTGATCCTTGATCCAAACTCACTCTGAGCTCGTCTTAATAATCCCTTTAAGGTCTCTTGGGTTTGTGATTTTCCTACAAAAAGAATACCCAAGTGAAGCAAGAATAATCATCCACAATTACTAGACAGTACTTACTCCTGTCGATGCTTATGTAAGCTATCGGGCCGAATAAATCCATGTGGAGTAGCTCGAGTGGCCTATCAGTTGTCATGATGTTCTTATGTGGATGATGGGCGCCAACTTGCTTTCCTACTTGGCATGCGCTACAAACCCTGTCTTTCTCAAAATGAACATTTGTTAGTCCTAAAATGTGCTCTCCCTTTAGAAGTTTGTGGGGATTCTTCATTCCAACATGGGCTAGTCGGCGATGCTAGAGCCAACCCATATTAGTCTTAGCAATTAAACAAGTGTTGAGTTCAGTTGTGTTCTCATTAAAATCAACTAAATATAGCTGACCCTCTAACACTCCCTTAAATGCTATTGAATCATCACTTCTTCTAAAGACAATAACACCTATATCAGTAAAAAGACAGTTGTAGCCCATTTTACATAATTGAGAAACAGAAAGCAAGTTGTAATCTAAAAAACTTACAAGAAAACATTGGAAATAAGTGGTCAGGTGATATAACAATTTAACCAAGTCCTTTTACCAAACCTTGATTTCCATCCCCGAATGTGATAGCTCATTGGGGATCTTCGTTTTTCTTGTAGGAGGAGAACATTCTCTTCTCCTCTGTCATGTGGTTTGTGCATCCGCTATCAATTATCCAACTTGAACCCCCGGATGCATAAACCTGCAAAACAATTTTAGGCCTTGTTCTTAGGTACCCAAATAGTCTTGGGTCCTTTAACGTTAGAAACAAGCACCTTGGGTACCCAAACACAAGTCTTTGGACTCTTGTGTTTGCCCCCAACATATTTGGTAACTATTTTTCCTGATTTGTTAGTAAGAACATAAGATGCATCAAAAGTCTTAAATGAGATGTTATGCTCATTTGATGCAGCAGGAGTTTTCTTTTTAGGCAATTTAACATGTGTAGAATGCCTAGAGCTAGAAGCCTCATTTTTATACATAAATGCATGATGAGAAATAGGGTGAGGTTTCCTAGCATGAATTCTCCTAATTTTGTGCTCAAGATAATTAGCAGGATATAAAATGTAACCTTCATTATCCTGAACCATGGGAGCCTTGCCCTTAACAAAGTTGGACAATCTCTTAGGAACATTAAGCTTGACATTGCTCCTCTGTTGGAAACCAATGATGTCCTTAATGCCAGGGTGTCTCCCATTATAGAGCATGCTTCTAGCAAATTTAAACTTTTCATTTTCAAGTTCATGCTCATTGATTTTAGCAGGTAATTTAGCTATGTGATCATTTTATTGTTTAATCATAGCAAGGTGATCATCAATAGCTTCTACATTAACATCTCTACATCTAGTATAAATAGTAACATGATCAACAACAGATGTAGATGGTTTGCATGTTTTTAATTCCTCAATCTTAGCATTTAATATAGCATTCTCATCTCTAAGACTGGAAATAGTATCATTGCAAACATTCAATTCATCAATCTTAACATTTAAATCCTTAGCCTTAGAAATTAAGTTAGCATTTTCATTTCTAAGGCTAGAAATTAACTCATGGCAAATGCTAAGCTCCTTAGATAAATTTTCACATTTTTCTACTTCCTGAGCATAAGCATTTTTCAATTTAACATGTTTTTTATTTTTTTAATAAGGAATTCCTCTTGGCTATCCAAAAGTTCATCCTTCTCATGAATAGCTCCTATTAGTTCATTTAATTTTTTCTTTTGTTCCATGTTGAGGTTGGTAAAAAGAGTAAGTAAATCATCTTCATCTTCACTAGAGCTACCCTCATCACTAGATGTTGTATATTTGGGGATGGCTCTAGAGTGTACCTTCTTTTTCTTGTCGTCCTTAGCCATAAAACATTTGTGGCCGACGTTGGGGAAGAGGAGGCCCTTGTTGACGGCGATGTTGGCGGCGTCCTCATCGGAGGAGGAGTCGGTGGAGCTCTCGTCGGAGTCCCATTCCCGACACACGTGGGCATCGCCGCCTTTCTTCTTGTAGTACCTCTTCTTCTCCTTTTTCTTCCCCTTCTTGTCATCATCCCTGTCACTTCCACTTGACATTGGACATTTAGCAATGAAATGACCGGGCTTACCACATTTGTAGCACACCCGTTTGGAGCGAGGTTTGTAGTCTTTTCTCCTCCTTTGCTTGAGGATTTGGCAGAAGCTCTTGATGATGAGCGCCATCTCCTCGTTGTCGAGCTTGGAGGCGTCGATTGGAAGCCTACTTGGTGTAGACTCCCCCTTCTCTTCTTACGTCGCCTTGAATGTGATGGGTTGCACCTCGGGTGTGGAGGTGCCGCCTTGCTCTAAGTTGACGATGTGTTTGGAGTCTTTGATGATAAGTTCAAAGCTCACAAACTTGCCTATCACTTCCTCGGGAGACATCTATTTATATATAGGGTCTCCATGGATTAGTTGCACTTGAGTGGGATTTCGAAAAACAAGTGATCTAAGAATAACCTTGACCATTTCATGGTCATCCCACTTGGTGCTCCCAAGGTTGCGCACTTGGTTCACCATGGTCTTGAACTGGTTGTACATGGCTTGCGGCTCTTCTCCTTTGTTGAGGACGAATCGATCGAGCTCCCCTTCGATCGTCTCCTGCTTGGTGATCTTGGTCACCTTGTCCCCTTCGTGCGCGGTCTTGAGCACGTCCCAAATTTCTTTGGCGCTTTTTAACACTTGTACCTTGTTATACTCCTCTCGACACAAGGAGGCGAGGAGTATAGACGTGGCTTGAGAGTTAAAGTGCCTAATTTGGGCGGCCTCATCCGAGTCATAGTCCTTATCCCCCACCTGTGGTACCTGCGCTCCAAATTCAACTATATCCCAAATGCTTTCGTGGAGTGAGGTTAGGTGATGCCTCATTTTATCACTCCACATACAATAATCTTCACCATCAAAATATGGTGGTTTGCCTAAGGGAACGGAAAGTAAAGGAGCACGCTTTGAAATACGGGGATAACAAAGTGGCATCTTACTATACTTCTTGCGCTCATGGCGCTTAGAAGCGACGGATGAGTCGGAGCTTGATGAAGTGGAGGGTGACAAAGAGTCGGTCTCGTAGTAGACCACCTTCTTCATCTTCTTCTTATTGTCACCCTTCCGATGCGTCTTGGTGGAGGAAGAGGATTCCTCCTTATGCTTGTGGCCGAACTCCCTTGAAAGGGTTCTCCCCGAGCTTGCGGGCTTGTCACCGGTCACGATCTCCCTCTTGGCGTGATCTCCCGACATCACTTTGAGTTGTTAGACTCTAATGAAGCACCGGGCTCTGATACCAATTGAAAGTCACCTAGAGGGGGGTGAATAGGCATAATCTAAAATTTATAACTTTAAACACACACTACAAGCCAGGGTTAGCGTTAGAACTTAAGTCAAGTCTGAGAGAGAGGCAAAAACAAATCAAATGGAAATCAAGCGGATGAACACGGTGATTTGTTTTACCGAGGTTTGGTTCCAAAGAACCTAATCCCCGTTGAGGTGGTCACAAAGACCGGGTCTCTTTCAACCCTTTCCCTCTCTCAAACGGTAATTCAGACTGAGTGAGCTTTCTCCATAATCAAACGGGTCACTTAGACCTCGCAAGGACCACCACACACTTAGGTGACTCTTGCTTTGATTACAAGTCACTTTGGAACAAGAATGAGGAAGGAAGAAAGTGATCCAAGCAACAAGAGCGCAAATGAACACGAACACACACTCTCTCAAGTCACTAGGTGGTTGGAATGAATTTGGGACTTAGAGAGGCTTTGATCTTTGAAAAAGTGTCTTGGAGTGAATGCACTAGCTCTTGTATTGAATGAGAACTTCAGAAAACTTGGATGCTTGGAGTTGTGGTGGTTGGGGGTTATTTATAGCCCTCAACCACCAAGAAGCCGTTGGGGAAGGCTGCTGGCGATGGGTGCACCGGACAGTCCGGTGCGCCACCGGACAGGTCCTGTTCACTGTCCGGTGCGCCGCCACGTCACCCAACCGTTAGAGTTTAGGAGCAGTCGACTGTTGGCGCCGTTGTCTTCTTGTGGCACCGGACAGTCCAGTGCCACACCGGACACTGTCCGGTGCGCCTCTGACTCTGCGGCTCTAACTCTGCGTGCATTGTTCCTCTATCAGCAGGTTTTGCAGTCAACCGTTGTGCGAGTTAGCCATTGCTCCACTGGCACACCGGACAGTCCGGTGAATTATAGCGAAGAGCGCCTGCTGAAACCCGAGAGTGGCTGGTTCAACCCTGTACGGGCCTAGTGCACCGGACACTGTCCGGTGGCACACCGGACAGTCCGGTGCGCCAGACCATAGCACACTTGGTTTCTTTTGCTCCTTTGAATTAGATCCCTAACTTAAATATTTATTGGTTTGTGTTGAACCTTTTTGCACCTATAGAACATGTATTCTAGAGCAAACTAGTTAGTCCATATATTTGTGTTGGGCATTCAACCATAAGGTTAACCCTATTTCCCTTTCAATTCTCATGCTACCTTTCGTGTGTAAGGCTCGAGGCTGACCTAAACTGCCTGAGCTCTGTTGTGTGTCCGACTCGAAGGGTAAGCAGTGTCCCTTTCTATCTTGATGATGGCTAAAGGCAGAGCCCGACAGAGGTCGTTGGCTGCTACCCTAAACGGCATGGAGCTTGTGGCAGAAGAGTTGGGTCTTGGAGCTTCCTAAGTACCTCACCTTGGGCCACTCTTGTCCCATTCGTGGAAAAGAAAGATGGCACCAAGAGGATGTGCATCGATTATCGAGCTTTGAACGAAGTCACAATCAAGAACAAGTACATCCTGTCGAGAATAGAAGATATGTTTGACCAACTGAGAGAAGCCAGCGTGTTCTCGAAGATAGATCTGAGGTCAGATTATCATCAGCTCAGTATCCGACCTTCGGAAATCCTGAAGACGACATTTATTGCCAAGTATGGGTTGTATGAGTACACAATTATGTCTTTTGGCCTAACGAATGCACCAGCCTTCTTCATGAATCTGATGAACAGCGCGTTCATGGATTATCTCGATAAGTTTGTGATGGTATTCCTTGATGATATTCTCCTATATTCTCAAAATAAGGAAGAGCATGTGGATCATCTGAAGATGGTATTGCAAAGATTGCGAGAGCACCAGCTGTATGCAAAATTGAGCAAATGCGAGTTCTGGATTGACGAAGTCATGTTCTTGGGTCACATTATAAACAAAGATGGATTGGTCGTGGATCTAAAGAAAGTGGCAGACATTATGAATTGGAAAGCACCAACAGATGTTCGAGGAATCAAGAGCTTCATTGGAATGGTTAGATATTATCGCCAATTCATTGAAGGGTTTTCGAAGATTGCGAGACCTATCATAGCCCAGCTAGCAAATAAAGTTGAGTTCAAGTGGACCCAGAAGTGTCAAGAGGCCTTTGAAGCACTAAAAGAGAAGTTGACTACAACGCACGTCTTAATTCTACCTGATGTACACAAGACATTCTCAATGTATTGCGATGCTTGCTACACCGGCTTGGGATGTGTATTGATGCAAGAGGGAAGAGCTGTGGCATACTCGTCCCGATAGTTGAAGATTCATGAGAAGAACTATCAAATCCATTACCTAGAGTTAGCAGCAGCGGTTCACGCACTGAGGACATGGAGGCATTATCTGTACGGGCAGATGTGTGATGCTCATACAGACCACAAGAGTCTGAAGTACATATTCACCCAGCCGGAGCTGAATATGAGGCAACAAAGTTGGTTAGAGCTGATCAAAGACTATGAATTGGAAATTCACTACCATCTAGGCAAAGCGAACGTGGTGACAGATGCTTTAAGCAGAAAAAGTCAAGTCAACATGATGGTCGCTCACCCGATGCCTTATGAGTTGGCCAAAGAATTTAACAGATTGAGCCTCGAATGTTTGAACAACACGCAAGGAGTAACAGTTGAGTTAGAACCCACCTTAGAGCGAGAAATCAAAGAAGCGCAAAAGAACAATGAAAAGATCAATGAGATCTGGTAGTTGATTCTAGAAGGAAGAGGCAAATATTTTCGAGGAGATGCAGAAGGTGTGGTATGGTTCAAAAACCGCTTATGTGTTCCTAGTGTCTAATCCATTCAGGAGTTGATCATCAATGAAGCTCATGAGACAACCTATTCTATACATCCTGGAAGTGAGAAAATGTATCAGGATCTGAAGAAGGAATTCTGGTGGTACGGAATGAAGAGGGAGATCGCAGAGCATGTGGTTACATGTGATAGTTGTCAGAGAATCAAAGCACAACATCAGAGGCCAACCGGTTTGTTGCAGTCGTTGCGAATTCCTTAGTGGAAATGGGATGAGATTGGGATGGACTTTATAGTCGTGTTGCCTCGCACTCGAGCTAGCTACGATTCCATTTGGGTAGTGGTAGTCTGCTTGACCAAGTCATCCCACTTCATACCTATCAAGACTAGCTACAACAGTGCAGTATTGGCAGAGTTGTACATGTCTCGGACCATTTGTCTTCATGGCGTGCCAAAGAAGATAGCATCACACTGAGGGACACAGTTCACCTCTCATTTTTGTCAGCAGTTGCATGAAGCTTTGGGTACACATTTGAATTTCAGTTCAGCTTATCACCCGTAGACAAATAGTTAGACTGAAAGAACCAACCGGATCCTAGAAGATATGTTGAGAGCATGTGCGTTGCAAGATAAGTCTAGATGGGACAAGAGATTACCTTATGCAGAATTTTTCTACAACAACAGTTATCAGGCCAGTTTAAAGATGTCACCGCTTCAGGCGCTTTATGCAAGGAGTTGCAGAACTCCGTTGCATTGGGATCAACCTGGAGAAAAGCAAGTGTTTGGGCCCGACATTTTGCTCGAAGCTGAAGAGAACATTAAGATGGTTTGGGAGAATCTGAAGATAACGCAATCAAGACAGCGAAGCTATACAGACAATAGAAGAAGAGAGCTGAGTTTTGAAGTGAGGGATTTTGTCTACCTGGAGGTATTGCCTATCATAGGAGTCAGAAGGTTTGGAGTCAAAGATAAGCTAGCACCCCGATATGTTGGTCTGTATTAGATTCTCGTCATGTGTGGAGAAGTGGCCTATCAGCTCAATTTGCTAGAAGATTTGTCAGCGGTGCATGATGTCTTTCATGTGCCTCAGTTGAAAAAGTGTCCGTGTGCACCAGGGAGCAGTTGCTAGTGGAAGGTCTAGAAGTCCAAGAAGACTTGACCTACATAGAGAAACCAACGCATATTCTGGAGACTGCAGACAGGGTCACCCGGAGGAACACTATCAGGATGTGCAAAGTCAAGTGGGGTCACCACTCTAAGGAAGAAGCAACTTGGGAGCGTGAAGATGATCTGATGGCCAAGTATCCCGAACTCTTTGCAGGTCAACCTTGAATCTCGAGGGCAAGATTCTTTTAAGGGGGATAGGTTTGTAATGCCCTGAATTTGGGGGTATAAATTTTCGCCTCCGATATTCACCAAATTCAGGTGTTACTCTCTTTTCTTTTCCTGCTTCGCTCCTTCTTCTCATTTTCAAAGCAATAAAGAGACTGGTGTCCGTATCGTGTGTAAACAGAACCTAAGTTGATATTGTTGTTGCATCATGCCGAAGCATATTTATTTTGTCTGATGTTGTGCCTAATCGTGCGTTCGTCTTGTTTTGATTTTCGATTTAATCTCGATTAGAGGCAGGCGAGAGCGAGTGGCGGGTAGTCGGCCTGGCCCATGGCCCCGCCTGACCCGCGAAATGGCCACCTGGCCCAGGTGCGTGTGCCACAACCCCTGCCCTAGGCGTGTCCCCACCCCTCCCCCTCACTCTCTTTCTCGTGCAAAAACTTCCCTCTCCCTCTCTTCCACCTCCCCTTGCCCTAGGTTGGATCCCAGTGAGTGGTTGTCGTCGATCGTCGAGCCCCGAGGTGAGCTCTCCCTCCCCTATTTTCTCTCCCTCTTCTCCCTCCCTCTCCCTGCGCGCAGCACCCCCCGATGGCCCCTCCCCCCGGCCCTATAGCACCCCAAAAATTCAAATCTCGAAAGTTTCTCAAACCCGCTCTAAATTCAAAAGAAATTTTAAATTTTGTTTCAAAATGTTTGTTTGCGAGTTGATATCAACAAATAAAATATAGTGGTTTATATTCTTTTCAAAATCTTCCTCAAAATATCCTACAAATATTTCCCTAGTGATCCCCCTCAAATTCTTTCCAGAAATACTGCCCAAATATTACACCGATAATTCTCCATATATTTTCCTCCTGAGAAATACCTTCAGAATCATTTTAAAAGTCCCTACAAATATTTTCTTCATAATTTTCCTCATGCTCATACGTATACATATGCCTCTGGTGTCATACAATGAACTCTACAAGCTAATTTTACTTATACATGACTAATACATGCTTATCTCCCACTAATCCTCGCCTCCTCCCCCTAACCCCCCCATCTTGCCTATAAAAAGAGGGGCAAAGGCCTCCCCTGAAACCACCCCAAGCCATTTCATGGCAACTCACCCCCCCACTCCCACTACCACACAAGCACAAGGATCGTTCGGTCGTTCGTTCGATCGTTCGTCCACCTGTTCATAGTTTGTTCGTCCGATCGTTCGATCACTTGTCCATCCAAGTAATACTTGTTCAGCCGTTATGATGTCGAAATTTTGATTGTTCGTTCATCTGATCATTCGTTCATAATCTGCATGAGCCTTGCCGTGGTGGAAAGCAAGCTAGGTTGCGGCTCCGTCCTCCGCATGAGATGGTGGCCCGCCTCCATGAACTGGTCAAGCCTCGACTACGCCGCAACGGCTAGACCGCAAGCGCCGTCTGCCGCCGTGCCTCCAACTCTTTGGCTTTAATGGTTTCGTCGTCACCCCCGTAGGAAGACGGGGGTGAGGGCCTCTTTGCTACGGCGCACGCGTTGAGGTGGCCACCGCCGCTGGCAAGCCGTCCGGAAGGATTCCACGAAGACGGTGGCTGCATGCTTCCAATGCGACCCTGTTGGTGCCTAGTAGTTTACACCTGTAGAAATGAAGCTAGGACTTCGCTTGATAGCGGATGCATTAACTTTTGCTTTTGTAAGGTACTTTTGAGTACTAATTATCAAGCAGTATTAGCACTTATCTGTATACTATTTGTCCCTATTGTGTGCGGTGTTGCCGACTCCTCCCTGGTACTTGGCCCCCCTGGGATGCAGGCTCGATGTGTCGAGGCTGGATACCAGCGTACCTAAAAGAGTTGGCAACAACCCCTAGGAGGTAGCCTCGACTGGGACCTAGACCTATACATAGCTTTAGCTAGGGAGAGTTAGTAGCACACCCATAGGGCCCATCGTCTGATACTAGCCATCCTTTGATACATGCACGGGACTTGCATGATTTAGTCTAGGAAGCCAAGTTGTGTGTCTGGACCCCCCCCCCGGACCGCAGTTCTAAATACTAGGACATCCGTCGCAGAGTGGTGGAGCGTGCAGGCTTACGGTACAGGACCGGGCTAAGCGGCTACATGGCTCCGGACCACCCTAGGAGACAAGTGTCCATTCTCTAGAACCGGACCCTAGGTTACCGGACCCACAGGACTATAGCTCCAAATACTAGGGTACCCATCACAGAGTGGTGGAGTGTGTAGGCTTTGTGTACGAAACCAGGCAAAGCGGCTAAACAGCTCCGGACCACCCCATGGAACGAGCTCCCGTTCTCTAGAGCCGACCCCCAGGCTGTCGGGCCCTCCCGCTTTCGCAGAGGGGTCCTAAACTGCGAGCCTGGCTACTCAATTCGAATGTCATCATGTCGGCAGGGATAGGAACCGTATGGGTGGGTTAGGTAAGAAATAATATCCAGAAGCTGCAGGATAAAACCATGGAGCAGGAGGATAAAACTATCATAAAAGCACATCTGAGGGGGTAATTCTTTTCCTTATAACCTTACATGCATGGGTGCAGACCAACAGGCCGGGTTTATGAGGGCGGACCTCACCGGGCTGGCGTGCACATATGCACAATCTAATTACAAAAGAAGAAAAACATAACCCCTACCTGGCGCGCCAAATGTCGGAGAGGAAACCTCCGGCCGGGTGGCGGAATGCACCCTCCCTAAATCCTAAGATGTGGAAGGGCCTAAGCGTTTTGCCTGTTACGAGATTGGGGGATGAACACACAAGAACACAAAGATTTAGAGTGGTTCGGGCCGCTAGAGCGTAATACCCTACTCCACTATGTGTTGTATTGCTGTGAGAGCTTGAGAGCTGAGAATCTAAATTGGCCTGTGTGGATCTAAGTGAGTCTCCCCTTGTAACACAGTGTGCCTTCCCTTTTATAGTCCAAGGGGGGCACGTACAAGGGTGCTAGGCCCTGACATATGGGCCAAGGGACATAACGGATGTAATACTTGGAGCAACTAATGCTAGTCGCCATTGCAATCTTCCTGCATCCTGGTTTCCGCGGTCTGCGTAGCATCAGCGTGCAGCGGAAGCTTCCCTGGCCATGTACGAGTGATGATGAACATAGTGCACGCGGCAGCATGAGCGTACCGCCTGCCATCAGAATGGACTGGCATGTCGCCTGCCATCGATATGGACAGGTCTCATTAAATGCTGAGGCGACACACTGCTTGCTAGTAGAGTGGATAGGTCGCTGCCTGACAGCAGAGTGGGCAGGCCTCATTAAATGCCGAGGCAGCACATCGCTTGCCAGCGGAGTGGACAGGGCGCATTAAATGCTGAGGTAGCGTAGCTTGCGGCGTAGCCCGCGGTGCGGCCCGCGGCGCAGAGGCCATACGTCAGGCTCCACCCGCTGGCTTACGTCACGGGCCGTGGGCCACGTGGCGGCATCGGGTCTCCGCCTGGGCGGGGAGCAGAAGCGTACAGGTTGGGATCCAGACTCGTGCCAGCACCGGACCCTAGCCTGGTCCTTAACCAGGGCTTAAGTATTTCTTGCCTTGGAATTCTGGGACCCTGTCGTGGGCGGTCCGGACCCCACGCAGGGGGGTCCGAACACCATCCCACGGACCCGGCCTGCACACGTGGTGGTCCCGGACCTCCCCTGGGGGTCCCGGCTGCATACCCAGAGGTCCGGCGCTTTCCCATGGGGGTCCGGACTTACTGTCGACGTCCTGGAGCACTCCTTTCCTGGACACGTGGTGGCTCCGGACCTACCCACGTGGTGCGGTCGGGCGCTGCTGTGGGCCCTGAGTAGCGGTCCGCGATTGGGCCAAGTCGTGGCCTAGCCCTGGTCGCGGCATTATTGCTACGCGGCTAGGAGATAGCCATGTGGGCACTACGTCTTGATACAGTAGTAGGGGGTACCCCTGTTTAGGGGTACCGATAGTGGCCCCCGGGCCCACCTCAGGGGAGGATGCGAGCCTGCAGGTGGGGCCAAAGCATGATCAGTGATTGGCGCGCTGCCTCCGAGCGCTTGCTGACGTAATCACTGCCAGTCCGCCTTTGGTCACGCCAACTGCCACGCTTGTCCCCGCGGCTGACTGACCCGTGGTCTCCGCACTTGATGGTTTTGCTGGGCCATGCGCGGGGTGCCTCGATACCGCTACATTGGTTTTGAAAGTTCACCTTTTTTCCTTTGCAGCGGTCCTGAGGGGGCGCAGTATTGGCGCGAGCGGTGTTTCGACTTCTCTGCACCCAGGAACCGGCGCCCAAGGAGGCTGACCCGTGGGCTTGGGCCCCCATGTTAGAGACTGGTCCGCTGCTTTTGGTGGAGATGAAGAGGCGCGGCGGTTCGCTCCTCGCGTGGCGGTTCGCCTTCTTCGCACAGGGAGACCGACGCCCAAGGAGGATGACTCGTGGGCCCGAGCCCCTGTGCCAGAGACTGGCCCGCTGCTTTCGGTGGAGACGAAGAGGCGCAGTGATTCGCTCCTCGCGTGGCAGTTCCCCTTCTCCGCACACGGAGGCCGACGCCCGAGGAGTATGACTCGTGGGCCCGGGCCCCCGTGTCAGGGGCTGGCCCGCTGCTTTCGGTGGAGGTGAAGAGGCGCACAACCGCAGGCAGTGGCGTGCTCCTCACGCGGCGGTTCGCCTTCTCCGCACACGGAGGCTGACGCCCAAGGAGTATGACTCGTGGGCCCGGGCCCCCGTGTCAGAGGCTGGGTCATCCTGGCGCGCGTCGGGTGAGATCTTTAGCGGCGTCTCGGGGCGTCAGTGGGGGAATCTTTCTTTAAAAAGGGGTTCCCCCGTGCACGGTAGCCATTCTCATCACTCGTAGCGCCCTTCCGCTCTCGAGTTCTCCACGCTCTTCTGCCGTCGTTGCCGCGATGGCCTTGCTAGACCCTCCCAAGCGCCTCCAGCCCGAGGTGGCACTCAACTTGGTGTGCAACCTATTCGGATGGGGTGTGCCGGCGTTCGTCGGAAAGATCTGTGTCAGTGACTCTCCTCACGGCGATCTCGCTGCTGGAGAGTCTGTGTTCTTCGTCTCCAACTTCCCCAGTAGGTTGGCGCTGCCGATCTCGTCTTTCTTCGTGCTGCTGCTGGAGGAGCTCAGCCTCCAACCTCAGCACTTCACGCCCTGCTTCATTCTTTAGGCGGCCATCATCGCCTGCCTCTGCAAGATGTCCGTGGGGGCGACGCTTCTTCCCGTTTCTTCCTCCAGCATTCGGAGGAAAGGATGTTCACCAACCTTGTGAAGGTGGGAAGCAAGCTGGGCTGCAGCCTTTCGCCAGTGCTCAACTTCAAGGATGTTCATCAGCCTTGCGGTGGTGGAAAGCGAGCTGGGCTGTGGCTCCGTCCTCCGCATGAGCTGGTGGCCCGCCTCCATGAACTAGTCGAGCCCCGGCTATGCCGCAACGGCCAGACCGCAAGCGCCATCTGTCGCCGTGCCTCCAACTCTTTGGCTTTAATGGCTTCGTCGTCACCCCCGTAGGAAGACGGGGGCGAGGGCCTCTTCGCTATGGCTGAAGCGCCCCAATCCTCTGGGACTCAAATGTGATACAATTACTAGTCCTAGGAGGCTAGTAAACACATTTACACAACAGATGATTCCAGATCTGCCTACACGAGACAAACCTATAAAGGTGGTGATCAACTTTAAGAGTTGGTCCACAACTCGGGACATAACATTAGAGTGGGGCTGAAGCAGCCCGATATACGCAGCGAAGCAAATCAGCGGTCCAACAGCCACAGGCAAGGTTGGGAACAGTCATAACTCTTACCCGATTTCCTTTTCTGAAAAAACAACAAATAAGCAAGGGTGAGTACAAACGTACTCAGCAGCCCACCTTCACCCGAGGAATGGGGAAATCAAATATAATACATGGAATATGTGGAGCTCAGGATATTTTGCAGAAATAGCAATATTTTATGCAGGGTTGTTTTGTAAAACATTTTGTATTTTTTCAAAGCGCATCCTCTCCCAAAGGAGCAGGAAGTTTTTCAATATAGAATAAAATCCCCTGGACTAAACCATCCAGCTATCTCAGTAGCTTCCCACTGGTTTTCATTCTCAAAAATAGCTACTGGACTTCCCGTCCACCATAGCTCATGGCTCAACCGTCGGACCTTTTAAAAACCACTTTTCTCAAACGCACCCTTTTTTTGAAAACAAACACTAATTGCCATACCACACCAGACTCGTCCATTCCTGTGGACACAGACTATTCGAATAGGTTTTCAAACTCTGCGCAGAGGTGTACACTTTACCCACTAGTTCGGCTCTGCGATCTCATAGCTAGTGAGATCCGAATCCGAATCTCTTTCTTTCCTCGCACGTCCATACCTTAACGGTTATACCGGAAGGAGTCAGGCCACCGCCATGCCCAAACCGGACAAAACATTCCCCCTCCTTATCCTCCCGGTGCTCCCCAGCCTTCATAACCATGGGGTTTGAATTGTACGAGTTTAGATTGAGTGACTGCCCACACAATCTCGAGTGGTTGTACTTATCATGAGTACAGGTAGTGAAGGATGACAAACCGGTCCTTATATGAGGGGACAATCCTTCTGCTCATGCCTAAACCAGCTGAGCCGTCACCTTAGGCCCTCCCCTAAACCAGAGAGTCCCTGATCATCCCTACTCAAAGGTGATAAGGGTGAAAACCCTTCATCATACACATTTTGAAAAGCATTTTCTTTTGAAAACTCACACCTTTTCTCAAATCATTTGTAACAATTATATCAGGGATTGATTGCGGCAAGCGGCTGGGTGGCTATAATAACTTGTCTCAAAATCATATCATGAATAAAATAACAGGCTGAGGGTTGTGGTTGAAAAATCATAGGTAATTTATGCATCAAAGGGATCCAGTGAGCTTGTCGTGCTTATCCGGCGAAAGGGGGAAGGGGAGCTCGCGGAACTGGCTTCTAGCTCCACTGCCTGGCGTAGACTTGCAAATCTGGCCTCCACGAGATGGCATGAACGCTCCGATAACTATGAACAAGCAAACATACAAACCAACAAGTATACCAACAAATATTTAGTATAGTGGTCAGAATAGCGATATATGGATGGGTAGAGTCTTGAGTAGAATCTGTGTCATGTGGTGTTGAGATACTACTAGTGGTGGAGCAGAGGTGCTTACCAGGAGGGTGGACTGGAGGCAAAGCGACACTATGCGTGTAGCCAGCGAAGCGGAGTATCTGAGTGGGTGGGGGTTTGCCTTGACTGAGGGTGTTGAGTGTGTGGAGAGGGAGAGGGTAGCTGGGTGTATTTATAGCTGGGTGTATGTGGTGTAGCACAGTGAAGTTCACTGTAGGTGAGAATAGTGACGAATGAATCGTCTGACTTTGTATGAACAGGAGAGTTATAGGTAGAATATGGGACAATAGTATTTTGGGAGTTTTCTAGAATATGAACCATGCTTAAGGGATGACATGGTTGGATAGAGAATAATCTGATAAGAATATAGAAACAAGAATTATTGGAATCTGAGTTTGGAATCCTGGTTCGAAGGAATCTCAAAGTTAAGCATGCTCAACTTAGAGAAACCTGGGATGGGTGATGAGATGGGAAGTTCCCTACTGGAAGGAAAATCACAGTCACCGGAGTTCGTATGACTGGAATACGGGTCTGGCTGGTCTTAGGTGGACTGGACAGCATGATGGATGAGTAGTTGAAATTTGGGGGTGACCGGATAAACGATGAATAGTAACGATGATGAATAGTAACAGTAGATAGTAATGGTGAATAGTAATGGTAAATAGTAATGGTTAATAGTGATGTGAATAGTTCATATGAACGAACGATGAACGATGAATAGTGGCTATGAACGAACGATGAACGATGAATAGGAACTATGAACGAACGAACGAACTGTAACACCCCTGGTGTTACTGTCACTAAAACTTGAGCATAACATCATAAGCATTGGCATTTCATATGTTTGTTACACCTAGAATGCATTCACTAGGCAAAAATTTCAAACAAGTTGTATTGATATGACATTTTGTGAATAAAACCCTAGAGTAGGGTACTCAACCCTAGATTGGGTTTAATAGAGCAAACAAGGTTTAAACAAGAGAAAACTTTGAAACTCAATTGAAATAGTCATAAAGTGTCACCATGGATGAACTTAAGTGGTATTCAAACCCTAGAAATATCAAAAACCCTAATGAAGACCCTGGAAAGCCCTAGACTTAAACCCTAGGGAGCTAAATGCAAAATTAATGCACTTTTGGACTCAAGTGCAGAAACCAAGGTATTAGGATACCTAAAGTCATAAAGTTCACATATGTGAGGATTCCTAAGTCAAAAGTTATGAATTAGACCTATTTGCAAAAAGTACCACTTAAGCCCTATGGAACTAAGTTTGAAATTCAGTGTAATTGGCTCAACTTTGAAGCCTTGTAACTTCCAAACCATAAAGTTTTTGCCCTAGGTCACCACATCAATTTTGTAGATCTATAGAAGGGGAATAACTTTACTATAGAGATCATGCCTTGGTACCATGAAGAATTTTGAGAAATATGGGCCCAAAGGTGGGCTGTCAGTCGGTTTTTAGGCTAAAACATGGCCACCAGTGGTATTGGCCGAACTTGAGATCGGATTTGAGCTAAATCCAGTGGGAATTCGACTAGGACTGCTATAGCAAAAGTAAAGATGGTTGATAGGTCTACAACTTTGGTGCAGAAGGATGATGAAGTTGTCATGCAAAATTTAGAGAAAATCTGCCTTGAATCTGCTCTGTCAGGTCGACTGAATGCAATTTGCCATGGTACAGTGACTGGATCAGGTTGCCAGCTCGGTCAGCTCATCGTCGGTGATTCGCGCGTCTGGATTTGTGCTGGTCGCCGGGATTTAGGTTTTGCACGCTGAAGATTTCCACGAGAAGGTAAAGATCTCACTGGTGGGAATGGATAGGGTCGCGGATTAGAGTTTACCACCGTGCCTATTGCCGTTGCGACATGGCCGGACTACCGGCGTCGCCGTGGAAGCACAGGTGACCTCAGTTGCGCCACGCCCTAGCTTGTTACCATGCGGTAGTAATCGTGGCACCCTTAGGAGTATTATCCTTGCGTCGTTGCACCGGTGAATGCCACGGTTACAGCCACCGTGTTCTTCCCTATCTCTGGCCGCCAGCACGCCGTGATCAAATTAAGAGCCACCGCCCCCGAAACCTATAAATCGAGTGCACCATCAACTTATTTATGTATTCAAGCAGCTAGTGCACCCACTCGCACCTCAAATCCTCCACCAGAGAGCTCCAATTTCGCATTTCCCCCAATCCACTCAAGAACACCGCACGGTTTGCCCTCGTCGTGGCTAGCTTGCCCCAGGTTCGTTCAAGCGCTCTGGTCATTTGTTCTAGTATCCTTAGGTCCTCCTCAAGCTTCACGACTCCTTTGATTGAACTAGACCGCCCTGGATTGTTGTGAACGCCAGTGTTCTTCTGTTGCCCATACGGTCACCGTGGGCAGGGCGTTTTAGTGCTCCATTAGTAAAATTGATTTAGGGGAAACGGTCCTTAGGTCTTGAATTTGGCTTCGGCCATAGTAGGACGCCAATCGTTGAGCGAATTGGCCGGTACACGAGCACGTCGGAGCTCTGCGCGTCACCGTCCACCGTCAAGGGCTTCGGAGTGTAAATAATTAGAAGTACAGCGGCTCTTCTGAAAATGTCAGTGACTGCCTAAAATAGTGTCTTGGACTCTTTCGGGTTATGCTTGAAGACGGGGACTTTCTTGCAAAAACTACACGCGGGCGCGCGTCCCCGCCCGTAGTTGGGCCGACCTGGGCCGAATTCGATCCAGAACTATTCATGGTTTTTCTTTTTCCTTTTCTGCCAGAACTAAAACAATTCTAGAAAATTGTAGAAAAATGATAAAATTACCAAACCAATTTTGCTAGGTCTCTAATTTCCTATAGTATTTAATAAAAATAGTTACTTGATTTTTAGTCCAAATAGGAAATTATAGAGTATTTAAAATAGCCAAAAACCTTGTTTCTGGATTTTTAGGGAATATGTAATAAATCCAAAATTCACTAAATTTTTAGGATAAACTCTAAATAATATTTAGAAGTCTTGGGTAAAGTGTGGTATGATTTGGACCATGTTTGATGCTTAGGACCCAAAACCCTAGCCCCCCTGCCTTGTGAACTTCGCTATTGACTGCGGAAACCCTAAGTTCTCGGAGATCCGTGAAGGAAAATAGTATTCAAGACTTTAGATAATAAACTTTTATTATCTTTGCACTCTCATGAGCATTACATGGGCATTCATTATTATGTATGGTTATATTTAGAAAACGAAGAAGAAGTAGAAGTCGAAGAAGAGAAGACTTCACCACCACCACCTGAGGAACATCAGGCAGGCAACTGTTTTTATTTTGATATCTGCGGAACAGAGCCTAATTCACCAGTAACACAAGGCAAGCCTCGGTGCATTTGCCACCTCCTTGTTCCTTTTAAAAATCTTTCTCACTTACTTAATGCATTAAGTGATAGGAGTTATGTGCTAAACTATCGTTGCATCTCCTTCCTTGGATTATTTCCTAAATCCCTGTTTTACAAAAGGTTTTCTTATGCTTAGCTTTGCTTTAGAAAAACATAATGTTTTGTTTTCTCAAAAGATGATGTTGCAAAGTGGGTGGTATATATTCGAAAATAAAACTTGATGGTGGATCCATCATGGCCATGATGGATCCAACATCGGAAAAGATGTACCTCTGCCAGGTACCAAACTTTGGGTTTGAAATGATTAAGCTGAGACTGGGCGGGTGACTTGCACGAGAAGAGAGTCTCGGTGTAGTGTCTCCGTCTGAGTCGATTAAGGACCGTGCCGATGTAGGCTTGATGACCGAGGACCCTTTAACTGGTCACATGCCTCGTCATGGGTAAGCTTTGCCTCGGGCAGACTAATACCAGAATAAGATACCACGCAATGGGAGTGGAGAGATGGCGAGAGTAGCGTGTACCCTCCGTGGCAAGAGGCTGGATGGTGGTGTATCTGTGCTCTCGGTTGGCGTGAACCTGATCTGGTCTTAAGAACCCCGGTGGCGAGTTGACATATGCAAGGGTTAAGTGCTACATATGTCGTGTGATCGGAGATCCTCAGCTGAGTATAATCGATTCGGATCGCCGTAACTTCGCGGTTATGAAGACTTGGTCACTGACCTATACGTAGAAATCCAGTAAAGATGAAGGGTTGTTAAGAAATTGGCTAGTGCAGGTCATGTGATTTAACTAGGATAGAGAGAACCCTAGTTGCAGGTAATTTTACTTAACCTGACAAATAAAACTGGATTTTTAAGGATCCACTCTTAGTAAGCATTTTTGCAAACAGAGTCATTGATTATTGATAAGCCTTACCTTGACTCCCTCTAGCCAGCATACCCTTGAGAGTCTTTTCTTTAGTTGGGTAAGACTTGCTGAGTAATTCCATACTCAGGGCTTTGTCCCATGTTGATTTAGGTGAAGAAGCACAAACTTTTGCTGCTTTTGTTCAAAGGTGGTGCCCAAGGAGGAAAACCAGGAGTAAAGCTTCGGGAGGAAAGGATCCTCTGTAAAAACTTTTGTTTAAAACTTATCGGGAGGGGTTTTTGCCTCCCATGTTTTGTAATAATACTCAGCACTCCTATATATTTGTTTCTGGTCTGTAATATTATAACTCTTTCTTACTTTTAATAAAAGGTAAGTTATTGTATTTGCTTCCGCACTTTCGTATCTCCGATGCTTTTAATGTCTGTGTGACGGGTGAAACGCTCTTGGGAAAAGTAAAGAAAGCAGATACCGAACTTGTCAAGTGATTCAGGGGCACCTGCAGGGTTGTCTGAGGTCCGTGGGACAAGGACAACTGTAGGTGGGCCTAATGACTTGAGAGGTTCCGTCACAGCTGGTATCGGAGCGAAGCCCATCTCTGCAAAGATTATGAGGCATTTTCAAAAAGAATTTCCAAGACTTATCTAGAAAATTTCTTTCTTCCTTATCTAACCACCTTTTGAGTACTTATTTAAAGACCAGATAGTAGAGTGCAATGTATAGAAGGTGTGAATCGACTAAGGTTGATTCTGTAATTACACATGCATCATGCTAAAAAAACTATGCTAATAAGATTTTCCCCCTTAAGAAATGCGGCCACGCACAAGAAAGACCACGCGCAAGTCTACCAGACCGATTGGCGTACCCCGTCATTAACTTGCCCCACGGCATGAAGACAGCAGCAGTGGTAGTAACGATCCAATCAGGGATTTGGAAGCCTGAGAGCACCTAGAGGGGGGTGAATAGGTGATCCTGTAAAAATCAAACACTTGTAGCCACAAAACTTGATTAAGTGTTAGCTCAATAGAATCAAGTGGCTAAGGACCAAGCTCTTGTGAAACACAATGGTCACGAAGAAAACAAGCACAAGAGACACGGTGATTTATCCCGTGGTTCGGCCAAGTAACACTTGCCTACTCCACGTTGTGGCGTCCTAATGAACGAGGGTTGCACTCAACCCCTTTCAAGTGATCCAATGATCAACTTGAATACCACGGTGTTTTCCTTTCTTTTACTCTATCCCGTTCGCGAGGAATCTCCACAACTTGGAGCCTCTCGCCCTTACACTTGATGATCACAAAGAAGCATGGAAGTAAGGGAGGGGAGAGCAACACACACAAGACTCAAAGCACGAACACAAACACGCTCACAAGCCACAACATGAGCTCACAACACACTGCGGGGAGTTCTCTACTCAACTAGAGCTCAAGTCACTTATCACAAAGAATCAAAAGCGCGAGAATGGAGTCTTGGTGCTTAGAGATGATCAAGGAATGCTTGGGTGACTCCTCCATGCGCCTAGGGGTCCCTTTTATAGCCCCAAGGCAGCTAGGAGCTGTTGGAGGCAATCTGGGAAGGCAATTCTTGCCTTCTGTCGGGTGGCGCCGGACAGTTCGGTGCACCACCGGACAGGTACTGTTCATAGTCTGGTGCAGATCTCCTTCCAAAAATAGCACAGTCGACCGTTGCAGAATTGAAGCCGTTGGCGCACCGGACACTGTCCGGTGCACAACGGACAGTCCGGTGCCCCCTGCCGACCGTTGGCGCGCCCACGCGTCGCTCGCGGATTGCGCGGCCGACCGTTGGCACAGTCGACCGTTAGCTCACCGGACAGTCCGGTGCCTCACTGGACCGTCCGGTGAATTTTAGCCATACGCCATTGAACGATTCCCGAGAGCGACGACTTCGCCGCAGACGGCTCACCGGACAGTCCGGTGCACCACCGGACAGTCCGGTGAATTATAGTCGTACACCGCCGTCATTTCCTGAGAGTGGCCTGTTCACCGGAGGCTGGCCTGGCGCACCGGACACTGTCCGGTGCACCACCGGACAGTCCGGTGTGCCAGACTGCGCTGAGTCTTGGCTGCTTCGAGCCAAGTTCTTTTCTTCTTCTCTTTTCTCTGATTCCAACACTTAGACAAATATATTAGTACACAAAAATCAATGTACAAAGTCTAGAATCATACCTTTGCTTTGATTATCACTTTTCTCTTGGTTTAGCACAAGAGGGCTCATTTAAATGTGTTGGGCACTTAATCACCAAAACATAATGGAAATTGCCCAAAGGCACATTTCCCTTTCAAAGCCCAAGTTGATCAGCTTCGATCAGAACTCCGTTGCAGGAATGACATATGGGTCGCGGATGGTGAAATAATAAACGAATTAAGAACAGACATCCGCCACCTGCAAGATCAGCTCTGGGAACGAGATCTAGTGCTCGACTGGGCGGTTAACTCTCGTTCGCTTGCTTGGGCTAAGGAAGCTAAAGCTCGAGCCCGCGTGGAGGAGCTTAGCTCAGCCCTGGATAACTTGCAGGTTTATTGTAATACTCTACATGAAGAAGTTCATGCATTGTATTCCCAACTGCACCCTAATGTACCTGCGGATCCTGTCGGGATAGAAGCCGGACCTTCTAGGATAGCGGTAGACGCCTTTGGTGGTGAACTAGACCTTTTCAGGCCTCCTCCCTCCATGAAGTTGGTGGATGAATGGTCTCCTACTCCCGACAGCGAGGCTACCAAAAGTGACAAGAAGCAAGAGTAGTATCGTGTAGAAGTAGTAGTAATGTACAATAGGTAATGTACTCCTGTTGTAAATTTGAGTCTGTAACATTACCCTTTTCAGTAATGTAAAATGGATGGTTTTCTTTGGCATATTATATTCTTCCAAATGTTTGTTGCCTCAGATGCCTTCCAAGACTCGTTCACAGGATGGAGCAAGGACCTCCAGTGGGAGGGAAGCAACTCCGAACCCACCCCCAGTACCTCCAACGTTAGCTGAGGCCATTGCTGCCTTGGTTAACACTACGGCCGACAACACCCGCTTTCTGCGGGAGATGGCGGGTCAACAATTACAATAACAAGGTGGGCGAGCATATCAGCAAGGATCCCGTGAAACATCATATTTGGATTTCTCCGAGACACGCCCTCTGTTGTTTGTCAAGGCGGAAGATCCTCTAGAAGCGGATGAGTGGATCTGTGTCATTGAACAGAAGTTCGGGCTTCTTCGATGTACGGAGATTCAAAAGCCCCTATTCGCAGCACAACAATTGTGTGGCCCTGCCAGCACCTGGTGGGGAAATTTTGTAGCCGTTCAACCGGCTGGTCATCAAATAACTTGGGATGAGTTCAAGTTGGCTTTCCGCGAGCACTATGTACCTGAAGGGGTGCTCCACATGAAGCAGGAGGAGTTTATGAAGCTGAAACAGGGTGGGGATACTGTCACTCAATATCTCAATAAATTCAACCACTTATCCCAATATGTTATCGATCAAGTCAACACGGATTTAAAGAAGAGGAATTGTTTCATGAGAGGTCTTAATGATCGAATGCAAAGGAAGATGGCCACCTGCATTGATCTTTCCTACGGAAGGGTTGTCAGTACTGCACTGGCAGTCGAGGCTAAATATGCAGGCTCCGGAAAATCCAAGGGTTACGGAGGCGAAAGGCCCAGTCAGGGGTCTGAGAAAAGACAAAGGTTGGTAATCCAACCTTTTAATCCGAATCGCTCTTCCCCACATCCACCCTCCTACCCTTTCAAGCAACCGGTCTTCATTCGCCCCGCCACTGCCCCCACTCCAACAAATTAGCCGGGTGCCCCTGGCACTCGTTTCCCTGCCCTCCCAAGCTCTTCAACTGGTTGTTTCAACTGCGGAAAGTCTGGACACTTTATCAAGGACTGTCCCTACCCGAAGCAGAATAAATCAAGTAATCAACAGAGTTTTGGAAATTCCGCTCAAGGAAAGGGAAACGCGGCAAACAATACCGCGGGCAAAAGTACAAGGAAAACGGGACAAATTTATTATACTCAAGTGGCCACAACACCGGACGGCGAACCGGTTATGATGGGTACGTTTCTAGTGGCCAACCACCCTGCAATTATTCTTTTTGATTCTAGCGCTTTGCATACTTTCATAAGCAAGAAGTTTGTGGAGCAACATTGCATTCCATACCATGAATCAAGGGAAGGGTTTAAAATTCATTCGCCTGGGGACAAATATTTACTAAAGAAGTGGCTTACCAAGTGCACGTAACATTGGCTAAATGGGACTTTCCTACTAATATGATTGTTCTGAAAGGCCAAGATATAGATGTAATTCTAGGCATGAATTGGTTGGCCCAACATAAAGCTATTCTCAAGACTAATTTGAGAACTGTCAGATTGAGTTATGGCCAAGAAGAGGTTCTCTTGACCATCCCCATAGCTATTCCAGCTAAACCATTTGACAGAGCGTATGAAGCTATCATACCGGAAATCCAAGATATTCCGGTAGTATGTGAGTTCCCAGACGTTTTCCAGAAGATTTGCCTAGATTGCCTCCAGAAAGAGATGTAGAATTTGTGATTGAGTTGAAGCCCGGTACAGCTCCTATTTCTAGAAGGTCATACCGAATGCCTCCAAATGAATTGGCAGAGCTCAAGACCCAATTACAAGATCTGCTGGAGAAGGGATTCATCCGGCCAAGCTCATCGCCATGGGGTTGTCCAGCCATCTTTGTTAAGAAGAAGGATCAAACACTACGGATGTGTGTGGATTATAGACCCCTTAATGAGGTTACCATCAAAAATAAGTATCCTCTTCCCCGGATTGACATTTTATTTGATCAATTAACTGGAGCTAGGGTATTCTCTAAGATTGACCTCAGATCGGGCTATCATCAGATCCGTATCTGACCCGAAGATATACCGAAGACCGCATTCACTACGCGGTATGGTTTATTTGAATATCTGGTTATGTCTTTCGGACTAACAAATGCTCCTACCCACTTCACCTATCTTATGAACTCGGTATTCATGCCCGAGCTGGATAAGTTTGTGGTGGTATTCATTGATGATATCTTGATATATTCCAAGAATGAAGAGGAGCATGCTCGGCACTTACGGATCGTGTTAACGCACCTGAGAGAACACCAATTATATGCTAAGTTCAGTAAGTGCATGTTCTGGCTGGAAGAAATCCAATTTCTGGGACATGTATTATCTGCCAAGGGGATTGCGGTGGATCCCAGCAAAGTCAAGGATATTTTGGAGTGGCAACCCCCAACCACTGTGCATCAAGTCTGGAGTTTCCTTAGACTGGCTGGCTATTACCGCCGATTCATACCGGATTTTTCTAAGCTTGTGAAACCAATCACAAGTTTATTGAAGAATGATACTAGATTTGTTTGGTCTTCAAGGTGTAATGAAGCCTTTGAATAGTTGAAGGTATTGTTAACCACTGCTTCGGTATTGGCTCAACCAGATATTGAAAAGCCTTTTGATGTGTATTGTGACGCATCAGGCAGTGGTCTCGGCTGTGTTTTAATGCAAGAAGGCCGAGTAATAGCTTATGCTTCAAGGCAGTTGCGCCGGCATGAGGAACATTATCCAACTCATGATCTGGAGTTAGCTGCAGTGGTTCATGCCCTCAAAATCTGGCGTCATTATCTACTTGGGAATATCTGTCACATCTATACAGATCATAAAAGTTTGAAGTACATATTCACCCAATCAGAATTGAACATGAGATAGAGGTGATGGCTCGAGCTTATTAAGGACTATGAATTGGAAATTCATTATCTTCCAGGCAAGGCCAATGTAGTGGTAGACGCACTAAGCCGTAAGGCTTCTTGTCACTATCTTACAGTGAAGACCTCTGACAAAACACTATGCAGGAGATGGAGAAGTTAAACCTTGGAATGATCCAACAGGGAGCCTTAAATCAATTAAAGCTTGAGTCAGTCCTTTTACAAAGAATAATGGATGCTCAAAAGGATAATGAGGGTATGAAACACATCCATGAGAAGATAAAGGCTGGAAGAGCCAAATGTTTCAGAAAAGACGATCAAGGCATTGTATGGTTCAACAACCGCATAGTTGTGCCAAAGAATGAAGAGATCCGCCAGCAAATATTAGATGAAGCACATCTTAGTCACTATTCTATTCATCCCGGAAGCACTAAGATGTATCATGATCTAAAACAACATTATTGGTGGACAAAGATGAAGATTGAAATCACACGTTATGTGGCAAAGATGTGACACTTGCAGACTTGTCAAAGCCATACATATGAAGACTGCTGGTCCATTACAATCTCTACCAATACCAACATGGAAATGGGAAGATATAAGTATGGATTTCATTGTGGGATTGCCCAGAACAGCAAAGGGGTATGACTCTATTTGGGTTATAATTCATCGGCTTACGAAAATTGCTCATTTTCTGCCAGTCAAAACATATTACCCGGTCCTCACATATGCGGAACTGTACATTGCTCGCATTCTCAGTTTGCATGGTGTTCTGAAGACTATAGTGTCGGATCGTGGACCTCAATTCGTATCCAAATTTTGGGAAGAACTTCACAAATCTTTGGGTACTAAGTTGCTCCATAGTTCGGCCTATCATCCTCAGACAAGTGGGTAGATGGAAATAGTAAATCAGATACTTGAGGATATGTTGTGAGCATGTGTTCTAGAATTCCCACAGAAATGGGATGATTGTTTACCATTGGCGGAGTTCTCATACAATAATAGCTATCAAGAAAGCATCCAGATGGAACCCTTTGAAGCTTTGTATGGGCGATGATGTCGTATTCTGTTAAACTGGTCTGAACCAGGTGAAAGGAGTTTCTTTAGGCTAGACATGGTAAATGAGACAGAAGAGAAAGTTCAACGAATAATTCGTAATTTGAAGAAAGCCCAAGCTCGACAGAAGAGTTACGCAGACAAACGACGGACACCCTTGTACTTTCTGGTGGGAGATTATGTCTATCGGAAGGTCTCACCAATAAAAGGTGTATCATGTTTCAGGGTTAAGGGGAAGCTTGCACCCCGGTATATTGGTCCTTTTCCTATTCTTGAACAATATGGAGAAGTGGCATACCGACTCCAGTTACCCGAAACCTTGTCTGCAGTACATAATGTGTTCCACGTGTCTCAATTGAAAAAGTGTATTCGGGTTCCGGATCAAACCATTGAAGTGACGGATGTTGCCCTAGAACCAGACTTGACATATTCAGAGCACCCTATTCAAGTCTTGGATCAAAAGGACAGGATTACCCAGAGAAGAACTCTCAAGTTTTACAAGATACAGTGGAACCAACATTCAGAAGATGAGGCTACATGGGAAACTCAGGACTTTTTAGAAAAGAATTTTCTATGCTTTTAGCCTCATGTAATTTGTAAAGTATACAATTGTTGTAATAAAGGAATGAACCCCAAACCACCCCTGCCTTGTACCAAGAATAAGGAAATAAAAGAGTGAAGCATTTCCTTTTCCATTACTTGCCCTAGGACTTTTAATCTCAGGACGAGATTCTTTTATGGGGGGAAGGATGTAACACCCCTAGTGTTATTGTCACTAAAACTTGAGCATAACATCATAAGCATTGGCATTTCATGTGTTTGTTACACCTAGAATGCATTCACTAGGCAAAAATTTCAAACAAGTTGTATTGATATGGTATTTTGTGAATAAAACCCTAGAGTAGGGTACTCAACCCTAGATTGGGTTTAATAGAGCAAACAAGGTTTAAACAAGAGAAAACTTCAAAACTCAATTGAAATAGTCATAAAGTGTCACCATGGATGAACTTAAGTGGTATTCAAACCCTAGAAATATCAAAAACCCTAATTAAGACCCTGGAAAGCCCTAGACATAAACCCTAGGGGGCTAAATGCAAAATTAATGCACTTTTGGACTCAAGTGCAAAAACCAAGGTATTAGGATACCTAAAGTCATAAAGTTCACATATCTGAGGATTCCTAAGTCAAAAGTTTTGAATTGGACCTATTTGCAAAAAGTACCACTTAAGCCCTATGGAACTAAGTTTGAAATTCAGTGTAATTGGCTCAACTTTGAAGCCTTGTAACTTCCAAACCATAAAGTTTTTGCCCTAGGTCACCACATCAATTTTGTAGATCTATGAAAGGGAATAACTTTACTATAGAGATCATGCCTTGGTACCATGAAGAATTTTGAGAAAATTGGGCCCAAAGGTGGGCTGTCAGTCGGTTTTTAGGCTGAAACATGGCCACCAGTGGTATTGGCCGAACTTGAGATCGGATTTGAGCTAAATCCAGTGGGAATTCGACTAGGACTGCTATAGCAAAAGTAAAGATGGTTGATAGGTCTACAACTTTGGTGCAGAAGGATGATGAAGTTGTCATGCAAAATTTAGAGAAAATCTGCCTTGAATCTGCTCTGTCAGACTGACTGAATGCAATTCGCCATGGGAAAGTGACTAGATCAGACTACCAGCTCGGTCAGCTCATCGCCGGTGATCCGCGCGTCCGGATTTGTGCTGGTCGCCGGGATTCAGGTTTTGCACGCTGAAGATTTCCATGAGAAGGTAAAGATCTCACTGGTGGGAATGGATAGGGTCGCGGATTAGAGTTTATCACCGTGCCTATTGCCGTTGCGACGTGGCCGGACTATCGGCGTCGCCGTGGAAGCGCCGGTGACCTTGGTTGCACCATGCCCTAGCTTGTTACCATGCGGTAGTAATCGTGGCACCCTTAGGAGTATTATCCTTGCGCCGTTGCACCGGTGAATGCCACGGTTACAGCCACCGTGTTCTTCCCTATCTCCGGCCACCAGCACGCCGTGATCAAATTGAGAGCCACCGCCCCCGGAGCCTATAAATTGAGTGCACCATCGACTTCGTTATGTATTCAAGCAGCTAGCGCACCCACCCGCACCTCAAATCCTCCACCAGAGAGCTCCAATTTCGCATTTCCCCCAATCCACTCAAGAACATCGTACGGTTTGCCCTCGTCGTGCCCAGCTTGCCTCAGGTTCGTTCAAGCGCTCTGGTCGTTTGTTCTAGCGTCCTTAGGTCCTCCTCAAGCTTCACGACTCCTTTGATTGAACTAGACCGCCCAGGATTGCCATGAACGCCCGTGTTCTTCTGTTGCCCATATGGTCACCGTGGGCAGGGCGTTTTAGTGCGCCATTAGTAAAATTGATTTAGGGGAAACGGTCCTTAGGTCTTGAATTTGGCTTCGGCCAAAGTAGGACGCCAGTCGTTGAGCGAATTGGTTGGTACATGAGCACATCTGAGCTCTGCGCGTCGCCGTCCACCGTCAAGGGCTTTGGAGTGTAAAGAATTAGAAGTACAGGGGCTCTTCTGAAAATGTCAATGACTGCCTAAAATAGTGTCTTGGACTCTTTCGGGTTATGCTTGAAGACGGGGACTTTCTTGCAAAAACTACACGCAGGCGCGAGCGCGCACGTCCTCGCCCGTAGTTGGGCCGACCTGGGCCGAATTCGATCCAGACTATTCATGGTTTTTCTTTTTCCTTTTCTACCAGAACTAAAATAATTCTAGAAAATTGTAGAAAATGATAAAATTACCAAACCAATTTTGCTAGGTCTCTAATTTCCTATAGTATTTGATAAAAATAGTTACTTGATTTTTAGTCCAAATAGGAAATTATAGAGTATTTAAAATAGCCAAAAACCTTGTTTCTGGATTTTTAGGGAATATGTAATAAATCCAAAAATCACTAAATTTTTAGGATAAACTCTAAATAATATTTAGAAGTATTGGGTAAAGTGTGGTATGATTTGGACCATGTTTGATGCTTAGGACCCAAAACCCTAGCCCCCTGCCCTGTGAACTTCACTATTGACTCCGGAAACCCTAAGTTCTTGGAGATCCGTGAAGGAAAATTGTATTCAAGACTTTAGATAATAAACTTATATTATCTTTGCACTCTCATGAGCATTACATGGCCATTCATTATTATGTATGGTTATATTTAGAAAACGAAGAAGAAGTAGAAGTCGAAGAAGAGAAGATTTCACCACCACCACCTGAGAAACATTAGGGAGGCAACTATTTTTATTTTGATATCTACGGACAGAGCCTGATTCACCAGTAACACAAGGCAAGCCCCGGTGCATTTGCCACCTCCTTGTTCCTTTTAAAAATCTTTCTCACTTACTTGATGCATTAAGTGATAGGAGTTGTGTGCTAAACTATCACTGCATCTCCTTCCTTGGATTATTTCCTAAATCCCTGTTTTACAAAAGGTTTTCTTATGCTTAGCTTTGCTTTAGAAAAACAAAATGTTTTGTTTTCTCAAAAGATGATGTTGCAAAGTGGGTGGTATATTTTCGAAAATAAAACTTGATGGTGGATCCATCATGGCCATGATGGATCCAACATCGGAAAAGATGTACCTCTGCCAGGTACCAAACTTTGGGTTTGAAATGATTAAGCTGAGACCGAGCGGGTGACTTGCACGAGAAGAGAGTCTCGGTGTAGTGTCTCCGTCTAAGTCGATTAAGGACCGTGCCAATGTAGGCTTGATGACCGAGGACCCTTTAACTGGTCACATGCATCGTCATGGGTAAGCTTTGCCTCGGGCAGACTAATACCAGAATAAGATACCATGCAATGGGAGTGGAAAGATGGCGAGAGTAGCGTGTACCCTCTGTGGCAAGAGGCTGGACGGTGGTGTATCTGTGCTCTCGGTTGGCGTGAACCTGATCTGGTCTTAAGAACCCCGGTGGCGAGTTGACATATGCAAGGGTTAAGTGCTACATATGTCGTGTGATCGGAGATCCTCAGCTGAGTATAATCGATTCGGATTGCCGTAACTTCACGGTTATGAAGACTTGATCACTGACCTATACGTAGAAATCCAGTAAAGATGAAGGGTTGTTAAGAAATTGGCTAGTGCAGGTCAAGTGATTGAACTAGGATAGAGAGAACCCTAGTTGCAGGTAATTTTACTTAACCTGACAAATAAAACTGGATTTTTAAGGATCCACTCTTAGTAAGCATTTTTGCAAACAGAGTCATTGATTATTGATAAGCCTTACCTTGACTCCCTCTAGCCAGCATACCCTTGAGAGTCTTTTCTTTAGTCGGGTAAGACTTGCTGAGTAATTCCATACTCAAGATCGAAGACTCTGTTTTGCATAAATGCTTACTAAAAGTGGATCCTTAAAAATCCAGTTTTATTGTCAAGTTAGGTAAAATTACCTGCAGCTAGTGTTCTTTCTAACCTAGTTCAAACACTTGACCTGCACTAGCCAATTTCTTAACAAACCTTTCACTTTTACTGGAGTTCTACGTATAGGTCAGTGGCCAAGTCTCCATAACCGCGGAGGTACGGCGATCCGAATCGATTATACTCAGCTGAGGATCTCCAATCACACGACATATGTAGCACTTAACCCTTGCATATGTCAACCCGCCACCGGGGTTCTTAAGACCAGATCAGGTTCACACGAACTGAGAGCACAGATACACCACCGTCCAGCCTCTTGCCATGGAGGGTACACGCTACTCTCGCCACCGCTCCACGCCCATTCTGCGTTATCTTATTCTGGCCTTAGTCTGCCCGAGGCAAGGCTTACCCATGACGAGGCATGTGACCAGTTAAAGGGTCCTTGGTCAGCAGGCCTACATCGAGACGGTCCTTAATCGACTCAGACGGAGACACTACACCGAGACTCTTCCTTCTCGTGCAAGTCACCCGCCTGGTCTCAGCTTAATCATTTTAAACCCAAAGCTTGGTACCTGGCAGAGGTACATCTTTTCCGATGTTGAACCCATCACGGCCATGATGGATCCACCATCAAGTTTTATTTTCAAAAACATCCTTCCCACTTTGCCAATCATCTTTTGTAAAACAAAACCTTTTGTTATGCTAGAGCAATACTAAGCATAGTAAAACCTTTTGTAAAAACAGGGTTTCAAGGTAGATAATCAGGTTCAAGGAAGGTAATGCAAGAATTGTTTAAGCATTCAACTCCTATCACCTAATGCATTAATCAAGTGAGAAAGATTTTAAAAACATCAAGGAAGGTGGCAAATGCACTGGGGCTTGCCTTCGTTGATAGGTGAGTCAGGCTCAGACCCGCAGATATCAAGGTAGAAACAGTTTCCTGCCTGAGATTCCGAAGGTGGTGGTGATGTCTTCTCTTCAGTTACTTCGATTTCTTCTTCATTTTCTAAAGATAACCATATATATGTATATAAGAATGTATGCCATGAAATGCTCATGAGAGTGCAAAGATAATAAGAATTCATTATCTAAGGTTCTTGAATACAATTTTCCTTCACGGTTCTCCGGAAAACTAGGGTTTCCGGAGTCAGTAAAGGAATTCAAAGAGCAGGGGTGGGGGTTTTGGGTTCTAAGTATCAAACAAGGTCCAAATCAAACCAAACTCTACCCAAGGCTTCTAAATAATATGTAGAGCTCATATAAAAAGTTTGGGCATTTTTGGACTTATTATCTATTTTCTAAAAATCCAGAACTAATGTTTTAGGCTATTTTAAATACTCCAAAATTCCCTATTTAACCTAAAAATCATGGTACTATTTTTATTAAATATTGCAGGAAATTAGGGATCTAACAAAATTGGTCTCATATTTTTAGGATTTTTCTACATTTTCCTAGAATTTATTTGGCCCTGGAAGAAAAAGAAAAGGAAAAACTAGCAACAGTACTGGGCCAATTTTAGCCCAGTCAGCCCAGCATACAGGGAACAGGGTCGCGCGCCCGCGCCCACGGTGGAAGCTTTGCAGAAACGCCCTCAGAGTTTTGGCTAACTGGAGATGGGTTCGGTTACTATTGCTCTGTGTCACTGACAGTTTACACGGGGGTCCTTCGGTTTCTATTCCTTTACCGCGCCAGGTCCTCGACGACGATGAGCGCGGGGAAGCTCCGGCGAGCTTGCATACTGGCCAAACGGGGCAATGACCGGCGCTCCCGAGCGGCGGACACGAAATTGGACCTTCCCCAACCCATTCCCCTAACCTAATTTCATCAATGACCACATGGTTTACTCTGGCCACGGTGACCGAGGGTGTTACGGACAGATGAGTGCGTTCCCGGTGATCTAAGGCTACCCAGTGCAATTGAGTGGGTCGATGGGCATCACGGGTATATGAGAGCACTCAAACGAAGGAGAAGGCGGCATGAACTGACCTAAACGGTGCTGGCCACGACGAGCTCGGTTCTTGCGGTGCGGCGGACCGATTTGGGGGCAAACAGCGATTCTCCTGCTGGGGTGGATAATCGGGGACGGGAGTGGGTGCTATGGCTTCGCAATGACCTAGCGCAGCAGGTTCGGCCATCAATTTATAGAGGGCTTAGGCGGTGGCGCGTGATTTGATCGGGCAGTGCGGGCGGCCGAAGATGAAGAAGAACACTGGCACAGTGAATACGTGTTCAACGCCGTGGCAGCTATTCCGGTGAGCAACGGGGAGTTAAAGTGAATCGTGGCGGTGCGGTGGCGAAGCTCGGACACGCGGCGCAAGGCCGAGAGATGGTGATCACCGGCGTTCTTATCGGTTTCCATCGCGGTGAACATGGTACGGCGGCCGGAATTGTTTATCGGCCAGAGTTTATCCCCGGCGACGTACACCGGGTGTTATCCTCTCACCCCGAGCACAAAGTGGGCCAGCGGTCGCATGAATCGCGGCGGCAATCGGTCGCCGGCGGTGAAGCGACTGCGCTGGCGGTCTGATCCATACACGACACTGTACCATGGCGAGTGCTTCTTCAGTAAGCCTGACAGCCATAGTTTAGGGCCATATTTCTTCCAAATTTTTGTGGCAACACATCCAGATCTCTGCAGCAATATTTTAGTGCTATAAACCAACTACAACTCGACTATAGGGATTAAACTCAGTTGAGCAATGGATCAAGGTTGAATCCAAGTCCAAAGTTAGCTCTGTTACACTGCAATTCTGAATTTTAGAGTTCCATTAGCCTGACAGTCCAACTTTGGGCTTAATTATTTCCAATTTCTTCGCAACAACTATGCTTACACTATTAAGCAAAATTGTTCTCCTTTGTTTGGTCTACAAGTTTGATGTGGTGACCTAGGGCAAAAACCCTAGAATTTGAAAGATACAAAGCTCCAAAGTTGAGCCCTCAACACTGAATTTCATACTTAGTATAGAACTCACTTGAGGTCTATTTTGCAAATAAGTCCAAAATCCAAGGTTTATCTTACAAATCCACACATTTGTGAACCAAATGACTTTATATGCTTTAACATAGTAGTTTTTACACTTTAGTCCAAATATGCACTGTTTTTGCACATAGGCCCCTAGGGTTTGAATTTAGGGTTTTCCAGGGTTTCAATTAGGGTTTCTGGTTTCTCAGGGGTATGAATGTAATGTATATCCATCTTTAGTAACATTTTATGATTGTTTTACTTAAACCTAGGGTTTTCTCAATTTGGGTCATGTTTTACCCCTTTAAACCCCATTTAGGGTTAAGTCCCCTATCCCAGGGTTCTATTTGCAAAACACTAGAACAATACAACTTGTTGGAAATTTTTACCTAGTGAATGCACTCTAGGTGTGTCAAATATATGCAATGCCAATGTTTATGATGTCATGCTCAAGTTTTAGTAGCAGTAACACCAGGGGTGTTACAAACAACATCTGGCCTTTGAGGATCATCCGGTTGCTGATTGCAAACGCTGATTCTGGCTACTCAAAGATCATCTTCAGGCTTCTAGGTTTCGCTTGGCAGCTAGCTTATTGAAGAAGCATCGATTCCAACACGCAAACCTTCCTCTTGCGAACTTCCACATGGATTTCTTCTTTGATTGGTCTTCTTTTGCCTCATCAACAAAACTTGGGTGACCACTACTCGTCCAGAAACTTATACGCTTTGATGATCTGGTCCTCCACAAGCTTGCTATAGGCCTTCTTCTTTTTCTCCATAGCAGGAACTTTACTGGAACACTACCCCACTTAAAAAGAATGACGGTAGAACTCTTGAATCTTGGGGATTTGAACTCCTTGAAGTACCTCATAAGAAGAGTGTTATGGGGCCTCCTGCCACTTCTGCTTGAGTAGGCTGCGGAGACATGACTGACACAGGGTTGATTCTGGGAGAACCTTCTTCTCATCTTCTCTTCACTATCTTCTTTTCTCTTCTCACTTTTCACCGCCTCTTTCTTTCTCTTTGCTCTTCCCATTAGAGGATTCTATCAAAGAGTATTACCATCATACAGAGGAGGAAACCGAAGACTATGAACCATGTACAACAGTCTTCAACCCAAGAATCACCAAGCATTGTGATCTTAGGGGCGAGGGAGTGGAAAAATGGAGTTGCTTGCGATTTGGCAGAGGGGATTTTATTGGGAGCGTTTTGCTTTGAGCGAGTTGGGAGTTCAGGGAGCTGGTGGGGGAGTTTATAGGCGAGTGGGGGTGCTCGAGCGCGGAGTGGTGGTGATGGAGTAGGTGACACGTGGCAGCAGGTGCGACAGAGGGGGCATGGTGTTGATGGCGGTGATGGCGGCAGTGGGTGCGCTGCAAAGGGGCGTGGTCGGCGGTAGTGCGCTGCAAAGGGGGTGTGGGGCGTTGGTAGTGTGCATGGAGGCAGGCACGCGTGCGGGGAGCACGGGTGAGTGGTGGGGTCAATGACCCTAATATTTGTGGTGTCTAGCTCCAAGAATCTTTGCCTCTCTGTATGGTAATAAGTCCTTTTGTCCTCTTTTTCTGTTTACTTTGACTCAGGGGCAGTGCTTTGATTCTCACGGTCGGTCCTTTTGACTGAGCGACTAGACATGTTTCTCATGTACCTTATTCCAGGCTTCAAGGGTAAGCTTTTCGGTATCTTCTTGGGTAAGGTGCTTTTCTCTTGAGATGGGTTAAGATGAGAATGGAAGCATAAGGTGAGGAGCTCTAATTTGTGATCTACGTTTTTAGAGAAAAACCTTTCTTAAAAAGAAAGAGAACACACAAGCTCAACAATGATAAGCACAAACAAATCAAATGTTTTGAATAAGGGAAGAATAGAGTTTTTCCAAAGCACGGACTACTCAGATTCGGGGGCTAAGCATAACTACTATTGCTTGGCTCCTGAATTGAGAACTATGCTAAATGCAACTTATGAGCACTAACGTTAAAGCATCACATATGCACTCAAAAGGGAAGAAAACATCAAGCGGAATTCATTTTGAAATGCCCTAGGGGGCCACTCAAATAGATTTTTTCAAAACACGGGTCTACATGATTACCTCTCATACATGCAGGGCTCTAGCCAAAGTGAAGAAAACTTCACTACCCAATGCATGCAGAGGACTGGGCATAACTAACTTAGACCAGGCAACTTCTCTTCTGCCAAGGCTGGCGCACTTCAATCTGAGACATCTCCTGGATGGGTCAAGAGGGAGCTGATGTTGATGACTTCTTCTAGCGGCGACTGAGATGGCAAGACGGGGTCGAACTCTTCTTCAAGCAGGACTGGCTCTTGTAGCTCCTTAGAGGGTGGCGGTGCTGGTGGGGTGCTTGTAGCTTCTTCCTTGATCTCAAGGGACGGTGCTGGAATCTTCTTCATGGTGAGGGGCTCAAACAACTCTAGCGGGGGATCTTGGGAGGATTCAGGGTGCTCTTGCTTACACATAGCCTGAGGGAAGACTGGAATTCCTTCCAAGACTATGGCTCTTTCCGGGAGTTCCCAAGCCTTCTTCTCTCCTCTGATAGAGACAGGGTGACCTTTAAGAATCTCGGGATCTTCAGCTCTCATGGGTTGAACTGGGTTGGATGAAGCGGGCTCTTGGATCCGCTGGGCTCTACGTTGGTTACGGGTTACCAAGTAGGCCTCCATCAGCTTCTAGACGTGCTCATCCTTGGCTTGCTTCAGGGCTTCAACAGCAATGACTTCACGACTTTCCAATGCAGTTGCATGGGCTTGAGTTGTGGTGAGATCCACATGGAGCTGACGGTTGCGCTTCTCTGCATCTTCTGCTCGGGCAATCATCTGACGGTGGTGCCGAGCCAAGAAATCATACTGTGCATCCAGGGTGAGTAGGTATGCGGTGAGGTACACGATTGTGGGGTCGTCCTCAAGCAGCTGCTGCCCTTCCAAGGCACGCATCCTGGCCATCCAAACTGGATGGTTTCTCTGAAAGGGCGGAAAGAATCTGAGTGGGGTGTCGGCCACTTCTTCTTCATAAATCTGACACAGGGCCCTCAATGCCTTGCGGGCGACGACTTGGCAGGTGTCTTTGAATATGTGCCCAGCAGCAGTGACACTCCATTCCACATGGTGCGGACTGGATCCAATGTATACAGTCACGACACACTTCTCTATGCCATGCTCGACAAATTCACGACCATCATACTCTGGCTGGCTTCTGATTCAGAGGCGAAATGTGCACGCTCTCAGCAACTTGGGGAAACCATCTTCATTCTGGCAAAAGTTGGTTTGGCAGCGAACTTCCATCTGACTTCTAAGAGAAGGAAAGGGGAAAAGCATTTTTGAAATGAAGGGATGAGAGCAAGAATTTTTTTTAAGAAAATAGTTTTGACTCAAAAACTTTTGGATCAGGCTAAGGGTTACGTCCTGCAGCCAACCTAACAGCTCTGATACCACCTGAAGCGCCCCAATCCTCTGGGACTCAAATGTGATACAATTACTAGTCCCAGGAGGCTAGTAAACACATTTATACAATAGATGATTCCAGATATGTCTACATGAGACAAACCTATAAAGGTGGCGATCAACTTTAAGAGTTGGTCCACAACTCGGGACATAACATCAGAGTGGGGCTGAAGCAGCCCGATATACGCAGCGAAGCAAATCAGCGGTCCAACAGCCACAGGCAAGGTTGGGAACAGTCGTAACTCTTACCCGATCTCCTTTTCTGAAAAAACAACAAATAAGCAAGGGTGAGTACAAACGTACTCAGTAGCCCACCTTCACCCGCGGAATGGGGAAATCAGATATAATGCATGGAATATGTGGAGCTCAGGATATTTTTGCAGAAACAGCAATATTTTATGCAGGGTTGTTTTGTAAAACATTTTGTATTTTTTCAAAGCGCATCCTCTCCCAAAGGAGCAGGAAGTTTTTCAATATAGAATGAAATCCTCTGGACTAAACCATCCAGGTATCTCAGCAGCTTCCCACTGGTTTTCATTCTCAAAAATAGCTACTGGACTTCCCATCCACCATAGCTCACGGCTCAACCGCCGGACCTCTTAAAAACCACTTTTCTCAAACGCACCCTTTTTTTGAAAACAAACACTAATTGCCATACCACACCAGACTCGTCCATTCCTGTGGACACAGACTATTCGAATAGCTTTTCAAACTCTGCACAGAGGTGTACACTTTACCCACTAGTCCGGCTCTGCGATCTCAAAGCTAGTGAGATCCGAATCCAAATCTCTTTCTTTCCTCGCACATCCTTACCATAACGGTTATACCGGAAGGAGTCAGGCCACCGCCATGCCCAAACCGGACAAAACATTCCCCCTCCTTATCCTTCCGGTGCTCCCCAGCCTTCATAACCCTAGGGTTTGAACCGTACGAGTTCAGATTGAGTGGCTGCCCACACAGTCTCGAGTGGTTGTACTTATCATGAGTACATGTAGTGAAGGATGACAAACCGGTCCTTATATGAGGGGACAATCCTTCTGCTCACGCCTAAACCAGCTGAGCCATCACCTGAGGCCCTCCCCTAAACTAGGGAGTCCCTGATCATCCCTACTCAAAGGTGATAAGGGTGAAAACCCTTCATCATACACATTTTGAAAAGCATTTTCTTTTGAAAACTCACACCTTTTATCAAATCATTTGTAACAATTATATCAGGGATTGATTGCGGCAAGCGGCTGGGTGGCCATAATAACTTGTCTCAAAATCATATCATGCATAAAATAACGGGCTGAGGGTTGTGGTTGAAAAATCATAGGTAATTTATGCATCAAAGGGATCCAGTGAGCTTGTCGTGCTTATCCGGCGAAAGGGGGAAGGGGAGCTCATGGAACTGGCTTCTAGCTCCACTGCCTAGCGTAGACTTGCAGATCTGGCCTCCACGAGATGGCACGAACGCTCTAATAACTATGAACAAGCAAACATACAAACCATCAAGTATACCAACAAATATTTAGTATAGTGGTCAGAATAGCGATATATGGATGGGTAGAGTCTTGAGTAGAATCTGTGTCATGTGGTGTTGAGATACTACTAGTGGTGGAGCGGAGGTGCTTACCAGGAGGGTGGACTCGAGGCGAAGCGACACTATGCGTGTAGCCAGCGGAGCGAAGTATCTGAGTGGGTGGGGGTTTGCCTTGGCTGAGGGTGTTGAGTGTGTGGAGAGGGAGAGGGTAGCTGGGTGTATTTATAGCTGGGTGTATGTGGTGTAGCATAGTGAAGTTCACTGTAGGTGAGAATAGTGACGAATGAATCGCCTGACTTAGTATGAACAGGAGAGTTATAGGTAGAATATGGGACAATAGTATTTTGGGAGTTTTCTGGAATATGAACCATGCTTAAGGGATGACATGGTTGGATAGGGAATAATCTAATAAGAATATAGAAACAAGAATTATTGGAATCCGAGTTTGGAATCCTGGTTCGAAGGAATCTCAAAGTTAAGCGTGCTCAACTTGGAGAAACCTGGGATGGGTGACGAGATGGGAAGTTCCCCACTGGAAGGAAAATCACAGTCACCGGAGTTCGTATGACTGGAATATGGGTCTGGCTGGTCTTAGGTGGACTGGACAGCATGATGGATGAGTAGTTGAAATTTGGGGGTGATCGAATGAACGATGAATAGTAACGATGATGAATAGTAACAGTGAATAGTAATGGTGAATAGTAATGGTAAATAGTGATGTGAATAGTTCATATGAACGAACGATAAACGATGAATAGTGGCTATGAACGAACGATGAACGATGAACGATGAATACGAACTATGAACGAACGGATGAACGATCGAATGATCGGACGAACGAATGATCGGAATTTCGGCAGCATAATGGCAGGATAAAGATTATCTGGAAGAACGATGAAATAGGGACTATGAACAAACGATGAACGATGAATAGGAACTATGAACGAACAATGAACGATCGAATAGGAACTATGAACGAACGATGAACGATCGAATAATCGAACGAACGAATCATCGGAATTTCGACACCATAACGGCAGGACAAAGATTATCTGGAAGAACGATGAATAGGGACTATGAACGAACGATGAACGATGAATAGAAACTATGAATGAATGGACGAACGATCGAATGATCGAACGAATGAACGATTGAAATTTCGGCAGCATAACGGCATGATAAAGATTATTTGGACGAACTAATGGATGAACGATCGAACGATCGGACGAACGAACCATGAACGATCGGACGAATGATCGAATGATCGGACGAACGAACGAACAAACTAAGAACAGGGGGACGAACGATCGAAGAACGACCGAACGATCCTTGTGCTAGTGTGTGCTTGTGTGGAGCATGGAGTGGGTGTGGGGGGAAGAGGAGAGTTGTCATGAAATGGCTTGGGGTGGGATGAGAGGAGGCCCTTGCCCCTCTATTTATAGCCATGGTGGGGGGATTAGGGGGGAGGGATGAGAGGATTAGTGGGAGGATGAGAGGATTAGTGGGAGATTAGCATGGATTTGTCTTATATGAGTGAGATTAGCTTGTAGAGCTCACCGTATGACACTAGAGGCATACGTATACGTATGAGCATGAGGAAAGTTATGAAGAAAATATTTGTAGGGACTTGAAAAATGATTTTGAAGGTATTTCTCAGGAAGAAAGTACTTGGAGATATATCGGTGGATTATTTGGGCAATATTTCTGGAAAGAAATTGAGGGGATCATTGGGGAAATATCTGGGCAATATTTCTGGAAAGAATTTAAGGGGGGTCACTAGGGAAATATTTGTAGGATATTTGAGGAGGAGTTTGGAGAGAATATAGACCACTATATTTTATTTGCTGATATCAACTCGCAAACAAACATTTTGAAATGAAATTTGAAATTCATTTTGAATTTAGAGCGAGTTTGAGAAAATTTCAAGATTTTAATTTTTGGGATGCTACAATGGCGCACGCGTTGAGGTGGCCACCGCCACTGGCAAGCCGTCCGGAAGGATTCCACGAAGACGGTGGCCGCGTGCTTCCAGTGCGACCCTGCTGGTGCCTAGTAGTTTACACCTATAGAAATGGAGCTAGGACTTCGCTTGACAGCGGATGCAATAACTTTTGCTTTTGTAAGGTACTTTTGAGTACTAATTATCAAGCAGTATTAGCACTTATCTGTATACTATTTGTCCCTATTGTGTGCGGTGTTGCCGACTCCTCCCTGGTACTTGGCCCCCCTGGGATGCAGGCTCGATGTGTCGAGGCTGGATACCAGCATACCTAAAAGAGTTGGCAACGACCCCCAGGAGGTAGCCTCGACTGGGACCTGGACCTGTACACAGCTTTAGCTAGGGAGAGTTAGTAGCACACCCATAGGGCCCATCGTCTGATACTAGTCATCCTTTGATACATGCACGGGACTTGCAGGATTTAGTCTAGGAAGCCAAGTTGTGTGTCTGGGCCCCCCGAACCGCGGTTCTAAATACTAGGACATCCGTCGCAGAGTGGTGGAGCGTGCAGGCTTACGGTACGGGACCAGGCTAAGCGGCTACATGGCTCCGGACCACCCCAGGAGACAAGTGTCCATTCTCTAGAACTGGACCCTAGGTTACAGTGGTATCAGAGGAAATGTTGACTGTAGGACGAAACCTAGATAGAAATGGACAACCCTTACTTACTTACCTTACTCTGATTCATTCTATACTTACCTCATCTTGATCTTGTCTCACCTTCTGCTACTCTACTCTGATTAATCTTATCTTTTCTACTCTAAGACAAGATGGATTTCACACCTTGGAATCCTACCACTATGATCTTTTTAAGAGATAGGGAACCTAAGACAAAATTTAAAACTATTTTCTTTATTTAAAAAAATGATTGGTTGATTGTGCTGATGATAAATGCCTGATTTGCTTCTTTGATTGATTGAACTATTATAGATGGACATCTTAGCATGTACCACCATAAGGTATTGAATTAGCTATGGTAGGTAAGATATTAATCTGCTTAGCTAATAAAATCCCCCAAAGTAACCTGATTTGTAAATACCTGCCTTGTCTACTATTCTCTTACCATATGTATCTAACTCAGATGGTCAATACCAGGCGGGGTGGTGGAATTGATTTGCCTCCTAATCGACACACTCGGTGGATATATAGACAACTCCAGCCACAGCCAGCAGAGATGAATCCTCCTAATCCTCCACCAGGCGGAGTTGATCCACTAATTGCAGCTCAAATGAGGATGATGCAACAAATGGCGGACACCATGGCAGATATGCGTGCTCAGATGCAGCAAGAACGCCAGGAGATGCGTCAGGAAAGAGAAGAGATATGCCAGGAGCGAGAGGAGATACGCCAGGAGAGAAGGGCGCAACAGCAGCTGCAACAGCAAATGCAACAACAACAACAACAGCAGCAACAAGTACCACTGCCTCCACCTCCACCACCAGTTCCACCCCGAGATAAGCATAGGGAGTTCATGAGTCATAAGCCACCTACATTTGCAAGCTCTCCTGATCCACTGGACGCGGATGATTGGCTGAAATCTGTGGAAAAGATGTTGAATATTGCACAATGCACTGACTGGGAGAAGGTTTTATATGCTTCTGGACGTCTGACAGGTCCTGCTGCTGACTAGTGGGATTCATATACTGCTGCCCACGATGCTGCTGATACCATTACTTGGGCAGAGTTCAGTACACAATTCAGCAATTATCATATACCTGCTGGATTAATGAAGATTAAGAAGAAGGAATTTCTATCGCTGAAGCAAGGAAGCATGTCAGTTAGTGAGTATCGCGACAAGTTTATTCAGTTATCCAAATATGCCCCTAATGAAGTTGCTGAAGATGAGAGGAAGCAGGAGCATTTTATTGAAGGACTTAATGGACCTTTACAGTATGCTCTAGTGGCACACACATTTCCATCATTTCAGAGGCTTCTTGATAAGGCTCTAGCTATTGAACACAAGCGTGTTCAGCTAGGAGATTTGAAGAGGAAGGCTATATCTCAAGGACAAGGAAGCAACAGTGTTCGTCCTCACTACAGTTCACCCTAGGGTACACCAGTTCGCACTAGCGGAGGCCAGCGCCCAGTTCAGCAATCACCTCTGAGGACTCCACCTCCTCGACAGGCTACCCCCACTGGCACACCGACGAAGTTTTCAAGGCAGAGTGCAGGCACTACTTGTTTCAAGTGTGGGAAGACTGGACACTATGCAAATGTCTGCCCACAGAGGATGGCTACTACTCCAGTTCAGAATAGGCAGCAAACTCCAGGATCTGACAAGGGATATTCTATTGCCAAGGTTAATCAAGTCAGCGTTGATGCTACTCCGGATGGTGCTGACATCGTACTTGGTATGTTTTATGTTAATGCAATTCCTGCAACCATCTTATTTGATTCTGGTGCTACACATTCATTTATGTCTGCTAGATATGCCAACACAAATGAAATACCACTGCTAAAAATGAGAAAACCCATGATAGTGATTACACCTAAAGGGCCTGTTGATGCAAATCAAATGACATGTAGATTGACATTGACCATTATGGGTAGAGAATTTGGAGCTACTGCTATAATATTATAGGCAAGCAGTATAGATCTGATCCTTGGTATGTCATGGTTAAGAAAGGCAAAGGCCATTATAGCATGTGGTAGAGGTACCGTAGAACTTACTACCCCTAAAGGAGAAAGATTTCAAGCTAATATTGCAGTAACCACCTCATCCAAACGTGCAATGTTCTTCATACCTGATGAGTTTGTTGGCGACAACATCCGTGTGGTTAGAGATTTTCCGGATGTCTTTCCAGAGGAGTTACCAGGGATGCCACCTGATAGAAAAGTTGAGTTTGTTATTAATCTCTTACCTGGGACTGCCCCCATTTCTAAACGGCCATACAGGATGTCCATAGAGGAGTTAAAGGAGCTGAAAAAGCAGTTAATGGAGTTACAAGAGGCTGGGTACATTCATCCGAGTTCCTCACCTTGGGGAGCGCCGGTTCTGTTTGTACAGAAGAAGGATGGATCAGAGCGGATGTGTGTGGATTATAGATCGCTTAATGATGTTACTGTGAAGAACAAATATCTGTTACCCCACATTGAGGATTTATTTGATCAGATGAGAGGTGCCAGGGTATTCTCGAAGATTGATCTCTGATCGGGTTACCATCAGATGAGGATTAGACCATCGGATATTCCCAAGACAACATTCTCGACTCGATATGAATTATATGAGTTCACTGTTATGTCATTTGGATTAACCAATGCACCCGCTTATTTTATGAACTTGATGAATAAGGTGTTTATGGAGTATTTGGACAGATTCGTCGTGGTATTCATCGATGATATTCTTATTTATTCCCAGAGTGATAGCGATCATGAGGAACATCTAAGGTTGGTGCTACAGAAGCTACGAGATAACCAGCTATATGCCAAGTTCAGCAAGTGCGAGTTTTGGATTGGCGAAGTGCCATTTCTTGGTCATATCATTTCTAATGGTGGAATATCAGTGGATCCTGCTAAGGTTAAGGAGATAATGGAGTGGAGAGTACCCACTACAGTTACTGAGATTCGGAGTTTCTTAGGACTTGCTGGCTATTATCGGAGATTTATTGAAGGATTTTCTAAGATTGCTAAGCCTATGACTTCGCTTCTGGAGAAGGGCAGAGAATTTAAGTGGGACGAGAAGTGCCAAGACAGCTTTGATCAATTGAAGAAGAGATTAATGTCGCCACCAGTATTGGTTATGCCAGATCTACAGAAAGGATTTGATATCTATTGTGATGCATGTGGCCAAGGCTTAGGATGTGTGCTCATGCAGGAAGGACATGTGATTGTCTATGCCTCTCGTCAGTTACGGAGACATGAATTGAACTACCCCACTCATGACTTAGAATTGGCAGCCGTTGTGCATGCGCTTAAGATTTGGAGACATTATATCATAGGGACCAAGTGTCAAGTATACACGGATCATAAGAGTTTGAAGTATATATTCACTCAGAAGGATCTCAACCTTAGGCAACGCCGTTGGTTGGAGCTTATTAAGGATTATGACTTGGAGATTCACTATCACCCGGGCAAGGCAAATTTGGTTGCAGATGCCTTGAGTTGAAAGGAGCATGTTCATTCAGCTATTGTTGCCCAGCTACCCGATGAGATTGTTGAGGATTTCAGGAGACTTAACCTGGGGATAATTGCTCATACCGAAGGAGTTACTATTGATGTGGAACCTACTTTAGAGCAAGAAATCCGCAAGGGACAAATTGGTGATACTAAAATACAAGAGATTAAGGATCTTATTACTGAAGGCCGAGGTCCAGAATTTACGGAAGATGAGCAAGGCACCGTATGTGTCGGGGACCATAATTAGGGGTACCCTCAAGACGCCTAATTCTCAGCTGGTAACCCCCATCAGCATAAAGCTGCAAAGGCCTGATGGGTTTGATTAAGTCAGGGATCAGTCCACACGAGTGACTTGACCACGCCACGCCCGAGCCTAGCCTCGGGCGAGGGCAGCCGACCCTAAGATGACTCCGTCTCGCCTGAGGTCTCCTCTTTCACGGCAGGCGCATCCCCGGCTCGCCCTAGGCCCCGCCTCCGATAAGGAGAAACCCTGACTAAATCACCGCACCAACCGACCGAGTCACCAGGGCGTTTAACGCAAAAGGTAAGACCGACGGACGGCCAGACTTCGCCAGTGGTGCCATAGGAAACTCCGCCCGACCCAGGGCTCGGACTCAGGCTAAGGCCTCGGAAGACGGCGAACTCCGCTCCGCCCGACCCAGGGCTCGGACTCAGGCTAAGGCCTCGGAAGACGGCGAACTCCGCTCCGCCCGACCCAGGGCTCGGACTCAGGCTAAGGCCTCGGAAGACGGCGAACTCCGCTCCGCCCGACCCAGGGCTCGGACTCAGGCTAAGGCCTCGGAAGACGGCGAACTCCGCTCCGCCCGACCCAGGGCTCGGACTCAGGCTAAGGCCTCGGAAGACGGCGACCTCCGCCTCGCCCGACCCAGGGCTCGGACTCCGCCTCGGCCTCTGCCGAATAATCTCCGCCTCGCCCGACCAGGGCTCGGACTCTGTCTCTGTCTTGCAGGACGGACTCGGCCACAGCCTCGGAGGAGCCTCCACGACACCCGACCTAGGATACGAGACCGCCACGTCAACAGGAAGCGTCATCATCACCCTGCCCTAAGCCGACTTGGGTCGCAGAGAACAAGACCGGCATCCCATCTGGCCAGCTATGCCAGATAGGCCATGATGGCGCCCCGCTAGATCATGACGACGGCGGCCCCCAGCTCCCTTACGAAAGCAGGAGAACGTCAGCAAGGACCCAGCCACCTCGACAGCTGTCCCCCCGTCCGGCTCCGTTACTCCTCCAACAGCCACGACGCCACTCCAACAGGGTGCCACGATCTCTCTGGCTGCCACCTGGGCATGTACATAGGGCGCTAGCTCTCCCTCGCTAGACACGTAGCACCTTGCTACACCCCCATCTTGTACACCTGGACCCTCTCCTTACGACTATAAAAGGAAGGGCCAGGGCCTTCTTAGAGAAGGTTGGCCTCGCGGGGACGAAAGGCAGGGGCAGGCGCTCTCTCGGGGCCGCCCTCTCCCTTCACCTCGTGCGGACGCTTGTAACCCCCTACTGCAAGCGCACCCGACCTGGGCGCGGGACGAACACGAAGGCCGTGGGAATTTCTCCGACTCCCTCGCGATCCGGCTCCGGCCACCGACCTCTCTCTCACTCCGTTCCCCCCTTTGCGCTCGCTCCACGCGCTCGACCCATCTGGGCTGGGGCACGCGGCACTCTCACTCGTCGGCTCGAGGACCCCCCGGTCTCGGAACGCCGACAGTTGGCGCGCCAGGTAGGGGCTGCGCTGCGTGTTGACGTTCGATTTCCCGTCAAGCTCCAGATGGGCAGTCTTCAACAACCTCTTCAACCCGGGACGGTGCTCCGTTTCGGGAACCTCGAGTTCATGTCTCTCGACAGCGGCTACGACATGATACTCCTTCCACCGCCGCGCGATAGCGACATTGGTGGCGGACAGCCCGCCCGCCGGCGGCGGAATCGACGACGTCTTTCCCGCGTAGGGGAAGGACAACGTTCGAGCTCGCCCCATCCTCTCCCTCGCCATCGGAGGAGGAGGAGGCGGGGCAACCAGGGCCGGGCGGGAGGCCGCGCTCCGACGGCTGTCGGGCAAATCGACATCCCCGGCGCCTCGACGGAGGACACGCCAAGCGTCGCCCTCGCGTTCAAGGCAGACGCGAGCGCCATCCCCCCGCAACACGTCGACTCCGAGCAAGTGGACGACGCCAGCACGCTCACGGAAGGCCTGCAGGACGTCGCCCTCGGACCCAGGACGACGACGCGGTCAGCCCCCGACGCGACTTCATCGCTCCTCGTCGACAAAAAGGTATCGACTGCTACCCATCTTTCGTTATTTCGACTCGGCCTCAGCCCGCCTGGCGATCTCGCTTTGGCGGGTGCTCACATTGAGGCGAGTGCAACCTCTCTGGGGTTTCCTGTGCGGTCGCCTTGGGACCGATTGACGGGTGTCTCGACCTACGGACCCTCTGGGTCCGAGGAAGACGACGACCCCAGCATCTGCTGGGATTTCTCCGGATCTGGCAACCCTAGTGCCATGCGGGACTTCATGACCGCATGTGACTACTGCCTCTCCGACTGTTCCGACGGCAGCCGCAGCCTTGGCGACAAGGACTGCGGCCTGAGTCGCGAATGTTTCCACATCGAGCTAGGGGATCCCTCCGGAGGCGGCTGTCTCGGCATGCCGGAGGATGGTGATCCCCCTAGGCCAGCGCCTCGCGCTGACATCCCGCGGGAGCTAGCTGTGGTCCCCGCTTCGGCGGGAGGTCACGACCCACAGCTCGAGCAAGTCCGCGGGGCGCAGGCCGGGTTCGATGAAGGAGCAGGAGCGCTCGAGGCAATCCGTCAGAACATCGGGCAGGTATGGGCGAGCCAACCCCCGGCCGGAGGGATACGTCACTTGCCCCAAGGTCTCCAGCACCGCATCGCCAACGATGCCAGGGACAAACCGCCACCCGCATCCGGCGGGACTGGCTAGGACCTGGTCGCTGCAGCAATGCTCCTCCGCGCGATGCCGGAGTCATCAACCACCGAGGGACGGCGGATCCAGGGAGAACTCAGGCATCTCCTGGAAGGCGCTGCGGCCCGGCGGGCAGAGAGCTCTGCCTCTCGAAGGCGGGGATACACCCCGGATCCTCGTGCCGCGACTTCCCGACTCACGCGGGAAGCCTCGGTCTTCACCGGGCGCACGCGCAACACCGCGCCTGCGGCCCCGGGCCACCTCGGCGACGAGCACCCTCATCGTGACCGTCGGGCACGCCTCGACGAAAGGGTGCGCCGAGGCTACCACCCCAGGCGTGGGGGACGTTATGACAGTGGGGAGGATCGAAGTCCCTCGCCCGAACCACCCGGTCCGCAGGTCTTTAGCCGAGCCATTCGGCGGGCGCCGTTTCCGCCCCGATTCCAACCCCCGACTACTATCACGAAGTACTCGGGGGAGACGAGACCGGAATTGTGGCTTGCAGACTACCGCCTGGCCTGCCAGCTGGGTGGGACGGACGATGACAACCTCATCATCCGAAACCTCCCCCTATTTCTCTCCGACACCGCTCGTGCCTGGTTGGAGCACCTGCCCCCGGGGCAGATTTCCAACTGGGAGGATCTGGTCCAGGCCTTCGCCGGGAACTTCCAGGGCACGTACGTGCGCCCCGGGAATTCCTGGGACCTCCGAAGCTGTCGGCAATTGCCGGGAGAGTCCCTTCGGGACTACATCCGGCGGTTCTCGAAGCAGCGCACCGAGCTGCCCAACATCACCGACTCCGATGTCATCGGCGCGTTCCTCGCTGGCACCACCTGCCGCGACCTGGTGAGCAAGTTGGGTCGCAAGACCCCCGCCAGGGCGAGCGAGCTGATGGACATCGCTACCAAGTTCGCCTCCGGCCAGGAGGCGGTAGAGGCCATCTTCCGAAAGGACAAGCAGCCCCAAGGCCGCCCGTCGGAAGATGCTCCCGAGGCGTCTGCTCCGCGCGGCGCCAAGAAGAAAGGCAGGAGGAAGTCGCAAGCGAAACGCGACGTTCCCGATGCTGACCTTGTCGCCGCCGCCGAGCGCAAGAACCCTCGGAAACCCCCCGGAGGTGCGAACCTCTTCGACAAGGCACTCAAGGAGACGTGCCCCTACCATCAGGGGCCCGTCAAACACACCCTCGAAGAGTGCGTCATGCTTCGGCGTCACTTCCATCGGGCCGGGCCACCCGCCGAGGGTGGCAAGGCTCGCGACGACGACAAAAGGGAGGATCACCAAGCAGGAGAGTTCCCCGAGGTCCGCGACTGCTTCATGATCTACGGAGGGCATGTGGCAAATGCCTCGGCTCGGCATCGTAAGCAAGAGCGTCGGGAGGTCTGCTCGGTGAAGGTGGCGGCGCCAGTCTACCTAGACCGGTCCGACAAGCCCATCACCTTCGACCAGGACGACCACCCCGACCACGTGCCGAGCCCGGGGAAGTACCCGCTCGTCGTCGATCCTGTCATTGGCGACGTCAGGCTCACCAAGGTCCTGATGGATGGGGGCAGCTGCCTCAACATCATCTACGCCGAGACTCTCAAGCTCCTGCGCGTCGACTTGTCGTCTGTCCGAGCAGGCGCTGCGCCCTTCCACGGGATCATTCCCGGGAAGCGTGTCCAGCCCCTCGGACAGCTCGACCTCCCTGTCTGCTTCGGAACACCCTCCAACTTCCGAAGGGAGACTTTGACGTTCGAGGTGGTCGGGTTCCGAGGGACCTACCACGCGGTGTTGGGAAGGCCATGCTACGCGAAGTTCATGGCCATCCCCAGTTACACCTACCTGAAGCTTAAGATGCCGGGCCCCAACGGGGTCATCACCGTCGGCCCCACGTACAAACACGCATTCGAATGCGATGTGGAGTGCGTGGAGTACGCCGAGGCCCTCGCCGAGTCCGAGGCCCTCATTGCCGACCCGGAAAGCCTCTCCCGAGAGGTGCCGGATGTGAAGCGGCATGCCGGCAACTTCGAGCCAGCGGAGACGGTTAAGGCCGTCCTTCTCGACCCCAGTGGCGACGCCTCCAGGCGTGTCCGGATCGGCTCTGGGCTCGGCCCTAGATAGGAAGCAGTGCTTGGCGGCTTCCCTCGCGCAAACATTGACGTGTTTGCATAGGGTACCTCGGGCGTGCCCGCCATGCCGGGGATGTCACCGAGCACTCGCCGCATATCTGGGCAGGAGCCCGACTCGCCAAACGGCCTCTGCGCGAACGACACCCGGGGGCTGCGCCCTTTCCCCACTCATACATACGGATCAATTATCAAGGAAGGGTCGGCCTCGCCCCGACAGAGCCCGACCCTCCCTCGGGGGCTAAAAAAGGGGAACCCCTCTCATCGGGTTCGAACGTACCGTTCCGCGTCAGGAAAGCTCTTTTTTTCGGTCAAAAAGGGTTTTCCGCGTTCTCCCGGATGCGCCAGAAACAGAGTCCTGAGGAGCGAATTGGGGTACGAGTAGAGTGGCGAGACTGACTGAGCTGGGGAGCACCTATGCTTCCGGGCTAGGGACGCCTCGCTCGTCGCCTGCCGCGAAAAAGGACCCAGCTCGGGAAATCACCCTGTTGTCGACACTATGGGCCAGGCGCGAAAATCGAAACGAAAAGAAGCATGACTTCACGAAAGAAGAAGTAAAATGTTCAGGCCCCAGTGGCCACGGCAAATCACACACCCATCAGAAATTGTCCCAACTAAAATCAGGCGTCGCCTCGGGCAGGAGCCGCGCCCTCAACTCCGCCCCCGCCGTCGGTAAAGCCCACCTCCGCTTCCGGTGGCGGCGCAGGAGGAAGGATCTCCGCTTCGAAGACGGTCGCCAGCGACGCGCTCGGACCCGCAGCGACCGCGTCGAGCCGCTGAATCTCCGCCAGGGCTGCCTCGTCCTCGTCAGGCAGACAGTACCCCTCACTGACCCGCTCCAAGTCCACGACGTAGTGGGAAGCGAGCACGGCGAAGGCCCGCCTGACGCCGTGGTGCAGCGCCCCGCGGACTTTGCCACGCACGTAATCGCCAAGGGCTTGAAGACGGCTTTGGGGAGAGCTCCCTGAAGGGACGTCGCCGGGACCGAGTTTCCGATAGACCTCCGAGACGGTCTCGGACATAGCCGCAAGATCGGCCTCCCTTTGCTCAGCAGCCCCGTCGAGCGCCTCGGCAAGAGCCTTGGCAGACTCATCAAGGGCAGACTCGAGCTCTGCGAACAACTAGAAGAAAGATCTCAAACCCAAGCGGAAGAAACAGACAGGATTGAGAACCGAGGACGGTCGAGCCATACCTCTGGCTCGAACGTGCTGCTCCGAGGCTGCGACTTGGGCTGCGACCAGATCAGCCGCAAGGATCTGGGCCCGGCTCTCAGCTTCGGCAGCTCGGCCCCGAGTTTGGTCCCGCTCCTCGGCAACCTGGGCAAGCTCCGTGCGCGCTGCCGTCGCCTCGGCCTTCAGGTCAGCACAAAGCAACTGGAGGTCCGCTATCTTAGCGTCTTGCTGAGAGAGGCGCACGGTAGCCCCGGCGAGCGAAGTCCTCAGGGACCGCAGTGAGCCCCAGACGACGGCCTCGCGGCGAATGAACGACGACTTGGCGGCGCTCCGGTCCGTCAGGTCCTGGAAAGGAAAACAAGATTTCACGACGAACGCCTCGCTCGCGAAAGCAAGAAGGTATGTCTGAAACCATTACCTGAAGGATTTTGGGGACGTCCCCGCAGAGAACCTCCAGCGACGATCGGAGCAACCCCACTGTCGCCTCAGCACGCTTGCGGAGCTCGTCCCAGGACTGGTCCTCCTCTTCGTCGTCAAGAACGAAGATGGGGTCCGAAGCCTCACGGGTCCGGAATCGGAGCAACTGGCCTCGGGCCTCGGGGCTCCGCCCCACAACGACAAGGCTGCCGCCCGCCTGGGAACGCTGCGCATCCGCGCCCACCTCTCCCGAGGCCTCGGGCGCCGACGCCGCGGCCGTCCCGACGTCGGCGCCGACTGGGCGCTCCCCGACCGGAACGGTGCCGGCTGCGGTAGCGGCAGACACCGGCATGGCCAACATGGCTGGCGAGCTCGTGACCGCATCGGCGCTGGCCGCCTCCCCGGTCACGGTGGCCACCTCAGCAGAGGAGCCCACCTCGGGGACCTGCTCCCCCGAAATATGCGACGCCTGAGCCCCGCGCTGCGGGGCACCCTGCGAAAGGGTCGGCTGAGCGGGAGAGCCCGAGGTGGCGCCAGCTGCTTGGACAAACGCCGTCTTGAGGGCCTTCCGAGGCGCCAGGTCGGTGGGGCCATGGCTCCGTTTGCTGAAGAAAACAAGTAAGGGAAGATTACGGCCCGTACATATGGATGAAGCGCCGGGACGGAAAGATTCCAAGGTACCTACCCGCTCCGGATCATGATCCACGGCGTCTGGGGGGAGGTCTCCTGGCTCCCGCTTCCTGGAACCACCGCCGTGGTCCGCTTCACCAACAGCCCCGGCGCCGCCCTCGCCTCGGACACCCCTAAGGCCCGGGTGGCGGACTGCCCAGGCACCGCCATGACAACCTGAGGACCGCTCCCGCATGCCGCCGGCGCGGGCAACAGCTCCCGAGGAACGGACCCCTCGGCTCGGCTCCCTGGAGTGACGTCAGCTCCCCCAGCCGGGGAGACGAGAACCCTCTCGGGTTGCCCCTGCTCCTCAGGTCGGGGATCCGGCACCTCGGCACCAGGGACCGACGATGTAGGCCCGCTCGGGGGCTGGCTCGACGACCCCCGGCCACATCCCAAGCCGGGGCTGAGGCCGAGACGTGCGGCCATGTCGTCCTCCTCCTCTTCATCGTCGACGTCGTCGTCATCATCGGACGTCTCCGGCGACGGCTCCCTGGGAAGCCCTTCCCTCTCCTGCTGACGACGGCGTTTCTCCAGGGCGTCTCGAGCCCGCCTCCGCCTGCGGGCCCGAGCCTTCTCCGCGTCCTTCTTCTTCTACTCCTCCTCCGCGGCGACCCGCCTCGCCGCCCGACCCACCGCGTCCTCCGGGACCGGCGGCAGGGAGGGTTTGTGCCGCCCCACCTCCTAAAAAGAGGGGGGGGAAAGGAAATCGATAGCCAGAATCGGGAGCGACCCGGTATATGAAGAAGGAAAGGACGAGCACTCACCAGAGCGACGCACCCCTGGTCGGGGCGCATTCGAGGCTGGGAGAGGGCATGGGGGTCCGGCTTCCCCATCGCGACCGACACCCGCCGATAGAGGGCGTCGTGGGGAAGAGGATCAGGGGACATCCGTGACCCCTCCCAGTCGGCCTCCTGGGTCATCTCCCAAAGCGGCAACCGCCGCTCCGCCAGGGGAAGCACCCTCCGGCGGTGGATGGCGGCAACCACTCCCGCGACGGTGAGCCCTTCCTCCCGCAACACCTTCAGAGCCTGGAGAAGAGGTTCGAGTTTCTTCTGCCTCTCGTGTGGAGTCCCGTGACGCCAGGCGTCGGGGGCGGCGGTGACGACCCGCTGAGAGAACGGCGGGAGCGACTCTCCGTCATTCCGGAGATAGAACCACCGGCGCTGCCAGCCCTTGTTTGAGGACGAAAGGACGGCAGGGATATACTGCAACGCCCGTGACTGCCTCAGCAAAAGGGTGCAGCCGCCGGCCCGCACCGCCGCACGGACCTTCCTCTCCCCCGTCGACGAAGCAAAAAGCTCAGCAAAGAAGAGGTGAGTCCACAAATCCCAATGGGGGGCGATCCCCAGATACCCCTCGCACACCGCTACAAAGATAGCGGCTTGTGCGATGGAATTGGGGGTAAGATTGTGTAGTTCCACCCCGTAGTGGAACAGGATGGCCCGCATGAAGCGGCTCGACGGCATTCCAAACCCCCGCTCATGGAAGGAGATGAAGCTCACGACATACCCCGGCGGAGGGGACGGAGCAACTTCGCCCGAGGGAGGGATCCATTCCGGCCGCTCCTTATCGGTGAGGGGGCGGAGCAAACCCTCGTCGACGAGGTCCCCCAGGTCACCCGCCGTCACCGTGGAGGAGGGCCACGGGTCGCGCGGCGGGAGGATGGTCACCCGGTCGGCCATCGCCAAGGCAGAAGGAATGGCGGCGTGAAGAACAGGGGAAGGCGGTTTCCTTTTCCTGGCTAGATCTCTCAGGTTGCAAAAAACCTGAGAAGAAGGCGAAAAGTGGATTCGAGAATCGTCACAGGACCCTCTCAGGGGTACATAAAGGACCAAGGGCGAGACGGTTCCAACGCATCGCCCGAACCGGACGCGCGGTTCAAAAAACGCAAAGCGAAACAGCCGTCCCTCGAACGGCTCGCGCACGCAATGGCAACCTCACCAACTACTCACCCCAGCACATTAACTCCACGGCGAAATAGGTGACGTTTCTGGCAGGGGCAGCTGGCGGCGCTTCGCCTCCGCCAAAAACGGCCACGCCGAGAAAGGTACGCCACGAAGTTCAATTTCGAATCCCTTTTTCCCTTTCCCTTCTTTCTCTATCTCTTGCAACAGGGACCGAGAAGGGGGATAACCCCAAAGGGATCCTTCCCCGTGAAGGAACTAGGCCCCGAGCCTCCCTACTGATCAGGGGTTCGAAGGCTGGCCCCCCGAAGGGTTCAACAGCCGCCTCAGATCGCGTGGGCCCGACACCCACTACTGGTCAGGGGTTCGAAGGTCGGCCCCCGAAAGGTTCCATGACCGCCTCAGGCTACTAGGGCTCCGTGCCCCCTACTGATCAGGGGTTCGAAGGCTGGCCTGTCGAAGGGTTCACAGCCGCCTCAGACGCCGAGCGAGGGATGACCAGGGGTACGTTCGATACATAACCAAGGCTCGGGCTGCGCTCCCGAGGTACCCTAGGACATTTCCGAGACCAGCGGGAACGACTCTGTAACGGAATCCCATCGGAGGGAGGCAACGAGCCCTCGGACCCCGTCGCTAGGGGACCGGGTCCGGCAGATCACCCGCAGGTACTTTTGGGCGTGCCTCCGGGCCCCTAGCCGACCCCTAACGAACGGGGCACGGACGTCCACTCGGATTACCCGATCGCAGCTCACCGGAGACACCATGTTCGGTGCCCATCGAGGGTAACATGGCGCACTCCCCCCCTCCTCCTTGCGGAAAGGCGACGTAGGGGCGTATATAAAAAGTCGAGTCTGTCCCTGATCGTCCTCTCGCTCCGTGCGAAGGCTCGGGGGCTGCTCTCGCAAACCCGGCTCCGGCCGAACCGTTGACAGCGTCAACATACCAGCCCGAGAACTTGGGCCCCGACAGTGCACCTGGGTTACGCCCTGCTCGCATGAGGGAACCGCTAGTCACGCCGAAGCATTGCGCGAGGCATTAAGACCTCGAAGGAGTGAAACCACTCCTCCGAGGCCTCGGGGGCTACACCCGGCGGGTGCGCTCGCGCGCACCCACCGGAACAAGGTACCTCCGAGAAAGGCTGGTCCCCTTGCAAAAAAGTGCGATGCAAGCCTCCAAGCGAGTGTTAACACTCTCTTCGAGGCTCGGGGGCTACTGTCGGGGACCATAATTAGGGGTACCCTCAAGACGCCTAATTCTCAGCTGGTAACCCCCATCAGCATAAAGCTGCAAAGGCCTGATGGGTTTGATTAAGTCAGGGATCAGTCCACACGAGTGACTTGACCACGCCACGCCCGAGCCTAGCCTCGGGCGAGGGCAGCCGACCCTAAGATGACTCCGTCTCGCCTGAGGTCTCCTCTTTCACGGCAGGCGCATCCCCGGCTCGCCCTAGGCCCCGCCTCCGATAAGGAGAAACCCTGACTAAATCACCGCACCAACCGACCGAGTCACCAGGGCGTTTAACGCAAAAGGTAAGACCGACGGACGGCCAGACTTCGCCAGTGGTGCCATAGGAAACTCCGCCCGACCCAGGGCTCGGACTCAGGCTAAGGCCTCGGAAGACGGCGAACTCCGCTCCGCCCGACCCAGGGCTCGGACTCAGGCTAAGGCCTCGGAAGACGGCGAACTCCGCTCCGCCCGACCCAGGGCTCGGACTCAGGCTAAGGCCTCGGAAGACGGCGAACTCCGCTCCGCCCGACCCAGGGCTCGGACTCAGGCTAAGGCCTCGGAAGACGGCGAACTCCGCTCCGCCCGACCCAGGGCTCGGACTCAGGCTAAGGCCTCGGAAGACGGCGACCTCCGCCTCGCCCGACCCAGGGCTCGGACTCCGCCTCGGCCTCTGCCGAATAATCTCCGCCTCGCCCGACCAGGGCTCGGACTCTGTCTCTGTCTTGCAGGACGGACTCGGCCACAGCCTCGGAGGAGCCTCCACGACACCCGACCTAGGATACGAGACCGCCACGTCAACAGGAAGCGTCATCATCACCCTGCCCTAAGCCGACTTGGGTCGCAGAGAACAAGACCGGCATCCCATCTGGCCAGCTATGCCAGATAGGCCATGATGGCGCCCCGCTAGATCATGACGACGGCGGCCCCCAGCTCCCTTACGAAAGCAGGAGAACGTCAGCAAGGACCCAGCCACCTCGACAGCTGTCCCCCCGTCCGGCTCCGTTACTCCTCCAACAGCCACGACGCCACTCCAACAGGGTGCCACGATCTCTCTGGCTGCCACCTGGGCATGTACATAGGGCGCTAGCTCTCCCTCGCTAGACACGTAGCACCTTGCTACACCCCCATCTTGTACACCTGGACCCTCTCCTTACGACTATAAAAGGAAGGGCCAGGGCCTTCTTAGAGAAGGTTGGCCTCGCGGGGACGAAAGGCAGGGGCAGGCGCTCTCTCGGGGCCGCCCTCTCCCTTCACCTCGTGCGGACGCTTGTAACCCCCTACTGCAAGCGCACCCGACCTGGGCGCGGGACGAACACGAAGGCCGTGGGAATTTCTCCGACTCCCTCGTGATCCGGCTCCGGCCACCGACCTCTCTCTCACTCCGTTCCCCCCTTTGCGCTCGCTCCACGCGCTCGACCCATCTGGGCTGGGGCACGCGGCACTCTCACTCGTCGGCTCGAGGACCCCCCGGTCTCGGAACGCCGACAGTATGGTTCAAGGACAGGATGTGTGTTCCTGATATTGAAAGCCTTCGAGAGACTATTTTAAAGGAGGCCCATGATTCAGATTATTCTATTCATCCTGGTAGTACCAAGATGTATCAGGATTTGAAGCGAAAGTATTGGTGGTATGGATTGAAGAGAGATGTGGCCGCACATGTGGCTATGTGCGATGTATGTCAAAGAGTTAAGGCTGAACACCAGAGGCCAGCTGGACTACTGCTCCCACTGAAGATACCCGAGTGGAAGTGGGAAGAGATTGGTATGGATTTCATTACTGGATTGCCTCGCACCCAGAAAGGATATGATGCTATATGGGTGATTGTGGATAGATTGACTAAAGTGGCTCACTTTATTCCTGTCAAAACTACTTATAAAGGTTCTCAACTAGCAGAATTATATATGGCTCGGATTGTGTGTTTACATGGAGTACCAAAGAAGATCGTGTCCGATCGAGGTTCACAGTTTACCTCAAGGTTTTGGAGAAGCTTTCATGAGAACATGAGTACGAAGTTGAATTTTAGTACGGCCTATCACCCTCAGACTAATGGATAGGCTGAAAGAACCAATCAAGTATTGGAAGATATGTTGAGAGCTTGTGCCCTTCAGCATGGAGGAAGTTGGGATAAAAGTCTACCTTATGCTAAGTTCTCATATAATAATAGTTATCAGGCCAGTCTGAAGATGTCACCTTTTGAAGCTCTATATGGCAGGAAATGCAGGACTCCTTTGTATTGGGATCAGACTGGAGAAAGACAGTTCTTTGGGCCTGAACTAATTCAAGGAGCAGAAGAACAAGTCCATATAATTCGAGAGAATTTGAGGGTAGCTCAAACCAGGCAAAAGAGCTATGCGGATAATAGAAGGAGGCCACTGGAATTTGAGGAAGGAGATTATGTGTACCTCAAGGTGTCACCACTTCGTGGAATGAGGAGATTCAAAGTTAAGGGAAAATTGTCCCCTCGCTATATTGGACCATTCTTGATCTTTAGGCGAGTTGGGGAGATGGCATACCAACTCGAGCTACCTGCTACGCTATCGGATGTGCATAATGTATTTCATGTGTCTCAACTTAAGAAGTGCCTCCGTGTCCCTGAGGAACAGTTACCAATGGAAGAGCTCAGTGTTTAGGGTGATTTGACTTACACAGAGTACCCGATCAAGATTCTTGACACTTTGACTCGAGTTACAAGAAATAAGGTGATAAAGATGTGCAAAGTACAATGGAGTCACCACGGAGAAGATGAAGCAACATGGGAAAGAGAAGAAGAGCTTCGCATAGATTTTTCCCACCTTTTCCCTCGTTCTTCTTAAATCTCAAGGACGAGATTATTTTTAAGGGGGGTAGGATTTGTAACACCCACTTTGTATGAAAGGCTAAAAAGAGAAAGTATATTACACTATATCTATATCAGTTACCCATGTTTATCATTTCATGAGAACACATTACTTACACAAATACATAATTAACAAGCAATGCCCAAAGATAATACATGCATCATGCTGGGATTTTATTGTTGCGTGCATTTTTGTGACAACATACCAATAATGTAAAAAACAATTTAAGAACTAAAGGAAAACTCAAGAATTTAAAAAAGAAGAGAAGAAGAAAAATATTATATGAGTGATAATGAGTATAAAATATATATATATAATAAAATATATTATTAGAATGTGTACATCTAACTCAAAAGTGAAACTCATAAAAGGCCTCAAATTCAGATTTGGGATTTAAATAAAAAGGGAAAAGGAAATTAAAGGAAAAATAAAAAGGAAAGGAAAAACGGATAATGGGCTCACTGGTGGCTATTCGGCCCACCAGGGGATTTCCCTCGCGCGGCCCAACCCTTTTTCACAGCGCGCGCCCGGCCAACTGCCATGTGGGACCCGCTCGTCAGTCATCCCATCGTGCGCGGGTCACTGCACCCATGACCCCACCTGTCATCCCTCACCTCCGCAACGACCGGGACCGAGTCATCCGCCACCCCGCGGGAAATGTGGAACTGTAGGCCTAAGCTCGCTGCGTCGTGGGGGATAAGACCCTCTGCGCTCTCTGCAACCCCCCTGCTCGCCCCATACCGCGTCGTGGGGGATAAGACCGAGTCATGTATATTTTGTTTATATGTTTGGTGTGATGTTAATTTTCTCTATACACTGTGCTTGTTTGTATTGTGGCGAGTAGAAGAGCCCGTGACTGAGGATCCTGGTGAGCAGCAGATAGAAGTAGCTGAGCAGGAGCTCATTGAAGGCAAGTTGTGCCCTTGACCACTTTTTACCCAATAATGTTCTTTAATATCACTTATTCATGCATAGGTTAATTTTGATGGGACCCGATAGGTCACCCTAGATTGTTTATCTCATTACTTTGTTTACCCCTGAATCACTTGGGTAGTTTGCTATTGCTTTACATGGTTTTGGGATAATCATTTATTACATCTATGTTCCAATTCTTGTTGTTATTCTATTTATGTTCATGTCAAGATCATTAATGTTAATTGGAACATAGAGCTTAACTTGAGTAACACGTGCCACCACAAGGGTTTAATGGGACGCCCTTGGCTGACTAATTAGGAAAGCTAGTGGAAGACTACCTTACCCGAAAAGGGCAAGGGCAGTAGGGGAGTTGCATGCAAGGAGGTTCTCGGGTTGATTTTGCTGCGATGGCGGTCAGACGGGGGATTCTTGCAAGTGCTCTTCCCATAAACTGTAGCGGGTTTTCGGAAGCTAGTGGAACTTTGTAAAGGCCTCGTAGTGTTGCCCTGCCTCGCCTCCTAGGTAGAGGTGTATGGGAGTCGCGACCCCTTGGCAGATGGGTAACATGACTTGTGGGTAAAGGGTACAACCTCTGCAGAGTGTAAAACCGGTATACTAGCCGTGCTCGTGGTCATGAGCAGCTCAGGACTCTCTGATGATTAATTTATGGAACTTAAATTCAATTTTGTCATTTGCATTGTATGGGTTTATTATTAATTTTGTTCTATTACTTTACTTAAGGTTTGGTATTTACCTACACTTAGTAACTGCTAATAAAATTTTGACCAACTACTTAAAAGCAATGCTCAGCTTTAACCCCTGTCATTGATTAGCCTTACACATCACATGAACTCCCACCTTTGTGAGTTCATGTCCACGGGTTCCCCACAACTTGTTGAGCTATGATCATGTGTGAGCTCACCCTTGCTGTCTCACACCCCCCCCCCCCACAGGAGAAGAACAGGTGGTTCAGGAGGAGCCACAAGGCGAGGAGTTTGATCTGATCTAGGTGGCGTTTCTCAGTTGACATTGGCGCCAACGACGATCCTTAGTTCGTTTTATATTTATTCTTCTATTTTGTAATAAGACTTCCGCTATGTAATAAATACTCTGATTATTGTGACATTTATCTCTATACATTCTGTTATTATATATGTTGTCTTCTTGGCGCATGTATGAGATGCACCTGGCTTTGTTCCTTAAAGCCGGGTGTGACAGTTACCGGACCCACAGGACTATAGCTCCAAATACTAGGGTACCTATCATAGAGTGGTGGAGTGTGCAGGCTTTAGGTACGGAATCAGGCTAAGCGGCTACACAGCTCCGGACCACCCCATGGAACGAGCTCCCATTCTCTAGAGCCGGCCTCCAGGCTGCTGGGCCCTCCCGCTTTCGCAGAGGGGTCCTAAACTGCGAGCCTGGCTACTCAATTCGGATGTCATCATGTTGGCAGGGATAGGAACCATATGGGTGGGTTAGGTAAGAAATAATATCCAGAAGTTGCATGATAAAACCATGGACCGGGAGGATAAAACTATCATAAAAGCACATCTGAGGGGGTAATTCTTTTCCTTATAACCTTACATGCATGGGTGCAGACCAACATGTCGGGTTTATGAGGGCGGACCTCACCGAGCTGGCGTGCACATAGTCACAATCTAATTACAAAAGAAGAAAAACTTAACCCCTACCTGGTGCGCCAAATGTTGGAGAGGAAATCTCCGGTCGGGTGGCAGAATGCACCCGCCCTAAATCCTAAGATGTGGAGGGGCCTAAGCGTTTTGCCTGTTACGAGATTGGGGGATGAACACACAAGAACACAAAGATTTAGAGTGGTTCGGGCCGCCGGAGCATAATACCCTACTCCACTATGTGTTGTATTGCTGTGAGAGCTTGAGAGCTGAGAATCTAAGTTGGCCTGTGTGGATCTAAGTGAGTCTCCCCTTCTAACGCAGTGTGCCTTCCCTTTTATAGTCCAAGGGGGGCACGTACAAGGGTGCTGGGCCCCGACATATGGGCCCAAGGACATAACGGATGTAATACTTGGAGCAACTAATGCTAGTCGCCAGTGTAATCTTCCTGCGTCCTGCTTTCCGCGGTCTGCGTAGCATCGGCGTGCAGCGGAAGCTTCCCTGGCCACGTACGAGTGATGATGAACACAGTGCACGTGGCAGCATGGGCGTACCGCCTGCCATCAGAATGGACAGGCATGCCGCCTGCCATCGATATGGACAGGTCTCATTAAATGTTGAGGCGACACACTGCTTGCCAGTAGAGTGGACAGGTCGCTGCCTAACAGCAGAGTGGGCAGGCCTCATCAAATGCCGAGGCGGCACAACGCTTGCCAGCAGAGTGGACAGGGCACATTAAATGCTGAGGTAGTGTAGCTTGCGGCGTAGCCCGCGGTGCGGCCTGCGGCGTAGAGGCCATACGTCAGGCTCCACCCGCTAGCTTACGTCACGGGCCGTGGGCCACATGGCGGCATCGGGTCTCCGCCTGGGCGGGGAGCAGAAGCGTACAGGTTGGGATCCGAACACGTGCCAGCACCGGACCCTAGCCTGGTCCTTAACCAGAGCTTAAGTATTTCTTGCCTTGGAATTCCGGGACCCTGCCGTGGGCGGTTCAGACCCCACGAAGGGGGGCCCGGACACCATGCCACGGACCCGGCCTGCACACGTGGTGGTCCCGGACCTCCCCTGGGGTAGGGATGGCAATCGGGTGGGTAGTACGCGGATATATAGTTCACGAATCCATACCAACGAGACAAAACTCAATCCATACTCATACCCATAAACGTTCGTGGGTATGGATCTCTACCCATACTCGTACCCGTCGGGTATCCGCTATCCGACGGATACCCGTTACCCGCCCGCCCACTACAATTTTAGCATTCAACATCAAACAACAATTTTATCATATTTCAAAAACAATTATCATTCCATCATCAACAAATGATAATTTCAGCACCAATCAACATGTCATAGATAAAAATTGAAAAATTAGAATTTAGGATAATATATTAAATTCGGATGGCCCACATATTAGATATCCATTGGGTAACGGGTATGGATACTGGATATCCATACCCGCGAAAAAATTATCCGTGGATACCCTATTATATCCATAACCGTACCCGCGGATACCAAATTTCACCATACCCATATCCAATGGATAATTATTCGCGGTTATTTACCCATACCCGTACCTGTTGCATCCCTACCTGGGGGTCCCGGCTGCATACCCAAAGGTCCGGCGCTTTCCCATGGGGTCCGGACTTACTGTCGACGTCCTGGAGCACTCCTTTCCTGGACACGTGGCGGCTCCGGACCTGCCCACGTGGTGCGATCGGGCACTGCTGTGGGCCCTGAGTAGCGGTCCGCGACTGGGCCGAGTCATGTCCTGGCCCTGGTCGCGGCATTATTACTGCGCGGCTAAGAGATAGCCACGTGGGCACTACGTCTTGATACAGTAGTAGGGGGTACCCATGTTCAGGGGTACCGACAGTATGGATACGCCTTCGATCCTATAAAATCTGGCCCAAGATACCACAGCCCACCCGGACCAGAATACCACAGTATTTTAGCTATTTGGGTCGCGTCTTACTATTGTCTCATGTGACACAGTGGGTAGAAATAGTTGCCACTAACATAAACCTCTGCCCAAGAATAGCCTAGATATAATTCCTAGCACTCCACTCAAAAATACATTTGATTTTCCAAATATATCTAAATATTCAAATTCCAGAATATTTTAGGAATATTCATTTTCCCTTTTCTTTTTATTCCTATGATTATAAAATCCAAAACTCCTCCATACAAACTCAGATTCTAATAATTTTTGTTTCTAAATTCTTATAAAATTATTCTCTATCCAACCATGTCATCCCTTAAGCATAGTTCATATTCTAGAAAACTTCAAAAATGCTATTGTCCCATATTATGCCTATGATTTCCCTCTTCAGACTAAGTCAGACGATTCATTCGCGACTATTCTCACCAACAGTAAACTCTATTGTACTAAACCACAAGTACCCAGCTATAAATACACACAGCTACCCTCTCCCTCTCCATATACTCAACACCCTCAGCCAAGGCAAACCCCCACCCACTCAATTACCCGGCTCTGTCGGCTACACACTTAGTGTCGCTTCGCCTCCAATCCACCCTCCTGGTAAGCACCTCCACTCCACCACCAGTAATATCACAACACCACATGACACAGATTCTGCTCAAGTCTCTACCTATCCATATATCACCATTCTGACCACTATACCAAATATTTGTTGATATACTTGCTGGTTTGTATATTTGCTTGTTCATGTTGCACAGTTATCGGAGTGTTTGTGTCGTCTCGTGAAGGCCAGTTCGGCAAGTCTAAGCAAGAAGCCAGTTCCGCGAGCTCTCACCCTTTCACCGGTTAAAGCACAACAAGCTCAATGGATCCCTTTGATGCATAAATTACCTATGTTTTTCAAACACAACCCTCAGCCTGTTATTTTATGCATTATATGGTTTTGCTGCTAAGAGACTAGTTATTATGGCCATCCAGCCTTAGAACTTTGCCGCAATTAATCTTTATACTCGTTGACATCTTTGTGACAAATGATTTGAGAAAAGGTATGAGTTTTCAAAAGAAAATGTTTTTCAAAATGGGTATGATGAAGGGTTGTCACCCTTATCACCTTTGAGTGGGATGATCAGGGACTCCCTGGCTTGGGAGGGTCTTAAGGTGATGGCTCAGTCGGGTTAGGTGTGAGCATGAAGGACTGTCCCTCTCGCCTAAGGACTAGTTTGTCATCACTTCTTATCTATACTCTTATGAAGCACAACCACTCGAGACTGTATGGACAGTCGCTTCATCCGAATTTGCATGGTCTCTGCCCTAGGGTTACGGGCTGGGGAGCATCGAGAGGACACGGAGCGGGAATGTTTTGTCCTGGTTTGGGCATGGAGGTGGCCTAGTGCCTTTTGGTATAATCGCCAAGGTAAAGTCGTGCAAGGGAAGAGAGAGTTTTGGATTCGAGTCTCATTGGCCGTGTGATCGCAGAGCTAGACTAGTGGATACACTGTACACCTCTACGTAGAGTTTAAAAACCTAATCGAATAGTCCGCGTCCACAGATGCGGATGAGTTATGGCTTGGATTTGACAATTAGTGTTTTGTTTTCCAAAAATGCTTTTGAAAAGTGGTTTTAAAAGATCTGGCGGTTGAGCCTTGAGCTATGGTGGACAGGAAGTCCAGTAGCTGTTTTTGAAAATGAAAATCGGTGCAAAATTGCTAAGATACCTGGATGGTTTAGTCGAGTGGATTTTGTTCTATATTGAAAAACTTTCTACTTCTTTGGTAGAGGATGTGCATTGAAAAAGATAAAATGTTTTACAAAATAGCCCTGCATCAAAAATTGCTTTTTTGCAAAAATATCATGAGCTCCACATACTCCATGCATTATATCTGATTTCCCCATTCCGTGGGTCAAGGTGGGCTTAGGGCTGCTGGGTACGTAAGTACTCACTCTTGCTTATTTGTTGTTTTCAGAGAAGGAGATCGTTGATCGGGTAAGAGTTACGACTGTTCCCAACCATGCCTATGGTTGTTGGACCGCTGGTTTGCTTTGCTGCGTATATCGGTCTGCTTCAGCCCCACTCTAATGATATGTCCCGAGTTGTGTATCAATTCTTAAAGTTGATCGTCACCTTTATAGGTTTGTCTCATTTAAGCAGATTTGGAACCATCTAATGTATAAATGTGTTTACTAGTCTCCTAGGACTAGTAATTGTATCACATTTGAGTCCTAGAGGATTGGGATGCTTCAGGCCCGGCGCGCTGCTGCACGACGCGGCCCCGGTGCGTGCAGCCCTAACCCCGTGTGTGCAGACCTAGCGTGCGTAGCGTTTAAATTAAGGTTAAATTCAGTTTTAAAATTATTTTAATTCATGTGTTGCATCGCGCGCTTCGTCACGCGACGATTCATTTTAAATTCAGTTTAATTAGTGTTTTGCGTCACGCGCTTTATCGCACGACGATTCATTTTAATTTCAATTTAGGTGATGTATTGCGTCGCGCAGTTCGTCGCGCGATGTTTCGTTTTAAATTCAGTTTAATTAGCGTATGTTGTCGCGCTACGTTTCGTTTTGAATTCAGATTTAATTTGAGTGTTGCGTCGCGCACTTCGTCGCGCGACGATTTATTTTAATTTCAGTTTAATCCATGTGTGTTGTCGCACGCTTCGTCGCATGACAACCCATTTTTATTTCAGTTTAGATCGTGCTGCATCACGCGCTTCGTCGTACCACGATCTGTTTTAATTCCATTTAAATTATGTGTTGTGTTGCGCGGTTCGTCGCACGAAGATCTTTTAAGTTTACCTAGAGTTGTTTATAATAATTAAGTGTGTAGCGTAACTTTATTTTATGCATAGCGCGATTGTTAAATTAATATGATTATGTCTATATAAGTATTTTAATCCATATCTGCTTAACGTAATTACCTTTCGACCATTCTTTCTCGCCTAGTCGTAGATGCGAACCCTACGCTACACGTCTGTTTATTTGTTATATTTTATTGTGTGGTGTATTATTTCTTTTTATATTAAGTTTGTGGAATGCATGTTTGAACTTATATAGATATCGGTCCGTTGGCAGAGTTCGAATGGGTTACGGGTGAAGACCCTGAGAAGCAGCTGGTTGGTGAAGGCAAGTGTCATCTGACCTATTTATGTCACATTCATTTTGTAATTCATCTCCTGCATTTACACAATTTATACCTAAGAATTGACTAGCATTCTATTTATTTTGTCCTTGTTCACCTTTGTAGGTTGGATCATTTTGGTTTAGCTCTACGCTAGCACTTTACTTTAATCAATGAACATGATGAGATTATTTATGGGACAATGTTTACCTTTTGATTATGATGATGGTATTGTGATATTGATGGGGGCTCGAGCGGTTTCTCAAGTGCCTCTCTGTAAGGACTGGTTCATTGGATGACCACCCGGGAAAACATTACAGCCATGAGTGTGGTATGGGACACCCTTAGCCAAATAATTAGAGGAATTGAGATGTAGTTTGCTTTGCCGTCATGCCGCCAATGGGGCTTGATGTATGCGACTTGCTCTGCCGAGGGTGGTTTGCCCCTTGGGGAGGAGTGCGGTACATTTAGGAAACCTAACGGGCGGCTATAGCCTAAGAAAATATTTGTAAAGGCTATGTAGTGAAACCTTGCCTATTCACCTTGGTAGTGTTTAAGGGTTTGATCGGCCCGAGGCAAAATGGAATCACGACTCGCGGGTAAAGTGTGCAACCTCTGCAGAGATATTATGATTAGAGATGATGATGAGGATAATTACAGATGATACTATGATTACTCCACTAATTATGGTTTGATGATTATGATTAAGACTATGGTTTATGATATTTTCCCGTTTGGAAGGAGTACTTTTGGGCTAATGACTTGGGTTTAATGCTAAAACCTAGCTCCTTACTAGTAATAATTACCTGACCAACTAAAATCAACTAATTGATCTTAACCCCACATAAAGCTACTCCACTACAGCCAAACGGGACAACTCCTGAGTATGTTGATGTGAACGCGCCCTTGCTTTACACACCAAACCCCTGTTACCCACATTGCAATCACTGCTCAGGAGAAGATGAAGTCACAGTAGAGAATTTACAGGAGTTACAAGAGTATGATGAGTTCTAAGCGTGGGTTAGAAAAATGTCAATTTCACTAGAAGAAGAGGTGTGAATACATGAAGTTTATCTGATATAATATGTGCTATATTTGAATCATCTAACCTATTAGAAGGTCGCGAATTTGTGATGCCTTGAAACTAATTATTAACATAACCATATATTTAGTTAACATTAAAATAAATGCATTATAATTTCTGAAACACTATTTTCTCAGCATACTCAACAGCTAACTTCAAAGCCCAAAACTAAAACTCGGTCGGGGAGGAAATGACCACCCTCCCGGGCAAACACCCAGTCGGCTGCCTGTGAAGACCGTGTTTAGCTACATTTCTGTCGGGGACCATAATTAGGGGTACCCTCAAGGCTCCTAAATCTCAGCTGGTAACCCCCATCAGCACAAAGCTGCAAAGGCCTGATGGGTGCGATTAGGTCAAGGATCGGTCCATTCGAGGGACGCGATCACGCCTCGCCCGAGCCCAGCCTCGGGCAAGGGCAGCCGACCCCGGAGGATCAACGTCTCGCCCGAGGACCCCCTCCAGCAACGGACACACCTTCGGCTCGCCCGAGGCCAAGTCTTCACCAAGAAGCAACCTTGGCCAAATCGCCACGCCAACCGACCAAATCGCAGGGGCATTTAATGCAAAGGTGGCCTGACACCTTTATCCTGACGCACGCCCTCCGGTCGACAGAGCCGAAGTGACCGCAGTCACTTCGCCGCTCCACTGATGAAAGGGAAATGTGCCCTTGGGCCATTTCTATGTATTTTGGTGATTTAGTGCCCAACACAGGTGCCTAATTGTAAAATGGTGGACAAAGTACAAATCAAGGATAAAGGTATGTTTCTCAGACTTAGTACATTGTTTTATGGACTAATGTATTGTGTCTAAGTGCTGGAAACAGAAAAAATCGAGTTGGAAAAGAGATGGCTCGAGCAGCCAAAGTCTGTCCAGTCTGGGTGCACCGGACAGTGTCCGGTGCGCCAGGCTGGCTCGGCTTGAAGTGGCCGCTCTCGGGAATTCGCCGACGGCGTACGGCTAAAATTCACCGGACTGTCCGGTGTGCACCGGACTATCCGGTGAGCCAACGGTCGGCCGGGCCAACGGTCGGCCGCGGAATCTGCGCGCGACACGTGGCCGGGCCAACGGTCGGAAGGGGGCACCGGACTGTCCGGTGTGCACCGGACATGTCCGGTGCGCCAACGGCTCCCAGATCTGCAACGGTCGGCAGCGCCATTTTAGGAAGGAAATCGGGCACCGGACAGTGTCCGGTGTGCACCGGACTGTCCGGTGCACCCGACGACAGAAGGCAAGATTGGCCTTCCAGATTTGCTCTCAACGGCTCCTAGCTGCCTTGGGGCTATAAAAGGGACCCCTAGGCGCATGGAGGAGCACACCAAGCAACCTTAGAGCATTCTTGATCATCCACACTAAGTCTTTGCGCATTCGTTTGTCATTCTCAGTGATTCGAGCTCCGTTCTAGTGAGAACTTTGAGATAGTCTTTTGAGCTCGATTCTTGGCCGTGTGTGTGCGCATTTTGCTGTGGATTTGTGTGTGTTGCTGTCCTCCCTTACTCCGTATTTCTTGTGAATCTCAAGTGTAAGGGCGAGAGGCTCCAAGTTGTGGAGAATCCTCGCAATCGGGATATTGAACGGCAAAGCAAAACACCGTGGTATTCAAGTTGGTCTTTGGACCGCTTGAGAGGGGTTGATTGCAACCCTCGTCCGTTGGGACGCCACAACGTGGAGTAGGCAAGCGTTGGTCTTGGCCGAACCACGGGATAAACCACTGTGTCATCTCTGTGTTTGATCTCTTGTGGTATTGTGTGTTGTTGAGACTCCTATCTAGCCACTTGGTGATTATTGTGCTAACACTTAACAAGTTTTTGTGGCTATAAGTTTAAGTTTTCACAGGATCACCTATTCACCCCCCCCCCCCTCTAGGTGCTCTCAATTGGTATCGGAGCCATTCTCTTCAAGAAAGGGACTAACCGCCCGAAGAGATGGATCCTAAGGGGAAGGGAATCGTGATCAACGACAAGGAGAAGGAGTCCTTCGTCAACGAGCCAAAAGACGACAAGACTACCGACTCAGGCTCGGGGCACAGACGCAAAGAAGGGAAGAAGAAGAAGACAAGACGCATCAAGGAGATCATCTACTATGACAGCGATGAATCTTCCTCTTCCCAAAAGGACGACGACAACGACTACAAAAAGACGGTCAATTCGAACTTTTCATTTGATTATTCTCGTATTCAACATAGTTCGAATTCGCATTTGATTTCCATTCCTCTTGGCAAACCTCCACACTTCGATGGGGAGGACTACGGATTTTGGAGTCACAAAATGCGTAGTCACTTATTTTCTCTCCATCCAAGTATTTGGGAGATTGTAGAGAATGGAATGAAGTTTGATAGCTCGGATAACTCTATGCTCATAAATGAACAAATCCATAGAAATGCACAAGCTACTACTGTTCTCTTAGCATCCTTGTGCAGGGAAGAGTACAACAAGGTGAGCGGCTTGGACAATGCCAAGCAAATATGGGACACCCTCAAGATCTCTCACGAGGGGAATGACATCACCATGCTCACCAAAATGGAGTTGGTGGAGGGCGAGCTTGGACGATTCGCCATGATAAGGGGAGAGGAGCCAACCCAAACGTACAACCGGCTCAAGACCCTCATCAACAAAATAAGGAACTACGGAAGCACGCGATGGACGGACCACGACGTCGTCCGCCTAATGCTAAGGTCCTTTACCGTTCTTGATCCTCATCTCGTGAACAATATTCGTGAGAATCCCAGGTACACGATGATGACGCCCGAGGAGGTACTCGGAAAATTCGTAAGCGGGCGGATGATGATCAAGGAGGCGAGATACGTCGACGACGCGTTGAACGGTCCAATCCACGAGCCTCAACCCATCGCTCTCAAGGCAACAAGGAGCAAGGAGCCGCTACCCAGCAAGGTGGCGCAAGTTGAGGCGGCCGGGCTCAATGATGAAGAGATGGATCACATCATCAAGAGATTCAAGACGGCGCTAAATGGTCGCAAGGGGCAGTCAAGCAAGACCAAGACAAAGGAGAAGCGCTCGTGCTTCAAATGTGGTAAGATTGGTCATTTCATTGCTAACTGTCCCGATAATGAAAGTGACTAGGAAAAGGGGAACAAAAGGGAGAAGAAGAAGCATTACAAGAAGGCCAAGGGCGAGGCGCGTATCGGAAAGGAGTGGGATTCGGATTGCTCCTCCTCCGACTCCGACAATGAAGGACTCGCCGCCACTGCCTTCAACAAATCGGCCCTCTTCCCAAACGAGCATCACACTTGCCTCATGGCAAAGGAGAAGAAGGTAATCAATCATAATGCTAATACTTATGATTCTTCTAGTGATGATGAGTCTAGTGAGGATGAAATAGATTACTCAAGTTTATTCAAGGGATTGGATAGAACTAAGATAGCTAAGATTAATGAATTGATTGATGCCTTGAATGAAAAGGATAGAATCTTAGAGAAACAAGAAGATCTTTTATATGAAGAGCATGATAAATTTGTTAGTGCACAAAATTCACTTGCTCTAGAAGTTAAAAGAAATGGAATGCTTTGTTATGAACTTTCTACTTGTAACGAAACCATTTCTTCTTTAAAAGGTGAAATTAATGATTTAAATGCTAAGCTAGAAGTAGCAAGTAAATCTAACTCTTGTGTTGAACATGTTGAAATTTGCACTAAGTGTAAGGATGTTGATATTAATGCTTGTTGTGAACACTTAGTTTCAATTTCAAAACTAAATGATGAAGTGGCTAGTCTTAGTGCCCAACTTAAGACTAGCAAGAATGAATTTGATAAGCTGAAATTTGCAAGGGATGCCTACACGATTGGTAGACACCCCTCAATTAAGGATGGACTTGGCTACAAGAGGGAAGCCAAGGACTTGACAAGCCATAAGGCTCCTATCTCCGCCAAGGAGAAAGGGAAGGCTCCTATGGTTAGTAGTACTAAAAAGAACCATGCTTTTATGTATCATGATAAGAGACAAACTAGAAATGCTTATAGGAGTTATAATGCCTATAATGATTTTGACTCTCATGCCATGTTTGCTTCTAGTTCTTATTATGTGCATGATAGAAATGTTGGTAGGAGAAATGTTATTCATAATATGCCTAGGAGAAATGTCGTTAATGCTCCTAGGAAAGTAGTGAATGAACCTTCTACAATTTATTGTGCTTTAAATGCTTCCTTTGCTATTTGTAGAAAGGATAGGAAAATAGTTGCTAGGAAGTTAGGGGCAAAATGCAAGGGAGACAAAACTTGCATTTGGGTCCCTAAGGATATTTGTGCTAACCTTGCAGGACCCAACATGAGTTGGGTACCTAAGACCCAAGCCTAAATTTGCCTTGCAGGTTTATGCATCCGGGGGTTCAAGCTGGATTATCGACAGCGGATGCACAAACCATATGACGGGGGAGAAGAAGATGTTCACCTCCTACGTCAAAAATAAGGATTCCCAAGATTCAATAATATTCGGTGATGGGAATCAAGGCAAGGTAAAAGGGTTAGGTAAAATTGCAATCTCAAATGAGCACTCTATATCTAATGTGTTTTTAGTAGAGTCTCTTGGATATAATCTGCTATCCGTTAGTCAATTATGCAATATGGGATATAACTGCTTATTTACAAATGTAGATGTGTCTGTCTTTAGAAGATGTGATGGTTCACTAGCTTTTAAGGGTGTACTAGACGGCAAGCTTTACTTAGTTGATTTTGCCAAAGAAGAGGCCGGTCTAGATGCATGCTTAATGGCTAAGACTTGCATGGGCTGGCTGTGGCATCGCCGCTTAGCACATGTGGGGATGAAGAACCTCCACAAGCTTCTAAAGGGAGAACACGTGATAGGTTTGACTAACGTACAATTCGAAAAAGATAGACCTTGTGCAGCTTGTCAGGCAGGTAAACAGGTGGGAGGAGCGCATCACAGCAAGAATGTGATGACCACATCAAGACCCCTGGAGCTGCTACATATGGACCTCTTCGGACCCGTCGCCTATCTAAGCATAGGAGGAAGTAAGTATGGTTTAGTTATTGTTGATGACTTTTCCCGCTTCACTTGGGTGTTCTTTTTGCAGGATAAGTCTGAAACCCAAGGGACCCTCAAGCGCTTCCTCAGGAGAGCTCAAAATGAGTTTGAGCTCAAGGTGAAGAAGATAAGGAGCGACAACGGGTCCGAATTCAAGAACCTTCAAGTGGAGGAGTTTCTTGAGGAGGAAGGGATCAAGCACGAGTTCTCCGCTCCCTACACACCTCAGCAAAATGGTGTGGTAGAGAGGAAGAACAGGACGCTCATAGATATGGCAAGGACTATGCTTGGAGAATTCAAGACCCCCGAGTGCTTTTGGTCGGAAGCCGTGAACACGGCTTGCCACGCCATCAACAGGGTCTACCTTCACCGCCTCCTCAAGAAGACGTCGTATGAGCTACTAACCGGTAACAAACCCAATGTATCTTACTTTCGTGTATTTGGGAGCAGGTGCTACATTCTAGTGAAGAAGGGTAGAAATTCTAAATTTGCTCCCAAAGCTGTAGAAGGGTTTTTATTAGGTTATGATTCAAATACAAAGGCGTATAGGGTCTTCAACAAATCATCGGGTTTGGTTGAAGTCTCCAGCGACGTTGTATTTGATGAGACTAATGGCTCTCCAAGAGAGCAAGTTGTTGATTGTGATGATGTAGATGAAGAAGATGTTCCGACGGCCGCTATACGAACCATGGCGATTGGAGAAGTGCGGCCACAGGAACAAGATGAACGAGATCAACCTTCTTCCTCAACAACGGTGCATCCCCCAACCCAAGACGATGAACAGGTTCATCAAAAGGAGGCGTGTGATCAAGGGGGAGCACAAGATGATCACGTAATGGAGGAAGAAGCGCAACAGGCACCTCCAACCCAAGTTCGAGCGACAATTCAAAGGGATCATCCTGTCGACCAGATATTGGGTGATATTAGCAAGGGAGTAACTACTCGCTCAAGATTAGTTAATTTTTGTGAGCATTACTCTTTTGTCTCTTCTATTGAGCCTTTCAGGGTAGAAGAGGCCTTGCTAGATCCGGACTGGGTGTTGGCCATGCAGGAGGAACTCAACAACTTCAAGCGCAATGAAGTTTGGACACTGGTGCCTCGTCCCAAGCAAAATGTTGTGGGAACCAAGTGGGTGTTCCGCAACAAACAGGACGAGCACGGGGTGGTGACGAGGAACAAGGCTCGACTTGTGGCAAAAGGTTATGCCCAAGTCGCAGGTTTGGACTTTGAGGAGACTTTTGCTCCTGTGGCTAGGCTAGAATCAATTCGTATCTTGCTAGCATATGCTGCTCACCATTCTTTCAGGTTGTACCAAATGGATGTGAAGAGCGCTTTCCTCAACGGGCCGATCAAAGAGGAGGTGTACGTGGAGCAGCCCCCTGGCTTCGAGGATGAATGGTACCCCGACCATGTGTGTAAGCTCTCTAAGGCGCTCTATGGACTTAAGCAAGCCCCAAGAGCATGGTATGAATGCCTTAGAGACTTTTTAATTGCTAATGCTTTCAAGGTTGGGAAAGCGATCCAACTCTTTTTACTAAGACTTGCGATGGTGATCTTTTTGTGTGTCAAATTTATGTCGACGACATAATATTTGGTTCCACTAACCAAAAGTCTTGTGAAGAGTTTAGCAGGGTAATGACGCAGAAATTCGAGATGTCGATGATGGGCGAGTTGACCTACTTCCTTGGGTTCCAAGTGAAGCAACTCAAGGAAGGCACCTTCATCTCCCAAACGAAGTACACACAAGATTTGCTAAAGAGGTTTGGGATGAAGGACGCCAAGCCCGCAAAGACGCCGATGGGAACCGACGGACACACCGACCTCAACAAAGGAGGTAAGTCCGTTGATCAAAAAGCATACCGGTCCATGATAGGTTCTTTGCTTTATTTATGTGCTAGTAGACCGGATATTATGCTTAGCGTATGCATGTGTGCTAGATTTCAATCCGATCCTAAGGAGTGTCACTTAGTGGCTGTGAAGCGAATTCTTCGATATTTAGTCACTACGCCTTGCTTCGGGATCTGGTATCCAAAGGGGTCTAACTTTGACTTGATTGGGTACTCAGATTCCGACTATGCTGGATGTAAGGTCGATAGGAAGAGTACATCGGGGACGTGCCAATTCTTAGGAAGGTCCCTGGTGTCATGGAACTCTAAGAAACAAACCTCCGTTGCCCTATCCACCGCTGAGGCCGAGTACGTTGCCGCAGGACAGTGTTGTGCGCAACTACTTTGGATGAGGCAAACCCTCAGGGACTTTGGCTACAATCTGAGCAAAGTCCCACTCCTATGTGACAATGAGAGTGCTATCCGAATAGCGGAAAATCCTGTTGAGCACAGCCGCACAAAGCACATTGACATCCGGCATCACTTTTTGAGAGACCACCAGCAAAAGGGAGATATCGAAGTGTTTCATGTTAGCACCGAGAACCAGCTAGCCGATATCTTTACCAAGCCTCTAGATGAGAAGACCTTTTGCAGGCTGCGTAGTGAGCTAAATGTCTTAGATTCGCGGAACTTGGATTGAATTGTAGCATACATGTATTTATGCTTTTGATCATGTTCCTTTTTGCATTTTGTTGTTAAGTATGGTGCTCAAGTTGTACAAACACTCCCTGGACCTCACAAGTCCGTTGCAAAGTGATGCACAGTTTTAGGGGGAGATGTGTTACAACTTGACCCTTTGAGACTAACCATATGCTTGAGTTTGCTTGTTTTAGTCTCAAAGGAGAATTGAAAGGGAAAGGTGGACTTGGACCATGAAAGACTTCCACTGCACTCCGATGAGAGGGTAACCTATTCCAAGTTCATCTAATGAACTCTTATTGCCATTTGCTCTTAATTGAAGATTTTGGTGAGGCAATGGGGTTATAGAGCCAAGATTAATCCCGTTTTGGTGTTTGATGCCAAAGGGGGAGAAAATAAAGGCCAAAGCGATAAATGGATCAGCTACCACTTGAGAGATTTTGAAAATAGTAGAATAGAGCTTTTGGTTTGTCAAAACTCTTTTGTTGTCTCTCTTATCAAAAGTTGGCTTCTTGTGGGGAGAAGTATTGATTATGGGAAAAAGGGGGAGTTTTTGAAATCTTTGATCAATCTCTTCTTGAATGACTCTCTTTATGTTTCAACATGTGTGTTTGACTTAGAGATAGAGATTTGAGTTTGATTTGCAAAAACAAACCAAGTGGTGGCATAGAGTGATCCATATATGTCAAAATTGAATCAAAATAATTTGAGTTCTTATTTGAAGTGTTTTTGTACTTGTTCTACTTGCTTTATGTTGTGTTGGCATAAATCACCAAAAAGGGGGAGATTGAAAGGGAAATGTGCCCTTGGGCCATTTCTATGTATTTTGGTGATTTAGTGCCCAACACAGGTGCCTAATTGTAAAATGGTGGACAAAGTACAAATCAAGGATAAAGGTATGTTTCTCAGACTTAGTACATTGTTTTATGGACTAATGTATTGTGTCTAAGTGCTGGAAACAGAAAAAATCGAGTTGGAAAAGATATGGCTCGAGCAGCCAAAGTCTGTCCAGTCTGGGTGCACCGGACTGTCCGGTGGTGCACCGGACAGTGTCCGGTGCGCCAGGCTGGCTCGGCTTGAAGTGGCCGCTCTCGGGAATTCGCCGACGGCGTACGGCTAAAATTCACCGGACTGTCCGGTGTGCACCGGACTGTCCGGTGATCCAACGGTCGGCCGGGCCAACGGTCGGCCGCGGAATCTGCGCGCGACACGTGGCCGGGCCAACGGTCGGAAGGGGGCACCGGACTGTCCGGTGTGCACCGGACATGTCCGGTGCGCCAACGGCTCCCAGATCTGCAACGGTCGGCAGCGCCATTTTAGGAAGGAAATCGGGCACCGGACAGTGTCCGGTGTGCACCGGACTGTCCGGTGCACCCGACGACAGAAGGCAAGATTGGCCTTCCATATTTGCTCTCAACGGCTCCTAGCTGCCTTGGGGCTATAAAAGGGACCCCTAGGCGCATGGAGGAGCACACCAAGCAACCTTAGAGCATTCTTGATCATCCACACTAAGTCTTTGCGCATTCGTTTGTCATTCTCAGTGATTCGAGCTCCGTTCTAGTGAGAACTTTGAGATAGTCTTAATTTTGAGCTCGATTCTTGGCCGTGTGTGTGCGCATTTTGCTGTGGATTTGTGTGTGTTGCTGTCCTCCCTTACTCCGTATTTCTTGTGAATCTCAAGTGTAAGGGCGAGAGGCTCCAAGTTGTGGAGAATCCTCGCAATCGGGATATTGAACGGCAAAGCAAAACACCGTGGTATTCAAGTTGGTCTTTGGACCGCTTGAGAGGGGTTGATTGCAACCCTCGTCCGTTGGGACGCCACAACGTGGAGTAGGCAAGCGTTGGTCTTGGCCGAACCACGGGATAAACCACTGTGTCATCTCTGTGTTTGATCTCTTGCGGTATTGTGTGTTGTTGAGACTCCTATCTAGCCACTTGGTGATTATTGTGCTAACACTTAACAAGTTTTTGTGGCTATAAGTTTAAGTTTTCACAGGATCACCTATTCACCCCCCCCCCCCCCCTCTAGGTGCTCTCAACTGACCGGTCTGACAAGAGGACAGCGCCGCCTACGCCGCTCCGACTGCTGAGCCACTCGACAGAGTGAGGCTGACAGCAGCCAAGTCCGGCCTCAGGCGTCATAGGAAACCCCGCTTCGCCCGACCCCAGGGCTCGGACTCAGGCTCGGCCCCGGAAGACGACAAACTCCGCTTCGCCTGACCCAGGGCTTGGACTCGGGCTCAGCCCCGGAAGACGACGAACTCCGCTCCGCCCGACCCAGGGCTCGGACTCGGGCTCAGCCCCGGAAGACGACGAACTCCGCTCCGCCCGACCCCAGGGCTCGGACTCGGGCTCAGCCCCAGAAGACGACGAACTCCACTCCGCCCGACCCCAGGGCTCGGACTCGGGCTCAGCCCCAGAAGACGACGAACTCCGCTCCACCCGACCCCAGGGCTCGGACTCGGGCTCAGCCCCGGAAGACGACGAACTCCGCCTCGCCCGACCCCAGGGCTCGGACTCAGCCCTGGCCTCAGCCGACGGTCTCCGCCTCGTCCGACCCAGGGGCTCGGACTCGACCTCGACCTTGGAAGACAGACTCGACCTCGACCTCGGAGGAGCCTCCACCTCGCCCAACCTAGGGCATGGACCGACCACGTCGACAGGAAGCGCCATCATTACCCTACCCCGGGCTGACTTAGGCTACGGGGAACAAGACCGGCGTCCCATCTGGCTCGCTCCACTATACGAGTAATGATGGCGCCCCGCATGCCCTGTGACGACGGCGGCTCTCAGCCCCCTTACGGAAGCAAGAGGACGTTAGCAAGGACTCGACAGCCCCGACAGCTGTCCTTCCGCCAGGCTCCAGCGCTCCTCCGACGGCCACGACACCACATGAACCGGGTGCCAAAACCTCTCCGGCTGCCACGATGGCATGTACTTAGGGCGCTAGCTCTCCTCCGCTAGACACGTTAGCACACTGCTACACCCCCATTGTACACCTGGATCCTCTCCTTACGCCTATAAAAGGAAGGTCCAGGGCCCTCTTACAGAGGGTTGGCCGCGCGGGAAAGGACGGGACGGCGCTCGCGCAAGGCCGCTCGCTCCCTCCCGCGTGGACGCTTGTAACCCCCTACTGCAAGCGCACCCGACCTGGGCGCGGGGCTAACACGAAGGCCACGGGTTCCACACTCCCACGCCTGTCTCCCTCCGGCTGCTTCTCCCCCCTTCGCGTTCCGCCTCACGCCAACCCATCTGGGCTAGGGCACGCGGCGACGATTTACTCGTCGGTCCAGGGACCCCCCGGGTTTCGAAACACCGACAATTTCGTTTTCGCACTTTGATATATGTTAATGACTCTATGGATGTCTCGGACATCATGATGTAATTAAGCTATTACCCTCCTTATGTTATTTATTTGAGCACCGTGTAATGATGTCCGATTATGTAACTGCTGTGTACGTGAATTGCTGATCCTGACATATACATGGTTCGTATTCGGTTTGTCTTCTAAAACTAGATGTGACAACAACATTTGCCAACACCACATTGCTAACGTGTGGCCTGCACATATCTCTTTAATCGTTATCATCATGCGTCTAATATCGAACGTATTGTTTATATAAATTCATCATTTGTATATTAGAAACTAACGATAGTTCCATTGGTTACGTAGGGAGATTATTACCATATAGAGATTATTATGTAATATACTACTCCAGTAATTCTCTAAACAACTCTCTAAATCTTAAATTTAAGACGTGAACAGAAAAATGCTTCTCTAAATAAACTTGCTAAATTTAGTTACTTGCTATCTAACTCTATTTACTATTCATAATTGTCAACTAGATAGGAACTCAACTAAATGTAGTTGACATCAATTTCTTCGCACTCGCGTGATTATTTTGTCTCCTTTTTCACATAGTGAGGTAGCTAAGTACTAAAAGTCGCCTAGAGGGGAATGAATAAGCGAAACCTGAAAACTATAAACTTTAAACATGCACTTCACCCGGAGTTAGGGTTAGAAATAAATAACAGTGAATTCGGAGTACGGAAGATAGTTCTCCTTGCTATGAGTTGCTCAATCAATGCGGATAACTTTGGGAGCCAACTCAAAATAATATGAGCAAGAGAACTTTAGAGAGAGAGAAAAGGGAAGAAACAAATCGAGTGGTGAAGATCAACATAAATGGACACGGTGATTTATTTCTAGAGGTTTGGTTCCAATAAACCTACTCCCCGTTGAGGAGGCCACAAAGGACTGGTCTATTTCAACCCTTTCCCTCTCCCAATCGGGCACCTAGACCGGTCAAGTGCTTCTTCTTAACCTCACAAGTCACTAAGACCCCGCAAGGATCACCACACAATTAGGTGCCTCTTGCTAGCTTTGCAAAACACTTGAAAAGTTTATAAGGGAAATAATAAAGCAACCAAGCAACAAGAGCAACAATTGAAACACAAATCACCCTCTCTCAAGTCACTAAACACTTTTGATCACTTGACTTGATTATGACACTTGGAGAGGATTGAAGGTTTTGTATGTGTTTTTGGAGTGTATTCTTTGCTCTTGTATTGAGTGTAGAGAGTGGAAAGCTTGGATGACTTGAATGGTGGTGGTTGGGGGTATCTATAGCCAAACCACTATTCCAGTCGTTGACTGAGTTCTCTATCGGTGGGCACATCGGACAATCCGGTGTGCACCAGACACTACTATTCACTATCCGATGCGTGTCACGTCAGCCGACTGTTGGGGTCTGAAGTTGTTGACCGTTGAAGTCGTTTGATCTTGTGGTGCATCGAACAGTCCGGTGCGATCTGACATCGCAGACTATCTCCGTACTTCTGACGCTTCAGACTGCGGAGTAGTTGAGCGTTGGCGAAGATGATCGTTGCTCGTGGGCTCACCGGACAGTCTGGTGAATTTTAGCCGAGGAGCGCTGAGAATTCCCGAGAGCAACCAGTTCGCTGGGTGCTCCAGCCTGGACACCGAACACTATCCAGTGCACGCCGGATAGTCTGGTGCGCCACATGCTGGTGCAATTCTGTTTTGCTCCATACTTATAGAATTCCCCCAAGGTTATTTTTCTTTATATGTGTATATGAACTTTATGCAACTAAGAAAAGATCAACTATGCAACTAGTTAGTCCATAAGGTTTGTGATGGTCGTCAAACACCAAAATCGATTATAGGAAATGTTTGAGGTCATTTCCCTTTCAAGTACAACACATTTTTCCCTACTTCTTAGCATAGTGAGGTAGCTAGGTCCAACGTATGTGACACAACACCATCGCTCCTCCACACATCGTGCCGACCGACCTTTTCTCCTCCACCATCGACATCCTTTGCTCTTAACTCCACCGTCAGCAAGATCCGATGGGGCAGGACTATCAAAACTAGATTTAAAATCCATTTACTCCCTAAATATAAGCAACTATTGGAGACAGATATGAGCTTAAGGCCTTTAGAGCCCAGGCCGACAGGTCCTATGTGAAATCTTTGTACGGGTCCGTACGGGGCTGGATAAAATACTCATAGCTTGTCAGTTCGTTCAGCTCGTGGCCAACTCGACTCGCTTGTTTCAATTTTCTCATGAGCTGAGCTAGCATCTCAGCTCGAGTCGAGCTCCAGCCAGCTCGTTAGCTCGAACGAGCTAACATTCGTCAGCAAAACAAAGTCTTGACTTGTGTTGGAAGAACTAACAAGTGACGAACTCTTTTCTAGTGTTAAATTAGTCTATAATTAATTAGCAATTAATTATATTATTGTGTATATATGTATATTGTTTTTTGGCTCGCGTGCTAAACGAGGCAACTCGAGCTAGCAAACGAGCCGAGCTGAGTTGATTCTCTGGCTTTGTTATTTAACGAGCCGAACCGAACCAACTTATTAGCTAAACTAGGTGAGTGCCCATGCGTTGCAACGGTAAAAAAATAGTGCAACAATAACATAAATATAGCCATGTGTTGTATTGTTAATCAAAGTTAAGTTGCCTATAGAACTTGGTAGAGACAATTGGTTGTAACCTTGAAGACTGGAAATTGCTATGTTCTTGATCCTAACCGCACTCCAGACTTACTTGTCGGGTTCATCTATATAGTCAAAATTATAGACCAAACGACCAGTTGAATGGAAATTTTCTTTTCCCGATAAACTGCATATTTGCCAATGCCTTTAACACATTGCTGTTGTACACAAACAAACAATGAGTGTTCACACTTCATACAAAGTTTGTCTATTAAAAAAACCATTGCTATAATAACAATACTTTTTTGCTGCTTCAGCATTCTTGACCATCAATCCTTCAATCCAGTGTTATATCTTGTGTCTGAGGGCAGTGAGAATAATCTTTATTGCACCCAGTAGTCTTGATTGAAAGAAGTGTATACTGCTACACTTCTCTAAATTTGTGGACATTTCTCTAAACCTAAACCTAAAATACATAGTTGATCATTTGAGAACAAATGTCATATCAAAATTATTGCTACCCTACTATTTGAGCATAATGACGTAGTCACATGTAAACCAGTGTGGTGGATCATCCCCACAAAAAGTACCCATAAAAATAAATTTAATATCAAAGTATCAAAGTAAATATATGGTCAGCATACCAGATTTATTAAACTGATAATAACAAATATTACACTTCCTCTTAGGCAAAAGGCCGAGAAAGTTATGAGTTAAAAAGGATCCAACCCTTTTTTATAGTTCACTCGGTCGCTTGTCCTCTTTTAGATTGTGAGGTGGTACTATATGGGAGCGTTGCGTTGCGTGTGGTTTCCTATCGTGTTGGGGGTTAGGTGGTTTCTCACGACCCATAGATAACGGTCCAATGGTAGGCGAGAAGTAGCGGAGATGAACAAATCTATACGCTTCGCGCACGATACCCATGTTTGGACCACGGGTTAGATTAGAAAGAATTATAATGACTTTTTTTGCAAAAGAGACAATGGTGGAAACCAAATAAACAGGTGCTTTATAGGGGTAGAAAAGTGTAGAGAGATAGTGAGCCTTCAAAGATTTTTTTTATCAAAGAATTATACGTCATATCGTATCTAGCAGTAATGTGTGTCGATCTTGCTTGGATGCACTTATATACACGGTAGGGGACATGTTTGGAATGTAGAAATTTATTAGAACTTGCACAAATTTTACCGGAATTAGTTCAATTTTACAAGGAAAATTCCCTTATTCCAAAAAGGCTCCTAATAAGGTTAGGATGAATTAGGATACAAAATTAACTAATTTATATCATAATCCACTTCACCGCAAATGAATTGAGGTGAACATGAACAAATAGATACTCTTGTCATTGCCCGTATGTTGCAACGACACACAATCATAACAATGGAGAGCTATATTTGAAAGTTCCCTTTGACCCGGGAACAGGATCTGGATGTCGCCTAGAGGGGGGTGAATAGGCGAATAAAACTTATTACTTTAAAACTTAAATTCTTACTCTACTCGAAGACTTAGTACGCAGTGGAGTGAGAAGACTCTTCGAGTAGGTTGCAGCGGAATAGAAGATCCTGTCTCAAAATGTCCTGCACTTCAAATAAAGCTTATACCACAGATAAGTATTGAAGTGCAGATATAAAGGCGAGTAAGACAGAGAGTCAGGATACAATATAGAACAGAGCACACAGACGCAAGGATTTATCCCGAGGTTCGGCCAAGCCTGAAATGCTTGCCTAGTCCTCGTTGGAGTTAGCCACACCTGGGCTTGGAGTCTATTTCAACTCCTTCCTCCATTTGCTCAGACCTGTCAGTATGACAGATAGAGCCTTTCACTATTGAGATGGGTTACAACAACACCGTGGCTGCTTACAAACTTCTCGGCAGCACCTCGGTAGAGTAACGATACGCTCAAGACCTTGCTCTAGCTCTTACCAGCACTTCTCCTCTCTCTAAAGGCTTATAGCTGTGCCTTCTACACAAACTATAGAGTTACACACAAGAGGGAGAGTGAGAATTGAATCGAGTGATGTCTACACTTGTTGGCTGCACTTGTATATTGCTTGAGGCGCCTAGGGGTCCCTTTTATAGGCACAAGGGGCCTAGGAGCCGTTGGAAGCAATCCAGGAAGGCAAATCTTGCCTTCTGTCGGGTGGCGCACCGGACAGTCCGGTGCACCACCGGACACTGTCCGGTGCCTGGTTTCCTTCCATAAACGGAGCAGTTGACCGTTGCAGACCTGGATCCGTTGGCGCACCGGACATTGTCCGATGCACACCGGACAGTCCGGTGCCCCCAATTGACCGTTGGCTCGGCCACGCGTCACGCGCAGATCGCGCGGCCGACCGTTGCCTAAGCCGACCGTTGGCTCACCGGACAGTCCGGTGCACCACCGGACAGTCCGGTGAATTATAGCCGTACGTCGCCAGACTCCTCCCGAGAGCGGCCTGTTCACCGGAGTTCAACCTGGCGCACCGGACACTGTCCGGTGCACCACCGGACAGTCCGGTGTGCCAGACTGAGCTGAGTCTTGGCTGTACACAGCCAAGCCATATGCACCTCTTTCCTTTTCTTCTTCCTTCTGTTTCTAACATTTAGACAAGTATATTAGTACACAAAAACCAATGTACTAAGTCTAGAAACATACCTTCTCTTAATTATTACATATATAGCATTTCACATGCTTGAGCTTTGATGTTGGACTCATAAATCATCAAGTCGGCTTGACTTGATCTAGATTGACATTTCTTGGCTCCAACATCCTGCAAAGGTCACATAGAACATCTCCAAACATATGAACAACCCAAACTAAAGATCAAGGTGAACTTAGCTCTTTTGGGCTGCTTCCAGTTCTGGTTTTGACACTTGTTCTCCTTCTAGTGACCTTGATCTCCTTCTTAGAGCTTGATCTTGAGCCTTATGACTTACACCACATAACTGTAGCTGTTGCCTCATTGGTTGTAAGTCACGTCCTTATGTAGTGATCCTTGATGAGCCGTAGCTGTTCTCAACTCGATCACCTTTGACTTTGCAAGCCTTCTTCTTCACCCTTAGCTTTGGGTTCCTCAGCCTTCTTGACCTTCTCCCATGCACTTTGTACCTCGAAGCTCTTCTTGCCTCCGTCCTTGGCTTGATCAGTTGTCTCCGAGCTATGCACCCGAGTATCACTTTTGCAACGTCCATCTTACTTGTGATGTCCATCATGTATCCATAATCCAGTTCTTGGACCATCACATTTGTTCACTTGTGTTTACCTTAAGCACCTGTTCAACACTTAGTACACTTGTTAGTCCTTTAATTGAGTTGTCATCCAAACACCAAAACTCACAAGAGAGCTTTCAATCTCCCCCTTTTTGGTGATTGATGGCAACACAATTAAAGCTTACATAAGAATAAGATTAGAAGCACAAATTTTGAATTCTAAGTTTATAGAATGCTCCCCCTAAATATGTGCTTACTTCAAAAACATAATTTTGGCCTCAGACGCCAATTTGCACATACTTAGGCAATTCGAAACATTTCTACATCTTAGCACTTTTTAGGATGCATTGTGTCAAGAATCAAACCATGATGCTATAACACACAAATGCACATAATCAGAGTTAAACACCATTCAAATTAGTGGATATATCACAGGAATATCAACCTACCACTATTCACCATTAAGATACCAATTTAAACTAAGATACCAATTTAAAGCAATCTTAAAGCACCTTTAATCTTAAAGCACCATTAACCACATGACTATCTATTACACTATAGAAGCCAATTAATAATCTTAAAGCATCATTAACCACATGACTATCTATTACACTATAGAAGCCAAATAATTCATCGCAGCAGAAACACTAGTCCATATGATACAACACATATAATACTGCAAGAAGCATATGAATAACACACTAGCAAAGCTTAAACTAACACATCACCCCTTAGGATAAGCTTTCCTCTCAGGTTGAGATAAGCTTTTAATACACAAATTCTCCCCCTTTGACATCAAACACCAAAAACCATACTCAAGCAAGAACATAGGATGATGTCAAGGGACAGCAGGGTGTTAAGGAGGAAAAACGACTATCAAAAACTCCCCCTTACTTATTGAACATATGCACTATCAACATTTAGGTAAGATACATATATGCAAAAAGATTAATACTTCCTTTTGTACCTTTACCATGTTGTAGTGTACTTCCCATCTTGAAAGTATTTAATCTCTCGAGAGCTTCTCCATACTTGTGCCTGATTCTTTATCCTAACTTTTTCTTGTTGCTAAGACACCAAACTTAGAACAAGTTATAGTATTGGGCACAAGAAGAAACTTCTATTCTAATGATTATCAAAAGATGTCAATTGAAGCAAACTATCACGGCTACCAATTGAAAGATACCAATTGCAAGTTCATTTATTATCATAGCTCCATGATATTTAAGAATAGGCATAGAGTATCACCAAATATTATAGAGCATGAGCAATCTAGGGATATACAATTACTCATGACTTAAGATACCAATTACTTGACTTACAGAGGTACCCAAGTCCTGATTGCTCCATTTCATGCTCATCTTCTCTTTTCCACCTTGAGACTGTACAAGATTGCTCAAGAAACAGTTAGTCTCAAAAGACACAAGTTATGTGTGCTCCCCCTCAAGTTGTGCATCAAGTATTTGAATGACTTGCACTTTGCACATTCTAGCTTCCTCAGAACTAGAGGGGATCACAGCATACCTTGGTCAAGGCATACTCTATCACTTTCATCCCAAAGAGATATTAAATACCAAATTGAAAGCCACTTAATACAAATTGAAGGCTAAATGAAAGGTTGACTAAATACAACAATGCATGCCTCAGGAGCACCTAAGCCAATTGAATACTCACAGGAAGTCTAACATTTACACGCAACTTAGACATGCTTCATACTTAACTATCATTGCATCACATATACCAATTGAAAAACAACACGATCATGTCTTAAGCACATCATCGTTAAGAAGGTTCTTTAGGTATACCAGAAAAAAAACATTTTAAGGCATAAGTCTCCTAAGCCACGGTACTACCAGTGAAATGCAAGAACACAGCTATGATCACAATCAATGGAACTTCAAGATATTCAATAAAATTGCACAGTTCCATTTTCCATACCTTTGCCTTTTACCAGTATGGCCATGAGAGCACCAGTTATTACCACAAACCAACTGAAAGTTCCCTATTATTTATGCACTTCATAGCTCGAGAGAATGCATTAGAGGCATTAGAGGCATAACACATAGTGCCACAATAGGGTCATCATATGAACTAAGCAATATGTCATATTTTCACATAGGCTAATCATAAAACCATATAGCATAACTCACAACGGGATGCAGGTTTATTCACGAACACAGCAAGAGTTAATCATGGAGGATATCTCAAATGATAAGTTACCCAAAGAATGATTAAGCAATGATAAGATACCAATTGAGAGCACTTAATCATGATTAAGCACGCATGGTTACGATCTTGGAAATCACTAATCATTGATTAAAAGATACTCACACAGACAATCAAGAGACATAACTACTCCAAGGACAGGTAACACACCGAGCAATACTGATTATCAACAAAGTACTTACGATACAAGGGTACCATCCTATGGAGAGCAAGTTGAAGAATCTCATCAAGGTCCTTTGTTTGATTCACCAATAATGATTAAGGACCTATACACCTTATTTCACTTGAGATGAACATGGGATTAGTGTCTCACAATAATTCAACCTTGGGTCAATAAACACCAAGACAATTAACAGCTTAAGCATAGAGTTTTAGATAACCGTCTTAAGCTCTCCCATGGTCTCCAGTCCATCTCAAGGCACCTGCATGGTCTAGTTAGCACAGTTTGGTACCCATCTCAGGATGGGTACATAATGATCATCTAAATGTGCCTTTGGTACCCAAATTGCCTTTGTGCTAGTTCTAGGTGATCTCATTATAGATCTAGCACAGGTGTATGATTTGGGTCTCCTACGCGAATAAGATTGAGACAAATTCACTTGCTTAGGAATCTTACCTTTATAACATACCTTGGATAGATGACCCTGCTCACCACACTTGTAGCAGAAGCGTCGCTCAACCTGACATGATGCTTGCTGTTTGTCATTTTCCTTGGCGAGGGTCACCTTGGAGGATGCACATCCTTGATTCTTCATGACCGGACATGAAGTGATCGTGTGGTCCTTATTGTTGCATCCAAAACAACTCCTTGTCCCTTCATTCTTGTCTTTGTACGGACAAGACGCGATGAGGTGGCCTAACTTCTTGCACTTGAAGCACCTCCTTTTTCCTTTTCCCTTTTTGTACTTGAATGACATGGAGAGATGATCAGTGCAAACAACATGATTAATTGAATTTTTACCTTTTTCCTTGTTCATGTTGATTTCTTCATTTATTGCTTTGGGAACATCCTTCTTATGGAGTTTGACCCTTGCTGCGGTTTCTCCTTCCTCAAGCTTCTTCACCACGTGTTCATAGATATCTTGCGGAAGTTGAGCAAGACATCTTCTCCTTAATTGTCTTTGTTTCTTGTTCCCAAGCAATTTCCTTTTTGATCCTGTAACTTGTTTCTCAAACAAAGATTGGCCTTTCTTGGGGCGGTGGAGGTCAGCACATGATAATATTTCGACCAATTGATTACTAGTGCAAGAATGAGGTTCATATGAGTTTAAACTAGTAATTACTACCTCATGAGCAATATCGAGCATGATATGATCATCAACTAGTTTACTATGAGAGTATGACAACGTATCATACTTTTCACTAAGAGCAAGCTTTCTAAATTCATTGTTTCTACTTGACTTCTAAGCATAGAATTTTCAGTTTTAAGTTGAGCAACATTAGATAGAGCGTCATCATTATTGCTTTGCTCAATTAACATTGAATCATACCGTTGGACCAAGACATCATGAGAGCACCTTAGCTCCTCATGTTCTTTGGTCATCTTCTCCAGGCTGTTGTTTGTTTTGATGAGAGTCTCCTCTAGCCTGAGAAGCGTCTCGCCTTGTTCCTTGTTCCTTCTCAACAACTTAACCAAGAGAGCTTTGTCCGCTTTGTTGAGATGGTTGTAGAAACGGCGAATCTCCTCTTCTTCCACATCATCGGTCTCATTTTCCCTGTCATTAATGTCAGTGGAAGCAATATAGGAAAATGTACCTTGTGATGATGAAGATTCATCCTCGCTATCATCCTCATATTCCTCCTCATCATGGCTTTCGTCTCCACCGTCATTGTTAGCAATAAAACATTTATCACTAGTGGAGAACAAACCTGTCGACGAGGTGGATTCATCGTTTGGGTGCCATCGTTCTTGTTCTTCTCCCTCTGATTGGTTAGTAACACAAGTAATATAGGGAGTAGGAGCATCACAGTTTGCCACAGAATATTTTTCTTTAATTCTATTCCATAAATCATGAGCATCAACAAATAGATCACTATCACTGCTCATGATGGCAAAATAAGCACTTCTAGAAAGAGAGTCAACTAAGATGTTGCAAGCATGGTGATTGAGAGATAAACATCTTAGTTCTTCATTAGAAGGATTTTTACTAAAATCAGAGGGAAAAATACTTCTACTAAAGATCTGTCTCAAATCAGGATCAATATTCATGAAAGCTTTGTAAATAGAGACAGACCAAGATTTGTAATTAGAACCATCGCCTAAAAGAAGTTCTACAGTTACCTCTTGTGACGACATCGTTATCTCCGGATGGCTAAGCCCACACTGGAGAGGCCTAGCTCTGATACCAATTGAAAGTTCCCTTTGACCCGGGAACAGGATCTAGATGTCGCCTAGAGGGGGAGGTGAATAGGCGAATAAAACTTATTACTTTAAAACTTAAATTCTTACTCTACTCGAAGACTTAGTACGCAGTGGAGTGAGAAGACTCTTCGAGTAGGTTGCAGCGGCATAGAAGATCCTGTCTCAAAATGTCCTGCACTTCAAATAAAGCTTATACCACAGATAAGTATTGAAGTGCAGATATAAAGGCGAGTAAGACAGAGAGTCAGGATACAATATAGAACAGAGCACACAGACGCAAGGATTTATCCCGAGGTTCGGGCAAGCCTGAAATGCTTGCCTAGTCCTCGTTGGAGTTAGCCACACCTGGGCTTGGAGTCTATTTCAACTCCTTCCTCCGTTTGCTCAGATCTGTCAGTATGACAGATAGAGCCTTTCACTATTGAGATGGGTTACAACAACACCGTGGCTGCTTACAAACTTCTCGGCAGCACCTCGGTAGAGTAACGATACGCACAAGACCTTGCTCTAGCTCTTACCAGCACTTCTCCTCTCTCTAAAGGCTTATAGCTATGCCTTCTACACAAACTATAGAGTTACACACAAGAGGGAGAGTGAGAATTGAATCGAGTGATGTCTACACTTGTTGGCTGCACTTGTATATTGCTTGAGGCGCCTAGGGGTCCCTTTTATAGGCACAAGGGGCCTAGGAGTCGTTGGAAGCAATCCAGGAAGGCAAATCTTGCCTTCTGTCGGGTGGCGCACCGGACAGTCAGGTGCACCACCGGACACTGTCCGGTGCCTGATTTCCTTCCATAAACGGAGCAGTCGACCGTTGCAGTCCTGGAGCCGTTGGCGCACCGGACACTGTCCGGTGCACATCGGATAGTCCGGCGCCCCCAATTGACCGTTGGCTCGGCCACGCGTCACGCGCAGATCGCGTGGTCGACCGTTGCCCAAGCCGACCGTTGGCTCACCGGACAGTCCGGTGCACCACCGGACAGTCCGGTGAATTATAGTCGTACGTCGCCAGACTCCTCCCGAGAGCGGCCTGTTCACCGGAGTTCAACCTGGCGCACCGGACACTGTCCGGTGCACCACCGGACAGTCCGGTGTGCCAGACTGAGCTGAGTCTTGGCTGTACACAGCCAAGCCATATGCACCTCTTTCCTTTTCTTCTTCCTTCTGTTTCTAACATTTAGACAAGTATATTAGTACACAAAAACCAATGTACTAAGTCTAGAAACATACCTTCTCTTAATTATTACATATATAGCATTTCACATGCTTGAGCTTTGATGTTGGACTCATAAATCATCAAGTCGGCTTGACTTGATCTAGATTGACATTTCTTGGCTCCAACATCCTGCAAAGGTCACATAGAACATCTCCAAACATATGAACAACCCAAACTAAAGATCAAGGTGAACTTAGCTCTTTTGGGCTGCTTCCAGTTCTGGTTTTGACACTTGTTCTCCTTCTAGTGACCTTGATCTCCTTCTTAGAGCTTGATCTTGAGCCTTATGACTTACACCACATAACTGTAGCTGTTGCCTCATTGGTTGTAAGTCACGTCCTTATGTAGTGATCCTTGATGAGCCGTAGCTGTTCTCAACTCGATCACCTTTGACTTTGCAAGCCTTCTTCTTCACCCTTGGCTTTGGGTTCCTCAGCCTTCTTGACCTTCTCCCATGCACTTTGTACCTCGAAGCTCTTCTTGCCTCCGTCCTTGGCTTGATCAGTTGTCTCCGAGCTATGCACCTGAGTATCACTTTTGCAACGTCCATCTTACTTGTGATGTCCATCATGTATCCATAATCCAGTTCTTGGACCATCACATTTGTTCACTTGTGTTTACCTTAAGCACCTGTTCAACACTTAGTACACTTGTTAGTCCTTTAATTGAGTTGTCATCCAAACACCAAAACTCACAAGAGAGCTTTCGATATTTTTAGAAACCACAAGAAAACATTTGGTCTTTCGTGGTCACGACATACAAAATCGAGATGGAAATGAGAAAACAATGTGAGTTTCAACTACAAAACAAACATATGGAATAAAGGACAGTAATTATAACACTATATACAATATATATACAATAGTTAACAACACACGTTTGTCGAGCGAGCGTATGCACGGAGCTAGCACTCTTCTAGGAGGCGCATCCACTCCCCGCCTACTGCTGCTAGTTGGATTGGCTGGAAGTCAACTTTAGCTTTATGTTCGTGTCCACCATGTCCTCCTGCTTCGCTAAGAGCATCTCCGTTCCCGATAGGGCCACGACGATCTTGCGAAATAGAGACTATAGCAACACAAATGAGAAAAGAATCGATGAGATGCAGTGTGCGCAATAGGGCACATCAAAGACATTAACAAAAGAAACACATTAAATGTTCACTAAAAAAGAATAACGAGTATAAGATCAGATTATTGTCTTGTTGAAGAACATAAGAAAATTCCTACTAAAATAACTGTTTTTAGTTAGACCATCTCGCTCCTTCTAATGAATACATTTACTACGGAAAAATGAAAACAAAAACAAAGTACCTTGTGGATAGGTGGCTCTGGTATCATCTCTCTCCGAGTTTGATACTCTCTCTAGAAACCTCCCTTGTTCTTCTCGATCCAAAATTCCTACTCAAATGTGAAAGCAGAACTCTCCAAATATGAGATCATGATGCTCCTAAATATCCATAGAATGCAGTCACTCAAAAAAAGGACGGCGATGCAATATGCAAAAGCAAGCAGAATATGAATAGTTTAACACTGCAATCACAATCTCACATGTTGAAAAGCAATAAACTGAACCATCAATTATGACACCCACAATGAACTATTAGCAACATGCATATGTTTTAAATGTGCTTGTGCATTTTGACGGCGTACAAATTATTCGATAATTGAGTGCATAACGATTACATAAAATCATCATCAATCCATCACCTAATGATGTTGAGGGTCGGGGTCTCTCAGGCTCATGTGCTTGTACTCGTGCACCGCCAGTCCTATCACTCGTGCAGACGCTAGCACTTGCAATGAGCCTGTGCTAACGGTAGAAAGGTTATATAAGCCAAGGCTAGTGGTGAGTGTGAAGCTACAAGGAACACCACCTTATATAGAGCCAGATGCCCAGATGTTGTGGCTCTTTAGAGACCAATGCACCAAAGAAAAAACCTCAATTCTATGGACCTGAACGATCAACCGGCAGTTCAGTGATTACATTATCACTAAAGAAACCATGTACATAGTGGTTAACAAGCATAATGTACTATGCATCAGACATCCTTAGCATACAAACATTCATAGTCTCAATCTAAAAGGGGAACATATAAATAGTAGTCAACAAGCTTACAGAATTTTGGATGACGCCTCTCTGTTCTCCTTGAGTCAATTGATGTCATGTGCCCGAGGCGTAGTAGTCGTACAACATCTTCAGCATTTTCACCTTATCAAGCTTGTCACATTTGAGATGTCTCTGTCCAAATAATTTTTAGTTATTTCCTATTTCATCAAACAACAAACAGGTTCTTATATATGTCAAGGCATGCAATTCCAATTTCCATCAACAGAACCATTTACTATTCCTTCAAGAACTGATATAGATTGAGATGGACTGATAGTTTGAAACAGGTAAAAGAATAAAGATAAAAACACAGATACAAGTAGTGAGACAAAAACTACAGAATGGTTCAAGAAACCAGAGTCTTTGGGATAGCATTATTTTGAGGCATTAGGTATGAATAAATGTTGTAAGGAAACAAACCAATCGAAGTGATTATGACTACACCAAGAGGGAAAATGATAGTCCTTGTAAATGACCACTGGTACAAAAGCACACACATGGGGTAGGAACCAGGCAAGCTAAGTCCAAGGGAATGACATTTTAACTTTTTTTATTGGATGATCAGCAGGAGCACTCATAGGGCATGATTGCTGAAGACTACATGCAGAGGTGGAAGGGAAGTGAGGGATGGTGGAGCTAATTGCAAGATCTTCCAAGCAACCTGAAAAGGCAAAAGGTGCAGCGTTAGAGCGAAGCAGAAATGAAAGAGTTTCTTGCAGATAAAGGCTCATGGTGTTAAGAGTGAAATAGAAACAAAAAAAATGTTCTTGCTGATAAAGGATCCAACAAGAAGGCACAAATATGCAGGGTGGCACGAAACTAATCTTTAGCAAGACAGATAAAGTGTTGCTGATCTCTTATTCTGTAGAAACATGGGTATCGATTAGTGCCGGTACAGTAAAGAAAAGCAAATTTTTGCATAGAGAAAGCTTTGCAATGTTATCAACACAAGACATGATATATTTAGAGTTATGAACTTATCCACGAATTCAGGATGAGAGAATTTCTTTGTGGCGGACAATATGTTAGAATGATTTCATCTTTACCAATGGAGATCATGTGCGTTTAGAATTTCTTTACACTACATGCTATGCGCCTAAAGATAATAATATATTAGATGTTTATAAACACCTCAGGCTGAACACCAAATAAATTTGTACATCACCCATTCAATCAAGTAGTGAGAATATAAAAAAGCATTATACAATTTACTACATAGTTCATATTTCCCATCTTTAAATTGTACTAACAATGAATTGTAGTCTGGTACAAACCAATTGTGCTTAAATTTAGTTTAAGTCCACCTTAAAAAGGAATCTACATCAGATACTACCTAGGTCGAAGTCCCTTGAACAGATCATGTCATCATGAAAAATGGTACAACCTATACAGTCACCCATAAAGCTATTTACATAGCAGTGACCGGATACATAGTTGATCCTTTGAATGCACAATAGAAATGCAAAAACGTTCAGATACCAAAGGATGTGAATTTAATCGGTAAGTACTGATAACATCTATTGGTGATAAAAGTGGAACAGAACCAAGCTTGTGCTGGGGATTGGGGACTCAAGGGTAGTGCGTATATTGGCGGTAGGATATGCTGCTAACCTGTAACCGACAATAATGCATTCTATTGTGTATCCTCTGCAAGATTCTCTTTTAACCGACAATCATATGCTCTAGCTTATGCACACAACAATCATACCTCAAGAAATGCATAGGGTCCACTGAGGTCATTGTTAAAAAGAAAGCGGTATGCAGCCAATGGGCCAAATGCATGCACTAACAAGCTCCATTAGCTGAAAGAGAGGGGAACGTAACTTGTCAGGAACAAAAAAGCTTTAACATTCTCACAAAGAACAAAATGATACTTAAGATATAAAGCACCGATACTTATGGCCTATCATATTACCGTCTCAGATGAGATCACCATAGCAATGCCCGCTATAAAAATCTGTAAAAATCGAAGGTGAATCAGAAACATATACATTATTAAAAAATGAACAACCAAATATTCTTATGCTTTACTATGCTGAATCAATTAACTCTTTTTTCCACAATGAGATGTGAGATGGCTTCACAGGATATACAAGATTGTCCCTAGGTAAAAATAGTGGTTGAAGAAATTCTGACATGACATCAGGATAACTTTATAGCTATCAACAGTCAATTCTACTTCAACTATGTTCTCATAGAACAACCAAGAAACTACAATAGGTAGGAAACCAAGAATGACCTTTCTTTTTTAAAAAAATCAAACAAGATGAAACCATTATATATGTTACCTCGTGTGCTAAATCTACACCAACGTCAGATATCAAAGTAGTTTCTTCAGCCTTCTTAATTAGGGGGTTAATCATGCAAGGAAAAATATGAACTAACATTTAAAATAAAAAATCTAAATATCCTTATGTTTAAAACATAGATCTCCAAAAAACAATGTCGTAACACTCTAAATATAATACACAAAATCAACAGGATTTACATTCTATAAGGAAAAATATGAACTGGCATTTTAAATAAAATATCTAAAATTTGGATGTCGCCACACTCCAATAGGTACAACTTTTGTTCCAATTTCACAACTATTATAACAGTAGTTGTTCCAGGGCCTGACATAATGAGAACAAAATGTAGAATACACACAAGGAAGAAGGATGCATAGCTATCGAGAGAAAATATTGCATCATGCTTTCAATTTTAAGCATGCAAAAAACATTTAATGATATGAGCCAAGCAAAACATGTAAAAAGGTGAGAATCAAACTGTTGGGTTGAACTGAAGCAAAGAAAATGAAGAGCAGAGGTGGGCAGAGAGTATACAGGTTTGCAACACTATTACTTATTCCTGATCACCATTCATAGAATAAACTCGATATTATCTTGCACCTGTCTTGGACTCTTGGTCTGGTTCTTCAAGTTTTTGTTGCACCGCGCAACGATCACCTGTTGCTGTAATGTAGTAGTAAGAAGCACATCCATATAACAATAATATAGTTTCATACTTATAGACCAGAGCAACACTATTTTTCTAGTATGATTTTAAGCCAACCAAAATAGCATGCCTTTCAATGCAGATGTGCATAGTCCATCCTGATTTCACAAGCATTTCAATTTAGTGGGAAAACATTATTACACATCAAAATGCAGAGTAGTTTCATATTTTGTTAAATACCTGGAACAAGTCTTGGAACATTTTTGCATATAATAGGCTCCCTAAACAAAGTGCAAGTAACAAGAAAAAAAGAAGCTTCAACGACCAAACTATGAGTATTGCATTCAAATTACAAAAGCACTTTACCATTTATAATGTTCCTAGTTGTGCCATTTGGGCTTTTCCACATGTGTTCCAGATTGAACTCCTTAACCCAAATTTCATCTATCACATTGTCGGGGACCATAATTAGGGGTACCTGTCGGTGTTTTGGGTCCGACCGCACACCCGGGGTTGCCCCTCAAGGTGTTCTTAGAAGTAGGAAGGTGTCGACAACTGTAGCAAAATGGTTCGTGCTGATCGCACGAGGGACTGTAGACGAGGTTTGCAGGTTCGGGCCGCTTAGAGATGCGTAACACCCTACGTCCTGATGAGTATGCTTGGTGGATGTGATTACAAGAGAGCTCTCCGGATCAAGAGTACAGAGAGTCGGCGTGAGTGGCTAAGTAATGGGTCGATCGTTCTGAAGGGGTGCCCCCTAGGCCTTATATACTCGACCGTGGGGCAGTACACATGATGAGATAACAACGAGTAGCTAAAAGATAGTGAACCTCTCGAGATTATCCCCTACGTAACTCTTGCCGACTTATCCTCACGTGGCTTCGCTGCATGGAGGCCCCGACGCGGGAAAGTCGGATCTTTGTTGCGGCCAATGGCTCGGCGCTATGGGCCGTCCGGGTTTACATCAATCTGGCCCCATGTCGTTCCGCGTTGCTGGTCGCCTTTCCCCAGGCCCACGAAAGAATAACCTTACGATTTATTGGGCCCTTGGGCCTTTCGTGAGGTCCTTTACTCTTTTAGTGGACCCGGGGGATATCTATCCCCCACAAGCCCCCGATCTTTGGGTTAATTTAGAGGTAATCAACCCAAAGATCCCAGGTCCAGCTTGTAGGTGATTTGAAGAAAGATGACTCCTTGCCGCTTTCTCCTGCTTTGATCACTTGTCGACTAGAACCTAGCTTTGTGCCTGTGCCTTAGAGATCGGCATTCCTGTTTGTTGGACTCTGATCCTTATTGGGTGCACCGGAGGTGCACCCAATGGGTGTAGCCCCCGAGCTTCGAGTAGATTTTAGAAAATAATCTACTCGAAGGTCTTCATTAGAAATTACTCTCATCTGTGTTTCCTTATTCCAGTTGAGGATTGGCTTCTTAATCTTGTTTCATGCCCTTAGAAATTGGCTCTATCCTGGCTTATAGTGACAATCCATGGGGTGCACCGAAGGTGCACCCAATGGGTGTAGCCCCCGACCTTCAAGTGGATTTTTTGAGGATAATTCGCTTGAAGGTCTTCTTTTTGTGTCCTTTTGCTGAAGAATACTCTTTCTGCTTATAAGAAGTTGGCATGATGTCATCCGTGTTATGTCATCAATATTATGCTTCGGAGGTCAGCATGTGTTTTGTCTTTTGCAACTGAATTTGCAGTCCTTCCATATCTTGCTGAGTAGCATAGTGTATTTGCTCTGCAACTGATTGGACGTTCGATGGACGTTCTCTGTCTAGTCTTCAAGTCATGTCTGTCGACCATATTTTGCACTCTGCTGACTATATTTGGCTTCCTTTTAACTCTTGTTGATATCTTATTTTTGTCTTGAGGCATTCACTGCATGCTCTGCACAGATGTGACCATTTTGAAAAATATACTGACAATTCCTGGGCGTCCCCCCCCAATGGGTGTGGGCAAGGGACGGCTTGGTACGCTGAGTGTTTTAACCGGCTGCTTCTGAGTTGTAATGTGATGGGACGGCGAGTGTAATCATATCTTTTGCGCTGTTGACTGGAGTCCCAATGGGTGTAGCGCTGCATGAAACGGCGTCCGCCGCCTGACGTGTCTTTGGACGGGTGGAGGTGTATATTGAATGCTTAGCGACTGTTCAGTGGCCACTGTTGGAGGTGAGCGGTTGCCTTCTTTTCCTATAAATAGTGCCTTTGCCTGCCTGATTTTTTCACATCTCTCGCTGTTCTCCATTGCCTGCTTTCTTTCTTCTATCTGCATTTCCACCATGGGCAAGAAACGCAAGCGCGAACCAACTCCTTCGTCTGAAGATTTCGGTGACTCGGAGTATTCAGAGGAGGAGTTCTCCTCTGAATCCGAGGGGTCTCCGGCTCCCATCCCCCTGCGTGAGTCGTCTGACGACTCAGACGACTCCCAGGGGCTCGCGGCGGAGGTCTGGTCGTACATCCGGGCCGTCGAGCGCTCCGGGCTCGAGGGCTCGGATGAGTCCGAGTACTCCTCGGAGGAGGAGGACTCGGACGACGGCGGCGAGGGCGGGGACGACGACGACGACGACGACGACGACGACGACGACGACGACGACGACGACGACGACGACGGCGGCTGCACCAGGGGCGGCGGCGACAGGGTCGGCACCAAGAGCGGCGGCGGCGGGGGCGGCACCAAGAGCAGCGGCGGCGGCAGGGGCAGGGCCAGTGGCTAGATGCCACTGGTCCTTTTAAATATTAGTATAGATTAGAAGTAGTATAGTTAGATAATGTAGTATTATTAGTAATGTAAAGTAGTATAGTGTAGTGTAGTAGTAGCAGTAGCAGTAGAGTGTAGTTTAGTAGTAGAAATAGGGAAGTATCAACTCATAATGAGTTGATTTGTAAATGTTATCACTTCCCTTGAATGAAAAACAAGTTTGGTTTCCTTTTGATGACTTGTTTCGTCTGACTATGAATCTGAGCTTTTTGAGGCCGTAGATGAACGGCTTGATCGTTATACTGATGCTTCCAAGCAATATTGCAGTCTGTATCAATGTTTTTAGAAGTAATGCCGAGTGATCGGAAATCGCCGTCGACATTTTAGAAGTAATGCCGAGTGGTTGAACTCCAGATCATCGTTTTAGAGGCAACGCCGAGTGACTAAGTAGTGACTTCGGCATTTTAGAGGCAGTGCCGAACAATTTAACTCAAGGTCAGCGTTTTAGAGGCAACGCCGAGTGATTGAGGGTCAACGTTGGCGTTTTTAGGAGTAATACCGAACAGTTGAACCCGAGGTCAGTGTTTTAGAAGCAACACTTAGTTATTGAACTCGAGATCAGCGTTTTAGAGGCAACACCGAGTGAGTGAAGGTCAACGTCGGCATTTTAGAAGTAATGCCGAGTGACTAAACTCAAGATCAGCGTTTTAGAGGCAACGCCGAGTGACTGGATAGTGACGTCGGCGTTTTAGAGGCAGCGCCGAGTTATAGAACTCGAGGTCAGCGTTTTAGAGGCAGCGCCGAGTGGTTGAAGGTCAACGTCGGCATTTTAGAAGTATGCCGAACGATTGAACTCAAGATCAGCGTTTTAGAGGCAGCGCCGAGTGGTTGAAGGTCAACATCGGCATTTTAGAAGTAATGCCGAACGATTGAACTCAAGATCAGCGTTTTAGAGGCAACGCCGAGTGACTGGATAGTGACGTCGGCGTTTTAGAGGCAGCGCCGAGTTATTGAACTCGAGATCAGCGTTTTAGAGGCAACGCCGAGTGATTGAAGGTCAACGTCGGCATTTTAGAAGTAATGCCGAACGATTGAACTCAGGATCAGCGTTTTAGAGGCAACGCCGAGTGATTGGATAGTGACGTCGGCATTTTAGTGGCAACGCCGAGTTATTTCGAGGGTTAGCACCCGAGTAAGGAGAGGGCCCACCAGTTTTCTGGGAAATAACTGCCGAATGACCACGTGGCATGCTGGGATTTCGGAAATAACCGCCGAGTGATGACTGGGCACTTTTTGAAACGGTGTCTGGTCCGAGAATATCCCATAAGAGTTGCACTTTTAGCCGCCTTTGCTTTCCGCGCCCTAGTTTTTGCATTCCTGCTTCCAAATCTCCTCTGCGCTTGCCTCCAATTTGCTCGCTGGTGAAATCGAGATGGCTCCCAAGAGGAAAATCGCGAGTTCTTCCGCTGTGGTGATTCCCCCAATTGATCCCAACAGCCAGTTGCCTTTCGCAGGTAACCACATGTCCAACATCTCTGAAACTGAACTCCTCCACCTCGTGTCCATCGGGGTTCTTCCTCCGCGGGAACTCTGTTCTTGGCGGATTTGCCATGGAACTACGGTCCCGACGGAGGACACCCACGAGTCTGTGGTTTACGCTCCCTTTCTTCTCCGTGGCCTTGGCCTTCCTATTTCTCCCTTTTTCCGTGGTCTTCTTGATTTCTACCACATCAACTTAACCCATCTGAACCCTAATTCAATTCTGCAAATTTCTATCTTCGTCCACTTATGTGAGGCCTTTCTTGGTGTGTTGCCGCATTTTGGATTGTGGAAACACCTGTATCACTGTCGCCCTGGGATGGCCGGGGGACAGCATCAGTTAGTTGGAGGTGCCAGCTTGGAGATGCGCCGGGGACGGAAAACTGAGTATCTTGAGATCCCCCTTAAAGACAGCATTAAGGGATGGCGCCTGGAATGGTTTATAGTTGATAACTATGGAAATTCTCTCCCCCCCCCGGTCAGGAAGACAGCCAGATGTTCGCACCCCAAGCTGGACCGAGTCTCCCACAGACGAGGAGGTGGCTGAAGCTAGTGTGCTGTTAGCTGAAGTTGGGCTATTGAAAGAGAGGGGTTTAACCGCTGAAGCTATAGTCGCTGACTTTGTCTTCAAAAACATTCAGCCACTGAAAGACAGGGCCCACCCGGCTTATCTGTATCAAGGGCTAGCCGACCCAACTCGAGTTACCAATGGAAGGATCCCCTCTGCAGATTTGGTGAGCCGGCTGGAGATGATTCTCAGAGGCAAAGTATCCAATGTTGGTGCTCCGGTGGCGTATTCAGCCTGGAATCTGCCTCCTGCTAAGGCCTTCACTCGCTTCGTGTCAAACCCACCTTCAACTGATGGCAATTTGGGCCTTAGAACGCGGCCCTCTGATGAGGAGGTTAGTGCTTTGGTTGCTTCACTTGGGAAAATCCCTGATGATGAAAGACAAACCCATTTCGAGGTACCTTCGGATCCTACTGATGCTGAAATAAATGTTGTGCTTGACATGTTGGCCGAGGATTCTTCTGACGCTATTCCTACTGAGACATTGGCAGTGGCGCCTCTCCCAGAGGTCGGTATAATCTTGGATGTCCAGAGACCTGTCCGCGCTCGCTCGAAGCGTCCCCGCCGAACCAATCAGACTGATCTTTCTGTTGGTGAGCAGAAAAAGAAGAAGAGACGTATTCGGCGAGTATCTAGCTTGAATCAGGATGCTGGTCCCTCGACTCCTGCTGATGAGGAGGTTCCTGCATCTGAATTTGCTGATGCTGATCCCAATGGGTGTGGTCCATCTGTTGCTGATCCCAATGGGTGTAGTCCATCTGTTGCTGATCCCAATGGGTGTGGTGCCGGTGTTGCTGATGAAGATGACGAAGAGGAAGAGGATGAAGTTCCTTTGATTCGAAAGAACAGTCGTCAATTCCTTGCCAGTGGGGAAAGTAGTGGGGTTCCTTCTCCTGCTTTATCTGCTCTTGTTGGTCTGCAGAACATATCCTTGGCCGACTTTGATCAAACTCTGGAAGATATGGTCCCAGAAGACTTGTTATCAGGGCCAGTGGATGATGATGTGACAGAAGCTTGTGATGTCATGCCGGACGCTGGGTTGAGGTCATCCCGTGCCTCATCAACCTTAGAGCGCGATCTTGAGGGACGGGATGTTAACCTGGATTGTCCTGATTCCATGGAGGTAGCCGAGGGCCCCTCAACCTTGGAGATGGTTACTGCTGAAAATTTGGATCCCGAGGATGGTGTCGACACATGTCCAGCCCCCGAGGGTGTCGTCGGGGACGACTTAGCCCGGGCGAAGAGTGCAAGCTACTGCCCAGCCCCCGAGGGTGTTGCCGGGGATAACCCGGCTCAAGTGGGCAGTGCCGACTATGGCCCAGTCCTCGAGGGTACCCAAACAGGATCTCCCTCCGGCACTTCCATGAACGTTCACGCTGGGTCACCTCCACACTCTGGCTGCATGGTGGTGGCCCAAACTTCAGACCGGGGCGTCGCTTTGGAGGGCAGCGTCCCTGTTGATCAAGTATCCGGCTCTGCTGGAGGAGATGAACTGATTCCCACTGTTCCATTGCATGCTGCTTCGGGTGATGACCTTGCGACTGGCTATCATCTGATTTCTCCTGACTTGGGGATCCCTTCGTTCTTCTCCAACCTCCAGGTACTTTGCTGTTTCTTAGCTTGATTTTTACATTGCCTGAACTCTTGCCATTATGCTCATCTGCTCTTCTCATCAGACTTTAGTGGATGGGATGACCACCCAGCTGAAATTGCATGGTGCTCCTATTCCAGAAGTGGCTTCATCTTTTCCGTGTTGGAATCCAGTGTTACTTCGTCGTCGTGTATCCGAGTTGGAGGCGATTAACGCTGGTTAGTGCCCTTTTTCTTTTCTTCGCGTTTGTTGTGGACTGCTTGACCTTCTGACCTTGTTTTGTTTGATTACCTCTTACTAGGAATGACTCGGCAGACTGCACTTCTTGAGGAGAAACATTCTCAGGATCGAGCTGAATTGACTCAGCGATGCACTGATCTTGAGGAAAAGTATTCTCAAAGTCAGATCGAACTGAGTCAGGTTTCTGCTGCCTTGGATGATGCTAATGCGTTGAGTTCTTCTCTGCATGCCCAGCTTGACTCTGAAAAGGTGATATATGAAACTGCACTTTTTTCTTGCCGTGCTCCTATTGTTTGCCTGGTTTTCTGAAAGAACTGATTTGCGCTTGCAGGAGGAAAAACGCATCCTTGCCGCTTCTCGAGACAATCTTGATAGGTTGTATCGAGATTCTAGCAACTCGCTGACCATCTTGGAGAGAAGTCATCGCTTTTCCATGGAGGAGTTGAACAATCTTCGCTATAAGTTGCAGGAGTCCTTGGATGATGTGATTCGCCTTCGGGAGTTGATATCAGCTAAAGACGTTGTCATCAAGAATCTGCGTGCTTCCAAAAAATCTGTTACCCAGGAGCTAGAGGCTGCCCAGTCGGCTGTCAAGGCTGCTGAAGAAACTTCCAATACTCTGAGAGCCCAACGCGATAGGGCCATGGACAAGGCCATTCGAGCGGGACGAATTCTGATGAGGAGGCCTGGCGTAGTCGTTCCTGAAGATATAAGGGCCGACGTGAACGCCGCCCCTGACTCCTCGAGTCGTCCTTCTTCGTCAACTGCTCCTGGAAAAGACATTGCAAAATAGAGAAAACATTTCGCATGCTCCAAGCGCGCAGCTTGCATGATTGAATATTTGTCAAAGAACACCAGTTTATTTGAGTGACATAGTTATTCTATCATTGTATCAGGATTTTTTAGTTCAATGAGTTTGGTAGTAATGATGCATGATGACTATGAATTTTGCATGTGGGATATGGAGATCATCCCCTGAATTAAATAGGCGAGAGCATGTTGCATTGGTCTTAAGCAAGTGCCAATTGGAGTTGATTGCTTCGTTAGCTGGGCATAGTGGTCGCCCTGAGTTAAGTAAAGCATGAGCATGTTGCACCGCCTTAAGTCGTTGCCGACTTAAGTCGATTGCTCCGTTAGCAGGGCGTAGTGGTCACCCCGAGTTAAGTAAGCGTGAGCATGTTGCACCGCCTTAAGTCGTTGCCGACTTAAGTCGATTGCTCCGTTAGCAGGGCATAGTGGTCACCCCGAGTTAAGTAAGCGTGAGCATGTTGCACCGCCTTAAGTCGTTGCCGACTTAAGTCGATTGCTCCGTTAGCAGGGCATAGTGGTCACCCCGAGTTAAGTAAGCGTGAGCATGTTGCACCGCCTTAAGTCGTTGCCGACTTAAGTCGATTGCTCCGTTAGCAGGGCATAGTGGTCACCCCGAGTTAAGTAAGAATGCGAGTCAATCGTAAATAAATTGAGTATCCTTGAAACCTTTTCTTTATTGATGACATATTTCCACTTTACAGAGTACATCATTGTTATCCCAGCAGTTTTGAGGTACGGCTAAGAATAAAACTTTCTCAGGTGTTCTATGTTCCAAGAGTTCCCGACTTCCGTGCCATCCATCTGAGTGAGGCGATATGATCCGGGCCGAGTGACTTCTGCCACTATGAAAGGCCCTTCCCATAAGGGTGATAACTTGTGTCGTCCTTCTCCCGTTAGAATTCGGCGAAGGACGAGCTCCCCCACTGAAAAGGATCGTTGCCGCACAGCCTTGTCGTGATAGCGCCTTAGAGTCTGCTGGTATCTTGCTGACTGGATTACTGCGCTTAGCCGTTCTTCCTCGAGTACGTCTATGTCCTCCAGCCTGGTGGTCTCAGCTTCTGCTATGCTTTCAAAAATCAGCCTCGGCGCCCCAAACTTGAGATCAGCAGGCAGCACTGCCTCCGACCCATAGACCATGAAGAAAGGAGTGTTTCCATGCAAAGCTCGGCTAGGTTGGGTTCTTAGGCTCCAAACAACATAGGGTAATTCCCTTATCCACTTCCCTGCGAATTTTTCATTCTTATCAAAAATCTTTTTCCTGAGTGCATCCAATATCATCCCGTTAGCTCGCTCGACTTGCCCGTTGGCTCTCGGATGGGCTACAGACGCATACTTGATCTGAATACTTTTTTGCTCGCAGAAGTCAAAGAACTCTGAACTTGTGAAGTTGGATCCTAGATCAGTTATGATGCTGTTTGGTATCCCGAATCTGAATATTATATCTTGTATGAATTCCACAGCCTTGGCAGAGGTTAAGGAGGCAATGGGCTTGAATTCTATCCATTTAGTGAATTTGTCAATTGCTACCAACACATGAGTATATCCCCCTTGAGTTTTCTTGAAAGGTCCAATCATATCCAGCCCCCAGCATGCAAAAGGCCAAGTTACTGGTATGGTCTGCAGCTGCTGTGCTGGCAAGTGTTGTTGCTTCGACAAGTATTGGCAAGCTTCGCACCTCTGAACTAACTCGGCTGCATCATTCTTTGCTGTTGGCCAATAGAATCCTGACCTGAAGACCTTCCCAACTAGTGTTCTGGAGGCTGCATGTATCCCACATTGTCCAGCGTGGACCTCTTCTAGTAGTTGCTTTCCAGTGGATGGGAGAATGCACTTCATGAAGACGCCTGATGCACCCCTTCTGTATAATGTCTCCCCAATGAGTGTATAATGAGCCGACTGTCTTGCAATGCGCTCCGCCGAGTTCTTATCATCTGGTTCTTCTTCATTCTTTATGTATTTAATGATTGGCCTTCTCCAGTCATCAAGATCTGACTCGGGTTGATTTATGATGTTGCACTCTTCTACTTGATCCGTTGAGATACTCGGCTGCAGGATTTCTTGCACGAAAACCCCAGGTGGGACCTGAGTTCGACTGGACCCCAGCTTGGATAGTACGTCAGCTGCCGTATTCCGATCTCTTTCCACATGATGAAATTCTAAACCCTCGAATTTATCCTCCAGCTTTCGGACGGCGGTGCAGTATCTTCCCATCGAATCATTTGAGCAATCCCACTCCTTATTTATCTGGCTGATAACTACTAGAGAATCTCCGTACACCATTAATCTTTTGACGCCCAGTGATATGGCAATGTTTAATCCATGGATCAAAGCTTCATACTCGGCTGCATTGTTGGAGGCCGGGAATAGCAGCTGGAGGGCGTACTTGAGGTGTTCGCCTCCTGGTGCAGTGAAAAGAATCCCCGCTCCTGCTCCTTGCAGCTTTAGTGAGCCATCAAAATACATTCGCCATACTTCTGCAGTCTCCGGGTTGTCCGGTACCTGTTGTTCAGTCCACTCTGACACAAAATCAACCAGTGCTTGGGTTTTGATGGCAGTGCGAGGCCGAAACTCGATGTCATGAGATCCTAGCTCACAGGCCCACTTAGCTATTCGACCGATGGCTTCCTTGTTGTGAAGAATATCCCCTATTGGAAAACTTGTGACTACTATGACTTTGTGGTCGTCAAAGTAGTGACGCAGCTTGCGGGCAGTTAGAAGTACTGCATACAATAGCTTCTGAACTTGGGAATACTTTTTCTTTGAGGGGCCGAGGACTTCACTGATGAAGTATACAGGATGTTGCACTGGATAGGCGTGCCCTTCTTCTACTCGCTCGACTACCAACGCGGTGCTCACCACGTGAGTCGTGCAAGAGATGTATAATAGCAAATCTTCCGCTGGTTGAGTTGGTGTGGCTCGCCGAGGTGGTTTCAGTACTGGCGGTGTTGTCAAGAATTTTTTCAGAGCATCTAGAGCTTCTTGTGCTTCTGAAGTCCACTGAAATTTATCCACCTTCTTGAGTAACTTATAAAACGGCAAACCTTTTTCCCCCAGTCTGGATATAAATCTGCTTAACGCTGCCATGCATCCAGTAAGTCGCTGAACCTTCTTCTGCGATCGAGGTGCTTCCATCTTCATGATAGCTTCAATCTTATCTGGATTAGCTTCAATTCCCCGGTGGCTGACAATAAATCCGAGCAACTTTCCGGCTGGTACCCCAAAAACACATTTCTCGGGATTAAGCTTCCATCTATACCGCCTCAGGCTGTTGAAAACCAGCTGCAAGTCTTTGATGAAGTCTTTTGAGTCCTGTGTTTTGATCACCACGTCATCCACATAAGCCTCCACACGCTTGCCCCAGTGATCGGCTAAGCATGTTTGAATAGCTCTCTGGTAAGTCGCTCCAGCGTTTTTGAGGCCAAACGGCATGGAGGTATAACAGAAAGCACCAAATGGAGTAATGAATGCCGTTTTTTCTTCGTCTTCCTTTGCCAGGCTGATCTGATGGTACCCAGAATAGCAATCCAAGAAAGACAGCATAGAACACCCAGCGGTGGAATCCACCACCTGATCTATCCTTGGGAGCCCGAAGGGATCCTTCGGACAGTGTTTGTTGAGATCGGTATAATCAACACACATGCGCCAGTCCACTTTATTCTTTTTGAGTACAAGAACAGGATTGGCTAACCACTCGGGATGTAACACTTCTCTAATGAATCCAGCCGCGACCAAGCGAGCTAACTCGGCGCGAATGGCTTCCCTCTTATCAGGCGTGAAACGACGCAATTTCTGTCGAATCGGCCTCGCCTGGGGAAAAACCTTCAGTTTGTGCTCGGCCAATTCTCTCGGGACTCCCGGCATATCCGCAGGTTGCCATGCGAATACATCCCGGTTATCTTGCAGAAACCGGACGAGCGCGCTTTCCTATTTGTCACTCAAACTGGAGCTGATGATGGCCGTCTTGCGCTCATCAGCGAACCCCAGGTTGATTCTTTTAGTTTCTTCAGTCGGCCGCATAGAGGTCGCGGTCTGAGCTTCATTCGTCGGTATTGCGAGGTTCTCCTCAGGCTTAGAGTTTGCCATTGCGGAGGGAGCTGTCGACGGCTTGGCGGTGAGGGCTGCTTGAATAGCCACTCGGAAACATTCTGCGGCGCCTTGGAGGTCGGCGCGCACAGTTATGATCCCTTGTGGCCCCGGCATCTTCAGTATCATGTATGTGTAATGCGGAATGGCCATGAATTTGGCCAATCCTGGCCTCCCTATGATGGCGTTGTACCCGCAGTCAAAGTTCGCCACTTCAAACCTCAGGAACTCGGTTCTGTAGTTCTCCGGAGTTCCAAAGGTGACCGGCATGTAGATGTGGCCCAGCGGGTATTCCCCTTCCGTCGGCACGATGCCGAAGAAAGGAGTGTCCGACTCGTGGAGCTCTTTGAGTTGAACTCCCAAGCTTTGGAGTGTCCGGGGGAAGGTGATGTTGATGCTGCTCCCCCCGTCCACTAACACCTTTTTCACCCGGCTCTCTCGGATCACCGGATCAACGAGGAGCGGGTACTTGCCCGGGTGGTCGAAGTTGAGCCATTGATCCGCCCGAGTGAAGGTAATCGGGTGCTCCGACCATCGGTATGGGGCGGGAGGGCCGATGGTCGCCACCAGTATCTGGCGATCATTGAGCTTTTGCTGTCTTCTGCTCTCCTGTGATCCGTGTCCGCCGAAGATGACGTTGACCTCCCTGTCAACGCGCGGGAAAGCTCCTCCTCCTCCTCCCTCCTCCTGCCGATGGGGTTGTCGTGGTTCGTCTGGTCCTCCCCTCGGCGGAGGAGGAGGTAGAGGTTGGAAGGGTCGGCCGTGTCCGACGGAGTGCTTGAAGTCCCGACAGTTGCGAAGAGTGTGGCGCATGTCCTTGTGGTACGGGCACTGGGCGTCGAGGATGTCGTCCAGCGTGCGTTCGCCTCCTCGAGGTCCTCCTCGAGCGCGAGTGGCAGGTGGTCCGGCGGCGTGTACTTCTTCGCGTGGCCTCTTCTCCCACCGCTTGTCAGGTTGCTGGTTCGCGTCGCGCCGTGGTGCTGCCGGCGCGGGCTTCGCTCCTCCGATGAGGTCCTGGGCTCGCTCGTCGGCGGTGATGTAGAGGTCGGCTTCCCGGAACAGCTCCTCGGAAGTAGTCGGCGCCTTCTGTAGTATGGCTCGGACAAAAGCCGAGTCATTAGATCCTCGGTAGAAGTCTTCGATCACGGCCGCCTCCGTGACGTCGGGGATGCGATTCCTCATGGTTTGAAATCTTTTGAGGTATGATCGGAGAGTTTCATCCCCCCGGCGCTTGATGGATTTGAGGTCCCACGGTTGCGCCGGCTTGTCAGAGAGGGACTGGAAGTTGGCGGTGAAACGCCGACTGAAATCGCCCCAGACGTCGATGCAGTGTCGGGGTAGATGTCGTAGCCATTGCAGCGCGTCTTGTCCAAGGACAATGGGCAAGTACGCGGTCATCACGTCCTCGGATGCTCCAGCAGCTCGAGCGGCGGTGGTGTAGACGGCTAGCCAGCCCCATGGATCCTGCTTAGGTTCATACTTGTCAACGTTGGATACCTTGAAGTTGGGAGGCCATTGGATGGCCCTAAGGCGCGGAGTAAGGGCGGACACTCCGCACGTGTCCTCCTGTCGTCGGGGTCGATGCCTGTCCCGGGGAGGGGAGTTGTGGTTGTGGTTCCTCGACCGTCCCCAGGTTGTTCCGCCGGTTGAGCCTGTCGCCGACTCAGTCCTGGTAGCCTGGCTCTGAGTCGGGGCGCCGTGATCCCTGTCGTACTCCTCTCGACGACGAATTTCGTTCTCATGCCGCCGTTCCCGCGAAGCATTGATGGAGCTCCGCGCGTCTTGGCGACTGTTGATGGCGTGTCGTAGATCGTTCGGCGGGTGAGCAAGCGGTAGAAGATGGTTGGCCGCCTGGGTGAACAGTCGTCGGTAGCCGTCGGCGTCCGGAGTCCGAGGAAGTCCTTCCGCTATCCGAGCCAGCACTCCTCCGACTTCGCTCGGCGTGTTCATGGCTTGGGCGAAGTCGGGGTTCAGATTGCGCCCGAAGAGTGGATTCTCCCGACGTTGCCTTGCATCTCGCTCAGCCTGCTCCTGAGCTCGTCGGCGATCACGTCGCCGGGAGTTCCTTCGCTCTCTGAAAACGCGTTCCTCCGGGGTTTCTCCTACCTCCGAGACCTCGTCTCGCGAGACAGGTTGTTCCGGATTCCGCTCTCCGGCCGCGTGATGTCGTCGAACATTCCTGCGTCGGTTCCTCCGTCGACGGGATTCTCGCTGAGGCGGTTCCTCCCCGGGTACAGTCGGCTCGTCGTCGGAGATGGCCGGCGATTCTGCCCTTCCGATGAAGAGGACGTCGGGGTAGAACGACGCTGCCGGCGTGGTGATCTTCTTCCGGAGAGCTGGAGGTTGCGCTTCTCCGGTATTTTCGGAGTTTGTTGAGGAAGACTCCTTTTTTGGCGGATCCGCAATACGGTGCGGAATTCCTTCTTCGTCCGCTACGAACGAGATTGTTCCGAAGCAGAACATAGATCCGGGGCGCAGGGTGATCTTGTTGTAGAAGGAGATGGCCATTGAGCTAGCTTGGATTGTCGACACACCCCCTACCTGGCGCGCCAGCTGTCGGTGTTTTGGGTCCGACCGCACACCCGGGGTTGCCCCTCAAGGTGTTCTTAGAAGTAGGAAGGTGTCGACAACTGTAGCAAAATGGTTCGTGCTGATCGCACGAGGGACTGTAGACGAGGTTTGCAGGTTCGGGCCGCTTAGAGATGCGTAACACCCTACGTCCTGATGAGTATGCTTGGTGGATGTGATTACAAGAGAGCTCTCCGGATCAAGAGTACAGAGAGTCGGCGTGAGTGGCTAAGTAATGGGTCGATCGTTCTGAAGGGGTGCCCCCTAGGCCTTATATACTCGACCGTGGGGCAGTACACATGATGAGATAACAACGAGTAGCTAAAAGATAGTGAACCTCTCGAGATTATCCCCTACGTAACTCTTGCCGACTTATCCTCACGTGGCTTCGCTGCATGGAGGCCCCGACGCGGGAAAGTCGGATCTTTGTTGCGGCCAATGGCTCGGCGCTATGGGCCGTCCGGGTTTACATCAATCTGGCCCCATGTCGTTCCGCGTTGCTGGTCGCCTTTCCCCAGGCCCACGAAAGAATAACCTTACGATTTATTGGGCCCTTGGGCCTTTCGTGAGGTCCTTTACTCTTTTAGTGGACCCGGGGGATATCTATCCCCCACAGTACCCTCAAGACGCCTAATTCTCAGCTGGTAACCCCCATCAGCATAAAGCTGCAGAGGCCTGATGGGTTTGATTAAGTCAGGGATCAGTCCATACGAGTGACTTGACCACGCCACGCCCGAGCCTAGCCTCGGGCGAGGGCAGCCGACCCTAAGATGACTCCGTCTCGCCTGAGGCCTCCTCTTTCACGGCAGACGCATCTCCGGCTCGCCCTAGGCCCCGCCTTCGATAAGAAGAAACCCTGACTAAATCACCGCGCCAACCGACCGAGTCATCGGGGCGATTAACGCAAAAGGTAAGACCGACGGGCGGCCAGACTTCGCCAGAGGTGCCATAGGAGGCTCCGCCCGACCCAGGGCTCGGACTCGGGCTAAGGCCCCGGAAGACGGCGAACTCCGCTCCGCCCGACCCCAGGGCTCGGACTCGGGCTAAGGCCCCGGAAGACGGCGAACTCCGCTCCGCCCAAGGGCTTGGACTCGGGCTAAGGCCCCGGAAGACGGCGAACTCCGCTCCGCCCAAGGGCTCGGACTCGGGCTAAAGCCCCGGAAGACGGCGAACTCCGCTCCGCCCGACCCCAGGGCTCGGACTCGGGCTAAGGCCTCGGAAGACAACGAACTCCGCCTCGCCCGACCCAGGGCTCGGACTCCGCCTCGGCCTCTGCCGAACGATCTCCGCCTCGCCCGACCCAGGGCTCGGACTCTGCCTCTGTCTTGCAGGACGGACTCGACCTCGGCTTCGGAGGAGCCTCCACGACGCCCGACCTAGGACACGAGACCGCCACGTCAACAGGAAGCGTCATCATCACCCTGCCCTGAGCCGACTTGGGTCGCAGAGAACAAGACCGGCGTCCCATCTGGCCAGCCACGCCAGATAGGCAAATGATGGCGCCCCGCTAGACCATGACGACGGCGACTCTCAGCTCCCTTACGAAAGCAGGAGGACGTCAGCAAGGGCCCAGCCACTCCGACAGCTGTCTCCCCGTCCGGCTCCGTTACTCCTCCAACAGCCACGACGCCACACCAACAGGGTGCCAAGATCTCTCCGGCTGCCACCTTGGCATGTACATAGGGCGCTAGCTCTCCCTCACTAGACACGTAGCACCGTGCTACACCCCCATCTTGTACACCTGGATCCTCTCCTTACGACTATAAAAGGAAGGACCAGGGCCTTCTTAGAGAAGGTTGGCCTCGCGGGGACGAAGGGCAGGGGCAGGCGCTCTCTCGGGGCCGCTCGCTTCCCCTCACCTCGCGCGGACGCTTGTAACCCCCTACTGCAAGCGCACCCGACCTGGGCGCGGGACGAACACGAAGGCCGCGGGAATTCTCCGACTCCCTCACGACCCGGCTCCGGCCACCGACCTCTCTCTCCGTTCCCCCCTTCGCGCTCGCTCCACGCGCTCGACCCATCTGGGCTGGGGCACGCGGCACTCTCACTCGTCGGCTCGGGGACCCCCCGGTCTCGGAACGCCGACAGTTGGCGCGCCAGGTAGGGGGCTGCTGCGTGTTGACGTTCGATCTCCCGTCAAGCTCCAGATGGGCAGTCTCCAACGACCTCTTCAACCCGGGACGGTGCTCCGTTTCGGGAACCTCGAGTTCATGTCTCTCGACGGCAACTACGACATGGTACTCCTTCCACCGCCGCGCGGCAGCGACAATGGTGGCGGACAGCCCGCCCGCCGGCGGCGGAATCGACGACGCCTTTCCCGCGTAGGGGAAGGACAACTTTCGAGCTCGCCCCATCCTCTCCCTCGCCATCGGAGGAGGAGGAGGCGGGGCAACCGGGGCCGAGCGGGAGATCGCGCTCCAACGGCTGTCGAGCAAATCGACATCCCCGGCGCCTCAACGGAGGACACGCCAAGCGTCGCCCTCGCGTTCGAGGCAAAGGCGAGCGCCATCCCCCCGCAACACGTCGACCCCGAGCAAGAGGACGACGCCAGCACGCTCACGGAAGGCCTGCAGGACGTCGCCCTCGTACCCAAGACGACGACGCGATCTGCCCCCGACGTGACTTCATCGCTCCTCGTCAACAAAAAGGTACCGACTGCTACCCATCTTTCGTCATTTCGACTCGGCCTCAGCCCGCCTGGCGATCTCGCTTTGGCGGGCGCTCACATTGAGGCGAGTGCAACCTCTCTGGGGTTTCGTGTGCGGTCGCCTTGGGACCGATTGACGGGTGTCTCGACCTACGGACCCTCTGGGTCCGAGGAAGATGACGACCCCAGCATCTGCTGGGATTTCTCCGGATCTGGCAATCCTAGTGCCACGCGGGACTTCATGACCGCATGTGACTACTGCCTCTCCGACTGTTCCGACGGCAGCCGCAGCCTTGGCGACAAGGACTGCGGCCCGAGTCGCGAATGTTTCCACATCGAGTTAGGGGATCCCTCCGGAGGCGGCTGTCTCGGCACGCCGGAGGATGGTGATCCCCCTAGGCCAGCGCCTCGCGCCGACATCCCGCGGGAGCTAGCTGTGGTCCCCGTTCCGGCGGGGGGTCACGACCCACAGCTCGAGCAAGTCCGCGGGGCGCAGGCCGGGCTCGATGAGGGAGCAGGAGCGCTCGAGGCAATCCGCCAGAACATCGGGCAGGTATGGGCGAGCCAGCCCCCGGCCGGAGGAATACGTCACCTGCCCCAAGGTCTCCAGCACCGCATCGCCAACGATGCCAGGGACAGACCGCCACCCGCATCCGGCGGAACCGGTCAGGACCTGGCCGCTGCAGCGATGCTCCTCCGCGCGATGCCGGAGTCATCAACCACCGAGGGTCGGCGAATCCAGGGAGAACTTAAGCATCTCCTGGAAGGCGCTGCGGCCCGGCGGGACGAGAGCTCTGCCTCCCGAAGGCAGGGATACCCCTCGGAACCTCGTGCCGCGACTTCCCGACTCACGCGGGAAGCCTCGGTCTTCACCGGGCGCACGCGCAACACCGCGCCTGCGGCCCCGGGCCACCTCGGCGACGAGCGCCCTCATCGTGACCGTCGAGCACGCCTCGACGAAAGGGTGCGCCGAGGCTACCACCCCAGGCGTGGGGGACGCTACGACAGCGGGGAGGATCGGAGTCCCTCGCCCGAACCACCCGGTCCGCAGGTCTTTAGCCGAGCCATTCGGCGGGCGCCGTTTCCCCCCCGATTCCGACCCCCGACTACTATCACGAAGTACTCGGGGGAGACGTGACCGGAATTGTGGCTTGCGGACTACCGCTTGGCCTGTCAACTGGGTGGGACGGACGATGACAACCTCATCATCCGAAACCTCCCCCTGTTTCTCTCCGACACCGCTCGTGCCTGGTTGGAGCACCTGCCTCCGGGGCAGATTTCCAACTGGGAAGATTTGGTCCAGGCTTTCGCCGGGAACTTCCAGGGCACGTACGTGCGCCCCGGGAATTCCTGGGACCTCCGAAGCTGTCGGCAACTGCCGGGAGAGTCTCTCCGAGACTACATCCGGCGGTTCTCGAAGCAGCGCACCAAGCTGCCCAACATCACCGACTCCGATGTCATCGGCGCGTTCCTCGCCGGCACCACCTGCCGCGACCTGGTGAGCAAGCTGGGTCGCAAGACCCCCACCAGGGCGAGCGAGCTGATGGACATCGCCACCAAGTTCGCCTCCGGCCAGGAGGCGGTAGAGGCCATCTTCCGAAAGGACAAGCAGCCCCAGGGCCGCCCGTCGGAAGATGCTCTCGAGGTGTCTACTCCGCGCGGCGCCAAGAAGAAAGGCAGGAGGAAGTCACAAGCGAAACGCGACGTTCCCGATGCAGACCTTGTCGCTGCCGCCGAGCACAAGAACCCTCGGAAGCCCCCCGGAGGTGCTAACCTCTTCGACAAGGCACTCAAGGAGACGTGCCCCTACCATCAGGGGCCCGTCAAGCATACCCTCGAAGAGTGCGTCATGCTTCGGCGCCACTTCCACAGGGCCGGGCCACCCGCAGAGGGTGGCAGGGCTCACGACGACGACAAAAGGGAGGATCACCAAGCAGGAGAGTTCCCAGAGGTCCGCGATTGCTTCATGATCTACGGAGGGCATGCGGCAAGCCCCTCGGCTCGGCATCGTAAGCAAGAGCGTCGGGAGGTCTGCTCGGTGAAGGTGGCGGCGCCAGTCTACCTAGACTGGTCCGACAAGCCCATCACCTTCGACCGGGACGACCACCCCGACCACGTGCCGAGCCCAGGGAAGTACCCGCTCGTCGTCGACCCCGTCATCGGCGACGTCAGGCTCACCAAGGTCCTGATGGATGGAGGCAGCTGCCTCAACATCATCTACGCCGAGACCCTCAGGCTCCTGCGCGTCGACCTGTCATCCGTCCGAGCAGGCGCTGCGCCCTTCCACGGGATCATTCCCGGGAAGCGCGTCCAGCCCCTCGGACGGCTCGACCTCCCTGTCTGCTTCGGAACACCCTCCAACTTCCGAAGGGAGACTTTGACGTTCGAGGTGGTCGGGTTCCGAGGAACCTACCACGCAGTGTTGGGGAGGCCATGCTACGCGAAGTTCATGGCCATCCCCAGCTACACTTACCTGAAGCTCAAGATGCCGGGCCCCAACGGGGTCATCACCGTCGGCCCCACGTACCAACACGCATTCGAATGCGATGTGGAGTGCGTGGAGTACGCCGAGGCCCTCGCCGAGTCCGAGGCCCTCATTGCCGACCTGGAAAGCCTCTCCCGAGAGGTGCCGGACGTGAAGCGGCATGCCGGCAACTTCGAGCCAGCGGAGACGGTTAAGGCCGTCTCTCTCGACCCCAGTGGCGACACCTCCAAGCAGATCCGGATCGGATCCGGGCTCGACCCCAAATAGGAAGCAGTGCTCGTCGACTTTCTCCGCGCAAACGCCGACGTTTTTGCGTGGAGTCCCTCGGACATGCCTGGCATACCGAGGGATGTCGCCGAGCACTCGCTGGATATTCGGGCCGGAGCCCGGCCGGTCAGACAGCCTCTGCGCCAATTCGACGAGGAAAGGCGCAGGGTGATAGGCGAGGAGGTCCACAAGCTGATGGCAGCAGGGTTCATTAAAGAGGTATTCCATCCCGAATGGCTTGCCAACCCTGTACTTGTGAGGAAAAAAGGGGGGAAGTGGCGGATGTGCGTAGACTACACTGGTCTCAACAAAGCATGTCCGAAGGTCCCCTACCCTCTACCTCGCATCGACCAAATTGTGGACTCCACTGCAGGGTGCGAAACCCTGTCTTTCCTCGATGCCTACTCAGGGTATCATCAAATCAAGATGAAAGAGTCCGACCAGCTCGCGACTTCTTTCATCACGCCCTTCGGCATGTACTGTTATGTCACAATGTCGTTCGGGTTGAGAAACGCGGGTGCAACGTACCAGCGGTGCATGAACCATGTGTTCGGCGAACACATTGGTCGCACGGTCGAGGCCTACGTCGATGACATCGTAGTCAAGACGAGGAAAGCCTCTGACCTTCTCTCCGACCTCGAACTGACATTCCGGTGTCTCAAGGCGAAGGGCGTCAAGCTCAATCCCGAGAAGTGCGTCTTCGGGGTGCCCCGAGGCATGCTCTTGGGGTTCATCGTCTCCGAGCGGGGCATCGAAGCCAACCCGGAGAAGATCGCAGCGATCACAAACATGGGGCCCATCAAGGACTTAAAAGGCGTACAGAGGGTCATGGGATGCCTCGCGGCCTTGAGCCGTTTCATCTCGCGCCTCGGCAAAAGAGGCCTGCCCCTGTACCGCCTCTTAAGGAAGGCCGAGTGCTTCACTTGGACTCCCGAAGCCGAGGAAGCCCTCGGGAACCTGAAGGCGCTCCTTACCCAGGCGCCCATCTTGGTACCCCCAGCTGATGGAGAAACCCTCCTGGTCTACGTCGCCGCAACCACTCAGGTGGTCAGCGCCGCGATCGTAGTCGAAAGGCAGGAAGAGGGGCATGCTTTGCCCATTCAGAGGCCAGTTTACTTCGTCAGCGAAGTGCTGTCCGAGACCAAGATCCGCTACCCACAAGTCCAGAAGCTGCTATATGCAGTGATCCTGACGAGGCGAAAGTTGCGACATTACTTCGAGTCCCATCCGGTGACTGTGGTGTCATCCTTCCCCCTGGGGGAGATCATCCAGTGCCGAGAAGCCTCAGGACGGATCGCGAAGTGGGCGGTGGAAATCATGGGCGAGGCAATCTCGTTTGCCCCTCGGAAGGCCATCAAGTCCCAGGTACTGGCGGATTTCGTAGCCGAATGGGTCGATACCCAGTTGCCAACGGCTCCGATCCAACCGGAGCTTTGGACCATGTTTTTCGACGGGTCGCTGATGAAGACGGGAGCTGGCGCGGGCCTGCTTTTCGTCTCGCCCCTCGGGAAACACCTGCGCTACGTGCTTCGCCTCCATTTCCCGGCGTCCAACAATGTGGCTGAGTACGAGGCTCTGATCAACGGATTGCGAATCGCCATCGAGCTAGGGGTCCGACGCCTCGATGCGCGCGGCGACTCGCAGCTCGTCATCGACCAAGTCATGAAGAACTCCCTCTGCCGCGACCCAAAGATGGAGGCCTACTGTGAGGAGGTTCGACGCCTGGAAGACAAGTTCTACGGGCTCGAGCTTAACCACATCGCCCGGCGCTACAACGAGACTGCGGACGAGCTGGCGAAGATAGCCTCGGGGCGAACGACGGTTCCCCCGGACGTCTTCTCCCGGGATCTGCACCAACCCTCCGTCAAGATGGATGACGCGCCCGAGCCCGAAGCACCCTCGGCCTCGCCCGAGGTGACCTCGGCCCAGCCCGAGCCATCCTCGGCTCCCCCCGAGGAACCCTCGGAGCCCGAGGGCGAAGCACTGCGCATCGAGGAGGAGCAGAACGGGGTCGTGCCAGATCAAGATTGGCAAACCCCGTACCTGCAATATCTCCGCCAAGGAGAACTGCCCCTCGACCAAGCCGAGGCTCGGCGGGTAGCGCGACGCGCAAAGTCGTTCGTCTTGCTGGGCGATGAGAAGGAGCTCTACCACCGCAGCCCCTCGGGCATCTTCCAGCGATGCATCTCCATCGCCGAAGGTCAGGAACTCCTGCGGGAAATACACTCGGGGGCTTGCGGTCACCATGCAGCACCTCGAACCCTCGTCGGGAATGCTTTCCGCCAAGGCTTCTACTGGCCAACGGCGGTGGCTGACGCCACTAGAATTGTCCGCGCCTGCGAAGGGTGCCAATTCTATGCGAAGCAGACCCACCTGCCCGCTCAGGCCCTGCAGACGATACCCATCACCTGGCCCTTCGCTGTGTGGGGTCTGGACCTCGTCGGCCCTCTGCAGAAGGCGCCCGGGGGCTACACGCACCTGCTGGTCGCCATCGACAAATTCTCCAAGAGGATCGAGGTCCGACCCCTGAACAGCATCAGGTCCGAGCAGGCGGTGGCGTTCTTCACCAACATCATCCATCGCTTCGGGGTCCCAAACTCCATCATCACCGACAATGGCACCCAGTTCACCGGCAAAAAATTCTTGGATTTTTGCGAGGATCACAACATCCGGGTGGACTGGGCCGCCGTAGCTCATCCCATGTCGAATGGGCAAGTAGAGCGTGCCAATGGCATGATCCTACAAGGGCTCAAGCCTCGGATCTACAACAACCTCAACAAGTTCGGCAAGCGGTGGATGAAGGAACTCCCCTCGGTGGTCTGGAGCCTGAGGACGACGCCAAGCCGGGCCACGGGTTTCACGCCGTTTTTTCTGGTCTACGGGGCCGAGGCCATCCTGCCCACGGACCTGGAATACGGCTCCCCGAGGACGAGGGCCTACAACGAAGAAAGCAACCAAGCTAGCCGAGAAGACTCGCTGGACCAGCTGGACGAGGCTCGGGACAGGGCCTTACTACACTCGGCGCGGTATCAGCAGTCCCTACGACGCTACCACGCCCGAGGGGTCCGACCCTGAGATCTCCAGGTGGGCGACCTGGTGCTTCGGCTGCGGCAAGACGCCCGAGGGAGGCACAAGCTCACGCCCCCCTGGGAGGGGCCGTTCGTCATCGCCAAAGTTCTGAAGCCCGGAACGTACAAGCTGGCCAACAGTCAAGGCGAGGTCTACGACAACGCTTGGAACATCCAACAGCTACGTCGCTTCTACCCTTAAGATGTTTCCAAGTTGTTTATATACCTCACACCCACGCAAAAGTTTAGTCAACAAGGAAGGGTCAGCCTCGCCTCGGCAGAGCCCGACCCTCCCTCGGGGGCTAAAAGGGGGGAAACCCCCTCTGCGTCAAAATTTTCCTCGAACAAAAAATCTCTTTCACCAGAACATCTTTCGTGCTTTTTGATTACTTCGAAAAGCGGGTCCTGGAAACGATGGAGTACACGTAAGCAGTCAAGGCTGACCGAGCCGAGGGACTCCTACGCCTCCGGGATACGGATACCTCACTCATCACCTTCTGCGATAAGTAACTCGCGCTCGGATAAGGCGAATCCGCGGATCGAACGAGTCTTTACGTACGGGAGCTCTTCTGTCGAAGCGATTCTTTCAGAACATCTTTCGTGCTTTTTGATTACTTCGAAAAGCGGGTCCTGGAAACGACGGAGTACACGTAAGCAGTCAAGGCTGACCGAGCCGAGGGACTCCTACGCCTCCGGGATACGGATACCTCACTCATCACCTTCTGCGATAAGTAACTCGCGCTCGGATAAGGCGAATCCGCGGATCGAACGAGTCTTTACGTACGGGAGCTCTTCTGTCGAAGCGATTCTTCGAGCCTTCTCGACCAAGTCGGTGACAGGGCTTCATGGGCGGGTAAAAGTACGCGTAAGCGGCAAGGCCGACCGAGCCGAGGGACTCCCACGCCTCCGGGATACGGATACCTCACTCATCACCTTCCGCGAGAAGCAACTCTTGCTCGCACTAACATCCCTGCTACCGACCAAAAGGTCCAGATACTCGAAACGAGAGGAAAAGAGACGCAGCTTTATAACGCAACAAGGGTATGTGTTCTGGCCTCAACGGCCGCGCAAGGCCCACGCTACAAGACGATTTGACCCTGCAGGCTCGGATCTTGACGCTGGAAGAGGGCGACGACACCCTCGGCATCAACGGCACCTTCGGCAAGGCCCGACCTAGCCTCGGACGGCGACGCGGTCCGAGGGCCTCCGCTCCGAAGGACGACGTCATCATCACGCTCGAGCGATCTCTGATAGGGACTTCACCGAGAACCCGGCCCGAGCGGACGGCTCGGCCGGCCACCTCCGGGGCCTCGGCCGACCTCCTTCCGGGGGCGCCAGCTCGGTCCGAAGCCTCGGCTGAACAGCTCCGACATCGATCCTGCCAACAGACAAACCGGCTAGGCTCCGGCCAACCAGGTTTCATTTCCAAGCCGACAACGCCTCTGCTCATGCTGATATCGCTACCCCTGGCCTCGGCTCGTCGAAGAGCGGCCGAGGGGTCTCTTTAACTAAGCTAGAGGAGCCTCGGACATCAGGTCCGACCGAGCCGAGGGATTCCTACGCCTCCGGGATACGGATACCTCACTCGTCACCTTGACACGGGGCGACTCACGCTTGGTGAAGCGGTTCAGGCAAACAACAGGCGAGTCTTAGTGCTCAGAAATGAGGAAAAAACACGGCTCTGTGCCGTAAGTTACATACATGTTCAGGCCCCGAAAGCCGAAATGAACAAAAAACCCGGCACTCGAAGTGCCATTACAAACGGCACTCCGGTTCCGCCCCCGCGGGTACGGGCAACCTCCCCGCCAGGGAAGCCCGCGGAGCAACAAGCTCTGGGCGAATCACCAGCAAACGTGGGACGCCCCTAAGCACCCCGGCAGATCCTCGCAGCCGTCCTCGCCACGAATGCGAGGAGGAAGACGGAATGTTGCATCCTAGCTGGGCAGCAACAGTTCTCCTTCCCCGGCATGACTGGAGGATGTCTCCGCCGTGGGGCTAAAAGGCGATTGCCACCACCAGAAGCTGGAAGATGAGGTGGCCCGCCGACCCGCGTAGAAGGTGCAGCCCCGGCTCGCCTCGCTCCCCGCCCCGGCGAGGATGACGAATACCCTCAACACTGAGGGCGGGGCCGGGACCGCAGCCCGGTTTGCCCCTCCCCATTCGGGAGCTGGAGGCCACCATCTTGGGTGATCACCAGCGGAGGGGAGCCGCTGGGCTGTATGATGAAAATCCTTGAAGCCGAACGATGGCTGAAAGGTACCAACTCCCACGGAGTTGCGTTCCTCCAGCAATGGAGCGAAAAGACGGCGGTTTCCCCCCATCCGGGGGCTCGGAAGATGGAGAGACACAATGCATTGGGGAGGAAGGAGACATGGTTACCTCACGAAGGGGGTCGCCCTCCTTTTAAAGGCAACTCCCCCTGCTTGCGCCCTCAACCGTCGCGGGCTGAGTCTTCTCCAACACGCCTCCAAAGCCCTTCCCTGCGGCGCGGGGGCTGGGGCCCGCCTGTCATGCAGACCGGCTCTAAGCGGAAGAAGCCGAACCGCCGCGCACGACGCACGCAACCACCCAGCGGTTACAAGTAACCCTCCACTTTTGCCCGGACCAGCGGGCGAAAGGGGCAGGCGGCCATGCAGGCGGCATGCAACCGCGCCAAGTGGACGCGCCTCTCCGACTCCTGACAGGCCAGCGCGACGGCTTAAGCCCACGCGTCATGCAATTGGCGCACCGGGCGCTGCATGCGAACCGCTACGCCACTCGCTCCACCACCGCACCTCCTCGATTGCGGAACCGATACCACAATTCGAGGCGACCCAGCCCGCGACCCGGCAGCGCCAGCCTGGCGCAGCGGTCAAAAGCGGTCAAAAATGGGCCGGCAGTGATGACGGTGGCAGGCGCGCGAGAGCAGCGGTCACGCCATCTGCCAAGCTCCTGTCCCATCCGGAGGCAGCAAGAGAGCCCCCTCTCACGGCGTGAAGACGACGCGCCCGTGACCCGTACCTCGAACGGCTCGCGCACGCGCAACGGCAACCTCGCCAACTACTCACCCCGGCGCATTAACTCCGCGGCTTGACGGACAGCGCTACGGGTGGAGCGGCTGGTGACGTTTCGCCTTCGCCAAAACGACCACGCCGAAAAAGGTACGCCACGACGTTCAATTTCGAATCCTTTTTCCCTTTTCCTTCTTTCTCCATCTCTTGCAACAGGGACCGAGAAGGGGGATAACCCCAAAGGGATCCTTCCCCGTGAAGGAACTAGGCTCCGAGCCTCCCTACTGATCAGGGGTTCGAAGGCTGGCCCCCCGAAGGGTTCAACAGCCGCCTCAGATCGCGTGGGCCCGACACCCACTACTGGTCAGGGGTTCGAAGGTCGGCCTCCCGAAAGGTTCCATGACCGCCTCAGGCTACTAGGGCTCCGTGCCCCCTACTGATCAGGGGTTCGAAGGCTGGCCTGTCGAAGGGTTCACAGCCGCCTCAGACGCCGAGCGAGGGATGACCAGGGGTACGTTCGATACATAACCAAGGCTCGGGCTGCGCTCCCGAGGTACCCTAGGACATTTCCGAGACCAGCGGGAACGACTCTGTAACGGAATCCCATCGGAGGGAGGCAACGAGCCCTCGGACCCCGTCGCTAGGGGACCGGGTCCGGCAGATCACCCGCAGGTACTTTTGGGCGTGCCTCCGGGCCCCTAGCCGACCCCTAACGAACGGGGCACGGACGTCCACTCGGATTACCCGATTGCAGCTCACCGGAGACACCATGTTCGGTGCCCATCGAGGGTAACATGGCGCACTCCCCCCTCCTCCTTGCGGAAAGGCGACGTAGGGGCGTATATAAAAAGTCGAGTCTGTCCCTGATCGTCCTCTCGCTCCGTGCGAAGGCTCGGGGGCTGCTCTCGCAAACCCGGCTCCGGCCGAACCGTTGACAGCGTCAACATACCAGCCCGAGAACTTGGGCCCCGACAGTGCACCTGGGTTACGCCCTGCTCGCATGAGGGAACCGCCAGACCAGCCGAGGCATTGCGCAAGGCATTAAGACCTCGAAGGAGTGAAACCACTCCTCCGAGGCCTCGGGGGCTACACCCGGCGGGTGCGCTCGCGCGCACCCACCGGAACAAAGTACCTCCGAGAAAGGCTGGTCCCCTTGCAAAAAAGTGCGACGCAAGCCTCCAAGCGAGTGTTAACACTCTCTTCGAGGCTCAGGGGCTACTGTCGGGGACCATAATTAGGGGTACCCTCAAGACGCCTAATTCTCAGCTGGTAACCCCCATCAGCATAAAGCTGCAGAGGCCTGATGGGTTTGATTAAGTCAGGGATCAGTCCATACGAGTGACTTGACCACGCCACGCCCGAGCCTAGCCTCGGGCGAGGGCAGCCGACCCTAAGATGACTCCGTCTCGCCTGAGGCCTCCTCTTTCACGGCAGACGCATCTCCGGCTCGCCCTAGGCCCCGCCTTCGATAAGAAGAAACCCTGACTAAATCACCGCGCCAACCGACCGAGTCATCGGGGCGATTAACGCAAAAGGTAAGACCGACGGGCGGCCAGACTTCGCCAGAGGTGCCATAGGAGGCTCCGCCCGACCCAGGGCTCGGACTCGGGCTAAGGCCCCGGAAGACGGCGAACTCCGCTCCGCCCGACCCCAGGGCTCGGACTCGGGCTAAGGCCCCGGAAGATGGCGAACTCCGCTCCGCCCAAGGGCTCGGACTCGGGCTAAGGCCCCGGAAGACGGCGAACTCCGCTCCGCCCAAGGGCTCGGACTCGGGCTAAAGCCCCGGAAGACGGCGAACTCCGCTCCGCCCGACCCCAGGGCTCGGACTCGGGCTAAGGCCTCGGAAGACAACGAACTCCGCCTCGCCCGACCCAGGGCTCGGACTCCGCCTCGGCCTCTGCCGAACGATCTCCGCCTCGCCCGACCCAGGGCTCGGACTCTGCCTCTGTCTTGCAGGACGGACTCGACCTCGGCTTCGGAGGAGCCTCCACGACGCCCGACCTAGGACACGAGACCGCCACGTCAACAGGAAGCGTCATCATCACCCTGCCCTGAGCCGACTTGGGTCGCAGAGAACAAGACCGGCGTCCCATCTGGCCAGCCACGCCAGATAGGCAAATGATGGCGCCCCGCTAGACCATGACGACGGCGACTCTCAGCTCCCTTACGAAAGCAGGAGGACGTCAGCAAGGGCCCAGCCACTCCGACAGCTGTCTCCCCGTCCGGCTCCGTTACTCCTCCAACAGCCACGACGCCACACCAACAGGGTGCCAAGATCTCTCCGGCTGCCACCTTGGCATGTACATAGGGCGCTAGCTCTCCCTCGCTAGACACGTAGCACCGTGCTACACCCCCATCTTGTACACCTGGATCCTCTCCTTACGACTATAAAAGGAAGGACCAGGGCCTTCTTAGAGAAGGTTGGCCTCGCGGGGACGAAGGGCAGGGGCAGGCGCTCTCTCGGGGCCGCTCGCTTCCCCTCACCTCGCGCGGACGCTTGTAACCCCCTACTGCAAGCGCACCCGACCTGGGCGCGGGACGAACACGAAGGCCGCGGGAATTCTCCGACTCCCTCACGACCCGGCTCCGGCCACCGACCTCTCTCTCCGTTCCCCCCTTCGCGCTCGCTCCACGCGCTCGACCCATCTGGGCTGGGGCACGCGGCACTCTCACTCGTCGGCTCGGGGACCCCCCGGTCTCGGAACGCCGACACACATGCTGTAGTAGTTAGAGATATAAAAACTTAAATATTCAGGTATTTCAACAATATTAGGAGTACATATTGCATCCACATAAGAATCAAATGTATCTTGTACATGGTAGAATAACCTTGTGATACAAGCACACTAACAAGTTAACAACAGATCGAATGCACATGCCACATGGTAAACATTACAACATTAGAAGCACACAGAATATCCATACAAATAAATATCAAGTAAAGCCAATCATCTATGGGGAAACACCTTCATAGGGTGACTGCGTAGGGACACACATGTTCTCCAACGACAACGTGCTTATATTTGGTGCTACACACGTGAGAAGAAGAAAAGTTGAATCAAACAATAGGCTAGAGAAATGAGACCAAAATTCTGAAAGAGCTAGGCACCTGGTTCGCTGAGGAGCTGCTGTCTCATGCACATATCCAAATCCAAAATAGATTAATCGTCATCAGAGGCGATCAGCAGACAATACGTCGAAATGCACGGTGGAGCGAGGGGGCTAGGGTTTGGAGGCAGCGCTACATGGCGGGCATGGTGGTGGTGTTCTCAGGTCACCCCTCGAGGAGGTGGGGCCAATGGAGTGGCGCCATCGACTATGACGTCGCCGAAGTCGTCGGAGTCGAAGGGCTGGGAGGTGATGCGCAGGAGGTCGCCCACGCGCTGCGTCGATGGGAGGTGGCCGTCGACTACGCGAGGATTTGGGGTGAGGATGGCTCCATCGGTGTTGAAGGCGGTCAGCTTTATTAGGGTTTGGGGAAGGGCAGTGATGGCTCGGCCTGCGCCGCGTGTGGGGAGTGTGGTGGGGGCTCGGGCGGCTTCGCGTCGATGGGAGGTGGCTGTCGATTGCGGCGTTGATGGGAGGCGCGACGTTGATGGGGGCAAGGCGCGACGTTGATTGCGGCGTTGATGGAGGCACCGTGCGATGGTGGCGGGGGCTCATGCAGGAGTAAGACGGGGGCACGGTGATGCCTGTGAACGCCCTCAGTAGATACATATGGTATAGTAGAGATTAACTTATTAGCTTAACGAGCCAGTTGGAACTATTTCGATATCCGATCCACGCTACGCATTCAAAGACAGATATGAGCTTAAGGCCTTTAGAGCCCAAGCCCTAATCGTTAGCCCAATAACTCGTGATACCCATATAGTTTTTAGCCCACAAGTGACCCATATACGTATAAAAAAACTAGGGCATGTTTTTGCTCCCCTCCTACGTCCCGGCCTCGTGACCGCGCCCAGGGTCCGAACTCCCGAAGCGTCGCGCCGCCGCCCATCACGGTCAGGAGAAGAGAAGCGGGAGAAGAGAAGCGGGAGAACCGGAGCAGGCACCACCGCCGAGGCGTCGAGGTCGCCGTGCTCCCCATCCGCTGAGGTAGCTGCGCTCCGGCCTCCGCGGCTGCCGGCTCCGCCAACGCCCAGTCCCAAGGCGGGCAGGCACCCACGGCAGCACGGCTGTCGCGGTAGTATTTAAGGAACAGGGAAACATTTGCTACCGCCCAATCTTTCCCCTTCCCGGACTGCTCGCTGGACGCCGAGGACGGTAATCCTTGCCCCTCCTCCGCCTCCCCTGCCCGCTCTGTCCTTCCGCGCGCCTCTGCTCTTCGCCCGCGCGCTACGCCGCCGTCTCTGCTAACCGCCGCGCCGCCGCGCGCCACGCCTAGGTAGCCTGGTCTGCTGCGCGCATCTGCTGCTGCTGAGCAATATTGTAGCTGAGTATTGAGTATTGACTAGTGACTACAGTGATGGTCATACAGGACAGGGTATACATATATACCTTGGTCGTCTAACTATCGCCTAGGCGTCCAGGCGCCCCGGAGGCGACTCGCCTCGCCGGGGTGCGTGATAACCATGCTGCTACCTGATTGTTGCAGTCCTTGCTTTGAGACTGTCTGAGGCTTTTGATATTTTGTCGTATATGGATTCAAGTAGGAGCGTTAGACAATATATTATTTGTTTAACACTTTTCAATATGGTTTGATGTTTGAATTGCTTACTTGCACAAAGTTTTCTATATCATATTTGATTGCTGAGTAGTGCTTTTAGTTACATGTTCTTCCAATAAGTGAAAAAACACAATTTTTAGATTACAGCCTTGTTTGCAATTTCATATTAACACCAGGTCATCATACATGTATGTTTTTGCAGGGTGTGAACTGATTCTCTGGCAATACTCTTTTCCTTCTTCAAATGTGTGAAAATATAGGCAGTCCGGGTATTGCTTAAAAACTGAATAGATCTTTGCACTAAGACTCTGACATGTCTATTAGAAATTTTAGTTCAATCATTATATCTAACAGAAGCTTTAGTTCAATCATTATATCTGTTAGAAGTTTTATCTCCATTTTAGTTATTTCTATACGTAACATCAGTGGGCTGCCATTGGGTAGGGGCATAACGGTTAGTTTTCACTGCTAGGTAGAGGCCCTAGTCTTGAGCAAATTCTGGGTCCGCCACTGTGTGCATTTGACATGCTTTGCCTTCACTCTGGTGTCTGGTGCTCGAATCTGATATTCCATTTTTTTGTTCTTTGGTGTATAGTACGTGTCCGCCGTCTGTTTCCACTCACCGTGTGATACTGTGATGGTGGACTTGGACGAGCCGCTCGATGCGGCTGTAACTGCGGAGAAGGGCGAGGCGGCGCTACAACGGTTATGTGAGGCTGACCCTGCACTCTTCCTCTCCCCCTCTGTGGACCTTGCTGCCGCTGCCCGAGCAGCCTCGCAGCACATCTACTCCTCACTGGTGCCACTATACCCTGCTCAGCCTCCACCGCTCCCTACCCTCCTCACGGACCCTGCCTTCGACGCCGAGCAGATTTGGTCCCAGATCGATCTGCTTGCCCGCCCACTCCTCCCTCAGCTGCGCCGCCAGCTCCGCCGCATTGTGCAGCAACCCTCCTCGCAACAGCCTCCTTTGAAAATGCCTGCTGTCGCCGAGGGTGAGCAGTTGGAGGAGGATGGAGAAAGTAGCGATTCAGAGGAATTGAAGAATGCGGAGGAGTTGGAGGGAACAGAGGATGAGGAGGAGTTGGAGGGGACAGACGATGAGGAGGAAATGGATGACAAGGAGGAGGAAGAAGCGGAGCTGGATGGGAGAGGAGGGAATGGCGTGGAGGATGAATTCCTGAAGATAGATGAATTGACGGAGTTCCTGGAGAAGGGTGAAGAAGAGGAGTACGGTGATGGAGCCAAACGGAGAGAGAAGTCAGCGAAAAACTGGATGGTTGAGAGTGACAATGAGGATGAAGATGAGGATCAATTGGATGTAAGGCTTTCATCATTATTCTCTCTTTTTATTTTTCCAATTCTAGCAATATCTTCAGCATTTTGTATAGATTATAGGAAACAATTAAACAGAACTAAAAGTATGCAGTACGTCAGGTAGTGAAGCTGGAATTTCCGTTAGATGTGAAAGGGCAAATAACTAAACTAAGTATCTAGAGACACTTCAGAATATTCAGCAAGTTCTTTGTTGTGATAAGGCTTTTATGGTCAATCTCTCTTTTTCGCTCTGTCTCAGTTATATCAAATTAATCTGTAGTTATTGTATAGAAAACAGTGGTTAACAATTTGAAGTAGGGGATATCTTTAGAATTGCAGCTAAAATTTCTGTTAGACGAGAAAGGGAAAGTAACTCAGTATCTAGAGCACAGAAAACTCAGTAATGATATAACTTTTTCAGCAAATTTCGTGCCTGAATTTTGGATCCTGTTTTTGGTTGTTACAATGTCCAATATTGTAAGTTTTATAAACCATATGCTAGTAAAGATATTATTCTTGTTTAGCTTCAATACTGATGTTGTTATATGCAGTTAGAAGATTTTGAGGATGATGACGAGGATGGTGAAGCAGGCGGTGGAGATATTCTGTAAGCCTTTTATGCTAGTTTACTATGCTATTGTGATTCATGTGAATCATTCTGGATTGGGCTCTTCTCAAAAACGCTTAGCATTTGTATACTGAGCTTTAACTGTATGTTAACTTTATTTGCACTATCATGTCATCACTTTTGTGTAGATTGTTGGTAAAGGCTAAGAGGTTTTTATATTATATAAATGATGCTTGTAAGTGGCAATCATTCAGATTGAAAACCAGATAACTGGCGTTTGTTGATAATATCTTAGGAAGGTGCAGAAGGAGCTACTTACTTTGTTCTTGATGCACAAACTTGACAAAGTGTAGCCACTGTGGTACTTGGAATGCATCTGCAGATAGAATACCATATGGCAATGTGATCTGAACAGCAAAGGGTTTTTCCAGGTATGAAGATTTTTTTGAGAATGGACACAACAAGCAAGCTAAGAAGAGATATGGTTCCACAAAGAAAGTTCAATTCAAGGATGAAGCACATGAAGTTGAACTCCATGACAGTGAGAATGATGATGGAAATGTTAGTCCCACACTAGACCGACTCATTTCTGTTGGAGCATGCACATATGCTAGTTTCTCAATGGTTCTCCTTTGTGCAGGATGAACAAGAACATGGTCTCTCAACTCACGAAAAGGAGCGTCTGAAGATGCGTACTAAAATAGAGCAAATGGAGAAAGCTAATCTTGAACCCAGCACGTGGACCATGCAGGGAGAGGTTCTAAAAACATTGCATTTTATTCTACCTTTATGTTTTAACTATGCATTATTACCATTTGATGATAATTTATTTCATTTCAGTTGTAAATATTAATAAACCATACTGTTCTTTTTAGGTTACTGCTTCTAGGAGGCCCAAAAACAGTGCCCTAGAAGTGGACCTTGATTTTGAGCACAATGTAAGACCTGCCCCTGTAATAACCGAGGAAGTGACAGCTTCCCTTGAAGAAATGATAAAGAAAAGAATCGCAGAGGTACATGCTTGGTTTTTCCCCTTTTTTTTGCTCATGTGAATGGTGTTCAACTTCAGCTTGGTAGTGTAGTGCATTTGTTGCAAACAATGTCTGATGATCACTTTCTATGTTTTTGTTATTAATATTTAGATTTGATGGGTTCCTTACAGAGAAAATTTGATGTTGTTGAGAAGCCATCGCTCTTGCAATTCTATGTTTCTGTTATTAATATTTAGATTTGATGGGTTCATTACAGAGTCATTTTGATGATGTTGAGAAGCCGTCTCTCTTGCCATCTAAAGCTCCAAAGGAGCACAAGGAACTGGTATGACAACTGAAACTCCTCCATGGCAGCCATAAGATGACTGTGCTATTGGTATCTTACATTATTGTGATTGTTCATCAGGATGAAACTAAGAGCAAGAAGGGTCTTGCTGAACTGTATGAGGTTTGCACTATCCCAATGTTATTTATTTTTCTCTCGTACTGATTGATTTTAACATTAGTACGTGAATAAGTTAATGTGCTGTTGGTTTTGTTCTTCCAGGATGACTATGCACAAAAAGCAGGCATTGCACCTGCCCCACTTTCTATTTCAGATGAACTAAAGGAAGAGGTGAGTAATTATTCACTCGCAAGCAAGAATACAAGGGGAGATAATGTGTGTGTGTGCGTGTTGCTCTACTCAAGTGTGGGTGGGGGTGGGGGTGGGTGCGTGGGTAGGTGGGTGCGTGTTGCACTACTCAAGTGTATTTTACAGAAAAGTTTTTATTGACTGTCTTTTACATGAATCATGATTGGCGTTACTATTTTCATATAGCTTAAAAAGTTCTTGTACTCATCTGTTTATTTTGATCACTGCAATATAACTACTTGTATTTATAGTTTGGGATGAAGAAAATAAGCTATTGACAATGTTGTCTGTTCATGGTTTATTTGCTGCGTGCCTGTATGCCATGAATTTTCCTATCGATTATACTTCACAAATTATAGTTTGTTCATTGGATCAGTTCCAGTTGTTTTCAAAATAACCTGTTTGACTAACATGAAAAACTGGATTCGGCATGCTTTTTGAGGCGCCATCTAGGCTTTCATGTGTGCTCCCAAGGTCTTGACTCTTTGAGTCCCGACGACATAAGGCATCACAGGGCCCTAGCTATGGGCTTACGTTGTCACCTAGGAAGTGAAGTGCGTATATGTCTAGACATGTCCCAGTGTCATAGGATGCCAGTATGCAACCACCTCAAAGGACCATGTGTTTCTGTCAGTTACTATGGCTGTGTTTTGATAAGTGTATGTAGTTATATTATATACTTGTATAGATAAAATTTGGTGTTTTACATTATTTGGGTAGATTTATTTCATTGGTCTTGTTCACTCAACTCACTCTGTCGATGCTATATGTATTTGTTTTTCTGTTGCGATTAGCCGATTACATATGTACTTGCCTAATGAATAACTGTTTCTACCTAGGCAAATACTTTATTTAAGCGGATATGTTTGAAATTGGATGCGCTATCGCATTTCCACTTTGCTCCAAAGCCAGTAAGGATAACTTCAAAATTCATATTTCCAATCTCTTTTGCTAAGTACTTTCACCGTATGGAATTAAATATTATTGTCTTTTCAGGTCATTGAGGATATGTCTGTGCAAGCAAATGTGCCTGCTTTAGCCATGGAAGAGGTACAAAAATTGTTCACTTTTCCCTGTGATGTTGCTCTATCAGAGTGATTTTTGTAGTGATGATTTCTGTCTCTCAGATTGCACCTGTAGCTGTTTCGGATGCTGCAATGCTTGCCCCTGAAGAGATCTTTGAGGGAAAAGGTGATGTTAAGGAAGAGGGGGAACTTACACAGGCTGAGCGCAAGAGAAGAAGAGCTAACAAGAAAAGGAGATATGCAGGTAATTTTTATCTTGGCCCTTGAACGTAAACGAGGATGCCTTTCCGCTGTCAATCTCATGCACTCTGGCTTTTAGCAAGGATGTCCAAAATTAGATGAATGCTCTTTACTTCCTTAGCTGTGTTCAAGATGGACATTCAATGATTTTGAGCATTTTCCCTAATGCAGCATCCCATAAGGAGAGGCCAGCGCCAGCCAAGTTGCAGAAAGATTAAACTCAATGTTTTTTCTCACTAGTTTCTAAATGGTACAAGAGTGATAAACTGGCAATACATATTTTCCAAATTTTGTATTGTACCCTCTGCTAGTAGCTTTTACATGAACAGTAAAATGTGATCATTTATATTTCTACAGAAGCACACAAGTTCGAGAGTTTTGATTTGCTGAAGTGCAATTTTGAGAGTGCAAAAAAAGACTTGTCTGTTGAACCCTAGACTAGATATCGGTAGAAACATCATCCTACGACCTAACCGACCTAACCGATGGATATGGTTATGAGTAGAATTTTCTTTCCAGCTATTGCAATTGAAGTCAGTCATATTCAATCTAATTTATTTCTGCACCAGTTTACCTTTTTTTTACTTGATAGGGGGTTTAAATCCCTTCAATTCCCCCTAACCTTCTTGGGGCCTGTCTGTCTCGCCTACTGAGCCGGTCTTATGGCCTGATGTCCGCCACTAACAAACAAGGTGTTGCTTAGTGAAAATAACTTTTTTACCTTGTTATTTGCCTTTTGCGTTTAAAAGGTGGATAAGAGCAACTCCAAAAGAATGTTAAAAATTTTACCCAAAAATTGATTATTAAGAATAGACTAAAAGGTTTTAAAAGTAAATTATGATGGGTACTCTAACAGTTTCTTTAAATGTGACATGTGACGCAATCTGTATAGTTGTTGGGAGGCTGTGGATGATCCGATACATTGAGAATGGATTGGGAATAGAGATGACAATGGGGACCCGATTCCTCGGCGGGGAATTTCCTCTATTAGGGGACGGGGATGGGGAAATTTCTTTTCCCACGGGGATGTAAACAGGGAAAATTTCTCCCCCGACGGGTAAACGAGGACGGGGATGGGGAAGCATTCCCCGCGGGGATCCGTTAAACTTACATGTGACGATGTTTTCATATAATAATTAATGATAAAAATAAATAATTATCTTGCCAAGAGATCACTAGTTGTACAAATGTGTTCATTTTAATGTACACATAATAATTTTTACATCTAACAATGTGTATAAGTGAAAATGTTTTACATTAATAATAAATGAAGTACGATCTAATTATAATTTAAGCGGGGACGGGGATCCCGATGGGGATTTATCCCCGCGGGTAATGGGGATGGGGAAGAAATGTCCCCGCAAGTGTTCGTGGGGATCCCCGCGGGAAAGTTTTTTTGTCGCGGGGACGGGGATGGGGAGCCAAAACCCGACGGGGAATTCCCCGTTGCCATCCCTAATTGGGAAGGTATGAAACACACCAAAATATGAGGGAGAGGAGGCTGTGGATGTGAGATGCTAATTTTTTAGGGGAAGAATGAGTGAGCTGTTGGATTAAGAAAAACCACTATTCTTGACTAATATCTGTTTTGGTGTTAGTTTACACGTTTTTTGGAGTTGCTCTGAGATATATAGAGTCTGTTTAGAGGTTCATCAAACTGAACAGTTCATCCGGCCTACCGGCCCGCTAAGGCTTAGTTTGGATACTCTGGGATTAGAGTGTTTTGGAGGGATTGGAGAGGGTGTAAATCCCCAATAGATCAAATACTCTCTCAATACATCTCAATCCACTCCAATCCACCTCATTACTAGAGTATCCAAACTAGGCCTAATTGGTAATCGGTGCCTACCGGTAATACGATACACCAGTTTTTGATTTAAAATTTGGGAAAACTTATAAATTTTGAAAACTTTTGATGCCAACTTTTGTAAGATACTATGAATTATTCATGAAAGTTACTTTACATGCAATACACCACTTATAAGTTGTTGCCTAGAAGTTTTAGAAATTTTTAAAATAACTCATCTTTTCTATATTGTACAAGTTATGTTTTATGCGCTAGCCGAAACAAATACTAATTTTAACTGCATGCACCCCCAATAAAAAATTAAAAACTATATAACATTTTTTGAGCTCATATGACCCATTTATTTATTTTTTGTCATGAAGACATAAAAAAATCAATTGATTTGCATGAATAATCTCACCTTCTATTGTATCTTCGATGCTATTTGTAAACTATGAAATCGTGACATGAAAGTATTTGAACCATGAAACTATACCATGTAATGCATTTGAACTGTTAAATATTGTTATTGGGCTGTGATAACATTTATACATTTTTGTTTAAATTTTATAACATCAATGTGCTTTATTTGCCAAAAAAACGAGAGCTGTCGGTTTATCAAATTGGTGACCGATTAATCGGTTGTATGGACCGATAAACCGTTCTAGAATTGGTCAAAATTAAAAACTGGTTTCTACTGGTTTATCGTGGTTAATCGCAGTAAATCGGTTATCGGCGCTGGCCTGTTTTTGACTCCCAACCGTTTTGTAGAACCCTGGTTTGGACTGCTCCGTTTCATATTTTTTTCATCCAAACCAAAATGGCTTGCTTAGCTTGCCCAGGCTAGTGAGGCGAGGTGACGGCGTGACGCATGTCGGACGAAACAACCAAACAGATGCCCTAAAGCTATGACTAGTAAACCGTAGATCGTATACAATAGTATAAAATTTGAAATAAGTACCTTGTATTGTGCGATGCGAGCGGAAACAAATGGGCCCGTGGTCCAGAAATGAAGCCTAAAGCGATGGAATCAACTTTCACTTAAGCCCACGGCTGATCCTCGAAAGGGAAAGAAAAACTTTAGGCCCACGGACCCAGCGGCCCAACGTGAGAGGCGGAACTCTGGCCTTTTTCTCTCCACCCCAAAGCTTGTGCACGCGCGCACCGTCCCTCACCGCCGGCCTCTGCTCCTCTTCCGCCGCCGCAGGATCTCGTATCGCCGGAGACCATGTACCGCGCCGCCGGGAGCCACCTCCGCTCCCTCAAGGTTCCGCCCTCCTATTCTCCCCTGCCTTCCCCTTCCCCGTTGCATGCACGTCTCGATCCACTCGGGTATGATTGCACTTAGGTTAGATCCGAACGGGTCGCCTGAGTGTCGTTCTCATGTGGCGATGAATCAGAAGCTGGGTTCTTTACTCCTATTTCCTTGTAGGCACTAGGGAGTAGGGACACAGATGAAACGAATCCCATAAGAAAGAAATTCGGCAGGCAGCTTTGGTTGTTGTCCATTCTCAAATTTGTCTTGCAGTGTTAGATTTCACATACCCTTTGAGTTGTGTTTCCCACTTATTTGATGCTAATTGTTGACGCATTCTCTAGCCTGAAAGACATATTCCATTCTTGTATTGTTTTCATTTTCAGCATCATGGTGCTTCTAGGCTTGCCAGTACAAGTGTTGCGAAGCAGTCCTCAGGTGGTCTGTTCAGCTGGCTTCTTGGTGGAAAATCAAGCGAACTCCCTCCCCTTGATGTTCCACTCCCAGGCATTAGCATTCCTTCACCTCTACCAGATTTTGTAGAGCCATCTAAGACAAAAGTCACTACTCTTCCAAATGGCGTCAAGATCGCCTCGGAGACATCATCGGTACTGCCCTGCTCTCACATATGTTGAAGTTCTGGTTTTGTTTTGTTTCCATTCTTTTCCATGACATCAATGTTTTCTTATGGACTTAACTCAGAACCCAGCAGCATCTGTGGGTCTGTACATTGACTGTGGTTCCATTTACGAAACACCTGCTTCATCTGGAGTATCACATCTGTTGGAGAGAATGGCCTTCAAGAGCACAGTGAATCGGACCCACTTACGGTTAGTTCGTGAGGTAGAAGCCATTGGAGGAAATGTCTCTGCATCAGCTTCCCGTGAACAAATGAGCTATACCTATGATGCATTGAAGAGCTATACACCAGAAATGGTTGAAGTTCTCATTGACAGTGTGAGGAATCCAGCATTCCTCGATTGGGAGGTCAAAGAGCAGGTACTTTATCACTGAAAATAAATTTAAGTTCTTTTTTTTCATCTTTTTATGTACTAATGGTGTTCTTTGTTTCTACAGCTCCAGAACATAAAATCTGAAATAGCTGATGTGTCTGCTAATCCTCAAGGTCTACTTCTGGAGGCCCTTCATTCGGTTGGATATTCCGGGGCACTGGCAAAACCTTTGATGGCTTCAGAATCTGCTGTAAACCGGTTGGATGTTAGCAGCTTGGAGGAATTTGTTGCTGTAAGATTCAGTGATTTATTTCCCAAGTCAATGCTCAGTCATGAAAGCGTCTCTGTGACTTTTTTGTTTGTTATGATAAATTATGATAAATGTAGGAACATTACACTGCTCCCAGGATGGTTCTTGCAGCATCAGGAGTTGATCATGATGCGCTGATTTCAGTTGTAGAACCACTTCTGTCTGACCTTCCGTGCGTGAAACGTCCTGAAGAGCCAAAATCTGTGTACGTGGGAGGAGACTATCGCTGCCAAGCAGATTCTCCAGTGAGTTGTTGGCATTGCATTATTATTCTTGAGGGGTTATGAATGATTTACTTCAATTATGCTTAAAATTGGATTCATTGGAAACAGAACACACACATCGCACTTGCTTTTGAGGTGCCAGGTGGTTGGAATCAAGAGAAAACTGCAATGGTTGTGACAGTGCTTCAGGTATGCCTTACAACTGTTGAAATGATCTAACTATTTATGGATACTTGAGGCCATTTGTTCTATATTAGAATTGCTGATGCTTTCTATTTTGGAACTTATTTTTACATATTATCTCATGTGCTCGCCGGTTTCGATTCCTGGCTGCGATGAACTCATGTGCCTCACCAGGGATTTCCCCCCTGAGGGAACCATGCGGGTGTGTGATAGTGTGAGTAGTGTGCGTGCATGTGTGCCCGGTAGACATGTCCTGAGATTTCTCAGGCAGTCTCATCTGTACTTGAGCGTGCGGTGTATGCCATTGCTCCTGGCGGTGTTAAAAAAACAATCACATGTGCTGTTGCATATGCTAATCTAATAGTGCTTCAAAGGTATGTTGATCAATTTGTTGTCTGTAGATGCTCATGGGAGGAGGAGGGTCCTTCTCTGCTGGTGGGCCTGGAAAGGGAATGCATTCTCGATTGTGTATGGCTGTTTATAAATCATTACTGTCATAGAGTTATGCAAACAAACTTATGTGATGGATCCTAACATGACCTTTGATCCTATATCTACAGATCTCCGTGTCTTGACCAACTTCCAACAGATTGAATCATTCTCTGCTTTCAATAGCGTCTATAATAATTCGGGCCTTTTTGGAATTTATGCAGTCACTGTAAGCTTCTCTCCTGGAGCATCCTTTTTATTAGCATAGCTCTGCATCCTGACGTATGTTCATGGCTGCTCACTTTTTATCTGTTCTTTTGCGCGCTTAAAAGCAGGCGCCGCGGAGTGTGCCTTTCGTCTCTAGTAATCTAAATTGTGTGCGCCCTTGTATTCAAACAATTAATGCAGGTGACTGTTTTTTTTAAATGTTATCATTCAACAGAGCCCAGACTTTTCATCGAAGGCTGTGGATTTGGCAGCAGGGGAACTCCTGGAGATTGCGACACCTGGAAAAGGTTTCTTTCTTGCCAGTTTCCTGTTTCTATTCTGGATTGATCATTATCAGTCACAGTCCTTTGTCCTCCATGTTTTACCTCCTGTAGTTACACAAGAACAACTTGATCGTGCTAAAGAGGCAACCAAATCTGCAGTTCTGATGAACTTGGAATCAAGGGTACACTGTTCTTGCTCCTAATCGAATCCTAACTGTATGACCTGTTTTCCTAAAGTGTTCTTTACAGTACATACTTTTCCTCTTCTGCAGTCTATAGCATCTGAAGATATTGGAAGACAGGTTCTTACTTATGGGGAAAGGTACGAGAGTATTGCTGTGCTAGTACATAAATTAGGTCTATTTTCTGCTACATTTATGCACCGTATCCTCGCAAAAATATCAATATAGTCATGCTGGAAGATTTTCTATTTGGGTCCCAACAAGTACAAGCACATCCAAAGATCTGAGTCTCGATCAGTTTGTTGAGGGGTGTGGATGTATGCTTAGACAACCTAGTTACTCCTAAGTTGGTATAGTCTTTTTGAGTCCAATCAGATCCAAAGCATCCATGCAGCAGTTGTGTTCATTTCTCCAGAGTCCAGTAGATCTGTTGTCATCTTCAACTGATTCTATGTTTCTGAAATTTCAGGAAGCCCATCGAGTATTTCCTGAAAACAGTTGAGGAGATCACTTTGAATGACATTTTGTCAACCGCAAAGGAGATGATGTCTACACCACTCACAATGGCATCGTGGGGCGACGGTATGTTCAGCAGTTTCGAGTAGTCATGGTGCATTGGTGCCCGACAAGGTATGGCGACTAACTGAATTGCTTTTGTTGCAGTTATTCATGTTCCTAGCTACGAGTCTGTTAGCCGCAAGTTTCACTCGAAGTGAGAGGATCCAGCATGACCTGTTCCAACAACTGATGTGAAGCCTGCAACGGCCCTCAGCTGGGACAGTTACTCTCCCACAGAATAAAAAACCATGTGGTTTCTAGCGCCCCCCTAATTACTCCCTCTGCATGTATACGCCAAACATGTTTTTTTTTTTTGGGTAAGAATCATCAAGCCCCTTGGCGACTCGTTTCTGAGTTTCGCAGCGGCGCTAGATTTTATTTTATGTGGACAAGCGAGCTTTCTGGGTGCGCTCGTGCAGAAATATTTTGCCAACTTATTTTGCAGTTTAGACCAGAAGCAGAAAGACCAGCGTATCATTTTTCCTGTTGTTGGATGCATGACGTATTGACGTCAACCGTTTGCAATTTTGGCTGTTACCATTTCCACGCGCTCGCGCACTTGTTAGTGTTGTTGTGATAAGTCTGGCTATTCTCTACATCTATTATCTGTACGAGAACCAATGGCTGTTCCAGGTAAAACGAGACGACGATTAGGACTGATTTGGAACGCAGGAATTTCAACACAGGAATTCCAAATGAGGTTTTAGAGTGTAGGTTTGATCTATTGTGGATGCCAGCGTTTGGGGAAGGATTTATCCTTGGTAACTGAAAGTGCGTCTTTCCAGGATTTCATTAGCAGAAGAAAACTTGAGGAAGTTCTGACTGACACCAATCTCGTGTAGTCGTGTCCTCGGGGGGAGAGCCTTGCTGAGTCATCAATGCTAAAGTAAAACCGTCTACAGGTGAATTTTTTTTACAAGAGAGACAGGATGGAGATAATGGGCGTGTTCGGCTGGCTTGTAGCCGACACTGTTGCAGCTGTTTGGACTGCTGCAGCTGCAATCCATAGAGAGAAAAATACTGTAGAAGCCGCAGCCGCAGCCGGATTGCAGCCGCAGCAAGCCGCAGCGAACAGCCTGAATATGCATCGATCAGCCTGCCGGACTTTGACCTACGGAATGAGAGCACTGTAGATTAGATACGTAGATTAGATATCGTAGAAGACGAATTGCAGAATCCCTTCTCTTTCTAAGTATACAGATACGTAGATTAGATATCGTTATAGTATTATGGTATAGACTATGAAAAGGATACAAGTTTCCAAATTCCAATTTGCTGTCCTAGCACGCCGTTTTCGTGCGGCACTAGGAACTTGTGATAGCGACACGATCACAAGACGCAGGGAATTGACCCCTCTTGCCGGCTTTTACGCAGCGTGGCGGCGGCGAGGCGTACGATTTGCCTGGACCCACATCACATGTGGGCCTGTGGCTCGATGGGTGGCGGTGGCGCGGACCCACAACATCCCTGATCCTAAAACCAGCGACCGCACGGCTATGGGCGGAGGCCGCCGGAATGGAATCTGTGTTACCTTCAATCAATTAGGCCAGGCATCACCGCCGGCCGCGGAGCGGCGTCACCACGCGCTCAGATTCTTTCTGCAGCCTACAGGACGACACAAAATGCCTTGATCCCACAGCCCCCTGCGAACCCAAAACAGGCAAACACGCAGCGGTGCGCGCACACCGCCTGCTACGGCCAGCATCCAGAAGCGTAAGGCGTAGGCGCCGACCGCTTGGCGCCCGGTGGAGGCCATCGGACATCGCCGTTCGCCGCATGGCCGTGCCTCTCGCCAAAACCGCGACGTAACTCCACCGTATCCGCCGCAGGGCAGGGGCAAACTGGTTGCGACTTGCGGAAGCCACAAAACCACGCACGCGCACACCTACCTCCTCCGTTCATCAAAACCAGCGGCAACTGCCGACGACTGCACTTGCACTCTGACCGACCGACCGATCGGGGCCCTCTCACTTTCCGTGCCTCGTCGTTATTAAAAAACACACCGGAGGCGCGACTGCTTCTGCCTCTGCTTGTGCTGCTGCTGACATCGAATCAAAGCTGCTAAACCTCGGTCCATCCATCACCCGCGGCGCGACACACCCAAAGGCCTCTCCCTCCCGTCCCGTGTCCCGATCGCACCGCACCGCACCGCACCGCTCCCCACGATGGCGTCGCACATCATCCTGCCGCCGGACGACGCCGACGAGAACCACAACCACCAGGCGGCGGCGGCGGCGGAGGAGGAGGAGGAAGAGCGGGAGGAGCTGGGGCGCGACGACGACGACGACGAGCACGGGGTGCCACCGGCGCTACCGCCCAAGGCGGCGCTGCCGTTCTCGGCCACGTGCGTGCGGATCTCCCGCGACTCGTACCCCAACCTCCGCGCGCTCCGCAACGCCTCCTCCGTCAGCCTCGCTGACGCCGCCTACGTCAAGATCTCCGAGGGCGACTTTGGATACGTCCTCGACGACGTGCCGCACTTCACCGACTACCTCCCCGACATCCCGGTGAGCGCGCTCCCCCCTGCCCGCCTCCTTCCCCCTGTCTCTGTAGAGGCGAGTATTTGGGTTGGGGGTGATGCGCCACAGTAGGGACTAGCGGTGTCGCGTCCCGGTCTGCTGATGCTCTTTGTGCAGTAGGCTTCTACTTCTGTAGCTTAGTGATTGTTGTGCGAGTAACTTTATTTTGGAGGGGGGTGGTTGCTTGCCATGTTTTGGCATTTGGTCAATCGGGATTTCTGTTATGGAGATCCATTTCTGGAGGCTAGGATGCTGTGGCCGTTGAACGTGATTGGAACCCTTTAATTAGTTGCGTTTCAAAGGTGGGCTAAATTTAGCTAACGAGTCCTTGTACTATTGTATATAAGGACAACTCTTAGAGACTATATATCCTTCGTAATTGCTAAAGTTAAAGAATTTGGTTAAAAAATACAATCCAACACCTTTAAATGGTTATCCATGTATAGCTATCTTTTATTCAAACAAGCTATAGAAAAGCTGTTGTAGACTGGAAATATATAGGAAGCGATTTTCATGCAAATGACTCTCTGAATGATAATTTAGAGAGTGAAATTTAGAATGACTCTTTGGAGATGACCTAAGATTCTAAGATGTGGGCAACTGGGTATCATGTGAACCATTGCCTGATTAGTTAGCTGTTGAGATTATGTTTTCTGCGGGAAGCAAGGTATCACTATTGTCTGTTTCGTGCATGCTGCCAAAAAGGCAAAAAAACTGTTACCACTCGACCAAAATGGAAATCTGTAGGAAAAAAGGCGGAGTACTCTATTGGTGACATTTTTATACTTTTGTTGACGTATGCTGAACATTCACAGCTTCACGTTACAACATTAAAGGAAACTATGATGGTCGATTTGATGATTTGCTGTTTCTTCTTCTTGGCAGACTTATCCTAATCCACTACAAGATCATCCAGCCTATTCAACTGTCAAGTATGGCTCATCTTGCTTATACATTGCTCGGCTGCTTTCAGTTCGTTTGATTGATTTCTATTCATGTGTTGCTGTGCGATATGTTAAGCTGGAATTTTCTTCTTATCATACCAGGCAGTATTTTGTCAATGAAGATGACACCGTACCTCAAAAGGTAAAAGAGAGTTTAATCAGCACTTTGCATTAAGATATTGTCACACTGAATTTTCAAGGGGTCATATCTGCTGTTATTATTATATTAAAAAAATATCTGCTGTTGTTACAGGTTGTTGTTCAGAAGAACAGTCGGCGTGGTGTTCACTTCCGTCGTGCTGGGCCTCGTCAGAGGGTAAGATACCCCTAGCCACCTTGTTTACTTGCGGGAACTCATCACTCGTATCTAGGCTGACAGAAACCTTTGGACTTGAACCTTTTTAGGTTTATTTTGGCACCGATGAAGTGAAAGCCTGCATTGTAACTTGTGGAGGCCTGTGCCCTGGGCTTAACACTGTTATCAGGGAACTGGTGTGTGGCTTGTCACACATGTACAATGTCAGCAGCATTTTTGGAATACAGGTGCATTCTCGTGTTAATGGTCATATATCACTCCAATATATTTTTAGATAAATCTTGCATCTCATACAAGCTTTAATCCTTCTCCCTATAGTTTGCTGCTGTTCAGTAAAGGTCACCTTACTTTAGATTCTTATCACATCTTATTATGTATATCATCATGTTTTAGTGTGTTGTGTACAAAATTTCAGATCATGTTTGAATGAAACATTTTAATGTACTCTGCAGCTCCTTCATAAGAGTTAGTTACAATGTACTATGCTGCACATTTATACTGTAATCTCTGTAGAGAGAGGAACTAATCGATTGCCAATGTGGAAATGAAGCCATCCATAAATTTCTGTTCCAGGACAAAATTGGCTGCAATGGATAAAAACAAAACGCAGCTATGAAGTATACCTAGGGTGCTTGGCCAATTTTGGGGCCCTGTATAGCTGTGCATTAAAGCTTTTGGTCTGGGCTGGCATCAGGGGGCTGATGTACTCCATCTGTCCCAAAATATTATGTCTATGTTTGAATGGATGATGATGAATCTAGACATATATATAAAACAAATACATTAATTATTGTATGAATCAACTAAAAAGGTAAAAGAAATTTTATTTTGGGACGGAGGGAGTATCAATTAAGGGAGAAAAAAATGATTTGTTCCCATTTCTTAAGCGAAGAAAGAAATAAGGGTTGATATTTAGACTGAATTTTGTTGTTTTTAGTCAAATGTACTAGGTATTTAATGACAAGAACCAATATTATGCTGACCATGGTAATCATTTCTTATGATCCTATATTTTAATAGGGATCCCATTTTAATGTTTCTTAACGTGTTATTACAGAATGGATACAAGGGTTTCTATTCTAGCAACTACCTTCCCCTGACACCAAAGAGCGTCAATGACATCCACAAAAGGGGTGGTACAGTTCTTGGAACATCACGCGGTGGCCATGATACCAAAAAGATTGTTGATAACATTCAAGATCGTGGAATCAATCAGGTAAACATGATTGCACCTATTGATATAACACATAACTCTTCTGATTGGAGAAGTTGACTGATATACTAGAGCGCCTTATCCAGGTGTATATCATTGGAGGAGATGGAACTCAGAAGGGAGCATATGAGATCTTCAAGGTACTTATCACTGGTCATGCGGTCCTCATGACATTTGGTTTCCTGTATAAAACTAGAAGAATAGGGACCCTCTGTAAAATAGCATTGTAGTAATAAGAATATAGTAATTTTGATTTCTTTGACATGTGCTACTCTAGAAACAACATGGTCTACCTATATGTTCAGTAGAAGCAGGAATAGTCAGTTTTGAAGATATTATTTACCCTATTTGACTATTTCATCACTTACAAATTATTGGCAGGAAATCCGGAAGCGTGGCCTCAAAGTTTCTGTTGCTGGAGTTCCAAAGACAATAGATAATGACATTGCGGTAATATTCTGCAAGATATGTTTACTTTCTATTCAAAAGCCGTCTCTACATACCCCATTAATATGGCCACTCATATGTGAATGTGACACACAAATCTCTTGATTTTAGATCATCGACAAGTCTTTTGGTTTTGATACGGCTGTGGAAGAGGCCCAGCGCGCCATTGATTCAGCTCATGTGGAAGCTTGCAGTGCTGAGAATGGAATAGGTTTAGTAAAACTGATGGGCCGTTATAGTGGTTAGTATTCTAACAGATTCCATAGAGATGCCTGCTATATCTTTGCATAGTAATTTTAATGATATCTTGAGTTGCTGAAACTGCCTATCATGTATACTAACCAGGCACTCTTAGTTCACATAGCACATTTCTATTCTCAATTCAGAGCAAAGAACCTTCTTTTTTTGTTTGCTTCAGCCATCTTGACTTTACCATCTTATCTACTATTGTAGGGTTCATTGCGATGTATGCTACTCTTGCTAGTCGAGATGTGGTAAGTATGACATCTTTACCTGTAGATGTTATGTTCTGCTTAGTCTATTTTTTTTTATTCTTGCTCGCTTGCTGGAGTATTTTTTTTTCAAACATCAGTGTTAGAATTATGATTTTCCATTTTCGACAGGACTGCTGTTTGATTCCAGAGTCTCCATTTTATCTGGACGGAGAGGGTGGATTGCTTCAATATGTAGAGAAGAGGCTGAAAGAGAACAAGCACATGGTTATTGTTGTTGCTGAGGGAGCAGGGCAGGATCTTATCGCGAAAAGTTTAGCCACATCAGATCAACAAGATGCGTCTGGAAATAAGCTGCTTCTTGATATTGGTCTTTGGCTGACTCACAAGATAAAGGTATATAACTATATAGCTAAAATATTCTTGCTGCTGGATTTGAGCCAATTATCTTATCTTGTAATTTTGGTATTCACTCTCTCGGGTATTTCAAAGGAACTAAATGACTCTACTATGCTGTATGTGGTCCTTGAAAGTTATGGTTAATAGACCTTGTGCTAATTCCTCGTAGGACTACTTCAAAAGCAAAAAGATGGAGATGACGATTAAATACATAGGTAGCCATTTGTAACTCTTATTTTCGCTATTGATGTAGTTGTAACACATTTCTAGATTGGTATGTGACAATATTCCATCTGAATTGGCAGATCCTACATACATGATCCGTGCTATTCCAAGCAATGCATCAGACAATGTCTACTGTACACTTCTAGCCCACAGTGCTATCCATGGTGCAATGGCGGGGTACAGCTTCACTGTTGGGATGGTCAACGGAAGACATACCTATATACCTTTCTACGTGAGTAATAACCCCTTACAGACACTACGGTATTTTTCTGCTTGTTGACTGAATGCTTGTCGTGACATCTGCTGTATAGTTCTGTTACATCCTGCCTAAATTCAGCGGGCGCTGTGCGTGAACCATGTCACGAAACATAACTAGATCAATTAAATTAAAAAAGTGCATTACTGATCTGCACACTGATGATGAGCACCAAATTCTTGTTCTGATGGCAGAGGGTGACATCCACAAGGAACAAGGTTAAAGTCACGGACAGGATGTGGGCAAGGCTTCTGTCGTCCACCAACCAGCCAAGTTTCCTGAGTCAGAAGGATATCGATGAAGCGAGTGAGGCGGATAGGCTGGCAAACAGGCCACCACTGCCAACGGGTGCCAGCTCTCGCGTGGCGAGGTCTTTCGATCAATCTTCGTCGTGTTCTTCCAATGGAGAGATCTAAGTGATTGCTGGTGCACCGCAATTGTGTACAGAACCTACTTACTATCGTTCTGAGATCTGGTGCTTGGGCAGCTTCGCCACGCAACGAGTTTTGCTCTTGTTAGTCGTTATGCATATGCCTTGTGTAGGAGGACACGCGGACGTGGGCCCTGTTAGCACGCGTAATAAAGAAACACCATTATCATGTATTTGCTGCAGTTATTATGCAATCGGCTGGTGTTCTATCTGTCTTCACCTATCTGTACTACCGTGCATTTTCCTTTGGCACCGTGAAATTTGTAAGGACAATTCTACATATGCCATTTTAATTTTGTCTGGTATCTTATTTGTCGTCTTTCTATACCATCCAATTTAATTTCTTAACCTTCCATGTTGTTTTCTTAGCCTTTAATGCCATTGCTGGCAGTAAGAAAATGCATCCGAGTAGTATAGAAGAGTAAGAAATTGCATTTTGAGACGGTAAATAAGGTATACTGAATGAAATTGCAGTTGGGATGTTAGTAGCAGCAGAGTGCGTTCAGTTAGTTATGCAACCGCGCGCTCTGTCAATGTGACTCCATGCTCTGTTTCTCATTCAAAATGCAAGAATGTATACTTGTCTAATGTCTACGCAAAGTTGTCAGAATACTAAAACGTAGTCAAGCGGAATGCAACCTACACAAGTTATCTTTCTCATACTAAGCCGCGGAATGTATACATGATGTCTATGCACAAGTACGCTGCAGCCTTCTCGTTGTCAATGGATTCTTTCCCGCGGGAGCTGGCACAACGCACAACCACGGACCACCTCTGTACCTGTGTACTCCTACCAAGCACGAACTCCCCTACTGCCCTACAGAATTTATATCGCAGTTTCCGGCGCCGCGAGGAAAGAAAAAAAAAAGTCAGAAGTCCACGGGCCTCGGCCACCGAAGTCCAAAGTCATGCTAGTTGGCACCCTCGGATACGTTGATCCAGAGTATGCCAAGTTGCCAACCATGCAACTCTGCTCTATGTCAAGCCCCATTCCCTTTTTCATTTTTTTTAAATTTCCTGCCTGACTGCCTCGGCGCAGCGCCCCACCATGACCGACGTCGTCGCGCAGCTCCAGGAGTGCCTCCAGCTCGAGGAGGCTCGCGCCACCGCCGCCGGCGACGTGGACGGCAGCGGCAGCACCAGCGACCCGTACTCCGGTTACAATGCGTACGCCGCCGCCGCTGATGGCCAGTCCAGCGCCGGGTTTGAGGTGGAGCACAACTTCGGGAGGGCGCCAACGATGCCCACGGGTCCTGCCGCGCGGTAGAGACTTCGTTGCACGTCTCGACGGCCATGCCGCTGGCTTGTCTTTTGGTGGTGACGTCGATCCATCAAGAGTTGATAGCACTGCCCAGCTTTGATGGGTCGGATCCATGAACAGCCATACGTGTTGACGGACTACTAGTTTAGTTACACCTTTCATTAGATGCATATATTATTAAAAATTTACTCTCATAACCTAGCTGTTTGATCTCACTCTTGTTAGTTTTTTTTTAATCGGAGAACCTCCATTTCTATTATTTGCATAACAGAAATACAAACGTACGTACAAGTTACTAAAGCAACCAAGCACCGACATACAAGGAAAATAAACATAACCGACCTGATTCAGGTCATTGACAGCTACCAGACATTGTCTACCCACATGACATCAAATAGTAGGACATCACCCAAAGGAAGGAGTCAGATTATAGCAACAAACTGCGATACAACGCATAACCAGAAAACAGCCTAACCAAGACCGACCAGACAATGGAGACTCCTGCCACTAAGCAACCAACCAGTAGACAATGACCGACGATCACTCCATATCCAGCGTCTGGTCACCATCTTCATTGCTCCCTTGCAGCTCTCTCCCTGCATTCCTAGCATTTGCAGCCTTCAGAAGAAGTTTCGCCCCATCATGAAGTAAATCCTGCAACTCCTTTTTGCTCAGGCCTGCGCAATTAAAGATCAACGCACATGCGTGACAAACAATTTCGACGGGAGAATTGACCACAATGTTTTGAAAACACACATTATTTCTAGCTTTCCAAAGGGCCCAACAAATAGCAGAAGCACAAACAATACCAATATCCTTGGCATCACCCAAATTATGTTCAAGCCAAATCCAGCACTGATTGTTGTTCCCAGGAACAAAATTTGAATTAAAGCATTTAGCAACAACTCCCCACATAGATTTGGCGGTATGACAGGTAAAGAAGAGATGAGTGGTCGATTCAAATTCGTCGCAGAAACCACAAGATGTATCTCCATTCCAATTTCTACTAACCACATGAAAATTTTGATTTTCGGAGGGATTTTCCCTTTCCAAATATGTTTCAAATATGAGCCATATGTAATACTAGTAATATTACCATATAAAGTCTTCACAGAAAATTCTTTAGTTTTACCCCATTTCAGAGAAATGATCATAGAGCACATTATTGTCTAGCTCATTTAGCTGCTCAAGTCCATCCCAAACCTCCCTATCAATTTGGAACATATTTCCAGGAGCAGGACCAAACAAGCCCGAATAGTACTGAGTTGCATGCAGCAAAATGTTTTCATCCCCAAAGATTTTTTTATCTCCTTCTTCAAGAAAAATTATGTTATTTTTCCTTTTTCGTCCATTCGCAATACGATGGAAATACTCATTATTTCCATCACCCTGGAAAAGCCAATTTTCATGAGCCCTCTGTTTCCAGAATAGTTCTTCCTCATCAAGCATCATCAAAATTTCAGTCATAAGAGAACATCTATATTCAATCGGATTACTGTTCAGTAGATCAGATTCTTCTATTTCTTCCAATTTTCTCAACTCATAAGCAATTTGATCCCTTCGTTTCTTTTTCACACCTTTGAGATTCCAATCCCAACCTTTAAGATATTGCTTACACAGCTTCAATTTTTGTTGGATCTTATCCAAAGTGCTTTTAGCCCTACAAGGCTTATTCCAAATCCTCCCAATAATCTGCTTAAAATCTGAATGATTTAACCAGCCAATCTCAAAAACAAATGAGGATTGTGTTTTTTAACCAGATTTTTAGAGTCAACAACAAGGGGATTATGATCAGAAATATTCCTGAGAAGTTTCTTAACCTTAACAAGAGGAAAGATATTTTCCCAGCTCCCACTCATCAGGACCCTATCCAACTTAACCAAAGTAGGCGTTTCCTGATTATTAGACCAAGTAAATCCCCCAGAAACCATATGAATTTCCACCAAATTGTGCTTACAAATCAAATCATTAAAGGAGCCAGAATGTTTGTGTAAGGTGTGCTCTCTATTCTTTTCATACGAGAATCGAATAATATTGAAATCTCCTCCCACAATGTATGGTTCTCTGCTATTTTCACAGAAATCATCAAGCTCTTTAAAAAAGATGTCTTTGTATTTCTTCTGAGCAGGACCATATATCACCATAAGATTTCATTTACACGTGAGAGTTTTATCCCAGTAATTCACCTGGAGAATATGTTTTCCTTTCTTAAAAGATCTCACATCAAGATCATCAATCCTAGAGCCCACAAGAATGCCTCCCGATTTACCTTTAGTAGGAGACCAAAGCCATAAATATTCCCATGAGGGATCCAGTTTTCTTGTGATGAAATCATCACAATTCTCAATCATAGTTTCTTGAAGGCCAATAAACTAGAATTTATATTGACTAATCATGTGCCTCATAAGAGGAGCAACCCCTTTCTTCCTGATACCTCTACAATTCCAAAGGAGGCCTTTCATTTTAAACCATTTTTATTTGGATTATTATCATCCACATTTTTTAGGATTTTCCCAGTACTTCTGATTTTTTTTATTGGGGCCAAGAATTTCCTGTGCCCGGAATCTGCCATAGCAATAGCATAGCAGGTTCCAAAGCCGGGAGACAGATCACCTAACCTGCTACCTCATAAGGCGCTCAACATAGCACTCAAAAAAAAAGCCAGAACAGAACAAAACGCCACCCACCATGGAAGCCCCACACATCCAGCTTCCTAGGCTTCAGGTCACACCAATATCCGAGACCTCTCCTACGCCAGACTGGGAGCAACGCAGCCAGCTTTTCATAGTGTCCAAGATCTCCAGCTTCCATGGATCCTTCCGCTTGAGCGAAAAAAGTATTATAATCAGACAGGATCACTTTCGGGTTGTATGGGAGTTTCTTTTCAATCACCATCTTGTTGCGAGTGCGCCACATAGACCAAAGCAGCCCCGAAATTAAGAAAGTACAGAGGGGTTTGGATAAATTAAATCCAGGGATTGCCCATTCATCAAACAAGGACCAAATTATGCTGGGAGAGTGGTGCCAACTGTTGGACATCAAAATGAGTGGACGGTCCAGTCCTTAGGTCCGGACAGTCTGCGTGTTCCGATATTAGATTAACTCGGGTGTTTATTCTTATCCCGCGTGTGGTTATTCATCTAATCGCGTGAGAGTTGTTGGCTATCTCTTAGGAAAAGGTCGAGACCTGCTCCCCTATAAATATAAATGGGTACAACCGATTGAGCACCACTTGCGCATGGAGAAGGTCCGCGGCTCTCTACGGAGTTACTCGACCGAGGTGCTTGACCCTCGCGTGGGCTTCCCTTTGCATAGGGGCACCAACGAGTATTAGTCGGGACCTTGCGTGGCTCCGGATACCTCGGTAAAAATATCGGTGTCATCCACGAGAGTTTGTCATCTCTACCTTTGTCGGGGACCATAATTAGGGGTACCCCCAAGACTCCTAATACTCGGCTGGTAAACACCATCAGCACAAAGCTGCAAAGGCCTGATGGGTGCAATACAGGTCAAAGCTCTGTCCACTCAAGGGACACGATCTCGCCTCGCCCGAGCCCAGCCTCGGGCAGGAACAGTAGACCAAGGCAGATTCACGCCTCGCCCGAGGGCCTCCTCAAGCAACGGACGCACCTTCGACTCGCCCGAGGCCCAGTTCGGGTAGGCTTCGCGGAGAAGCAACCTTGGCCAGATCGCCTCGCCAGCCAACCGGATCGCAGGAGCATTCAATGCAAGGATCGCCTGACATCTTATACTGACGCGCGCTCCTCAGTCGACAAGGCCGAAGTGACCGCAGTCACTTCGCCCCTCCACTGACTGACCTGACAGGAAAACAGCGCCGCCTGCACTGCTCCGACTGTTGTGCCACCCTCCCGGGTGAGGCTGACAGCAGCCAAGTCTAGCCTCGGGCACCATAGGAAGCTCCGCCTCGCCCGACCCCAGGGCTCGGACTCAACCTCGACCCCAGACGACGGTCTCCGCCTCGTCCGACCCCAGGGCTCGGACTCAACCTCGACCTCGGACGACGGTCTCTGCCTCGCCCGACCCCAGGGCTCGGACTCAACCTCGACCCCAGACGACGGTCTCCGCCTCACCCGACCCCAGGGCTCGGACTCGACCTCGACCTCAGACGATGGTCTCCGCCTTGCCCGACCCCAGGGCTCGGACTCAGCCTCGACCTCGGAGGAGCCTCCGCCTCGCCCGACCTTGGGCTCGGGCCGACCACGTCGTAGGGGGGCACATCATTACCCTACCCCTAGCTAGCTCAGGCTACGGGGAACAAGATCGGCGTCACGTCTGGCTCGCCCCGGTAAAACAAGTAATGATGACACCCCGCGTGCTCCATGACGACGGCGACTCTCAGCCCCCTACGGAAGCAAGGAGACATCAGCAAGGTCCCGACAGCCTCGACAGTTGTGCTTCTACAGGGTTTAAGCGCTCCTCCGACGGCCACGACATCACATAAACAGGGCGCCAACACCTCACCAACAGCCACGTCGGCATGTACATAGGACTCTGGCTCCTCTCTGCCGGACACGTTAGCATACTGCTACACCCCCATTGTACACCTGGGTCCTCTCCTTACGTCTATAAAAGGAAGGTACAGGGGCCTCGTACGAAAAAGGTGGCCGCGCGGGAGGACGGGCTGACGAACAGGCTCTCTCTCTCTCCCTCGCGAACGCTTGTAACCCCCTACTGCAAGTGCATCCGCCCTGGGCGCAGGACAACACGAGCCGCGGTTCCCCTCATTGTTTTCCCCCTTGTGTTCCGTCTCGCGCCGACCCATCTGGGCTGGGACACGCAGCGACAATTTACTCGTCGGTCCAGGGACCCCCCGGGGTCGAAACGCCGACAGTTGGCGCGCCAGGTAGGGGCCTACTGCATGTTGACGAACAGCTTCCCGTCAAACTCCAGATGGGCAGTCTCTAGCAACCTCTCCAGCCCGGGACGCTGCTCCGTTTCGGGAGTCTCGAGTTCATGTCCCTCGACGGCAGCTACGACATGGTACTCCTTCCTCCGCCGCGCGACAACGACAATGGCGGCCGTCAGCCCGCCCGCCGGCGGCGGAATTGACGACGTCTTCCCCGCATGGCAGAAGAACAGCATCCGAGTCTATCCCGTCACCCTCCCCGCCGACGGAGGAGGAGGCGGGGCAACCATGGCCAAGCAGGAGGCGGCACCTCGTCGGCTGTCGAGCGAGTTGACGACGCCGGTGCCCCAGCGGGGGACACGTCAGGCGTCGACCTCGTGTCTGAGACGAAGACGGGCGTCGTTTCCCCGCGACACGCCAACCCCAAGCGGACGGATGACGCCAGCATGCTCGCGAAGGACCTGCTAGGCGTTAGCCTCGTACCTGAGATAACGGTGCAGTCCGTCCTCGACGCGACTCCATCACCATCCGTCGATCAAGAGGTACCACCCGTTTTCCACCCTTTGCCTTTTAGATTCAGCTTCGACCCACCAAGCGACCCCACTTCGGTGGACGCTTTCGTAAAGGCATATCCGAACCTTCTGGGGTATCATATGTTGTCAACCTGGGACCGATTGACGGCCGTCTCGACCTACGGGCCCCTGGGTTCCGAGGAAGATGACGAGCCCGACTATGGTTGGGATTTCTCCGCGCTCGGGAACCACAGTGCCATGCGGGACTTCATGACCGCATGTGACTACCGCCTCTCCGATTGCCCCGATGATAGCCACAGCCTCGGCGACGAGGACTGTGGCCCAAGTCGTGAATGTTTCCACGTCGATCTAGGGGGTCTCGACGAAGGCAACCACCTTGGTATGCCGGAGGACGGCGATCCCCCTAGGCCTGCGCCTCGCGTTGACATCCTTCGGGAGCTAGCTGTGGTCCTAGTCCCTGCGGGGGGTCAGGACACACAGCTCGAGCAAATCCGCGAGATGCAGGCCAGGCTCGACGAGGAAGCAGGGCAACTTGTGCAGCTCTGGCAGAACATCGGACAGGAGTGGGCAGGCCGAGCACCAGCCGGAGAAGCGCGTCATCTGCCCCAGGACGTCCAACACCGCATCGCTGATGATGCCAGGGCAAGGCTGCCCCCGGCTTCCAGTGGGGTCGGCCAGAACTTGGCTGCAGCAGCAATACTACTCCGAGCGATGCTGGAACCATCCACCATCGAGGGACGGCGTATCCAGGGAGAACTCAAGAATCTCCTGGAGGATGCCGCGGTCCGACGGGCCAAAAGCTCTGCCTCTCGAAGGCAGGGATACCCCCCGGGGCATCGCGCTGCGACTTCTTGATTCATGCGGGAAGCCTCGGTCCACACCGGGCGCACGCGGGACACAGCGCCTGCGGCCCCGGGCCGCCTCGGCAATGAGCACCATCGCCGCGACCGTCGAGCCTGCCTCGACGAAAAGGTGCGCCGAGGCTACCACCCCAGGCGTGGGGGACGCTACAACAGCGGGGAGGATCGGAGCCCCTCGCCCGAACCACCGGGTCCGCAAGCTTTCAGCCGGGCCATACGACAGGCGCCGTTCCTGACCCGGTTCCGGACCCCGACTACCATCACCAAGTACTCAGAGGAAACAAGGCCGGAACTGTGGCTCGCGGTCTACCGACTGGCCTACCAGCTGGGTGGAACGGACGATGACAACCTCATCATCCGCAACCTCCCCCTGTTCCTCTCCGACGCCGCCCGAGCCTGGCTGGAGCATCTGCCTCCTGCACAGATCTCCAACTAGGACGACCTGGTCAAAGCTTTCGCTGGCAACTTCCAGGGCACATACGTGCGCCCTGGGAACTCCTGGGATCTCCGAAGCTGCCGCCAGCAGCCGGGAGAATCCCTGCGGGACTACATCCAGCGATTTTCGAAGCAGCGCACCGAGCTGCCCAACATCACCGACTCAGATGTCATCGGCGCGTTCCTCGCCGGCACCACTTGCCGCGACCTGGTGAGCAAGCTGGGTCGCAAGACTCCCACCAGGGTGAGCGAGCTGATGGACATCGCCACCAAGTTCGCCTCTGGCCAGGAGGCGGTCGAGGCCATCTTCCGGAAGGACAAGCAGCCTCAGGGACGCCAGTAGGAAGACGTCCCCGAGGCGTCCGCTCAGCGCAGCACGAAGAAGAAGGGCAAGAAGAAGTCGCAAACGAAACGCGACACCGCCGACGCAGATCTTGTCGCCGCTGCCGAACACAGGAACCCCCGGAAGCCTCTCGGAGGGCCCAACCTGTTCGACAAGATGCTCAAGGAGTCGTGCCCCTATCATCAGGGTCCCGTCAAGTACACCCTTGAGGAGTGCGTCATGCTTCGGTGCCACTTCCACAAGGCTGGGCCACCGGCGGGACGTGGCAAAGCCCACGACAACGACAAGAAGGAAGACCATAAGGCAGAGAAGTTCCCCAAGGTCCATGACTGCTTCATGATCTACGGTGGGCGGGTGGCGAACGCCTCGGCTCGGCACCGCAAGCAGGAGCGCCGGGAGGTCTGCTCGGTAAAGGTGGCGGCGCCAGTCTACCTAGACTGGTCCGACAAGCCCATCACCTTCGACCAAGGCGACCACCCCAACCGCGTGCCGAGCCCGGGGAAGTACCCGCTCGTTGTTGATCCCATCATCGGCAACGTCAGGCTTACCAAGGTCCCAATGGACGGAGGCAGCAGCCTCAACATCATCTACGCCGAGACCCTCGAGCTCTTGCAGATCGATTTGTCCACGATCCAGGCCGGTGCAGCGCCCTTTCACGGGATCATCCCCGGGAAGCGCGTCCAACCCCTTGGGCAACTCGATCTGCCCGTCTGCTTCAGGACTCCCTCCAACTTCCAAAAGGAAACCCTCACGTTCGAGGTGGTCGGGTTCCGAGAAACCTACCACGCAGTGCTGGGGAGACCATGCTACGCCAAGTTCATGGCCGTCCCCAACTACACCTACCTCAAGCTCAAGATGCCGGGCCCCAACATGGTCATCACCGTACGAATGCGACGTGGAGTGTGTGGAGTACGCTGAGGCCCTCACCGAGTCCGAGGCCCTCATCGCCGACCTGGAGAGCCTCTCCAAGGAGGTGCCAGATACGAAACGCCATGCCAGCAACTTCGAGCCAGCAAAGGCGATTAAGTCCGTCCCTCTCGACCCCAGCAACGACGTCTCCAAGCAAGTACGGATCGACTCCGAGCTTGACCCCAAATAGGAAGCAGTGCTCGTCGACTTTCTCCATGCAAACGCCGAGGTTTTTGCGTGGAGTCCCTCGGACATGCCTGGCATACCGAGGGATGTCGCCGAGCACTCGCTGGATATCCGAGCTGGAGCCCGACCCGTGAGGCAGCCCCTGCGCCGATTCGACGAAGAAAAGCACAGAGCCATAGGCGAGGAGATCCACAAGCTGATGGCTGCAGGGTTCATCAAAGAGGTATTACATCCCGAATGGCTAGCCAACCCTGTGCTTGTGAGAAAGAAAGGTGGGAAAATGGCGGATGTGTGTAGACTACACTGGTCTAAATAAAGCATGTCCGAAGGTTCCCTACCCTCTACCTCGCATCGATCAAATCGTGGATTCCACTGCTGGGTGCGAAACCTTGTCATTCCTTGATGCCTACTCAGGGTATCACCAAATCAGGATGAAAGAGTCCGACCAGCTCGCGACTTCTTTCATCACACCCTTTGGCATGTACTGTTATATTACTATGCCATTCGGTTTAAGGAATGCAGGCGCGACATACCAAAGGTGCATGAACCACGTGTTCGGACAGCACATTGGCCGAACGGTCGAGGCTTACGTCGATGACATCGTAGTCAAGACGAGGAAAGCCTCCGACCTCCTCTCCGACCTTGAAACGACATTCAAGTGTCTCAAAGCGAAAGGCGTAAAACTCAATCCCGAGAAGTGTGTCTTCGGAGTCCCCCGAGGCATGCTCCTGGGGTTCATCGTCTCCGAGCAGGGCATCAAGGCCAACCCAGAGAAAATCGCGGCCATCACCAACATGGGGCCTATCAAGGACTTGAAAGGAGTACAGAGGGTCATGGGATGCCTTGCGGCTCTGAGCCGCTTCATCTCGTGCCTCGGCGAAAGAGGCCTGCCCCTGTACCGCCTCTTAAGGAAGACCGAGCGCTTCACTTGGACCCCCGAGGCCGAGGAAGCCCTCGAGAACTTGAAGGCGCTCCTTACAAGCGCGCCCATCCTGGTGCCCCCCGCTGCCAGAGAAGCTCTCCTGATCTACGTAGCCGCAACCACTCAGGTGGTCAACGCTGCGATCGTAGTCGAGAGACGAGAAGAAGGGCATGCATTGCTCGTCCAGAGGCCGGTCTACTTCATCAGTGAGGTACTGTCCGAGACCAAAATCCGCTACCCGCAAATTTAGAAGCTACTATACATGGTAATTCTGACGCAACGAAAGTTGCAACACTACTTCGAGTCTCATCCGGTGACTGTAGTGTCATCCTTCCCCATGGGGGAGATCATCCAGTGCCGAGAGGCCTCGGGTAGGATTGCAAAGTGGGCGGTAGAGATCATGGGCGAGACAATCTCATTCGCCCCTCGGAAGGCCATCAAATCCCAAGTCTTGGCGGATTTCGTGGCAGAATGGGTCGACACCCAGCTTCCAGCAGCTCTGATCCAACCAGAACTCTGGACCATGTTTTTCGACGGGCCGCTGATGAAAACACGAGCGGGCGCGTGCCTGCTCTTCATCTCACCCCTCGGGAAGCACCTCCGCTACGTGCTGCGCCTCCATTTCCCGGCGTCCAACAACGTGGCCGAGTACGAGGCTCTGGTTAACGGGTTGCGCATCGCCATCGAGCTAGGGGTTCGACGCGTCGACGCTCGTGGCGACTCGCAGCTTGTCATCGACCAAGTCATGAAGAACTCTCACTGCCACGACCCGAAGATGGAAGCCTACTGCGACGAGGTTCGGCGCCTGGAAGACAAGTTCTACGGGTTCGAGCTCAACCACGTCGCCTGATGCTACAACGAGACTGTGGACGAGCTGGCTAAAATAGCCTCGGGGCGGACAACGGTTCCCCCGGACGTCTTCTCCCGAGACCTACATCAACCCTCCGTCAAGACCGACGACACGCCCGAGCCCGAGAAGGCCTCGGTCTTGCCCGAGGCACCCTCGGCTCAGCCCGAGGCACCCTCGGCCGCCGAGGGTGAGGCACTGCCCGTCGAGGAGGAGCGGAACAGGGTCCCGCCTAATCGAAACTGGCAGACCCCGTACCTACAATATCTCCACCGAGGAGAGCTACCCCTCGACGGAATCGAGGCTCGGCGATTGGCGCGGTGCACCAAGTCGTTCGTCTTACTGGGTGACGGAAAGGAGCTCTACCACCGCAGCCCCTCAGGTATCCTCCAGCGATGCATATCCATCGCCGAAGGTCAGGAGTTATTGCAAGAAATACACTCGGGGGCTTGCGGTCACCACGCAGCGCCTCGAGCCCTCGTTGGAAACGCCTTCCGACAAGGTTTCTACTTGCCAACCGCGGTGGCTGACGCCACTAGGATTGTACGCACCTGCCAAGGGTGTCAATTCTACTTCTACGCAAGGCAGACCCACTTGCCCGCTCAGGCTCTGCAAACAATACCCATCACCTGGCCGTTTGTTGTGTGGGGTCTGGACCTCGTCGGTCCCTTGCAGAAGGCACCCGGGGGCTTCACGCACCTACTGGTCGCTATCGACAAATTCTCCAAGTGGATTGAGGTCCGACCCCTAAACAGCATCAGGTCTGAACAGGCGGTTGCGTTCTTCACCAACATCATCCATCGCTTTGGAGTCCCGAACTCCATCATCACCGACAACGGAACCCAGTTCACCGGCAGGAAGTTCCTGGACTTCTGCGAGGACCACCACATCCTGGTGGACTGGGCCGTCGTAGCTCACCCCATGACGAATGGGCAGGTAGAGCGTGCCAACGGCATGATTCTACAGGGACTCAAGGCAAGGATCTACAACGACCTCAACAAGTTCGGCAGGCGATGGATGAAGGAACTCCCCTCGGTGGTCTGGAGTCTGAGGACAACGCTAAGCCGAGCCACGGGCTTCACGTCGTTTTTTTCTAGTCTATGGGGCCAAGGCTATCTTGCCCATAGACTTAAAATACGGCTCCCCGAGGACGAGGGCATACGACGCCTGAGGCAACCAGACCAACCGAGAAGACTCACTGGACCAGCTGGAAGAGGCTCGGGAAATGGCCTTACTACACTCGGCGCGGTATCAACAGTCCCTGCGACGCTACCACGCCCGAGGGGTTCGGTCTCGAGACCTCCAGGTGGGCGACTTGGTGCTTCGGCTACGACAATACGCCCGAGGGCGCCATAAGCTCACGCCTCCCTGGGAAGGGCCATTCATCATCGCCAAGACTTTGAAGCCTGGAACATACAAGCTGGCCAACAGTCAAGGCGAGGTCTACAGCAATGCTTGGAACATCCGACAGCTACATCGCTTCTACCCTTAAGATGTTTTCCAGTCGTTCGTTTACCTCGTTTACATACACAAGTAAAGTCTAACCGTCAAGAAAGGGTCAGCCTTGCCTCGGCAAAGCCCGACCCTCCCTCGGGGGCTAGAAGGGGGGAACCCCCTCTGCGTCAAAATTTTCCTCGGAAAAAGTCTTTCGGCCATAACATTTTTCATGCTTTTCGACTACGTCGATAGTGGGATCCTGAAAACGACGGAGTACACGTAAGCGGCAAGGCCGACCGAGCCGAGGGACTCCTACGCCTCCGGGATACGAATACCTCACTCATCACCTTCTGCGATAAGTAACTCACGCTCGGATAAACGATCCTACTAACTGAACAAGTCTTAACGCTCGAAAACTTCTCTGCCGAAACGATTTTTCGTGCCTTCTCGACTATATCGATAACAGAATCCTGCGGACGAGCAAGAGTACACGTAAGCGGCGAAGGTCGACCGAGCCGAGGGACTCCTATGCCTCCGGGATACGGATACCTCACTCATCACCTTCCGTGATAAGTAACTCTCGCTCGGATAAACGATTCTGCTACCGACAAGCAAGTCCTGATACTCAAAACAAGAGGAAAAGAAACGCAGCTTTATAACACGACAATGACATGTTTGGGCCTCGGTGGCCGCAAAAAAACATGCGCACACTACAGACAAACTGTTCCTGCAGGCTCTGGCATCGGCAGGGGGAGCAACAGCACCCTCGGCGTTGATTCCACCCTCGATGGAACCAGGCCCGGCCTCGGACGACGACCCGAGCAAAAGGACGTCCACCTGTCCACCAACACCGCACCAGCGAGCGCCGACCGCCCCAAAGCGCACCGGCAGGTCCTCACTCCCATCCTCGCCACGAAAACGAGAATGGGACCGTCCCAGAACACGAGTATCACCCTCACGGCGTACGACGTGTTGTGAGACCCCCTGGTGCGGCTGGCCGGCGTCGCCCGGACAGAGGACGGAATGCTGCACCCTGGCTAGGCAGCAACAGTTCGCCTTCCCAGCGCGGCTGGAGGATGCCTCCTTCCACAGAGCTGGAGGATGGTTTCCACCCCCAGATGCGGAAGGAAGAAAAGGGTTACCGGCCCACGCGGAGGCAACCCCCCACTCAGCTTGCCCTCCGCCTCAGCCCGGATGACGAAAATCCTTGAAGCTGAGGGCGGGGCGGAGGCCGCAGCCCGGCTCGCTTCTCCCCACCAAACTGTCCATTGGTGGGGGAATGCAGCCGGGCTGCATGACGAAAATCCTTGAAGCCGAACGATGGCTGAAAGGTACCGATCTCCACGGGATCGCGCTCCTCCAACGGCAGCAAGAGCAAGGCGACGCTGGGGCACCCCATCCAGGGGGCTCGGAAGATGGAAGGGCGCAATGCATGAAGAGAATGCAGAGGCGTGACTGCCACCCAGGGAGCCTTTCCCTTTTTAAAGGCAACTCACCCCACTCGCGTCCTCAGGCGCCGTGGGCTAAGTCTTCACCAACGCGCTCAAAGATCCTCCCCCTACGACACGGGGGCTAGGTCCCACACGACATGCAAGCTGGCCCAGGACAGAAGAAGCCAAACCGCCGCACGCGGAGCGTGTAACCGCCCAGCGGTTACAAGCACTCCTCCATCCTCGCCTAAACCAGCGGGTGAAAGGGCAGACCGCCATGCAGGCAGCATGCAACCGCGCCATGGAGATGCACCCTTTCGACTTCAACGCGTCCAACATAGAGTCCCAGGCCCACACGTCATGTAACCGGCGCGCCGGTTACTACGTGCGAAAAACTGTAGCGCCACTTGCGCCAGCGCCGCGCCTTCTCGACTGCGGAGCCGGTGCTGCAGTTCGAGGCAATCCTGCGCGTGGACCAGCAGTGCCAGCCAAACACGCCGGTCATGGGTCAGTCGGCCGCGGGAGAAGGCGCGACAGTCGATATGGCCAGAAGTGGGCCGACAGTAATGGCGGCAGCAGGCGGGCGGAAGCGGCGGTCAAATCGTCTGCAGGCTCACGTCCCCTCCTGGAGCAGCAGGAGAGCCCTCTCCCACGGCGTGAAGACGACGCGCCCGTGTTCCGTTCCTCGAACGGCTCGTGCATGCACAACGGCTGCCCCGCGAACCACTCGTCCCGTCGCATTAACTCCGCGGCAGGGCAGGCGATACCTTTGGCAGGCGAAGCGGGCGGCGCTTCACCTCTGCCATAATGACCGCGTTAAAAAAAGGTGTGCCACGTCGTTCAATTTCGTATCCTTTTTCTCTTCCCCTTTCTCTCTCTTGCTACAGGGACCGGGAAAGGGGATACTCCGAAAGGGATCCTTCTCCGCAAAGGAAGCGGGCCCCGAGCCCTCCTACTGATCAGAGGTTCGAAGGTTGGCCCCTCAGAAGGGTTCGACAGCCGCCTCAGAGCACACGGGCTCCGCGCCCACTACCGGTCAGAGGTTCGAAGGCTGGCCCCTCGGAAGGGTTCAACAGCCGCCTCAGGCCACTCGGGCTCCGCGCCCACTATTGATCAGGGGTTCGTAGGCTGGCCCCCCGGGGTTCGACAGCCGCCTCAGAGCATGCAGAGTGAGGGATGGCTCTAGGTACGTTCGATACATAACCAAGGCTCGGGCTACGCTCCCGAGGTACCCTAGGACACTTTCGAGACAAGCAGGAGCGATTCTGTAACAGAATCCCACCAGAGGGAGGCATCGAGCTCTCGGACCCTATCAAACGGGACCGGGTCCGGCAAATCACCTGCAGGTACTTTTGGAGCGCGCCTCTGGGCCACTAGCCGACCCTTATCGAACGGGGCACGGGCGTCCACTCGGATCACCCGTTAGCAACTCACTAGAGACACCATGTTCAGCGCCCTCCGAGGGCAACATGGCGCTTTCCCCCCTCCTCCTCGCGGAAAGGCGACGAAGGGGCGTATGAAAAAAGCCGAGTCAGTCCCTGACCGTCCTCTCGCCCTGTGCAGAGGCTCGGGGGCTGCTCTCGCAAACCCGGCTCCGGCCAAACCGTTGACAGCGTCAACATACCAGCCCAAGAACTCGGAACCTGACTATGCACCCGGGCAACGACCAGTTCGCATGAGGGAACAACCAGACCGGCTGAGGCATCACGAAAGGCATCAAGACCTCGAAGGAGTCAAACCACTCCTCCGAGGCCTCGGGGGCTACACCCGGCGGGTGCGCTCGCGTGCACCCACCGGAACAAAATGCAACAAAGAAAGGTCGGTCCCCTTGCAAAAAAAATGCGACAAAGCCTCCAAGCGAGTGCCAACACTCCCTTCGAGGCTCGGGGGCTACTGTCGGGGACCATAATTAGGGGGTACCCCCAAGACTCCTAATACTCGGGTGGTAAACACCATCAGCACAAAGCTGCAAAGCCCTGATGGGCGCAATACAGGTCAAAGCTCCGTCCACTCAAGGGACACGATCTCGCCTCGCCCGAGCCCAGCCTCAGGCAGGAACAGTAGACCAAGGCAGATTCACGCCTCGCCCGAGGGCCTCCTCAAGCAACGGACGCACCTTCGACTCGCCTGAGGCCCAGTTCGGGCAGGCTTCGCAGAGAAGCAATCTTGGCCAGATCGCCTCGCCAGCCGACCGGATCGCAGGAGCATTCAATGCAAGGATCGCCTGACACCTTATCCTGACGCGCGCTCCTCAGTCGACAAGGCCGAAGTGACCGCAGTCACTTCACCCCTCCACTGACTGACCTGACAGGAAAATAGTGCCGCCTGCACTGCTTCGACTGCTGTGCCACCCTCCCGGGTGAGGCTGACAGCAGCCAAGTCCAGCCTCGGGCGCCAAAGGAAGCTCCACCTCGCCCGACCCAGGGCTCGGACTCAACCTCGACCCCATACGACGGTCTCTGCCTCGCCCGATCCCAGGGCTCGGACTCAACCTCAACCTCGGACGACGGTCTTCGCCTCGACCGACCCCAGGGCTCGGACTCAACCTCAACCTCGGACGACGGTCTCCGCCTCGCCCGACCCCAAGGCTCAGACTCAACCTCGACCCTAGATGACGGTCTCCGCCTCGCCCGACCCCAGGGCTCGGACTCGACCTCGACCTCAGACGATGGTCTCCGCCTCGCCCGACCCCAGGGCTCGGACTCAGCCTCAACCTCGGAGGAGCATCCGCCTCGCCCGACCTTGGGCTCGGGCCGACCACGTCGCAGGGGGCACATCATTACCCTACCCCTAGCTAGCTCAGGCTACGGGGAACAAGACCGGCGTCCCATCTGGCTCGCCCCGGTAAAACAAGTAATGATGACACCCCGCGTGCTCCATGACGACGGCGGCTCTCAGCCCCCTACGGAAGCAAGGAGACGTCAGCAAGGTCCCGACAGCCCCGACAGCTGTGCTTCTACAGGGTTTAAGCGCTCCTCCGATGGCCACGACATCACATAAACAGGGCGCCAACACCTCACCAACAGCCATGTCGGCATGTACATAGGACTCTGGCTCCTCTCTGCCGGACACGTTAGCATACTGCTACACCCCCCATTGTACACCTGGGTCCTCTACTTACGTCTATAAAAGGAAGGTCCAGGGGCCTCGTACGAAAAAGGTGGCCGCGCGGGAGGACGGGCTGACGAACAGGCTCTCTCTCTCTCGCTCCCTCGTGAACGCTTGTAACCCCCTACTGCAAGCGCATCCGCCCTGGGCGCAGGACAACACGAGCCGCGGTTCCCCTCATTGTTTTCCCCCTTGTGTTCCGTCTCGCGCTGACCCATCTGGGCTGGGACACGCAGCGACAATTTACTCGTCGGTCCAGGGACCCCCCCGGGGTCGAAACGCCGACAACCTTGCTCTTTAACTTCCGCATTTATATTAAGCATTTAAGTTTTAATCTTGTCTTTATGCTTATATAGTGTAGATTGAAACATAGCCATTGCGGTAGAGATAGCAACACTTAGACAAAACCTAGTTTGCACATTCTAATTTGATTATTTGCATAGGTTTTGCTCTAGGGATTTATTTGTGGCATAGTTTAGTAAAAGTTTTAGAAGTCCTAATTCACCCTCTCTTAGGCGTCACCTGTTTCCTACATATACAAACCTTCCCACCTTTGACTGTCCTCATCACCATATTACACCATTTTTCTGGGAATTTCTTGGACTTAACCTCCACCAAGAATTCCCAACTGACTTTGTCATACGCTTTTTCAAAGTCGATTTTCAATATCAACCCTTTTTCTTTTTCGATTTGAGTTCATCGAGGACTTCATGTAGAGTAACGATGCCCTCCAGAATATTCCTATCTTTCACAAAACCAGTCTGCTTAATACCAATGGCCACCTTGGCAACCCAAGATAGCCTATTCGCAAACACTTTAGTGAAAATTTTGAAGTCCACATTGAGAAGACAAATCGGGTTGAAACTTCTTGACATTGCTGGTTTCCACGATCTTAGGGATCAGGGAGATCACACAATAGTTCAATCTCTGAATATCCATGTTTCCTTCATTAAAATACTTGAACATTCTCATCAAGTTATCCTTGACTAAATTCCAAAATTCTTTAAAGAAAGAAGTCCTGAAACCATTTGGTATAGGGGCAGAATAGCGATGCATTTGATTCATCGCCTCTTTGACCTCTTCTTACTCGAAAGGTTTACTTAGGAGATTGAAGCGTCCCGATCCTTTGGGACCCAAATGTGATACAATTACTAGTCCCAGGAGGCTAGTAACCACATTCCTTACTTCAAATAATACAGAGTTCGAATAAAAGTTATTACAATACCAGAGTACAAGCTCGAAAGAGCCAGAAATACAAAGCGCAGTAGAAGATAAACTAGCCCAAGCCACAGGCAGAACTGGGTGCAGACATAGCCCCCTCAATCAAGCATAGCAGAAATGAAGTCTTTGGCTGCTGAAAAACATAAATAAATCTGGGTGAATACACTAGGTATTCCGCAAGCCCATCCCGCTCCCGTAAAGAGAAAGGGGCCTATATCATACTGTCGGAGAGGAAATCCTCTGGCCAGGTAGCGGAGTGCACCCGCCCTAAGTCCTAAAACGTGTAGGGGGCTTAAGCGTTTTGCCTGTTGTGCGATTTTGGAGATGAACACAAGAACACACAGGAGTTTAGAGTGGTTCGGGCCACCGAAGCATAATACCCTACTCCACTGTGTGTTGTATTGCTCGTGAGCTTGAGTTGTGTCTTGGATGACTTGGGTCTGTGTTGTAACGTTGCATGCCTCCCCTTTTATAGCTCAAGGGGGCACGTACAAGGGTACTGAGCCCCGACATGTGGGCCCAGGGACATAACACATGCAATACTTGGAGCGTCTAATGTTCGTCCCCAGTGCAATCCTCCTTGCGCCCTGATATCTGTGATCTGCGTAGCATTGGCGTGCAGGGGAAGCTTCCCTAGCAACGTACAAGTGATGATGAACACAGGGCACACAGCAGCATGGGCGTATCGCCTGCTGTCAGAATGGACAGGCATGCCGCCTGCCAGCGACATGGACAAGTCTCATTAAATGCTGAGGCGGCACATTGCTTGTCAGTAGAGTGGACAAGTCGCTGCTTGACAGCAGAGTGGGTAGGCCTCAATAAATGCCGAGGCGGCACATCGCTTGTCAGGCGGTGCGCCTTATCTGCAATAAATGCAGGGGCCGCGCAACCCGGAGGCCTTACGTTAGGCTCCGCCCGCTGGCTTACGTCACGCGCGGTAGGCCACGTGGCAGCATCGGGTCTCCGCCTGGGCGGGGAGCTGTAGCGTTATGCGGTCAGGTCCGCACCAGGCTGGGCCTAGACACGTGTCGGCACTGAACCCCTACCTAAGCAAGGCCTGGGTATTCTCTGTCCCGGGACCTTGGGACCCCCCTGTGGGTGGCCCGGACCCCACATGAGGGGGTCCGAATCCCATTCCAGGGGTCCGGCTGGCACAAGTGGGGGTCCAGGGGTCTGGTATGCCACCTTCTCTGGACATATGGCGGCTTCGGAGCTGTCCACGTGGCGGGGTCGGGCGCTATTGCTGGCCCAGAGTAGTCGCCCGAGGCTGGGGCGAGCCATGGTCTGGTCCCACGCACAGCTCATTTACCACGCGACTAGAGATAGTCGTGTGGGTACCGCATCTTCATACTATAGTAGGGTGTACCCCTGTTTCAGGGTAACGACAGTGGACCCCGGGCCCGCCTCAGGGGAGGATGCGAGCCTGCAGGTGGGGCCAAAGCTTCCAGCGGTGGAGCTGGTCCGTTGGCCGATAATGAAGACGCCGCCCGGGAGGGCGTATATGACGCCGTGAAGCCGGTGGCCGAGCGCTTCTAGCGGGATCCTGCTCATGACGAGTAGTCCATTCTGTAGAGACAAAACAAGGGTTCCGCTGGGGTGCGACTTGTAATAACTTTTGGTTTTGTAAGATGCTTTTGAGAACTATTATTCAAACATCGCTTATTTGTATGTTATTTGCCCTCGCCGTGTGCATCGTTACCAACTTCTCCTTGGTATTTGGCCCGACGTGTCGAGGCTGGATACCAGTATACCTAAGAAAGACTTGGTGACCCAGTCCCCAGGAGGTAGTGTCTACTAGGACCTGGACCTGTACACAGCTTCGGCTAGGGAGCGTTAGTAGCACACCCATAGGACCCATCGTCTGACATTAGCCATCCTTTGACACATGCACAGGACCTAGAGGATCTAGACTAGGAAGCCAAGTTGTGCGTCTGGACCCCCCTGGACCGTGGTTCTAAATACTAGGACACCCGTCGCAGAGTGCTGGAGCGTGCAGGCTCACGGTATGGGACCAGGCTGAGCGGCTACACGGCTCCGGACCACCCCAGGAGACAAGTGTCCATTCTCTAGAGCCAGACCCCAGGTTGTCAGGCCCATAGGACTATAGCTCCAAATACTAGGGTGTAGCATCCCAAAAATTCAAATCTTGAAATTTTCTCAAACTCGCTCTAAATTCAAAATGAATTTCAGAATTTCATTTCAAAATGTTTGTTTGCGAGTTGATATCAACAAATAAATTATAGTGGTCAATATTCTCTCCAAAATCCTCCTAAAAATATCCTACAAATATTTCCCCAGTGATCACCCTCAAATTCTTTTCAGAAATACTGCCCAGATATTTCCCGAGTAATCCCCTTCAAGTTCTTTCCAGAAATACTGTCCAAATATTCCACCGATATATCTCCAAGTATTTTTCCTCTTGAGAAATACCTTCAGAATCATTTTTCAAGTCCCTATAAATATTTTCTTCATAACTTTCCTCATGCTCATACGTATATGTATGCCTCCAGTGTCATACGGTGAGCTCTACAAGCTAATCTCACTTATACAAGACAAATACATGCTAATCTCCCACTAATCCTCTCATCCTCCCACTAATCCTCTCATCCCTCCCCCTAATCCCCCACCATGGATATAAATAGAGGGGCAAGGGCCTCCTCTCATCCCACCCAAGCCATTTCATGGCAACTCTTCCCCCCCACACACACCCACTCCATGTTCCACACAAGCACACACTAGCACAAGGATCGTTCGGTCGTTCTTCGATCGTTTGTCCCCCTGTTCTTCGTTCGTTCGATCGTTCGATCGTTCGATCGTTCGTCTGATCGTTCATGGTTCGTTCGTCCGTTCATCCAATCATTCGATCGTTCATCCGTTCGTTCGTCCAAATAATCTTTATCCTGCCGTTATGCTGCCGAAATTCAGATCGTTCGTTCGATCATTCGATCGTTCGTCCGTTCGTTCATAGTTCCTATTCATCGTTCATCGTTCATTCATAGTCCCTATTCACCGTTCTTCCAGATAATCTTTGTCCTACCGTTATGCTGCCGAAATTCCGATCATTCGTTCGTTCGATCATTCGATCGTTCATCGTTCGTTCATAGTTCCTATTCGATCATCCATCGTTCGTTCATAGTTCCTATTCGATCGTTCATCGTTCGTTCATAGTTCCTATTCATCGTTCATCGTTCGTTCATAGTCCCTATTTCATCGTTCTTCCAGATAATCTTTATCCTGCCGTTATGCTGCCGAAATTCCGATCGTTCGTTCGTCCGATCATTCGATCGTTCGTCCGTTCGTTCATAGTTCCTATTCATCGTTCATCGTTCGTTCATAGCCACTATTCATCGTTCATCGTTCGTTCATATGAACTATTCACATCACTATTTACCATTACTATTCACCATTACTGTTCATCATCGTTACTATTCATCATTCATCCGATCACCCCCAAATTTCAACTACTCATCCATCATGTTGTCCAGTCCACTTAAGACCAGCCAGACCCATATTCCAGTCATACGAACTCCGGTGACTGTGATTTTTCTTCCAGTAGGGAACTTCCCATCTGGACACACATCCCGGGTTTCTCTAAGTTGAGCACGCTTAACTTTGAGATTCCTTCGAACCAGGCTTCCAAACTTCGATTCCAATAATTCTTGTTTCTAAATTCTTATCAAACTATTCCCTATCCAACCATGTCATCCCTTAAGCATGGTTCATGTTCCAGAAAACTCCCAAAATACTCTTGTCCCATATTCTGCCTATAACTCTCCTGTTCATACTAAGCTAGATGATTCATTCGTCACTATTCTCACCAACAGTGAACTTCACTGTGCTACACCACATACACCCAGCTATAAATACACCTAGCTACCCTCTCCCTCTCCACACACACTCAACACCCTCAGCCAAGGCAAACACCCCACCCACTCACAAGGTGATGAGGGTGAATACCCTTCATCGCACACTTTTTGAAAACATCGCTTAGTCAAAACCACTGCCCTTTTCCCATCCCACATTTTGTACTCAAAAGATGTTTGTTAATGCGGGCTATCTCTCTGCTCACAATGCAAATATTCCATCCCTTAATCCCGGCTTAGGTAGTGGTAGAAAGAATAGGTAAATTATGCATCAAGGGAAGGATGGACTTGCCTTCGTCAAAGATTTCCTGGCACAAAAGATTTATTTCAGAGGGGTCGGGTTCCTGCCTTTCTTCCGGAGCTACAAATTCCAGAGGATCGGATCCCTCTTCCGCTAACAAACACAGATAAGAAACAATACATCAATCATGGTGACTTGGTGGGGTGTGCCAATTATTATACATTATTATTTTTGTGCCCTATAATTTATTTAAACTATTTTGGTGCATAAAATATTAGTATATAAATATATATATATGAAAATGGGAAAAAGAATTGGAAAAAGGAAAAAGAAAAGGAATTCTCAGCTAGCTGGGCCGAGGGGGGGTTACGGCGTGGAGCGGTGATGGGGGGGGCGAACCGGCCGGGGGCTCGACCGACGGTGAGGCCCCGCGGCGGTTCTCCGCCGGGGTTCCGGTTCTGCGACGGGGGAGTGGTGGCGAGGCATGGGCGAGGGTAGGGGATCATGGTGGAGGGGCCAATTTGGCCAGAGGGTGCCTGGGGTGGCCAGTCCACGGTGCGGTGGCGGGCGCTCGCGGCGGTGAGGTCGCCGGTGAGGCCAATGGTGCAATAGGCGAGGGGAAAGGGTGAGTCGTGCTCGTGGTGAAGTGGCGGAGGTCTATAGCTACACTAATTTGACTTGAACTCAATAGAGGGGGCAGAGCGGAGCTCACCGGAGAGGGGAGGGACGACGACGGCGAGCTTGATTGAGCCCGAGGGAGGAAGCTGGAGTGGCTAAGGCTTGGCGTGGTGGAGTCAGGAGCTCGGGGCGACCCTTTTATAGGCGGCTGGGAAGGGGAAGGGGGTGAGGTGGCGCACACCGGCGACACTTGCCATGGCGGCAAAAATGGCGCACAGTTGCGACGGGATGGCTCGGGCAGAGGGGGGTGACGGGATAGCTCGGGGCAGGCGCAAGGGATAGGGCCGCAAGGCGCCAAGTCTCGCTGGGGAGGAGTAATGGCGAGGCGATGAGGCGGGGCTCCAGACGGCGGTGATCGCTTCGATTGCAGATCACGGGCGAGGGGAGGGAGCTGACAGGCGGGGCCCGCCTGCCAGAGAGGGAGAGAGTGCAAGGGAGGGGAGCGCGGGCTGACGGGTGGGGCCGAGTCGACAGCGAGAGAGCGACGAGAGAGGGAGAGGGGGGCAGCTGACTGGTGGGGGCGGGATGTCAAAGGTGGGTGTGGGCGCGCGGTGATGGGCCGCTTGGGCCGCGGGAGGGAGAGGGGTGCGGGCGCGCGCGAGGGAGAGAGAGGCGGCCTGGGCGAGAAGCGGCCCAGCCGGGGGGGTTCCCTTTTCTCTTTTTTTTTCTTTTTTTTCCATTTCTTATTTCTATTTTCTATTTCTATTTATTTTATCTCCTTTTCTTTTGAACAAATAAATAGCTAAATAATCTTGGGTGCTAGAAAAATAATAATCTATGTGAGGTGCTTCTAACAATCAAGTGTATGCATATGATGAGATGACCTATGGGGTGGAATTTAGGGTGAGATAAAAAGGGGGTTTAGGAGATTAGAGTTCCAAACCTCGGGTCGAAATTTTGGGATGTTACAGAGATCCATCTCCTCATCGTTAAAGAGTGGACGGTCCTTCCAAAAATCTTCTCTCAACTTCAAACTGCAAGGAGGGTTTGGGCCAAACAGTTGCTTATAAAAATCCACAATATGTTCCATAAGATTTTCGTGATCCCTAATTGCCCCCTTCTGTCTCTAGATGAGAAATGGTGTTTTCTCTTCTACGGTCGTTGGCAGACATATGGAAAAAACCTCGAGTTGGAGTCTCCTTTAAGAATCCAATTTTTGCTAGATTGTTGTCTCCAACATGCTTGGGACAAAAAGGCTTTGTTATTGTTGTTGTTGTTGTTGTTTGTTTTCTCCAATGTTCTTCTTCAATGAGAAGAATGTGATCTAGGCGTTTTTCCACCCTGTATCTTTCCATCCAACTAAAATGGTACCCATTCTAGAAATCAAGACATTCATCAATATTCTTCAAACGGTTTACCAGATCTTGTTTCTCTTTGTATTGGCCACCTCTCAGATTTCTACCCCAACCTTTGAGGAATCTCCTGATTGACGTCAAGGCGCCATGCCATGCATCCATCGAATATATGTCTAAAGGGTGTCTGTTTACATTTTCCTTCCATTTCTCACCTATCAAGTCCTTGAATCCTACCTGAAGGAGCCAACTATTTTCAAAGAAGAAATATCTAGGCCTAGCCTCGCCCCCTCTTTAGAATCTAGGATTTGGGACAATGATCTGATCCTATCCTGGTAAGATCCTTGGTAGCACATAAAGGGAACCTTTCCTCCTAGTCGGTCGAAATTAAAAATCTGTCCAACTTTACTCTCATGGGGGCAAGCCTGTTTATTAGTCTAGGTGTACTTGAGGCTGCCCATAGCCACCTCTCTGAGCCTGAACTTGCTAATAAAATCGTTAAACATGTCCATATGTTTGTGCTTGATCAGAATGGTGATTTTCTCACCTTCACTTCTAATGAGATTGAAATCACCCCTAGAATAATAGTAAATGAACCTTATCATGGATATCCGAGAGCTCTATCAAGAAATCCTCAAACAAATGATGTTGAGCAGGGCCATACATCGTGACAACATTCGAACGAAAATTAGAACGCCTATCTCTGATTTATGCTTTGATCGCGTAGTTAAAGCTTTCCCACCCTTCTAGTTCCAAGGAATCACCCTTGACTACCATGAGGATCCCACCAGAATGGCCTCTAGCTGGAACCCAGTGCCAACTAAACCTACCATTATGATCTAGCTCCTGAAAATCTTTAGCAGTAAAGTTACTCTTGAAAGTTTTCTGAATCCCTACCACATCTATATTCTACTAAGAAATGTACTCTCGTAAGAGATTCACCCTGACTTTTCTCCACATACCTAGAATATTCCAACTAAGGTACTTGAAAGGGAATTAGGCTTACACCTAGTCCCTAAATAATTTTGGTGGTTTAATTGTCCAACACAAATAATTGGACTAACTAGTTTGCTCTAGTGTATAAGTTATACAGGCGCCAAAGGTTCACACTTAGCCAATAAAAAGACCAAGTATTGGGTTCAACAAAAGAGCAAAGGGACAACCGAAGGCACCTCTGGTCTGGCACACCAGACTGTCCGGTGTGCCACCGGACATGTCCGATGCACCAGAGGACTCCGACTCAAACTCGTCACCTTCGGGAAATTCCAGAGGCGACTCCGCTATAATTCACCGGACTGTCCGGTGTACACCGGACAGTGTCTGGTGCTCCAAGGAAGAGCGGCCTCCGGAACTCGCCAGCCTCGGGAATTCATTTCAGCTGCTCCGCTATAATTCACCGGACTGTCCGGTGTACACCGGACTGTCCGGTGTAACTGCGGGGCAACGGCTACTTCAGGCCCCAACGGCTACCTGCAGCGCATTAAATGCGCGCCAGCGCGCGCAGAGGTCACGCACGCCCATGCTGGTGCACCGGACACCCTACAGTTCATGTCCGGTGCGCCACCGGACATCAAGACGGGCCCAGCGTCAGAGCTCCAACGGTCGGAATCCTAACGGCCGGGTGACGTGGCTGTCGCACCGGACATGTCCGGTGTGCACCGGACTGTCCGGTGCGCCATACGACAGACAGCTTCCACCAAACGGCTAGTTTGGTGGTTGGGGCTATAAATACCCCCAACCACCCCCACATTCAAGTCATCCAAGTTTTCCACTTCTCAACTACTTACAAGAGCTCTAGCATTCAATTCTAGACACACCAAAGAGATCAAATCCTCTCCAAACTCCACACAACGCCCTAGTGATTAGTGAGAGAGATTTGCTTGTGTTCCTTCGAGCTCTTGCGCTTGGATTGCTTTCTTCTTTCTTGATTCTTTCTTGCGATCAAACTCACTTGTAATTGAGGCAAGAGACACCAATCTTGTGGTGGTCCTTGTGGGAACTTTGTGTTCCAAGTGATTGAGAAGAAAAGCTCACTCGGTCCGAGGGACCGTTTGAGAGAGGATAAGGGTTGAAAGAGACCCGGCCTTTGTGGCCTCCTCAACGGGGAGTAGGTTTGTGAGAACCGAACCTCGGTAAAACAAATCCACGTGTCACAATCCTTATTCGCTTGCGATTTGTTTTACGCCCTCTCTCGCGGACTCTATTATATTTCTAACGCTAACCCGACTTGTAGTTGTGATTATTTTTGAGAATTTCAGTTTCGCCCTATTCACCCCCCTCTAGGCGACTTTCAATTGGTATCAGAGCCCGGTGCTTCATTAGAGCCTAACCGCTCGAAGTGATGTCGGGAGATCACACCAAGAGGGAGATGGAGACCGGCGACAAGCCCACTACGAGCCACGGGAGCACTTCATCGGAAGAATCCCGCACCAAGAGGAAGGAGAAGAAGAAGGACTCCTCCAAACAGAAGGAGAAAAGATCTTCTTCTTCTCACCACAAAGAGAAGAAGGAAAAATCTTCTTCCCACAAGTCGCATCGGAAAGGCCACAAGCACAAGAGGATGAGGAAAGTGGTCTACTACGAGACCGACACTTCATCAACATCGACCTCCGACTCCGATGCGCCGTCCGTAACTTCTAAGCGCCAAGAGCGCAATAAGTTTAGTAAGATCCCCTTACACTACCCTCGTCCATCTAGACATACTCCATTACTTTCCGTTCCATTAGGCAAACCGCCAACCTTTGATGGCGAAGATTATGCTAGGTGGAGTGATTTAATGAAATTTCATCTAACCTCACTCCACAAAAGTATATGGAATGTTGTTGAGTTTGGAGCACAGGTACCATCCGTAGAGGATGAAGACTATGATACGGACGAAGTGGCCCAAATCGAGCACTTTAACTCCCAAGCCACAACCATTCTCCTCGCCTCTCTAAGTAGAGAGGAATATAACAAGGTACAAGGATTGAAGAATGTGAAGGAGATTTGGGACCTACTCAAGACCGCGCACGAGGGTGATGAACTCACCAAGATCACCAAGCGGGAAACGATCGAGGGGGAGCTCGGTCGTTTCCGTCTTCGCCAAGGGGACGAGCCACAAGATATGTACAACCGGCTCAAAACCTTGGTGAACCAAGTGCGCAACCTCGGGAGCAAGAAATGGGATGACCACGAGGTGGTTAAGATTATTTCGAGATCACTTATTTTCCTTAACCCTACTCAAGTACAATTAATTCGTGGTAACCCAAGATATACACTAATGACTCCCGAGGAAGTAATCGGGAATTTTGTGAGCTTTGAATGTATGATTAAAGGCTCAAAGAAGATCAACGAGCTTGATGAACCCTCCACGTCCGAAGCACAACCGGTGGCATTCAAGGCGACGGAGGAGAAGAAGGAGGAGTCTACACCGAGTAGACAACCAATTGACCCCTCCAAGCTCGACAATGAGGAGATGGCTTTAATCATCAAAAGCTTTCGCTAAATCCTCAAGCAACGGAAGGGGAAGGATTACAAATCCCGTTCCAAGAAGGTTTGCTACAAGTGTGGTAAGCCCGGTCACTTTATTGCTAAATGTCCATTATCAAGTGACAGTGACAGGGATAATGACAAGAAGGGCAAGAGGAGAGAAAAGAAGAGGTACCACAAGAAGAAGGGCGGCGATGCCCACGTGTGCCGGGAGTGGAACTCCGACGAGAGCTCCACCGACTCCTCCTCCGACGACGAGGACGCCGCCAACATCGCCGTCACCAAGGGACTCCTCTTCCCCAACGTCGGCCACAAGTGCCTCATGGCAAAGGACGGCAAAAGAAAGAAGGTTAAATCTAAATCCTCCACTAAATATGAATCCTCTAGTGATGATAATGCTAGTGATGAGGAAAATAATTTGCGTACCCTTTTTGCCAACCTAAACATGCAACAAAAGGAAAAACTAAATGAGTTAATTAGTGCCATCCATGAAAAGGATGATCTCTTGGACTCCCAAGAGGACTTCCTAATCAAGGAAAATAAAAAGCATGTTAAGGTTAAGAATGCTTATGCTCTTGAGGTAGAAAAATGTGAGAAATTATCTAATGAGCTAAGCACATGTCATGACACTATTACCAACCTTAGAAATGAAAATGCTAAATTAATTGCTAAGGTTGATTCTCATGTTTGTATTGATTCAACTTCCAATCCTAGAAATGATAATGTTGATTTACTTGCTAGGATTGATGAGTTGAATATTTCTCTTGCTAGCCTTAGAGATGAGAATGAGAAATTGTTTGCTAAGGCTAAAGATTTTGATGTTTGCAATACTACTATTTCCGACCTTAGAACTAAGAATGATATGTTGCATGCTAAGGTTGTAGAATTAAAATATTGCAAACCCTCTACATCTACCGTTGAGCACACTTCTATTTGTACTAGATGTAGAGATGTTGATATCAATGCTATTCATGATCACATGGCTTTAATTAAACAACAAAATGATCATATAGCAATATTAGATGCTAAAATTGCCGAGCATAACTTAGAAAATGAAAAGTTTAAATTTGCTAGAAGTATGCTCTATAATGGGAGACGCCCTGGCATCAAGGATGGCATTGGCTTCCAAAGGGGAGACAATGTCAAACTTAATGCCCCTCCTAAAAACTTGTCTAACTTTGTTAAGGGCAAGGCTCCCATGCCTCAGGATAACGAGGGTTACATTTTGTACCCTGCCGGTTATCCCGAGAGCAAAATTAAGAAAATTCATTCTAGGAAGTCTCACTCTGGCCCTAACCATGCTTTTATGTATAAGGGTGAGACATCTAGCTCTAGGCAACCAACCCGTGCTAAGTTGCCTAGAAAGAAAACTCCTAGTGCATCAAATGATCATGGCATTTCATTTAAGACTTTTGATGCATCTTATGTTTTGACTAACAAATCCGGCAAGGTAGTTGCCAAGTTTGTTGGGGGCAAACACAAGGGCTCCAAGACTTGTGTTTGGGTACCCAAAGTTCTTGTTTCTAATGCCAAAGGACCCAAAACCGTTTGGGTACCTAAAGTCAAGAACTAAAATTGTTTTGTAGGTTTATGCATCCGGGGGCTCAAGTTGGATACTCGACAGCGGGTGCACAAACCACATGACAGGGGAGAAGAAGATGTTCTCCTCATATGAGAAAAACCAAGATCCCCAACGAGCTATCACATTCGGGGATGGAAATCAAGGTTTGGTCAAAGGATTGGGTAAAATTGCTATATCACCTGACCATACTATTTCCAATGTTTTTCTTGTAGATTCTTTAGATTACAATTTGCTTTCTGTATCTCAACTATGTCAAATGGGCTACAACTGTCTCTTTACTGATGTAGGTGTCACTGTCTTTAGAAGAAGTGATGATTCAATAGCATTTAAGGGAGTGTTAGAGGGTCAGCTATACTTGGTAGATTTTGATAGAGCTGAACTCGACACTTGCTTAATTGCTAAGACTAACATGGGTTGGCTCTGGCATCGCCGACTAGCCCACGTTGGGATGAAGAATCTTCATAAGCTTCTAAAGGGAGAGCACATTTTAGGACTAACAAATGTTCATTTTGAGAAAGACAGGATTTGTAGCGCATGCCAAGCAGGAAAGCAAGTTGGGTCTCATCATCCACACAAGAACATCATGACAAGTGACAGGCCACTGGAGCTCCTTCACATGGATTTATTCGGCCCGATCGCTTACATAAGCATCGACGGGAGTAAGTACTGTCTAGTTATTGTGGATGATTATTCTCGCTTCACTTGGGTGTTCTTTTTGCAGGAAAAATCCCATACCCAAGATACCTTAAAGGGATTCTTGAGACGGGCTCAAAATGAGTTCGACTTAAGGATCAAGAAGATTAGAAGCGACAACGGGACGGAGTTCAAGAACTCTCAAATTGAAGGCTTCCTTGAGGAGGAGGGCATCAAGCATGAGTTCTCTTCTCCTTACACCCCACAACAAAATGGTGTAGTGGAGAGGAAGAATCGAACTCTATTAGACATGGCAAGAACCATGCTTGATGAGTACAAGACACCGGATCGGTTTTGGGCCGAGGCGGTCAACACCGCTTGCTACGCCATCAACCGGTTATATCTACACCGAATCCTCAAGAAGACATCCTATGAACTCCTAACCGGTAAAAAGCCCAATATTTCATATTTTAGAGTTTTTGGTAGCAAATGCTTTATTCTTGTTAAAAGAGGTAGAAAATCTAAATTTGCTCCTAAAACTGTAGAAGGCTTTTTACTAGGATATGACTCAAACACAAGGGCATATAGAGTCTTTAACAAGTCCTCAGGACTTGTTGAAGTTTCTTGTGACGTTGTGTTTGATGAGACTAACGGCTCTCAAGTAGAGCAAGTTGATCTTGATGAGATAGGTGAAGAACAGGCTCCGTGCATCGCGCTAAGGAACATGTCCATTGGGGATGTGTGTCCTAAGGAATCCGAAGAGCCTTCACATGCACAAGATCAACCATCCTCCTCCACGCAAGCATCTCCACCAACTCAAAATGAGGACGAGGCTCAAGTTGATGAAGGAGAAGATCAAAGAGATGAGCCACCTCAAGATGATGGCAATGATCAAGGGGGAGATGCAAATGATCAAGACAAGGAAGATGAACAACCAAGGCCACCACACCCAAGAGTCCACCAAGCAATCCAACGAGATCACCCCGTCGACACCATCCTCGGCGACATTCATAAGGGGGTAACCACTCGATCTCGGGTTGCACATTTTTGTGAGCATTACTCTTTTGTTTCCTCTATTGAGCCACACAAGGTAGAGGAAGCACTTCAAGATTCGGATTGGGTGATGGCGATGCAAGAGGAGCTCAACAACTTCACTAGGAATGAGGTATGGCATTTAGTTCCACGTCCTAATCAAAATGTTGTAGGAACCAAGTGGGTCTTCCGCAACAAGCAAGATGAGCATGGTGTGGTGACAAGGAACAAAGCTCGACTCGTGGCCAAGGGGTATTCACAAGTTGAAGGTTTGGTTTTTGGTGAAACCTATGCACCCGTAGCTAGGCTTGAGTCCATTCGCATATTATTGGCCTATGCTACTTACCATGGCTTCAAGCTTTATCAAATGGACGTGAAGAGTGCCTTCCTCAACGGACCAATCAAGGAAGAGGTCTATGTTGAGCAACCTCCCGGCTTTGAAGATAGTGAGTATCCTAACCATGTCTATAGGCTCTCTAAGGCGCTTTATGGGCTCAAGCAAGCCCCAAGAGCATGGTATGAATGCCTTAGAGATTTCCTTATTGCTAATGGCTTCAAAGTCGGCAAGGCCGATCCTACTTTATTCACTAAAACTCTTGACAATGATTTGTTTGTATGCCAAATTTATGTTGATGATATTATATTTGGGTCTACTAACGAATCTACATGTGAAGAATTTAGTAGGATCATGACACAAAAATTCGAGATGTCCATGATGGGGGAGTTGAAGTATTTTCTAGGATTCCAAGTCAAGCAACTCCAAGAGGGCACCTTCATTAGCCAAACGGAGTACACTCAAGACATTCTAACCAAGTTTGGAATGAAGGATGCTAAGCCCATCAAGACACCCATGGGAACCAATGGGCATCTCGACCTCGACGCGGGAGGTAAATCCGTCGATCAAAAGGTATACCGGTCGATGATTGGTTCATTGCTTTATTTATGTGCATCTCGACCGGACATTATGTTTTCCGTTTGCATGTGTGCAATATTCCAATCCGACCCTAAGGAATCCCACCTTACGGCCGTAAAACGAATCTTGAGATATTTGGCTTATACTCCTAAGTTTGGGCTTTGGTACCCTCGGGGATCCACATTTAATTTGATTGGTTATTCGGATGGCGATTGGGCGGGGTGTAAGATTAATAGAAAGAGCACATCGGGGACTTGCCAGTTCTTGGGAAGATCCTTGGTGTCTTGGGCTTCAAAGAAGCAAAATTCAGTCGCTCTTTCTACCGCCGAAGCCGAGTATATTGACGCAGGCCACTGTTGCGCGCAATTGCTATGGATGAGGCAAACCCTGCGGGACTACGGTTACAAACTAACCAAAGTTCCTCTTCTATGTGATAATGAGAGTGCAATCCGCATGGCGGATAATCCCGTTGAGCATAGCCGCACTAAACACATAGCCATTCGGTATCATTTTCTTAGGGATCACCAACAAAAGGGGGATATCGAGATTGCATACATTAACACTAAAGATCAATTAGCCGATATCTTTACCAAGCCTCTTGATGAACAAACTTTTACCAAACTTAGGCATGAGCTCAATATTCTTGATTCTAGAAATTTCTTTTGCTAATTTGCACACATAGCTCATAAGTATACCTTTGATCATGATATATGCTATGACTAATGTGTTTTCAAGTGTATTTCAAACCAAGTCATAGGTATATTGAAAGGGAATAGGAGTCTTCGGCGAAGACAAAGGCTTCCACTCCACTCTACTACTCATCCTTCGCCGTCGCTCCGCATCACTCTACATCTTTGGTATAATCTTCACTCATATGTTTTATTTGCCAAAGGGGAGATAGTAATTAGGAAAGGGCTTATATCTCACTCAAAGTATCCGTTTTTGGCGATTCATGCCAAAGGGGGAGAAAGTATGAGCCCAAAGCAAAAGGACCGCACCACCACCCTAATTTTAAAATTAATGATTTTCAATTGGTAAATTTCAAATTGGTATCTCTTTGTGTTTTAAAGGGGGAGAAAGTAGCACTTCCAAATTTGATATCTTAAAACCCTCTTGAACACTAAGAGGAGAATTTATTTGAGGGGGAGTTTTGTTTAGTCAAAGGAAAAGCATTTGAAACAAGGGGAGAAAATTTTAAACTTGAAAATGCTTTGCAAAAATCTTATTCATCTACCTTTGACTATGTTGCAAAAGGACTTTGAAAAGGATTTACAAAAAGAATTTGCAAAAACAAAACATGTGGTGCAAGCGTGGTCCAAAATGTTAAAAATAAAGAAACAATCCATGCACATCTAGTAAGTAACATTTATTGGCTCAATTCCAAGCAACCTTTGCACTTACATTATGCAAACTAGTTCAATTATGCACTTTTATATTTGTTTTGGTTTGTGTTGGCATCAATCACCAAAAAGGGGGAGATTGAAAGGGAATTAGGCTTACACCTAGTCCCTAAATAATTTTGGTGGTTGAATTGTCCAACACAAATAATTGGACTAACTAGTTTGCTCTAGTGTATAAGTTATACAGGCGCCAAAGGTTCACACTTAGCCAATAAAAAGATCAAGTATTGGGTTCAACAAAAGAGCAAAGGGACAACCGAAGGCACCTCTGGTCTGGCGCACCGGACTGTCCGGTGTGCCACCGGACATGTCCGGTGCACCAGAGGACTCCGACTCAAACTCGTCACCTTCGGGAAATTCCAGAGGCGACTCCGCTATAATTCACCGGACTGTCCGGTGTACACCGGACAGTGTCCGGTGCTCCAAGGAAGAGCGGCCTCCGGAACTCGCCAGCCTCGGGAATCCATTTCAGCTGCTCCGCTATAATTCACCGGACTGTCCGGTGTACACCGGACTGTCCGGTGTAACTGCGGGGCAACGGCTACTTCAGGCCCCAACGGCTACCTGCAGCGCATTAAATGCGCGCCAGCGCGCGCAGAGGTCAGGCACGCCCATGCTGGTGCACCGGACACCCTACAGTTCATGTCCGGTGCGCCACCGGACATCAAAACGGGCCCAGCGTCAGAGCTCCAACGGTCGAAACCCTAACGGTCGGAACCCTAACGGCCGGGTGACGTGGCTGTCGCACCGGACATGTCTGGTGTGCACTGGACTGTCCGGTGCGCCATACGACAGACAGCTTCCACCAAACGGCTAGTTTGGTGGTTGGGGCTATAAATACCCCCAACCACCCCACATTCAAGTCATCCAAGTTTTCCACTTCTCAACTACTTACAAGAGCTCTAGCATTCAATTCTAGACACACCAAAGAGATCAAATCCTCTCCAAACTCCACACAACGCCCTAGTGATTAGTGAGAGAGATTTGCTTGTGTTCCTTCGAGCTCTTGCGCTTGGATTGCTTTCTTCTTTCTTGATTCTTTCTTGCGATCAAACTCACTTGTAATTGAGGCAAGAGACACCAATCTTGTGGTGGTCCTTGTGGGAACTTTGTGTTCCAAGTGATTGAGAAGAAAAGCTCACTCAGTCCGAGGGACCGTTTGAGAGAGGGTAAGGGTTGAAAGAGACCCGACCTTTGTGGCCTCCTCAACGGGGAGTAGGTTTGTGAGAACCGAACCTCGGTAAAACAAATCCACGTGTCACAATCCTTATTCGCTTGCGATTTGTTTTATGCCCTCTCTCGCGGACTCTATTATATTTCTAACGCTAACCCGGCTTGTAGTTGTGATTATTTTTGAGAATTTCAGTTTCGCCCTATTCACCCCCTCTAGGCGACTTTCAGTACTTCATAACTACTTGGGAATTTTCGAAGGTCTACCTTTCTTTTTGCTCATCTGTTTTCAATCCCACCAGGGCCCTCCTAGGCATCTAAATCATTTCTCAACTGGTCCGAGTTCGAGATAGCCTCGATGGCTAGTTCCTGTAACTCAGATTCAGACTGGGGTGTGGTTTGACTATTCATTCTTTATAAACAAACTCTATAGTTGGCTTTTGCAATGGATGTTCTAACTAGTTTTCACCCTTGAAGATGTCTATTTGAGCAAACCCAACCTAAAGTAATGGGCCTCCAAGAGTGGCCATAAATTTGGGCCAAAGATCTGTCGACCTTCTCAACCTCCTTTTTTCCCGCGTCAGCAAAAAGAGAACCACCCGGGCGAGCCAACCTCTCCCCCTGATCAACATCGAACTCAACACCTTAGTTATGAACCTTGAACATTCTAGTATGATTATGCATCATCATATAATGGGAAAATTAGCTATGTACCATTAAAAGTGTGCATCTTTGGTGATTTACCATTAAAAGAACTTTTCTTTGCTATATACCATGAAAAGTTGACAACATTATGGGGTTTTAGCATTTGGTTGGCTTCTGTTAGAAACTTTTATTGTTTTTTATTATTTTTGCCCATGAATAGATTTTGAAAAGACTCTTTTGCCCCTTGCCCAAATACACTGGCGTGACCTAAGTTCCATGAACTCACGTACGCACGAGCCTTGAGAAGGGCACACGTTGACCACAGTCCACATCTTCCTAGCCACATCTTCCCCAATGACTCCATCTCCTCCAACTTCTACACTACATGTTGTGCGTCTTTTCTTTTTCATCTCTCCCTTTGTGGTGTGACTTCATGGTCCTAAACCTAATGTGTTAGTATATGTTAAGTTGAAAGAGGCAGGGGCATATGTGTCCTATCTTGACAGATGTGATGGGATTCAAAAAAATGTAAGCTTTCCATGATACGCAGCCAAGGAGAGTTCTTTTAATGGTATATCTACAAAGATACACTCTTTTAATGGTACATAGCCAATTTTCCCTCATATAATCCGATTCGCCATAGTTCTCCTGACATCGAAAGAGCCTAGGTGTGTTCATCAAATTGTTGTTCTCTAACGAAAATGGAATCCCGACTAGCAAGGGCTCCTTCCCTTCCTCATCAAGTGAATCCTCCATGGATTTCAAAGACCGAGATCCCTACTTCTCCGAAGGGGAACGTATCTGGTGCTCAAAGAGGTATGGTGCTCATGTGCACATTTTAAATCTGGTGTATCTATTTTCTATTCAACGACATCAGCTAATTTTATGAAGAACCCTCCCACCAGAGGAAGAAGATGGAAGGGTTTTTTTTACAAAATTGGTGTTACTGTTAGATACAAAATAAATGTTTCAGATTTAAAATATACACGTGAACACCGTACTAGTTTGAGCACTTTGAGCACGAGATATACGTTCCCGAAGTGCCTCGCGACATCCGCGATCTCATCCCTGAGACCCCGGCAGGCAGTTGATCTGCATCCTGAGTCAGAGGAGGTGGAGACTGGAGAGAATACACGTACACCCCCAATCCCACCTCTCATCATTTTCAGACCCTTCTGAAAACTCACTCCGAACCCCACTACCAGCCCTAAATGATGAGTCATATTACATAGAGTCCGAGGAACGCAGCGACTGGACTGGAGCAGCTTCGAACAGAAACAAACAACAACGCAACAAATCTCAATACAAGAATCCTGACCTGCAAAGAGATTTTACCTTACCTGAGTCGCTCCGATCACAAGCGCCGGGCGACCACCTTCCTCCTCCGCGGAATCCTGCTGTATCTGGTGCCTGGCGCTGGTCGTCGAGAGGACGGGCGGGGAGGCGTCCGCCGGCGAGGGACTGAGCGGTGGAGACCTCGGTGGGCAGGTGCCTACGAGCCCCCGGCGGACACGGTCGAAGCTGCTGCGGACGGCCGGGCTCCGAGCGCACCCTCGGACCTCGGTGTCCGCGTCGCCCTCCGTTCCCTTCTTTGACTCAGTGGATGTTGGCGGCGTTTGAGACCCGGCGGCGGCGTATCCGCCGGCCACTGCTATGGTGTTTCTGATCAAATGGAGCAAGCCTGCAATGGCGCACTGCCGGCTCCTCCACCGCTACGTCTCGTCCGCCGCCGCCAGAGCCGCAGCGCCGATCCCTGCCCGGCACGTGCCCCGGTCGCCCGGCACGTCCGCGCAAAGCGCCCGCATACGGGAGCTCGGCCGCCTCGGCCGCTTGCACGAGGCCAGGGAGGTGTTCGACTCGATGCCCTTCCGCGACATCATCGCCTGGAACTCCATGATCTTCGCCTACTGCAACAACGGGATGCCCGACGCCGGGAGGTCGCTCGCTGACGCGATCTCCGGCGGGAACCTGCGCACGGGCACCATCCTGCTGTCGGGCTACGCGCGCGCCGGGCGCGTGCGCGACGCTCGGAGGGTGTTCGATGGAATGGGCGTGCGGAACACCGTGGCGTGGAATGCCATGGTTACCTGCTACGTCCAGAACGGGGACATCACCCTCGCGCGCAAACTGTTCGATGCAATGCCGAGCAGGGACGTCTCGTCATGGAACACGATGCTCACCGGGTACTGCCATAGCCAATTGATGGAGGAGGCAAGGAATCTGTTTGAACGAATGCCAGAACGCAACGGGGTTTCTTGGACAGTGATGATTTCTGGTTATCTTCTGATTGAGCAGCATGGCAGGGCTTGGGACATGTTTCGCACAATGCTATGTGAAGGAATGACACCAGAGCAACCGAACCTTGTTTCTGTGCTTTCAGCTGTACGCCATCTTGGTAAACCTGGCATTCTAGAGAGTATCCACGATCTTGTGCATAAGACTGGCTTTGAGAGGGATGTTGTCGTGGGCACTGCTATACTTAATGGCTACACTAAGGATGTGAATATGCTTGACAGTGCAGTAAAGTTCTTTGAAGGTATGGCAGCTAGGAATGAGTACACATGGTCAACCATAATCGCTGCACTATCTCAGGCTGGACGAATAGATGATGCTTTTGCTGTTTACCAAAGAGATCCTCTAAAGTCTGTTCCTAGTCGGACTTCAATGCTCACAGGCCTTGCTCGATATGGAAGGATCAATGATGCAAAGATTCTATTTGACCAGATTCATGAACCTAATGTTGTATCCTGGAATGCCATGATTACTGGGTACATGCAGAATGAAATGGTTGATGAAGCAGAAGATCTTTTTAACAGGATGCCCTTTAGAAACACGATATCTTGGGCTGGGATGATTGCAGGGTATGCACGTAATGGGAGGAGTGAACAAGCTTTGGTTTCACTCCAAGCTCTCCATAGGAAAGGAATGTTACCTAGCCTGTCTAGTTTGACTAGTAGCTTCTTTGCTTGTTCAAACATCGAAGCTCTTGAGACAGGAAAGCAAGTTCATTCACTTGCAGTAAAGGCTGGCTGTCAGTTTAATAGCTATGTTTGTAATGCACTGATTACTCTGTACGGTAAGTACAGAAACATAGGGTCTGTGAGACAAATCTTTGATCGGATGACAGTTAAAGATACAGTGTCTTATAACTCTTTTATGTCCGCGCTTGCACAGAATAATCTGTTTGATGAAGCAAGAGATGTATTCAACAATATGCCGAGTCCAGATGTTGTATCTTGGACTACGATAATATCTGCATGCGCACAAGCTGACCAGGGGAATGAGGCAGTAGAGATTTTCAGTAGTATGCTGCATGAGCGTGAGCTACCCAATCCACCTATATTAACGATACTTCTTGGTCTCAGTGGAAATCTTGGTGCTCCCCAACTTGGACAGCAAATTCACACAATCGCTATTAAACTTGGAATGGATTCAGGACTTGTAGTGGCTAATGCTCTTGTCTCGATGTATTTCAAGTGTAGTTCTGCAGATTCCCTTAAGGTTTTTGATTCAATGGAGGAACGGGACATTTTTACATGGAATACCATCATTACCGGCTATGCTCAACATGGCCTTGGAAGAGAAGCTATCAGAATGTATCAACTAATGGTATCTGCAGGAGTGTTGCCTAATGAGGTCACTTTTGTGGGCCTTTTACATGCATGTAGCCATTCTGGTTTGGTAGATGAAGGGCACCAGTTCTTCAAGTCTATGAGCAGTGATTATGGACTAACTCCTCTGCTAGAGCACTATGCTTGCATGGTCGACCTACTTGGGCGAGCTGGTGATGTGCAAGGAGCTGAACATTTTATTTATGATATGCCTATTGAGCCAGATTCAGTGATCTGGAGTGCGCTTCTTGGGGCATGCAAGATTCACAAGAATGTAGAAATTGGTAGGAGAGCAGCTGAGAAACTTTTCTCTATCGAGCCATCAAATGCTGGGAATTATGTCATGTTGTCAAATATATACTCCTCCCAAGGGATGTGGGACGAAGTTGCGAAGGTACGGAAACTTATGAAAGAACGAGGTGTGAACAAGGATCCTGGTTGTAGCTGGATGCAGATAAAGAACAAAATGCACTCATTTGTCACTGGAGATGAGGAACATGAGGAAATTCAAAACATATATGCTACCCTTTGGGAGTTATACACTTTGCTAAAGGCCACAGGGTATGTACCTGACACGGACTTTGTTCTCCATGACATAGATGAAGAGCAGAAAGAGAGCTCGCTTCTGTACCATAGCGAGAAGCTTGCTGTTGCTTATGGCCTTCTTGTTACACCCAAGGGCATGCCCATACAGATAATGAAGAACCTTAGAATATGTGGTGACTGTCACACTTTCATCAAATTTGTATCCTCTGTCACCAAGAGAGAAATTGATGTTAGGGATGGGAATCGATTCCATCATTTCAGGAATGGAAGCTGTTCATGCGGTGATTTTTGGTGATAAACTATCAGAGCATGAGCAGGTCTTCTTCATGCTATCCCCTCAAACACAGGTTGCATAATTTCTTCACTCATTTTTTCATTTTCCTTTACTTTCGGTCTGTGTCCAAAATCCAAATCCTTGTTCATGTTATCCCAATTGATCAAAGAGGATTTTGCTATGTGATATTCTCAATGGGTTACACAAAAGTTGGGTCTGTATACTAGAAAATTAATGGCTATTCCCTTGAAGTTTGAACTGAATCCGTAGCAAAGCGAGATTCCTTATATGATGTGTTTCTTGTCGCTTGATGTTTTTCCATGGATTGCATTCTGATAGTTTGATAGTGTAGTTAATCTTGTATTCCTGTTTTCATATGACTGAGTGGTGTTTTGTGCATCGGAGTTCTTAAAACTTGACCCGGTTTGGAGTGCCGTCCGCGCTTCACGGGTACGACGCAAGTCACTTGCTGACGTGTGCATGTCCTATGCATTCATTCACTACGAAAAGCTGCTCGAGGAAGACACCTCTCGCCATGTTGTCGCACTGCTCGAGGGCATGGGCGCGGCCATCCAGCGGAGGACACGCTTGGGCCCCGCCTCCACTCTCCTCTCCTTCTTGTCCTCATTGGCTTGCTGCCCTACCCTTCTCCTCTTCCCACCACCCTCCCTCTCATCCACGCCCTCCTGCCCTCCCAGTGAGGTCTCTCCGTCCCTGTCGCCTCCGATTCCGATCGATTGTGCCCGACTCCAGTCTTGCCCTGCGCCAGCATGGCCTCACCCATGGTCGCCTCCCCGATCCGGGCGAGCTCTACCGACATCCCCACCACCGCGCCCTCGCCGACCTTCTCGCCGCAGCGCCTCACGTCATCGCTGCCCGTCGTCAACACGTCCAGGTCGTCCTCCCCGCTTGACTATGCCCGACCCCAGTCTTGCCCGTGTCCACCAACATGGCCTCACCCACGGTTACCTCCCCGATCCGGGTGAGCCCCGTCGACAAGACGACAACCCCACCGCCGCGCCCTCACTGGCCTCCCTGCCGCGACGCCTTGTGTCAGCGTCGCCCGTCGTCGACGCGTCCGAGTCGTGCTCCCTGCCTTTCACCCACTCTGGGGATCAGCTCTCCCCCCCCCCCCCCCGATGCCTTGATGGCCGGTGGGTGCCGCGCACGGTGCGCTTGCGTACGAATTTGACCACCGCTGGAATCGCATCACGCCTCCTTTTTTCCTCTTCTGCCCTGCTCGACATCCCCATCCGCGCGCTCGAGGCAGAGTCCAGGACGCCAAGATGAGCCCGACCGCGACCGCCTAGCCGTCAGCTCCAAAGAAGAAGCTAGGGGACCGGTGGACGTCAGGGTTCCGTCGTGGTGGCCTGCTAGATCCAGATTCAGCAAGAAAGTTTTGTGATTCATTTGGCCTTAGGATGACAAATGGTTTTTATTTTTCCAGAATCCCACTGAAAGAGAGATGGAGTTGAATGAGAAATCTGAAAAGAATACGCAAGAGGTAGATGAGAAGTTCCAAAACACAAACTTGTATCTCAAGAACTTAGAGATGGAGCTTCGGGGTATGCTACCATTCATGTCTCCAATCATGCTTAGATTCCTGTCTGTGTGTATGTTCTAGGGTTGTTTGTTTTGGTCCCCCCTCTTCACAAATTATCTTTACCTTTTTTCTGTTCTTTTCGGTAGAGTTACAAGTGCTTCATAAGGAATCGGATAGATCTGAAAGTTTTACTGTGCCAACACATGCACACACTGGTGGTGCCTGCATCTAGCTATTCAGATCAAAGCCTGACAGGTATCTCATAGTTCTATACTTCCATCCTTTTTTCTAAATAATTTTACATGGCAATCTGCACGCAGTTAGGAGCCATATTTCTTGTTCTGTAGAGACTAGACTCACTCTTAAAAGATAATTAAATCTTTCGCAAGGAAAACCCTGTTTGCTTGAGTTTTCATGAATTTTGCTAGGCAAAAGATCATAAGAGGTATACTTTAAATTTTTTTTAGAAGATGATGCACTTCTGTGCCTGAACACTGAACGGACAGCTACCATAGGGCAAAGTGAAGAAGAAACAGAAGAGTTGAGCAAGATCACACTAGAGAATAAGGATATTCAGCTTGATATCAATATAAGAGGTGAAGAGCTTTTTACTGTTTTAGTGAATGATTTCTTGCTCTGATGCAATTTTGTGGCAACTTTATTCTTTCAGTAGAAGAATCTCGGAGCTCTTCACAACAAGTGAACTATTACACAGAAAGTACCAGCTCCAATGAGGCTGCATGTTTATGAGATCGAGATCCTTTTTTTGCTCTGTTGATCCATAAGATTGAGATTTTTTTTGCTTGTATACGAGGGTAATTCAGCATTACAGTGACTACCATTACAGTTCTGCTGTGGTAATTTTCTAATATGTTCTTTGTTGCTACTGAAAAATCAGTGTCTGATGGAGCCGACCCTATGGAGCTGCATGTTTATGATTTTAAAGGACCTGGTGTGGCCTTATCAATGTACAATAGCGATGAGGTACAGTAGAACATCAATAGGACTTGTTGCTGATTGCTATATTCTCTTGACTGGTATTCTAACTTCCTATCTCTATTTAGTTTATTAGGCCTTTCGCTGGATCCTCCATGGATATGGCTCTTTCAAAAAAGTTGTCTCTTTATCTCAGCACCAAGAATACAATCCTCAAGAAGTATGACGACAGGTATGGATCATCTATGTTTCTACAAGCTCGCGGTAATCCATGCAGTTTCAAGTATCCTTTGTACAGCATGCAAGCTGTTGACACTAATGTGCATTTACAGGTCACCTCAATACATATTTTGATTGTCTCACACTAATATGCATTTACAGGTCACAATTGGACCATGGTGCTCCATTTTGCTTACTGTGATATGTGCAGCGAAGCGATGGCAATGGTGTTTTTGATGTTCAGGACAGAATCAATGGGCGCAGCTTATGTGATTGTGATAGCATAGCTGCTTGCGAGGTAATTACAAAGCTGCAGGCTGCCGCCAGGAGGCAGTGGGAGGCCCTGGTGAGGTTTCTTCACCCTGTTTCTAACCCTGCTCATTTTGTTTGCAGTGCAAATTTCTCTTGAAGTTACTCTCAGCTTGAAATTGCAGTACTGTAGGAATGTTTTTTATTTTTCTCGTGTAAATGCAATGTGTTCTTGGATTTACCACCTTAGCCCTGTTTGGGGTATAGCTCTAGCTCCAGAAAATTTGGTGGAGTTGGTCATTAGGTGCTCCAGAAAATCATGGAGCTAGAGCTGTAAACCTTTAGAAGACATTTAAATAAGTCGTTTTGTTTAGAATTTAGATTAAAAATGTTTTTAAAACTATTTAAATTGATATTATAAACTACAGCTATACACTGGAGCTGGAACCTGAAGCCATCCCAAACACCCCAATGATCTCTGATTCTTTCCTAATTTGCCTATTTCAAAATGTTGAGCTACTGTGTATTTGTATGACTGTGGAATGCCCGGCCTGAAGATTAGGGAGCAGAAAATTAAAACCCTTATACCTTAAAACATTTTCTTTTACTTTTGAGAATTTGTGCCAGCATTGAAAATTTTGTGTGTTGCTTCTTGCTGCCTAAATGCCTCAGTTGGGAATCAACGCATGAAAGAATGCTCATGACGCTACTGGCTTCACACCCAGGAACATGCTGAAAAGGGAGGCCACATATCCTATATTCAAATGGTCCAATAATTATCTTGGATGATGATAATGATGAGAGAGAGGCAAGAAGGTTGAAAATTTAGACTGAATTAAGACAACAGGGACTTCTCTGTTTAGATGACTCAACAATTCCAAGGCTGCCAGCCCTTTCATCACTTGTTTATTTGGCATTTTGCCACATGTCCAAATTCTCCATGCGATAAATGAGTTTGGTTTTTTTTCCTTGTGTCATAATACAATGTACAATACTGGGAAGGAAATTTTAACAATGCATATGTTTGTGCCTCAGATTATCTGGAACATTTCTCTTTTCTTGCAGGATCTAGCTGTTAATGCTTGAAAGCAAATGTCTCGGCCAATTGAAAGGTTGTTTTTCACAAGGGAGAAAGATAACATCAGTGGCAAACAAGAGCAGCATGAAAAAAGCTCAACCATGCATACCCCATACTCAAATTTCTTTGATCTGAGTCCACCATGGAACACTGGGAGTTTGAAGGGACCAAAAGGTTTGCCTTCATAACTCAAAGTTTGAAATAATGGACAGGGCTCCTGAGTTCAGTTTAGACCTCAGCCTGGATAGTTTCACAGACAACAGTGTAGCTGCCTCGAGGAGCGATAGGTTGCTTCTTGGAGGCACCTCCATCACATCTCATAAGTTAAAAGAAAAGCTTGGCACGTACTGGAGTACAAGAGGCAGTCGACTCCATGGTCAGAAGAAGAGTTAAATTTTATTTGGATCGGTGTTAGGAGGTATGGCGTCAATAAATGGAATGCGATGCTCTTTAGTTTTTGCATATGTTGTCCTGTCATGTGTATGAGCTCATCTTTGCTCGATTAGGATGAGTACCTTTACAGAAAGATACATTGCTATCGGTTACACGTTGCAAAGTCTGTATACTTGCTACCTTGTTTGCATTTCATACCTATGCTTGCGTTGGAATTAGTTCTAGATGTGTAATACTTATGTTCATCATGTTCTAATAAGTGTAGGGCGCCCGAAGGGTGCATGACATTCTAGTTTCAGATCAATGCTGAGTGCAGGGAGAGGCAATGGCTTACCTCTTGGATGTTCATCTCTATATTAGTCCATCCATAGGTTAGTCATTTCATCGTCACCAAATCATTATAAAAATAATTGATTGATTATGATATCTTTGTGGTCTCTCTACTGAATGCATGCATTGATGTGCTAAAGTTCTGCTGTAATCTGCACAGGTATGCAGCTTTGGACAGTCTTTGGACAGTCGATGTTAAATCTTGTCTCACCAGCGGCTACTTCTGATGGTGTGGCTACCTGAGCAGCTTGTACTGATTCTGCCTTAGCTTGCCAATTAACGCTGTCCACTAGGACAGAGCTGAAAACTTGAAATGGCAAGACCAGGACCCTGAAGTTGAAGTGCTGGCAAGAAACTCAGATAGGTGGATGAACGTTGTGAGCCACCTAGCTAAGAGCTTGAGGACAGATGGTAGGTGTTAGAAATGGAAGGCCATGCGGCTCCCATGTTATGGAAAAAAACCCCAATCATGAATTTTGGAAAGCTCAAGAACCTTTGTTGAAGGAGATAAGGCGAATCCGTTCAAGGTCAACAATCGTGATGAGAAATTACAGAAAAGAGGAAGAATATTGTCGATGAAAAAAAAGGTGCTCAAAGTAGGTGGTGTAAGTAGAGGTGATAATAGACTCTAAATTTTACATTATAATATTTAGGATCAAACCATATTTTTATTTATTTTTTAATTAAAATTTATGTAGTGCTCTACTATAAAAAAAATATTTGGATGATGATCCATCACCGCACCCTGTATGTAATATCTCTATCTCTATTACTTATTAAGTTAGCAATAGTAGCCTGCCTTTTTGTGTTCTGTCATTCTGCTACAATTTTCCGCGCGCAGAAAAAAAAATCAAACCATGGCTGCCTAGAGATCGAACCTTGGATCTATTGAGCAGAATGTCTAGCCTTCCACCCTCTAGCCAACATGACTCATGTTGAATTGTATACAACTTCAACTAAAACGTCTTTTGTGTCTAACCCGCCGTCCACTCTGTATGCTCACTGAGTCTAGAAAAACATTTATAGCTTGGCCCCTAATCTTTCTGGAATTTGGGACGCGGTCCAGGAAATAAAGAAAATAGGGAAAATGAGTTTAGAAATTGATTTTTAGTTTAAAAATAATTGCATAAACCCATTTAATTCATGGAAATTTCATATTAAATCCAAATGAGTTCATTACAATTTCTATAATTCTATAATATTATTTTTATCACATAATACCTCTGTTTTGTCATGAAAACAACAATAAAATTAATTTCCTAATTAATTCTATATCAAATACATAGAAACTTTGGAAATTCGTAACTTCCCCATTTTAATTCCAAATTGAATCGTTCCAGTTGTGTTAGTCTCGTATGAATATTTACTACGCAGTAACAACATTGATTATACCATGTTTCATACTTTTATAATTAGATATTTATTTATCCTATGTTAATTGGGTTAATCTATGTCTATTGGATTAATTTATTTAATATATTAATATAGTATTCTAACTTTGTGGTTATACGATGTTTGACCATTAGTCTTGCAAACACACACTTACCTTTTTGTTTAAGCAAAAGCGTATGGTGGTACGTGTCCAATGACTAACGATGTACGAGAAAATTTCTTCCGGTATGTGTGAAACGTGCTCTTCAATAATGAGACCATACAAATCGTGATATATATCAAAGTCTGCATGATACTGATGGTTGCAATGTAGTGGTGAAACAGATAGATTATAAATAACAAAATTTATGTATGGCCAGAATCACAAATTGATTATGAAACATTTTCTCATAACGGTATAACACATATTTGGTATATAAGTTATCGTAGTATACTGGTATTATATATTCCCGTTGCAACGCACGGGCATTCAGCTATCTTGTATAGAAGTCTGCACGGTACTGTTGGTTGCAATGTAGTGATGAAATAGTTAGATTGAAATAACAAAATTTATGTATGGCTAGGATCACAAATTAATTACGAAACATTTTCACATAACAGTATAACACACATTTGTTCATAAGTTATCATGATATTAAATGTTTCCGTTGCAACGCACGGGCACCCACCTATATGTGTTTATGTCTACATCTATGACAAGAAACACATCTACTACATCTCTCTCCAAGCTCACTTGCTACCATTGCACAATGCGTAGTAGTAGATAAGTATCACCGATATTCTTGGATTATATTTTTGGATGGAGGTAATATTATTTAAAGAAGAGCTTTGCATGCTATTTCTTTTGTTTGAATAATGCATTATACTTAAATTCCCTTTTTTGCATGTGTGAAATTTTTTCTTTGTAATATTTTTTTCCATGGATCAGACTTATGAGTCATTTTCATAAACCAACGCCAAGCATGAATCCATGTTTCCTACTTCAACCCCCGAACAAACTCCATGAGCAGGAGGCATTCGCGTTGTCGTCGCTCATCGATGACGAGAAGAAGCTTGGCGACTGTCAGTTCGACCTCTAAAAGCAGTCTTACGTGGTCGCATGCGCCGCTGTGTACGACAAGCTCTCGCGAAGCCGCCGCTTGGACGCGGTCCAGAGCAGCTGCACCGCGCTGTCCATCGTTAAGCAGGGGGGCCTCATGGTTGTCGCCAACGTCGACGACTCTCGGGTTGTTCTGGACACCACATCCGACGACGATGCCATCACACCGTCCAGCTCATCGTCCACCTGAAGCCCAACCTGCCACGTAAGTCGCTACTGATCGGACATGAATTCTTGTGCGCTGGGACGATGGACGTTGCTGACGTTGTGTGAGTGTCCTCGAACATGATGTATGTAGTGGAATAGCGCATTCGGTGGTGCAACGGCCAGGGGTACTACCTCGCTGATGAGCCCGGGGTGCACTTCGTTTGGCAGCCCAACCAAGAGTCATTGGTACTCGTCATGTTGCGTGCGTTCGACGACTACTATATCGAGGATTGTGGCGTCATCTTGGCGCCGGAGGTGACACAGAGGAGGATCAACAACAGTGATCAGTTCGTCATCCTCGCCACCGTCAGGGTAGCTTTTGTACTGGTCTGTCTTTAATTCTCTTCGCAAACACATACACACTTACCTTTTTGTTTAAGCAAGAGCATATGGTGGTGCGTGTCTAATGACTAACGATGTACGAGGGAATTTTTCCAGCATGTGTGGAACGTGCTCGTGCTCTCCAATGATGAGACCATACAAATCGTGGCATATATCGAAGTCTGCATGATACTGATGGTTGCAATGTAGTAGTGAAATAACTAGATTAAAATAACAAAATTTATGTATGGCTAGGATCACAAATTGATTATGAAACATTTTCTCATAACAATATAACACAGATTTTGTATATAAGTTATCGTAGTATACTGGTATTATATATTCCCGTTGCAACGCACGGACATCCAGCTAGTGACTATATGAGTCGCGAGCTTTCCCCCTCCTACTTTCTTCTGATGTCGCATCAAGGAGAAACCACCCTGCCTCGCAGCGAGATTTGCAAAAACCGCAACTCGAGAGCCCAACTTGGCAGCCGAACAGGGGGACCCTAATCCTAAACCCGTGGTCGCGTGGCGTGGGGGCGAGGAACCCAGACCCAGCGAAAAGCCTGGGCAACTTGTGCAGCCACGCACCACCGTCGTTTGAGACACGTTGTTTTGCTGCAATCCGGCGGCGCTTCGCTTTCGTGGCTCCGTTGCCTCAAGAGATTAATATACAATACAGATCCATTGGAACATATTGGAAGCCCTGTTTTCTTTTTGTTCGTACTTGGTAGAGAAGAAAAGAAGAGGGCAGGGGAGAGAGAGTACACAGGCTTCGTTCGCGCAGCTTTGGCTGACGGACGGCATCGTCCTAGTCCTAGGCCTACGTTGTGTGCCGCCGCTTACGATAGTAGAGTCTGGACCAGGGGGCTTATCTCGATCCGTCCACTCAACCCGGGGGGGATGTTTCTCGTACGTCTGCCTCAATGGAGAATCGGTGTCAACGTCGGCCACGTTACGTCGCCGAGGGGGAGAGGCAAATTTGCTTGGGTTCCTATTTTGCAAATGCAAGATCGATCCCTGCAGCTGCAGGGATGGAATGGAACACACTGCCAACTGCACTTGGTATATACGTACACTGGTACTGGTAGTAGTAACACGATCGAACGAAAACCATGGACGACAGTAGCATGTTGAGTGAGGCCATGGTCTCCGGAAAAAAAAAAGAGAAGGGGGGCACACACGCCACGCTTACAGATTGCAGTATTAATAATACTTGCACCATGTTTGGTCTATCCACAGAAGAATGATGCAATTCATGGAAATGCTAAAAATAAACATTGCTTAATGAAGCTGTTCCGAACGGCGAGAGGCGCCTCAGGAGATGGCGTCCACGTCTTGGCTTTAATTAATTCCGGCCGTCGGCACCGGGCAGGCGCTGGCATATGCCTCGCCTACATCACCAGCTCCGACACCCACCCCAAGTCCGGCCCGTCGTCCTCCGTGACTGCAGGCAGAACCGGCGCTGGCGACGCCTGGGCCTTCCTGAAGCTGAGCTCCCGCATCGCGAGCATCAGCTCCTCCATCTCGGCGTCGGCGTCGGCGTCCTCCGACGGCTCGTCGACCCACCTGCGGCCCTCCACGGGGGACACCGGCGGCGACTCCCAGAGCGGCGCCTGCAGGGTGGACTTTGGCGAGAGCGAGAGCGAGAGCGCGAGCGGAGAGCACCCGTCCTTGGGCTTGGGCTTGGGCGCGGCGGCGGCGCGGAGCTCGGCCGCGGCGTGCGCGAAGAAGCAGACGCGGCGGCGGCAGGCGGCGCCCGCGCGGCAGGGGCGGGTGCGGTAGCGGGACGGGTGGAGCCACAGCTCGAAGGTGCCGTGCGCGAGCGGGCAGGCGGCCCCGCGCGGGCACGCGGCGGTGGCGGCGCCCGGGCGGCGCCGGAAGTCCGGGCACGGCTCCCCCGCGTAGGCGACGCGGCGCGGGTCCCGGCGCCGCGCGGCCTCGCCCGGGTGCGCGTACGGGCACGCCGTCCAGTCGTGGCTCCGCGCGCGCGCGCACCGCCGCACCTTGAACTCGTGCATCATGAACTCGTCGTCCGCCTCCGCCGCCGCCTCGACGTCCCCGCCCTCGGAGAGGTACTCCCCCAGCGCGGCGAGGAGCTGCGGCGGGATCTCCACGGCGGCCGGGTCGGCCCACGGCACGCCCAGAGACGCCGGGTCCAGCACGAGGTGCTCGTAGTCGTAGTCGTAGCTGTGGGTGTGCCGCTCGCGGCTCGCCATGCCTGTCCCGTGGCGTCGCTCACTATCACTACCTCACCTTCCGTTGCGCGGGGTTTTATAGGTCGCGCGCGGGAGGGAGTTCCGGAGTAGGGGACGGACGGCGTCGACGCGCGCCCGCCGTTGGGTTGGGCTGGGCTGGGGGCATGGCGTGGCGGGGCCGCGGGAGGGTCATGGGCGGTATTGAGGGCTCTGTTGGTTGCCGAGCTATCGGAGGCTGGCGTGGCTGCGCGGGGGGGTTGGTTTTGGCACGGGGCGGGGTACGTGGAGCGGCGTGGAGGCCCGTGCTGCATGTTGCCCGCCACGTCGCGGCCTCTCGGAGTGCCCAGGGAGCAGGTTTCGCTACGTCAACTTCCCATTTCTGGGAGCCCAGCGCCCCAGCCTACTAGGAGGGAAAACTGCGCTGTAGTACGCCGTTTGTCTGCTGCGCTGCGCAGCACGGGACACACGCACACGCACCCATCCCAGCTGCATCACTACTACACGCCGACCGATTCGCATCAGCTGACTCGGGACTTTAACGAGCTCTCGTCCCTACGGACATTTCCACCCGCCGTAATAACGCGCGCTGAACCTTGTTCCTATCTTTAATTTGCGTGAAATGTTCGGATGAACCTGTGGCGTGGCGTGGCGTGGCGTCTGAACTCAGCTGCATGCGTGCGCTGAACCTTCTTCCAGTCTCCGCGTGCTCAAAGGCGCGTGTCATTGCCTCCTTGTCGATAATGTTTGGATGAGTTCGCTCGCTCGATGTGATGATCGTGTGCGTGAGGGCCCAGGTGTGAATTGTGATGATGATGCCCTGCACTGCCACTGCAGTCTGCTGGAACCAAACAGCGGCAGGCATCAACAGCAAGTCGCGGCGCCGGCGCCCACCGACGGACCACCGAGATGGGGATAACGAAGAGCTAGCGCGGGCGCTGCCAAAAGTGCTCGCGGGGTTTCACGTGCGGATCCAAGGGTCGTCGTCGCTCCACGATCCTCTTTGTTTCAGTCTTTCTTTATAGGCCTCGTTGGATATCTGAAATTGTGAATACAATAATGAGGACTATCCTGGACTATATAGATGTCCATATTGCAAACTTGCATGGTGAGAAATCGTCGTGCTCACGTGGTAGTCACGCAAGTACGTAGCAGCTCCGCGCAGCGGATTACACAAACGAACAAACTTACAGGAACACGGGCATGAACGCCTATTGAATAATCGATGGGCGTGGCGGGCAGTTGACACCCCCCAAAATCTGAAATCAAAAGTAGCTTGGAGCTTAAAAAGACTTACCAGGAGTCTGGTTCGTCCAAAGTAGGTTCGTGTAAAATTGGTACTAGGAAAAAGATAAAGTCTAAAGCAAATGATTGGATTATTCTGAAGTATATTAGGAGTATATGGGTAGGGTTTGAAAAAAAAAAGCTCGAAGCTCGCAAGACAGCTCGAGTTCGGAGTGGCTCGGTTCGATTTAGAGCGCTTTGCGAGCCTTGAGTGAGCCGAGCCAGATTTTCAGGTTCGTTGGGGGCAACAAGCCGAGCCGAACCATTCTGGCTCGTGAGTTGTAGAAAATTAATCAACCTATACAATAATGATGCCATGATAATGATGGCTATTTGATAGTTTTATAGATATCCGACTCGTTTTTTAGTTTTTAATGATGGACATATGATAATTATAATTTAGATTACTCGTAATGTCGCATTATGATTAGTAGGTTCACTGCTTTTTGGTCAGTGGGATTAGAGATAATCTAGAAATCATGGTGTTGAGCACCAAATTGAGCCTTGCGGACGGTCCGGCCCTGAGGCCGGACGGTCCGCGGTCCGGACAGTCCGCGCCTGTGGGTCGGACGGTCCGCGCATGCGCAGAACGGTTTAGGGTTCCGAGTTTTGTGCTACGGTTGTTAGCTAAAATCATGGGATAAGCTCGGAATCAGTTGTGTAAAGGGTCCAGCCCCCCTCCTCTATAAATAGAGAGGTCTACGGCCGATTTGGAATCATCAACAATTGAATCAATACAATTTCTATTTCGCATTTATCTTAGGAGTAGTTTTAGTCTAGTTTAGGTTTAGACTCTCGATCCCCAAATTCTTCGTCTCTCTTCGACTCTACGTCGATTAGAGGAGTCTAGGTCGGCCGGCCCGAGCCTAGACACAACCTAGGATCTCTACTCCCCGACGGGGTCCCGCCCGGGAGCGAGATCCAGGCGCCGTCGGCGATCTTCCGCCGTCCCTGCGTACGCGCGGACCGTCCGGCCCCAGGGCGCGGACCGTCCGGCCGTCAGGCAGGAGCCCTAGCCGCGCACCAGGTCGCGGACCGTCCGGCCCCAGGCCGCGGACAGTCCGCCCTTGCGCAGAAAGCACCACCGCGCCTCGCACCAGGCCGCGGACCGTCCGGCCACTCCCCGCGGACCGTCCGCCCCTGTGCAGAAGGCACCGCCACGGTTCTTGTTGAGTGTTTGGCGCTCCAAAAAGGCGCCAACATACTTTTTGGCGACTCCGCTGGGGAAAACACATCTAAGCTCATCAGATCGGCCCTCAATGGCCGGTTCAAAGGATAGCTCTGATATTTCTCTAAGCAACATCATAGAGCCGACTTGGGAAACCTTGCCGGCTGACGAGCAGCTCCAGTTTGAGGAGCACAAGGAGCGGATGATCCAGGAGGCGAAAGCAAAGTTCTTGGCCAACTTCAAAGTGGACAGGAACAACAAGGTCGTCCGACATCGGGCGACGGATCCGGCTTCGCTCCAACCCACGCCAGATATCCCCAATGTAAGTAATACCAACGATCTGCAATCTCTTAGAAATTATGTAGAAGATCAGCGTGAACAAATGCAGAACATCATAGGGGGTATGCAAAGCGATCTTAAGAGACTAGTACGTGCATTCGATAAATCTAGTACCGCAAATTTTCCTTCGCACGAGGTTGAGTTGGGAGATAACGCGCGTAACACATCGGCTATAGGTTGTCACGACCAGTCACAACCCCTTTATGGGATGCCGATGGACACGTATCCTAAGCAACCGCAAATCGGCAGCAAACCAGCCGATCTGCACATACCCGGACCGTCCGCACGTGAGCGCGGACCGTCCGGGCCAACAGCAGTCGGGCCTATTTTTAATGAGTTACCTAGATATGCGCCCGAGCCACCACATATGACACAGAACCCAAACTACCCAGCCGGACGGTCCGCATACAATGACGGACGGTCCGCATATGACCACGGACGGTCCGGGTACGTATCCGGACAGTCCGCACACGAGCCTTTTGAGGAGAATTATTACATGAATCCTCGCCCGTCCCAGCAACACTTCCCATCACACTATGCAATGCACCAGCCCGCTAATTCAGGATCCAAAGCCCAGGAAAGCTTTCCGGCCCCACCTAGAAGGCCGGAAAGAAACGATCAAACATATGAGCCATATAGAGCAAATGGAAATGCACCACGTAACTCAAACCAATGGGGGGAAAGACAACATGCTGATATCCAGCCGACCCCACCTATGTTTGACCAGAGAGCCGGTGGTCTCGCACCGGCTGCCATTGATATAGTAAGGGAAGAAATAGCTGGGGCGTTCCGAGATAAGCTCGGAGTAAGCATGGTCCCTGGGGGGCAATCATATCGGAAACCTTATGACAGCCGATTTGATCACCACCCATACCCACAGGGAACCAGGATACCCGAATTCACAAAATTTTCGGGTGATCAAGGAAAGAACACACGTGAACACATAGGCCAATTTTTAGCACAATTAGGAGAGTTGGCCGACACAGAGGCATTTCGCGTACGTTTGTTTTCATTATCTTTAATAGGAACTGCGTTTGCATGGTACGCCACTTTACCTCCTAATTCCATTTCATCATGGGGGGATTTAGAACAAAAATTTCATGATCATTTTTTCTCCGGTGACTATGAATTGGATTTGGTAGATTTAGCGTCGTTGCGACAGACAAAAGATGAATCGGTTAATGATTACATCCGGAGATTCCGAGATACAAGAAACCGATGCTTTCAAATTCATTTAGCAGAAAAACAGCTAGTAGGATTAGCCTTTAACGGTCTACGATATTATTTAAAAGAGAGATTAGAAGGCATCCAATTTTTTACACTAGCACAGTTACACCAGAGGGCTTTGGCTTGCGAAAGCCGGAGCAAAGAAACTGCTAAGACAATGCGTCACAACGTACATATAGTAGAATACGACCAAAGTAGCTCAGATGACGAATCAACAGAAGTGTATGCTGCTGAAATGGTTTGGCCAAAACAGGCCAAATCTTCGGCTTGTTCCTCCTTGCAGCCGGTTCAAAAGAAACGGCAAGAGGAGGTTAAGTTTACGTTTAATGTTGGTAAATGTGATAAAATATTTGACGAACTACTCAAAAATGGCAATATTAAAATAAATCACACTGTTCCATCCGCTGACGAGCTAAAACGTCGTGCATACTGCAAGTGGCATAACTCATTTTCTCATGCCACTAATGATTGTAATGTATTCCGACGACAGATTCAATCGGCCATTAATGAGGGACGATTGAAATTTCAGGAAATGCAGGTGGATACAGAGCCATTTCCAATGAACGTGATCGACTTCGAGGGCAAGAAAGTCCTGGTTCGGCCAAACATGGCCGATAAAGACAAAGGCAAAGAGGCAATCATCGGCAATTCTAAAAAGGCCGATGAGGATCATAAAGTTTCTTGCAGGAAAGTGGAAGCCGAGAAGACTCCCGATGGAGGGGAGACCCTAAAGGTGACCATCACAACCTCCAGTACTGGGGGGCAAGCGCAGACAGGGAGGCAGATACAGGAACCCGTGCTGCGTATCCCGGACGGTCCGGCACGTAGGCGCGGACGGTCCGGGACCCCACCGGACGGTCCGGAGAGCTCTGACGGACGGTCCGGCAATGCTCAAGACTCGCAGCGACCACGTACCTTCAAACCACGACGACCAGAGATAGGTACGTGGAAAACAAATACATTTAAAGCAGCTGGTCGGCTGATCAAGCCTGGCCCGACTTTCGATCAATTGTTGTCTAAATATGTGAAAAAGAAGGCCGGCCCCAGTGACCGGCCACCGAAGCGACCCCGCTCACCCATTCATGAGCAACGTCAGGTCAGGCCGATTGGACCACATCACCAATCGGAAGAAATGAAAGGTCCTATTGTACAATTGAGACCTAACATGCCGACATGGACCCCTCCACCTCCTTATCCATCTATGCCATATCCATACACATACTTACCTCCACCATATGTCCCAAATCAAATGTGGGGCATGCCACCATATCCATTTGGGATGCCACAGTACCCCGCCTGGGGGGCACCCCAAACATCCGTTTTTGATAGGTTGGCACCGCCAGTGCAAGACCGATTGAGCACTGCTGAATCCGGTCACCAGGCACAGGCCCAACAAGGTTGCCGGACTACTCGGCCTCCTAGGCCGACCAATCCGGCAGGGGGGCATATGCCTGTAGCAACTCAAAGAACAAAAAAGGATATCATCAAAATAGGCACTACGGATGTTGTCATACAGGGAGACAATAAAGGGCCGATGATTTTCGGCGAATCGGCCAACACGACCGAAAAGGATACGGCTACCATCAAAACAGCCGATCCAAAATACTCCATGCCTCGATGGTGCCCAGCGGGATTGACACGATCCCAAAAGAGAAAATTACAGCGCCTAAGAGCAAAGGAGAGCCAGGAGAAGGAGGCGGAAAAGACATTTAATGACACACATCCACTATACCCGCCACCACAAAAGAAATGGAGACCGAAGGCCGTTGAGAAAAAACAAACGGCCATAGAAATAGAAAGTCAACCTGCACCAGGCGCGGACCGTCCGGCCCCCGCGTGCGGACTGTCCACCGTTCATCAGGAAGCCTCCAACAACACGACAACATCCATGGAAGAGGACGACCTGCTAGGAGAAGACCTGGTCGACTACGAGGCTTCTCCAGAACGCCCAGGTATGGATGTAAATATTATTACATTTTCTTCCGATTGCACTATCATTGGCGACGATGAACCTGTTGCTGCCCAGTTCGATTTTGGTCCTAAAGAAGCCGCCTTTACTAAACCAAAGGAATCGGTAAATCATTTAAAGCCGCTCTTCGTGCGCGGTCACATTGATGGAATACCGATTGCTAAGATGTTGGTGGATGGAGGGGCGGCTGTAAATCTAATGCCTTATTCATTATACAGAAAATTAGGTAAACAAGATGACGAACTTGTCAAAACCAACATGACCCTCAGTGGTGTTGGGGATAGTTCGATTAAAGCCAGGGGAGTCACGTCCGTTGAATTAACCATCGGGACTAAGACCCTCGCTGCTGCATTCTTCGTCGCTGATGTAGAAGGGAATTACAGTTTAATTCTAGGCAGAGATTGGATTCATGCCAATCAATGTATACCTTCTACATTACATCAAATGCTAATACAATGGGTAGGCGATGAGGTAGAACAAGTACATGCTGATGTATCGGCCTGCATTGCTGTGGCCGATGCCCCTGTACTCTGGACTTATGAGACTGCTACATGTCTCACAGGAGTAGATTTTTCTGATTATCAGTTCATAAGTATAGATAAGAAAGGTTTCATTCCTGTAATGCTAGAGCCGATGGAGAATCGGCTAAATCCTAAATAAAGTTTAAATGATGAATACACATGAAGCTCATGAGTCGTTGATCACGGACAATTCGGCTCTCAAAGCCGGATGGTCTGGTCTTTCACAAAACAGTTCGGGCTTTAAGACCGAACATCTACCACAGCGAAAAGACAGTATTACGGATGATCCGGTCCCCGAGACCGGAAAGTCCGCCATCACACAAAGATCATCTAATTCCTCTGTGGGGGACATGATAGAGGAATTCAGAGATCTTGATAAACTAGGACAGGGGTTTACATCGGCCGATCCATTGGAGGAGATTGACATAGGAGATGGTAAAACTCCAAGGCCAACTTTTGTAAACAAGACCCTGGAGGCCGATCCTAGAGATGAGATGATCGGTCTATTGAAGGAGTATTCAGATTGTTTTGCTTGGAATTACACTGAAATGCCTGGACTAAGCCGAGAGATTGTCGAACATCGGCTGCCCATTAAGTCTGGTTTCAGACCTTTCAAGCAGAAAGCTAGAACGTTTCGTCCAGATCTTCTCCCACGAATCAAGGACGAAATCCACCGGCTGCTAGAAGCTAACTTTATTAGACCTTGCAGATACGCAGAGTGGGTCTCCAATATTGTGCCGGTGGAGAAGAAGGAGTCAGGTAAACTTAGAGTATGCATTGATTTTCGTAATTTAAATAAAGCAACTCCTAAAGACGAATATCCCATGCCCATAGCCGACACATTAATCAATAATGCATCAGGGAATAGAATTATTAGCTTTCTTGATGGTAATGCCGGATATAATCAGATTTTCATGGCCGAAGAAGATGCGTCTAAAACGGCCTTTATATGTCCAGGCTTCATTGGTTTATTTGAATGGGTTGTCATGACATTCGGTCTTAAAAATGCTGGTGCTACTTATCAGAGGGCTATGAATCTGATCTTCCATGAGTTGTTAGGAAACACTGTGGAAGTCTACATTGATGATATTGTAGTCAAATCGGCTAAGTTTAGTTCTCATATAGCTGATTTGCGCAAAGCCTTTGATAAAATGCGTCGGTATGGTTTAAAAATGAACCCACGTAAATGTGCTTTTGGAGTGTCGGCTGGTAAGTTTTTAGGATTTGTCATCCATGAACATGGTATAGAAATAGACCCTGACCGAATCAAGTCTATTCGGAATGTGGGGCCTCCGACTTGTAAGGTCGAAGTGCAGAGGTTTCTCGGCAAGGTGAATTATTTACGAAGGTTTATTTCTAACCTAGCCGGGAAGATTGATGCCTTCACCCCTATCCTTCGGCTTAAGAATGATGCTGAATTCACTTGGGGGGCAGAGCAGCAGGAGGCATTTGATCTCATTAAAAAATACTTGTCTTCGGCTCCCGTGATAAAAGCACCACAAGTAGGAGCACCATTCAGATTATACATTGCAGCTGAAGACAAGGTTATTGGGGCTGTTCTGACACAAGAAACTGAGGGGAAGGAGCATGTGGTGACATATCTAAGCCGAAGATTGGTGGATGCTGAAACAAGGTACACTTTTATTGAAAAGTTATGCTTATGCTTGTTTTATGCATGCACCAAATGTAGATGTTATTTACTGTCTAGTCGTTGCACTGTTTCTGGTCAAGCCGATGTAATCAAATACATGTTGCATAACCCAATTATGAGTGGTAGAATTGGTAAGTGGGCTTATGCACTCATAGAATATGACTTGGCGTATGAACCATTGAAATCTATGAAAGGCTAAGTCGTAGCGGATTTTATTGTGGAACATCGGGTTAATGATATTTATGAACTAGACATGTCATACCTCACTATTACTCCTTGGACTTTATATTTTGATGGATCGGTTTGCAATGAAGGACAAGGAATTGGCATTGTGCTTGTTTCACCAAGAAACGTCTCCTTTGACTTCTCTAGCCGATTGAAAACTTATTGCACTAATAATCAAGCTGAATATGAGGCCCTCCTATTCGGTTTAGAACTTTTAAGTAGTATGGGAGTAAAACATGTGAAGGTATTTGGCGATTCTCAGCTGGTTGTCCAACAAGTGTTAGAAGAATATCAATGTCTTGATGGAACTCTAAATAGTTATCTTGAGAAATGTTGGAGCATAATCCATTCTTTTGACGAATTCAGTATTCGGCATATCTCTAGAGTTGAGAATCATAGAGCTAACGATTTGGCACAAGATGCATCAGGTTATCGGATAAAGAAAGGGAAATTTCACAAAACTGAAAATCTGATAACCAGTGCAGAGCCAAATTCCCAGGTCGCGGACCGTCCGCGTGATGACGCCGGACCGTCCGAGGTTATCAGAAATGTTCTCTTAATCAATTCGGCTGACAATGAAGCCGATGCAAGTGATTGGAGGACACCTATACTTAATTATTTGCAAAATCCCAGTATCAGGACAGATAAGAACATTCGGCGAACAGCTTTCAAGTATGTTTTGATGAGTGATGAACTTTACCGCCGAACGGTTAATGATGTCCTGCTTAAGTGCTTGGGCCCAGATGATGCTATATTAGCTATGGCCGAAGTACATGAAGGAATTTGTGGTACCCATCAATCAGCTCCAAAGATGAAGTGGTTGTTGCGAAGGTCTGGCTTTTATTGGCCTAATATGATAGCTGATTGTTTTAAGTACTACAAGGGTTGCCAAGTGTGTCAAAAATTCGGCGACCTACAGTTGGTCCCTGCAGCCGAATTACATCCTATCATCAAGCCTTGGCCGTTCAGAGGATGGGGATTAGACTTTATTGGAGAAATTCATCCTTCATCATCAAAGGGGCATCGGTTCGTGTTAGTTGCCACTGACTACTTTACCAAATGGACTGAAGCCGTTGCTCTGAAGAACATGACACACAAGGAGGTAATTGAGTTCATAACTGAGCATATTATTCATAGATTCGGCATTCCCCAGACCTTGACTACAGATCAAGGGACTTCTTTCATGTCAAAGGAGGTACGTGAATTTGCTGAATTATATAGAATTAAGTTGCTTAATTCATCTCCATACTACGCTCAGGCCAATGGACAGGCCGAGTCTAGTAATAGGACATTGATCAACTTGATAAAAAAGAAGATATCTGATAATCCTAAGCATTGGCATAAGATTTTGTCCGAAGCTTTATGGGCTCATAGAATATCTAGGCATCGTGCTACTAAAGTATCTCCTTTTGAGCTTGTCTATGGGCAGGAAGCAGTGTTGCCTGTGGAAATAAGTCTGAATGCTGTCAGGTTCGCTAGACAAAATGATCTAACTGTTACTGATTATTATAATTCAATGATGGATAATATTGATGAGGTGACCGACAAGAGGATGATAGCTTTGGGAGCAATAGAGAAGGACAAGATCATGGTAGCCAGGGCCTATAACAAGAAAGTCAAAACAAAATCATTTCAGGTAGGGGACCTGGTGTGGAAGACCATTCTGCCTCTAAGGAATAAGGACCGGAAGTTCGGAAAATGGTCGCCAAGCTGGGAGGGTCCTTATAAAGTAAAACAGGTGATGTCTGGCAACGCCTATTTGTTACAAACATTACAAGGCAAGGATTTGCCTAAGGCTTTGAATGGGCGTTTCCTCAAGCAGTACCATCCTAGTATGTGGCAAGATGCCTAAGAAAACCGATGTGCTCACATCGAGTTAGTTGCTTTTGGTTTGCTCAGCTCCACCAAAAGGCAGGGGGGCATATGTTGAGCACCAAATTGAGCCTTGCGGACGGTCCGGCCCTGAGGCCGGACGGTCCGCGGTCCGGACAGTCCGCGCCTGTGGGCCGGACGGTCCGCGCATGCGCAGAACGGTTTAGGGTTCCGAGTTTTGTGCTACGGTTGTTAGCTAAAATCATGGGATAAGCTCGGAATCAGTTGTGTAAAGGGTCCAGCCCCCCTCCTCTATAAATAGAGAGGTCTACGGCCGATTTGGAATCATCAACAATCGAATCAATACAATTTCTATTTCGCATTTATCTTAGGAGTAGTTTTAGTCTAGTTTAGGTTTAGACTCTCGATCCCCAAATTCTTCGTCTCTCTTCGACTCTACGTCGATTAGAGGAGTCTAGGTCGGCCGGCCCGAGCCTAGACACAACCTAGGATCTCTACTCCCCGACGGGGTCCCTCCCGGGAGCGAGATCCAGGCGCCGTCGGCGATCTTCCGCCGTCCCTGCGTACGCGCGGACCGTCCGGCCCCAGGGCGCGGACCGTCCGGCCGTCAGGCAGGAGCCCTAGCCGCGCACCAGGTCACGGACCGTCCGGCCCCAGGCCGCGGACAGTCCGCCCTTGCGCAGAAAGCACCACCGCGCCTCGCACCAGGCCGCGGACCGTCCGGCCCCTGCGCGCGGACCGTCCACCCCTGTGCAGAAGGCATCGCCACGGTTCTTGTTGAGTGTTTGGCGCTCCAAAAAGGCGCCAACACATGGATTAAGAAAAAAAAAGACTTTCTGTTAGGTTTTTGAGGGACCTTGTTGGTAATATCCCCTCTGCTAGCTTGGAATTATTTAGAGGCTAAAGGTACAAATGGTGGTCTTTTAGTGGGAGTTAATGCTGATATTTATAATATGCTAGTATATGAGATATTTTATAATATATAATTAGTGCTATGCTGACCGATAAAAAGTTTGTTTTTTCTTGAAAGTTCATAGTAGTATATGGTCCTGCTTATAAAGATCAAAAGCAATATCTTCTCGATGAGTTACAGGGAGTGATGGGATCCTGGCAAAGACCCTGAGCTCGTTGGCAACGATTTTAATCTAGTCAAATTTTAGAAGTGGTGGTTGGAAAAAGTCTTTGAAGGAGATAATCTGTCTACATAGAAATCCCTACGTCCTTGCATTCTATTTAAGATTAACAATAGATATAACAGACCTGCTTTTGACATATCAATCATATCCTTATTTGGGTGGGAACGTATCTGGTGAAAACTAACCACTCCGTGCAACCGTACAAATTTCTAATCTGAACCACATGATGTTGATCCAAGGGGACGTGCGGAGGAATGAGAGGGGGATTTGAAAAAAGTGTGATTAGCAGCGGGCGGTTATGTGTAAAATTATTCACGCCCTGCGTCCCTTGGATTAACATCATGTGGTTCAGATTAGAAGTTTGCACGGTTGCACGGAGGGATTGGTTTGTACCAGATACGTTCCATATTTAGATACCATATGCATCTCTTTGGGCTTCTATTATATCGAGAAATTGGATTGTATATCTTTTTTATTTTGATATCGATTTTGATACATATAAGGTGGTAGTTTAGAGTGAGAACTTTTAGGATGATGGTTAGAGGGTAGTTTGCTAATGAAATAGCCTAGCTCAATAGTGAGAGCAACTAGAGAGGTGAATAGGTGATCCTGCGATATATGACTTGAAATAGACAAACTTGTCTAAAAGTTAGAGTTAGTACAAATTCAACCAAGTTTGAGAGAAGAGAAAGAGAGAAGTTCCCTTCACTTGATTGCTCTACCAAGATATGAGTTAAACTTAGAGCAATATCACAAGTGAGAATACAGAACTTAGCGAGAATAAAAACCGCAATAAAATAAATGACACAAGAGACACAACGATTTTTATCCCGTGGCTTGGCCAAAGACTACCTCCACGTTATGGTGTCCTCCTTTGGACAAGGGTTGCAATCAACCCATCTCAAGTGATCAAACTTGAGTGACAAGGTTTCTTCCTTATATCATAATCCTGTTTGTGAGGAATATCCACAGATTGGAGTCTCTCACAGCCTTACAAGATGATCACAATTGTCGGGGACCATAATTAGGGGTACCCTCAAGGCTCCTAATTCTCAGCTGGTAATCCCCATCAGCATAAAGCTGCAAAGGCCTGATGGGTGCGATCAAGTCAGGGATCAGTCCATTCGAGGGACTCGATCACGCCTCGCCCGAGCCTAGCCTCGGACAAAGGCAGCCGACCCCGGAGGATCTCCGCCTCGCCCGAGGCCCCCCTCCAGCGGCGAACACGTTCCCGGCTCGCCCGAGGCCCTGTCTTCGCCAAGAAGCAACCCCGACCAAATTGCAGGAGCATTTAATGCAAAGGTGGCCTGACACCTTTATCCTGACGCGCGCCCCTCAGCTGACAGAGCCGAAGTGACCGCCGTCACTTCGCCGCTCCACTGACCGGTCTGACAGAAAGACAGCGCCGCCTACGCCGCTCCGACTGCGGTGCCACTTGACAGAGTGAGGCTGACAGGCAGTCAGGCCCGGCCGCACACCATAGGAAACTCCGCTCCGCCCGACCCAGGGCTCGGACTCGGGCTAAGCCCCGGAAGGCGGCGAACTCTGCTCCGTCCGACCCAGGGCTCGGACTCGGGCAAAGCCCCGGAAGACGGTGAACTCCGCTCCGCCCGACCCAGGGCTCGGACTCGGGCTAAGCCCCGGAAGACGGCGAACTCCGCTCCACCAGACCCAGGGCTCGGACTCGGGCTAAGCCCCGGAAGACAGCGAACTCCGCTCCGCCCGACCCAGGGCTCGGACTCGGGCAAAGCCCCAGAAGACGGCGAACTCCGCTCCGCCCGACCCAGGGCTCGGACTTGGGCTCAGCCCCAGAAGACAGCGAACTCCGCTTCGCCCGATCCCAGGACTCAAATTCCGCCCTAGCCTCAGCCAACGGCCTCCGCCTCGCCCGACCTAGAGGCTCGGACTCGGCCTCGGCCACGGAAGACGGACTCGACCTCAACCTCGGAGGAGCCTCCACATCGCCCAACCTAGGGCGCGGACCGGCCACGTCAACAGGAGGCGCCATCATTACCCTACTCCAAGCTGACTCAGGCTACGGGGAACAAGACCGGCGTCCCATCTGGCTCGCTCCACCAGATAGGCGATGATGGCGCCCCACACGTTCCCTGACGATGGCGGCTCTTGGCCCCCTTACGAAAGCAAGAGGACGTCAGCAAGGACTCGACGGCCCCAACATCTATCCCTCCGCCAGGCTCCAGCACTCCTCCGACGGCCACGACATCACACAAACCGCGATCGTCGGGCCCACCTCGACGAGAGGATGCGCCGAGGCTACCACCCCAGGCGTGGGGGACGCTACGACAGCGGGGAGGATCGGAGTCCCTCGCCCGAACCACCCGGTCCGCAGGCCTTCAGCCGAGCCATACGACGGGCGCCGTTCCCGACCCGGTTCCGACCCCCGACTACTATCACAAAGTACTCGGGGGAGACGAGACCGGAACTGTGGCTCGCGGACTACCGCCTGGCCTGCCAACTGGGTGGAATGGACGATGACAACCTCATCATCCGCAACCTCCCCCTGTTCCTCTCCGACACCGCTCGCGCCTGGTTGGAGCACCTGCCTCCGGGGCAGATCTCCAACTGGGACGACCTAGTCCAAGCTTTCGCCGACAATTTCCAGGGCACGTACGTGCGCCCCAGGAATTCCTGGGACCTCCAAAGCTGCCGACAGCAGCCGGGAGAGTCTCTCCGGGACTACATCCGGCGATTCTCGAAGCAGCGCACCGAGCTGCCCAACATCACCGACTCGGATGTCATCGACGCGTTCCTCGCCGGCACCACCTGCCGCGACCTGGTGAGCAAGCTGGGTCGCAAGACCCCCACCAGAGCGAGCGAGCTGATGGACATCGCCACCAAGTTTGCCTCCGGCCAGGAGGCGATCGAGGCTATCTTCCGGAAGGACAAGCAGCCCCAGGGCCGCCCGTCGGAAGATGCCCCCGAGGCGTCAGCTCAGCGCGGCGCCAGGAAGAAGGGCAAGAAGAAGTCGCAAGCGAAACGCGACGCCGCCGACGTGGACCTTGTCGCCGCCGCCGAGTACGAGAACCCTCGGAAACCTCCGGGAGGTGCCAACCTCTTCGACAAGATGCTCAAGGAGTCGTGCCCCTATCATCAGGGGCCCGTCAAGCACACCCTTGAGGAGTGCGTCATGCTTCGGCGCCACTTCCACAGGGCCGGGCCACCCGCGGAGGGTGGCAGGGCCCACGACGACGACAAGAAGGAAGATCATCAGGCAGGAGAGTTCCCCGAGGTTCGCGATTGCTTCATGATCTACGGTGGGCAAGCGGCGAACGCCTCGGCTCGGCACCGCAAGCAAGAGCGCCGGGAGGTCTGTACGATGAAGGTGGCGGCGCCAGTCTACCTAGACTGGTCCGACAAGCCCATCACCTTCGACCAAGCCGACCACCCCGACCATGTGCCGAGCCCGGGGAAATACCCGCTCGTCGTCGACCCCGTCATCGGCGACGTCAGGCTCACCATGGTCCTCATGGACGGAGGCAGCAGCCTCAACATCATCTACGTCGAGACCCTCGGGCTTCTGCGTATCGATCTGTCCTCAGTCCGGGCGAGCGCCGCGCCCTTCCATGGGATCATCCCTGGGAAGCGCGTCCAGCCCCTCGGACAACTCGATCTTCCCGTCTGCTTCGGAACACCCTCCAACTTCCGAAGGGAGACCCTGACGTTTGAGGTGGTCGGGTTCCGAGGAACCTACCACGCGGTGTTGGGGAGGCCCTGCTACGCGAAGTTCATGGCCGTCCCCAACTACACCTACCTCAAGCTCAAGATGTCGGGCCCCAACGGGGTCATCACCGTCGGCCTCACGTACAAACACGTGTTCGAATGCGACGTGGAGTGCGTGGAGTACGCCGAGGCCCTCGCCGAGTCCGAGGCCCTCATCGCCGACCTGGAGAGCCTCTCTAAGGAGGTGTCAGACGTGAAGCGTCATGCCGGCAACTTCGAGCCAGCGGAGACGGTTAAGTCCGTCCCCCTCGACCCCAGCAGCGACGCCTCCAAGCAAGTCCGGATCGGCTCCGGGCTCGATCCCAAATAGGAAGCAGTGCTCGTCGACTTTCTCCGCGCGAACGCCGACGTCTTCGCGTGGAGTCCCTCGGACATGCCCGGCATACCGAGGGATGTCGCCGAGCACTCGCTGGACATCCGAGCCGGAGCCCGACCCGTCAAGCAGCCTCTGCGCCGATTCGACGAGGAGAAGCGCAGAGTCATAGGCGAGGAGATCCACAAGCTAATGGCGGCAGGGTTCATCAAAGAGGTATTCCATCCCGAGTGGCTTGCCAACCCTGTGCTTGTGAGAAAGAAAGGGGGGAAATGGCGGATGTGTGTAGACTACACTGGTCTGAACAAAGCATGTCCGAAGGTTCCCTACCCTCTGCCTCGCATCGATCAGATCGTGGATTCCACTGCTGGGTGCGAGACCCTGTCTTTCCTCGATGCCTACTCACGGTATCACCAAATCAGGATGAAAGAGTCCGACCAGCTCGCGACTTCTTTCATCACACCCTTCGGCTTGTACTGCTATGTCACCATGCCGTTCGGCTTGAGGAATGCGGGCGCGACGTACCAGCGGTGCATGAACCATGTGTTCGGCGAGCACATTGGCCGCACGGTCGAGGCCTACGTCGATGACATTGTAGTCAAGACGAGGAAAGCCTCCGACCTCCTTTCCGACCTTGAAGTGACATTCTGATGCCTCAAGGCGAAAGGCGTGAAGCTCAATCCCGAAAAGTGTGTCTTCGGGGTCCCCCGAGGCATGCTCTTGGGGTTCATCGTCTCCGAGCGGGGCATCGAAGCCAACCCGGAGAAGATCGCAGCCATCACCAGCATAGGGCCCATCAAGGACTTGAAAGGCGTACAGAGGGTCATGGGATGTCTCGCGGCCCTGAGCCGCTTCATCTCGCGCCTCGGCGAAAGAGGTCTACCCCTGTACCGCCTCTTAAGGAAGGCCGAGCGCTTCACTTGGACCCCTGAGGCCGAGGAAGGACTCGGGAACCTGAAGGCGCTCCTCACGAAGGCGCCTATCCTGGTGCCCCCAGCTGCCGGAGAAGCCCTCTTGGTCTACGTCGTCGCGACCACTCAGGTGGTTAGCGCCGCGATTGTGGTCGAGAGGCAAGAAGAGGGGCATGTATTGCCCATTCAGAGGTCAGTCTACTTCGTCAGCGAGGTACTATCCGAAACCAAAATCCTCTACCCACAAATTCAGAAGCTGCTGTACGCGGTAATCCTGACACGGCGAAAGTTGCGACACTACTTCGAGTCTCATCCGGTAACTGTGGTGTCATCCTTCCCCCTGGGGGAGATCATCCATTGCCGAGAGGCCTCGGGTAGGGTTGCAAAGTGGGCGGTGGAAATCATGGGCGAAACAATCTCGTTCGCCCCTCGGAAGGCCATCAAATCCCAGGTCTTGGCGGACTTCGTGGCTGAATGGGTCGACACCCAGCTACCAACAGCTCCGATCCAACCGGAGCTCTAGACCATGTTCTTCGATGAGTCGCTGATGAAGACAGGAGCCGACGTAGGCCTACTTTTCATCTCGCCCCTCGGGAAGCACCTACGCTACGTGCTACGCCTCCACTTCCCGGCGTCCAACAATGTAGCTGAGTATGAGGCTCTGGTCAACGGGTTGCGGATTGCCGTCGAGCTAGGGGTTCGATGCCTCGACGCTCGCGGTGACTCGCAGCTCGTCATCGACCAAGTCATGAAGAACTCCCACTGCCGCGACCCGAAGATGGAGGCCTACTGCGATGAGGTTCGGCGCCTGGAAGACAAGTTCTACGGGCTCGAGCTCAACCACATTGCTCGGCGCAACAACGAGACTGCGGACGAGCTGGCTAAAATAGCCTCGGGGCGAACAACGGTTCCCCCGTACGTCTTCTCCCGAGATCTGCATCAACCCTCCGTCAAGATCGACGACGCGCACGAGCCTGAGGCACCCTCGGCCCAGCCCGAGGTACCCTCGGCCCAGCCCGAGGCACCCTCGGCTCGGCCCGAGGCACCCTCGGCCCCCGAGGGCGAAACACTGCGCGTCGAGGGGGAGCAAAGCGGGGTCACGCCTGATCAAAACTGGCAGACCCCGTACCTGCAATATCTCCACCAAGGAGAGCTACCCCTTGACCGAGCCGAAGCTCGGCGGTTGGCGCGGCGCGCCAAGTCGTTCGTCTTGCTGGGAGAAGGGAAGGAGCTCCACCACCGCAGCCCTTCAGGCATCCTCCAGCGATGCATCTCCACCACCGAAGGTCAGGAACTCCTCTAAGAAATACACTCGGGGGCTTGCGGCCACCACGCAGCACCTCGAGCCCTTGTCGGAAATGCTTTCCGACAAGGTTTCTACTGGCCGACGGCGGTGGCCGACGCCACTAGAATTGTCCGCGCCTGCGAAGGGTGTCAGTTCTATGCAAGGCAGACCCACCTGCCCGCTCAGGCTCTACAGACGATACCCATCACATGGCCTTTTGCTGTGTGGGGTCTGGACCTTGTCGGCCCCTTGCAGAAGGCACCCGGGGGCTACATGCACCTGTTGGTCGCCATCGACAAATTTTCCAAGTGGATCGAGGTCCGACCCCTGAACAGCATCAGGTCCGAGCAGGCGGTGGCGTTCTTCACCAACGTCATCCATCGTTTCGGGGTCCCGAACTCCATCATCACCGACAACGGCACCCAGTTCACCGGCAGAAAGTTCCTGGACTTCTGCGAGGATCACCACATCCGGGTGGACTGGGCCGCCGTGGCTCATCCCATGACGAATGGGCAAGTAGAGCGTGCCAACGGCATGATTCTACAAGGACTCAAGCCTCGGATTTACAACGACCTCAACAAGTTCGGCAAGCGATGGATGAAGGAACTCCCCTCGGTGGTCTGGAGCCTGAGAACGACACCGAGCCGAGCCACGGGCTTCACGCCGTTCTTCCTAGTCTATGGGGCCGAGGCCATCTTGCCCACAAACCTGGAATACGGTTCCCCGAGGATGAGGGCCTATGCCAACCAAAGCAACCAAGCTAGTCGAGAAGACTCGCTGGACCAGCTGGAAGAGGCTCGGGACAAGGCCTTACTACACTCGGCGCGGTACCAGCAGTCCATGCGACGCTACCACGCCCGAGGGGTCCGGTCCCGAGACCTCCAGGTGGGCGACCTGGTGCTTCGGCTGCGACAAGACGCCCGAGGTCGACACAAGCTCACGCCCCCCTGGGAGGGGCCGTTCGTCATCGCCAAAGTTCTAAAACCCGGAACATACAAGCTGGCCAACAGTCAAGGCGAGGTCTACAACAACGCTTGGAACATCCAACAGCTACGTCGCTTCTACCCTTAAGATGTTTTCAAGTTGTTCATATACCTCGCTCTCACGCAAAGTTTAGTCATCAAGGAAGGGTCAGCCTTGCCTCGGCAAAGCCCGACCCTCCCTCGGGGGCTAAAAGGGGGGAACCCCCTCTGCGTCGAAATTTTCCTCGAAAAAAAGATCTTTTCCGCCGGAATGTCTTTCGCGCTTTTCGACTACTTCGAAAGTGGATCCTGAAAACGATGGAGTACACGTAAGCAGCCAAGGCTGACCGAGCCGAGGGACTCCTACGCCTCCGGGATACGGATACCTCACTCATCACCTTCTGCCATAAGTAACTCACGTTCGGATAAGTGATTCCGCGGACCGAACAAGTCTTCACGTTCGGAAGCTCTTCTGCCGGAGCGATTCTTCGAGCTTTCTCGACTGCGTCGGTGACAGAACCCCATGGACGGGTAAGAGTGCGCGTAAGCGGCAAGGTCGACCGAGCCGAGGGACTCCTACGCCTCCGGGATACGGATACCTCACTCATCACCTTCCGTGAGAAGCAACTCTCGCTCGCACAAACAGTTCTGTTACCGACAAAAAAGTCCAGATACTCGAAACAAGAGGAAAGGAGACGCGGCTTTACAATACGGCGAGGGTGTGTTTCGGCCTCGGCGGCCGCAGAAAACACACGCTACAAGATAATCCGATCCTGCAGGCTCGGATCTTGACAGCTAAAGGGAGCAGCAGCACCCTCGGCGTCGACAACACCTCTGGCGAGGTTCGACCTAGCCTCGGACGGCGACGCGGTCCAAGGGTCTCCGCTCTGAAGGACAATGTCATCACCAAGCCCGGGCCATCGCCGCCAGGGTCTTCTCCAAGAATCCGGCCCGAGCAGGCGGCTCGGCCGGTCACCCCGGGGCCTCGGCTAGCTGTCCCCCAAGGACATCTGCCCGCCCCGAGGCCTCAGCAGGTCAATTCCGGCGTCGGTCCCGCTAACGGACGACCCGGCCAGGCTCCGGCCGACCTGGTCTTCTTTTCGAGCCAACTCTGCCTCTGTTCACGCTGGCACCGCTACCCCTGGCCTCGGCTCATCGAAGAGCGGCCGAGGGTTTCCTCTAACTAAGCAAGGGAAGCCTCGGACAACAAGGTTGACCGAGCCGAGGGACTCCTACGCCTCCGGGATACGGATACCTCACTCGTCACCTTTACACGGGGCGACTCACGCTTAGTGAAGCGGTTCAGACAACCAACAAGCGAGTCTTAGTGCTCGAAAATGGGAAAAAAAACACGGCTCCGTGCCGAATTTACATACATGTTCAGGCCTCGACAGCCACAGTGAACAAAAACACTGGCATTCGAAGTGCCATTACAAATGGAACTCCTGTTCCACCTCCGCAGGTACGAGCAACTCCACGTGATTGGGGGGCCTGCGGAGCAACAGAAGGCCGATGGGTGGCTCGCCGTTGCCCGTTCCGGCAGTAGCAACGATGACCTCCGCCCCGGGCGGCGAAGCAGCTTCAGCAGCGGCTTCCGGGCGGGCGCTACGGCACGGGGGCTCTCGTTCACCGAGGACGAGAACCAGCCATTCAGGCCGAAAGACAGAGGCCCAGGGGTGCAGGCGGAGTGGGCAATCTCATTGACAGAGAAGCCTTCTCCGGCTGCCACCACCTCAGCACCGCGCCAGCGGGCGCCAGACGCCTCAAAGCGCACCGGTAGGTCCTCGCCCTCGCGGAGCCGCCCAGAACATGAGCGCCGCCCTTGCGGCACACGACGTGCTGGGCGAACCACTGATGCGGCTGTCGGCGCGAGGAAGGCCTGGACATGGCCGACCCGCACGCGGCGCAACCATCGTCCAGGCGGAGGACGGAATGCTGCACCCTGGCTGAGCAGCGGCGGTCCGCCTACCCCGGCATGCCTGGGGGAAGCCTCCGCGGAGCTGGGAGACGCCTTTCTCCCCTAGACACCGGGGGAAGAAAAGGGTTACCGACCCACGCGGAGGCGGCCTCCCGACTCGCCTCACCCTCCGCCCCAGCAAGGGTGATGAAGATCCTTGAAGCTGAGGGCGGGGCGGAGGCAGCAGCCCGGTCCGCTTCTCCCCACCATCAAGCTGGTGGTCACCATCTTGGGTGACCGCCGGTGGGGGGGGTGCGACCGGGCTGCATGATGAAAATCCTTGAAGCCGAACGACGGCTGAAAGGTACCAACTCCCGCAGAGTTGCGTTCCTCCAACGACGAAGCGGAAAGACGGCGGATGTCCCCCATCCGGGGGCTTGGAAGATGGAAAGACACGATGCATAAGGGAGCGCGAAGACACGGTCGCCTTCCAAGAGGGTCACCCTCCTTTTAAAGGCGACTCTCCCTACTTGCGTCCCCAGCCGTCGTGGGCTGAGTCTTCTCCGACACGCTCCAAGGCCCTCCCCCTACGGCGCGGGGGCTGGGTCCCACACGTCATGCAAGCCGGCCCAGAGCAGAAGAAGCCAAACCGCCGTGCGCGGTGCGTGCAACCGCCCAGCGGTTACAAGCGTCTCTCCACTTTTGCCTAGACCAGTGGGCGAAAGGGCGGGCAGCCGTGCAGGCGGCATGCAACCACACCAAGTGGGCGCGCTTCTCCGACTCCCAACACGCCCGGCATGGAGGCCCAGACCCACGCGTCATGCAACCGGCGCGCCGAATGCTTCGTGCATGCAACTGCACCGCCACCTGCGCCACCACCGCGCCTCCTCGACTGCGGAACCAATACCGCGACTCGAGCCGACCCAGCGCACGACCCAGCGGCTCTAGCCTGGCACGACGGTCAATGTGGCCGAAAACGGGCCGGCAGTAATGGCGGTGGCAGGCGGGCAGGAGCAAAGGTCACGTCGTCAGCCAAGCTTACGCCCCATCCGGGGGCAGCGAGAGAACCCTCTCTCACGGCGTGAAGACAACGCGCCCGTGTTCCGTTCCTCGAACGGCCCGCGCACGCGCAACGGCTGCCCTTCGAACCACTTGCCCCGTCGCATTAACTCCACGGCGGGACAGGCGGCGCCTCTGGCGGGAGAAGCGAGCAACGCTTCGCCTTCGCCATAATGACCGCGTCAAAAAAGGTACGCCGCGCCGTTCGGTTTCGTATCCTTTTCCTTTTTTCCTCTTTCTCTCTCTTGCAACAGGGACCGGGAAAGGGGTATACCCCGGAAGGGATCCTTCCCTGTGAAGGAACCAGGCTCCGAGCCTCCCTACTGATTAGAGGTTCGAAGGCTGGCCCCTCGGAAGGGTTCAACAGCCGCCTCAGAGCACGTGGGCTCCACACCCACTACTGGTCAGAGGTTCAAAGGCTGGCCCCTCGGAAGGGTTCAACGGCCGCCTCAGGCTACTCGGGCTCCACGCCCACTACTGATCAGGGGTTCGAAGGCTGGCCCCCGAAGGGTTCACAGCCGCCTCAGACACAGAGCGAGGGATGACCATGGGTACGTTCGATACATAACCAAGGCTCGGGCTGCGCTCCCGAGGTACCCTAGGACATTTCCGAGACCAGCGGGAACGATCTTGTAACGGAATCCCATCGGAGGGAGGCATCGAGCCCTCGGACCCCGTCACCAGGGGACCGGGTCCGATAGATCACCCGCAGGTACTTTTGGGCGCGCCTCTGGGCCCCTAGCCAACCCCTAACGAATGGGGCACGGACGTCCGCTCGGATCACCCGCCTGCAGCTCACCGGAGACACCATGTTCGGCGCCCACCGAGGGCAACATGGCGCTCTCCCCCCCTCCTCCTTGCGGAAAGGCGACGCAGGGGCGTATGTAAAAAAGTCGAGTCTGTCCCTGATCGCCCTCTCGCCCTGTGCAGAGGCTCGGGGGCTGCTCTCGCAAACCCGGCTCCGGCCAAACCGTTGACAGCGTCAACATACCAGCCCGAGAACTTGGGACCCGACCGTACACCCGGGCTACGGCCAGCTCGCATGAGGGAACGACCAGGCCAGCCGAAGCATTGCGCGAGGCGTTAAGACCTCGGAGGAGTCAAACCACTCCTCCGAGGCCTCGGGGGCTACACCCGGCGGGTGCGCTCGCGCGCACCCACCGGAACAAAACGCAACCGAGAAAGGCTGGTCCCCTTGCAAAAAAGTGCGACGAAAGCCTCCAAGCGAGTGCTAACACTCCCTTCGAGGCTCGGGGGCTACTGTCGGGGACCATAATTAGGGGTACCCTCAAGGCTCCTAATTCTCAGCTGGTAAACCCCATCAGCATAAAGCTGCAAAGGCCTGATGGGTGCGATCAAGTCAGGGATCAGCCCATTCGAGGGACTCGATCACGCCTCGCCCGAGCCTAGCCTCGGACAAAGGTAGCCGACCCCGGAGGATCTCCGCCTCGCCCGAGGCCCCCCTCCAGCGGCGAACACGTTCCCGGCTCGCCCGAGGCCCTGTCTTCGCCAAGAAGCAACCCCGACCAAATCGCAGGAGCATTTAATGCAAAGGTGGCCTGACACCTTTATCCTGACGCGCGCCCCTCAGCTGACAGAGCCGAAGTGACCGCCGTCACTTCGCCGCTCCACTGACCGGTCTGACAGAAAGACAGCGCCGCCTACGCCGCTCCGACTGCGGTGCCACTTGACAGAGTGAGGCTGACAGGCAGTCAGGCCCGGCCGCACACCATAGGAAACTCCGCTCCGCCTGACCCAGGGCTCGGACTCGGGCTAAGCCCCGGAAGACGGCGAACTCCGCTCCGCCCGACCCAGGGCTCGGACTCGGGCAAAGCCCCGGAAGACGGCGAACTCCGCTCCGCCCGAACCAGGGCTCGGACTCGGGCTAAGCCCCGGAAGACGGCGAACTCCGCTCCGCCCGACCCAGGGCTCGGACTCGGGCAAAGCCCCGGAAGACGGCGAACTCCGCTCCGCCCGACCCAGGGCTCGGACTTGGGCTCAGCCCTAGAAGACGGCGAAGTCCACTTTGCCCGACCCCAGGACTCAAATTCCGCCATGGCCTCAGCCAACGGCCTCCGCCTTGCCCGACCTAGAGGCTCGGACTCGGCCTCGGCCACGGAAGACGGACTCGACCTCGACCTCAGAGGAGCCTCCACATCGCCCAACCTAGGGCGCGGACCGGCCACGTCAACAGGAGGCGCCATCATTACCCTACTCCAAGCTGACTCAGGCTACGGGGAACAAGACCGGCGTCCCATCTGGCTCGCTCCGCCAGATAGGCGATGATGGCGCCCCACACGTTCCCTGACGATGGCGGCTCTCGGCCCCCTTACGAAAGCAAGAGGACGTCAGCAAGGACTCGACGGCCCCAACAGCTGTCCCTCTGCTAGGCTCCAGCACTCCTCCGACGGCCACGACATCACACAAACTGGGTGCCAAAATCTCTCCGGCCGCCACGATGGCGTGTACTTAGGGCGCTAGCTCTCCTCCGCTAGACACGTAGCACTCTGCTACACCCCCCATTGTACACCTGGACCCTCTCCTTACGCCTATAAAAGGAAAGGCCAGGGCCCTCTTAGAGGAGGTTGGCCGCACGGGGACGAGGACGAGACGGGCGCTCGCGTAAGGCCGCTCGCTCCTTCCCCCGTGTGGACGCTTGTAACCCCCTACTGCAAGCGCACCCGACCTGGGCGCGGGACGAACACGAAGGCCGCGGGATTTCCACCTCTCTCACGCCCATCTCCGGCCACCTCGCTTTCCCCCCTTCGCGCTCGGCCTCGCGTCGACCCATCTGGGCTGGGGCACGCGGTGACACTTCACTCGTCGGCTCAGGGACCCCCCGGTCTCGAAACGCCGACAACAATCAAACCCAGAGTAAGGGAGGGAGAAAGTGTTGTCCGATTATGCGTTTTTTCACCTTATTAAAAAAAAGGCCAGCCAGGCTGGGCCGCTACAAGGCCCAAAGGCCGAGCAGCCCACCCAGCCGGCTGGTAGACAGGACACAAGCTCCTAGGGCAACAGGCTGGAGCGGCTGGCAGATAGAGCGAGCAGGGGATCGTGGGTGCTGGCGGCGACGTGCAGGGGCTGGATTGTTCAGCTCTGGCCGATCTCTACGCCCTCTCGATAGCAACCGTTGCTCCCTTGGCTCTTGAAATATGGAGTCTTTCTCCCTTGGCTCTTGAAAAAGTGTGTCGCTTGATTAAATCCTTATACGGTCTTAAGCAAGCTCCCAGACAATGACATGAGAAGTTTAATAATACTCTGACCACTGCCGGGTTTTATGTAAACGAAGCCGACAAGTGTGTGTATTATCGCTTCTCTGGGGGCAAAGGTGTCATCATGTGTTTATACGTTGATGACATATTGATATTTGGGACCGATTTGGAGGCTATCATGGAGACAAAAATATTCCTCTCCAAGAACTTTGATATGAAGGACTTGGGTGAAGCTGATGTAATATTGAACATCAAGCTGATAAAGGGTGATGATGGGATTACTTTGTCACAATCCCATTATGTGGAAAAGGTCCTGACTCGCTTTGGACATATGGACTGTAAACCAGTCACCACGCCCTATGATCCATCCTACACGCTCAGTAAACATGAAGGCGAGCCTGTGAACCAGCTACTATATTCGCAGATCATCGGATCTCTCATGTACCTGAGCAGTGCAACTAGACTAGATATCTCATATGCAGTATGCAGACTGGCTCGTTATTCGGCCAGTCCAGGAGATAGACACTGGGTAGCCTTGTACAGAGTGCTTCGGTATTTGAAGGGAGCGATGAATCTTGGTATTAAATATACCGGATTTCCGTCAGTACTTGAAGGATTCAGTGATGCAAACTGGATCTTTGACTTGGATCAAATGAAGTCTACAAGTGGTTATGTGTTCACTTTAGCTGGTGGGGCCGTGTCATGGAGATCGTCTAAACAATCAGTGTCGACACGTTCCACCAAGGAGGCTGAATTAGTTGCACTTGATTCAGCAGCATTGGAGGCTGAATGGTTGAGAGACCTGCTGTCAGACCTTCCAATGCTAGCAAAGCCGATACCGGCTGTCCTAGTATACTGTGACAACACTTCTGTGTTGCTAAAAGTGAACAGTAGAAAGGACAACCAAAAATCCTCGAGGCATATCAGAAGACGACTTGATTCATGTCGGCATGCTAGAGAGACGGGTGTAATAACCGTAGATTACATCAAGTCTGAAAGGAACCTTGCTGATCCTTTCACCAAAGGGCTGGCTCAAAAGCCAATCCAAGCAGCGTGCATGGGAATGGGACTCATACCCTGTTAGCGGTTTCAACTGCGGATAACTGTCCTGTGTGACCGGAGATCCCGAGATCCAGGCTCCAGGAAACGAAGCACTGTGGAACCAAGAGCACAAAAGACAAAGAGTCTCATTAGCTGTTGTGCTCTGTCTGTATGGCAGGTTGAGCGATATGCTTTTAATGAAGTCAATGCTATAAGCAGGGAAATTGTCCTACAAAATTTCCTTAATGATTTCACATATATGAGCTGACTATGGGGTCGCAGTCCGGGAGAGAATGGGGTTTTCTCTCTAGTGAGCTCATGAATAGATATTAAAGGGCATGACCGTAACGCCCTGCCCCGTAAGAGAAGCAGATAATCTGCCTAGTACTATGTGCCTTTTGTGCGAAGATTCTCACACTAGGGTTTGTGGATCAAGGCGTAGTCCTCCGCTTACTCGTGCAGGGTTGGAGTACACTGGGATAGGCTTTGGTTCAAACCTAACAAGTACCTCTGCCGAAAAGTAGTATATAAACAGTACGGGAGCTCAATGACATTGATCAGAAAATAAGAGTGAAAATGGTGGGGATTGCTGTCCGATTATGCGTTTTTTCACCTTATTAAAAAAAGGGCCAGCCAGGCTGGGCCGCTACAAGGCCCAAAGGCCGAGCAGCCCACCCAGCCGGTTGGTAGATAGGACACAAGCTCCTAGGGCAACAGGCTGGAGCGGCTGGCAGATAGAGCGAGCAAGGGATCGTGGGTGCTGACGGCGGCGTGCAGGGGCTGGATTGTTCAGCTCTGGCCGATCTCTACGCCCTCTCGATAGCAACCGCTGCTCCCTTGGCTCTTGAAATATGGAGTCTTTCTCCCTGCTCTTGAGTTGGCCTAAAATCCCAGCTCTCTGTTCCTATTCTTCCTCTCGGTTCCAGTCATAGTTTGGATCGATTCCTTCGATTCCTGGTGTTCTGGAGTTAATCCTGCTGGTGGAAGAAGGTGGAGGTGGTCCTGCTTGTGCGCAGCGAGGTTCTCCTGCGCTCCATTGTCTCACCAGTGCACCTGTGTGGTGCTCTATATGTTCTGATTATTGTCCACCGTGGCATGGTGCCTGGGCTCCCTGCTGCGCGGTGTTCGTCTTCTTGGGCTGGTGCCGTGGACGTCTCACACGGCCTCAGCAGCGGCTCTAGTATCTCCGTCAACCTCCCGCCGTGCAGGCCCGGACGTGGGCGGCGGAATTGGTTTTCTGGGACAGAACTTCGTGTTCGCTGAGCTGATCTTCCCACGTAGACAATCTACGTGTTGTGAGTTATTCATTGCCTCATTTTATTTACTGTTTAATTTTGTGCAATCTGCTAGTATTAAATACTTGGATGTGATTGCACTGTTGTGGGCGGATTTGTGTGCTCGATGATGATAGCGGTGTAGTGAGACAACGTGACAGTCTGGGTTTTAGTGTATTATCATTTTCAGCATTGATATTATTTGTGCCTAATTAAATCTCTCTTTGTTGAGGCTGTTTACCTATGTTAAATTCTGTTATTTTATTTAGTACACAGCTCATTACTATTAGTTTTTATATTTGATTATTAGGCTAATTACATCTGATCTAAAACCCTGATTTGGTAAGATAGGGTTGTCACGTTAGTCGAGGATCTCTGATCACCTATTAGCGTTGGAGGGCTGTTTATTACAGCAACCCGCTATTTTGAGAGCAATATTTTAAGATAAACAATCATGTTTATTAGTTTAATCTGGCTTCTTCATCTGTAAGCCATGTTTAATTATGAAATGGATCTGAGTAGCTATTTTACATGTTTACATGTTCTAGAATTGCTACTGTTCATTGCTGCAATAATTACATATAGCATTTGTCTGAGTTATATGCTTGTTTTATTCGGAATTAGAATATTTAATTTATTTAAATATGAAGGAAGCATGTCACTTATTTATTTAATATTACAACAGAAAGAACACACACGCAAAAGCAAAACACAGTAACCCACACAAGAGATGTAAAGACAAGAACACAATGGTAGAGTTACAGCTCAAAATAGCGTTCAAATCTCTCTAGAATCACTCGGAGACGTGGTCGCAGCATAATGGAATGTTGTGCAGCTCTTGAGGTGCTTGGTTACTGCAACAAGGCTCTTATTTGTTCCAACAAATCCCCATTTGTGTTTAGCAATTGAAATCACGTCTCATATAACTTGTTAAATCATAAATTGCTTGTCACTGATGCACCAAAACTCAATTCGGTTTTGTTCGGTTGTTCTTCAATCCATGTGGATTGAATAGTATTGAGCTGGTTTAAATCCATAGCAAGTCAAAATTCATCCTAAATCCACTCGAACTACTCTAATCCATATGAAATAGCAATAACCGAACAAGCCCTAATGGGATAGTGGGCTTCGTCAGGCGCTGGGATATAGATTGGACTAGGTGAGTGCCCGTGCGTTGCAACGAAAAATATAATACTATGATAACTTATGTATAAATGTGTGTTATATTATTATAAGAAAAGGTTTCATAATCCATTTGTAATTCTAGCCATACATAAATTTTGTTATAGTACAATACTCGAGCGTTGCGACGGAGTATAAGTTATTTGATTAAATATTAGTGCACAACTATTACATAAAAAACGAACAATACATATATTTTGGGTGCATGTGTTTTGCCATAATCTTTATAGGTCTGGTTTAAATTAGAACATTATTAAAATATATCCTAAATCTTTACAATAATACTAACAGTAAAGATAAGTAGACATATTTCACTTGTAGTCATTTGAATACCAAGGAAAATATTTACTGGTCTAGTGACAAAATCATCATATGCATAAATAAATTTTGCATTTGAGTGGCATATGCCAAATACAATAATAAAAATTAGGTTCAATGTCATTACAACAAATAGATGGAGATGGGCTACATTAGATGTCAATATTTGGAGACACGCCTTAACCAATATTTGAGCTACATCCTTCATGGTGAAAACCAACTCCTTTGTCAATAATTCAGCATAAAGACAAGTGGTTCTGAAAGATATGCTAATTAGCATAAACAAAAGTAGCGACAATTTCAGTTCACCATATAGCCGTAGCATAATTGCTACAATTCGAGCTGCAAAGTTATTTATTACATTGCCCTTTGCAACAACTCCCAATGCAGTGGTCCAATAGCCATATTGAATCTACCAGAATAGTTGTGATTATGATAGAGTTTATAGTAATCTAGCTACTTCAACTCCTCCAAGGACTCTGTTGCATCCATTAGCTGAGAGTTACTGGGAAGAACAGTGGAAAAACCTACATAATAACGGAACTACTCTTAAGGAGAGTGATAATAAGAGTCTTTCTTATAAGAGATCGTTAAAGCAATCTTTGAGTCAGAGGCTTGGTTTATCTAGGACAGAGTCAGATCCTTCCCTAGTTAAGGTATTTAGTGTGAACAATGACACGAAAAATTCAGTGAGACGGTGTCTTCTAAACTCTTATTCGCATAAAGTAGTACAATCTAGTAAAGTTATTGGAAAATTTGAACAAGACAAATTAGACTAATTAAGGCAGTCAATGAGAATTTAACAGTAACTCCACCAAGTGTGGCAAAGTTCAGTCCACTTATAGATTCACCGATGAAGCATAATGGTGAGAGTTCAGCAGAAAGGACAGAAGCTTGTTGTAGTGGCGAGAATTCTCTAGTGTTTTATACAGCTAGGGCTGACAATGAACATGAGAATTGTCATGATAATGATTATGAGAGGAGAAGTATTACTTCAAATTCATGTGCCGGCGATGATGATAGAGATTAAGTCTTGCCTGAAGAATCGTCCAAGCTCTAATTGTGAGGACAAAACTGTCTCGGGAGAAATAGAGTCTGGAGCAGATGTAGATCGAGTTAGACCCTTGGAGAAAACTATGGTACCTAATGAAAGAAAGCCATTTATTAACAAGCTACAGTGGTTGCTGAGGTTTGGCAGACCATCAGCTGAAGGCAATGTGGTGGAGAAGGGCAGTGCGCAGGCAATGTGGTGGAGAAGGGCAGCTGAACACATGAATCAGCAAGGACAAGAAACATGAATGGAACTACTTAAACACTAATTTTAGTTGGCGTCAATATGAACAACCAAAACAGAGTGACTTAGGTACATTAAAAAAATTAAGCATGACTTACGGCTACAGATCACACCGTCGAGATATGTATGACGGGGCTTGGATGTTCCGAGCCCATGTGTTGTTTTTATTATAGACACAGTATTGGCCTATTTCCTCTGACAGAAGAAGAGCGAACACATTTATGAATTCCTGAAGAGCCTCCCTCGAACCCTTTGATCCTTTCAGCTGATTTATTTATTAGTCCGATTTACAGGGGGTTCTTGTATTGAATGGCGTGACAAACCGACGAGCGACGACACGCACCGCACATGACTTGAAATTAAAGTCAGTGATCACTTGCAGTGGACCTGTCATCCGTCAAGCCTAGGGTCGTCGGTTGCCGATCACGAGCAGCCATATGGGGCAAGACTTGTTCTTGCTTCGGTTCAAAGACGACGACATCTAGACCTCAAAGAAGCTTCTAAAAGTTCATAATCCTGACCACCGTCACCAGAAACTTGTCTGTTTTCCTCTACATATACATGTATAGTTTCTTCCATTTGATTCTCAACATCCAGAGCACATTCTGATCTTGCCTGTCTAGTCGGGAACAGAAGATCATCCTCCATATAATCTGAAAGGATGCTGTCAGCATTGGCAGCACTCACAGAGCTGGGATCAGCTGTGCTGACAGCAAGCTTATCACAATAGTGTGGACGTGCTTCATCTTCATGCTTATCAATTTGCTGCTGAGAAGGTTCTTCAGGACACAGCCTGTGTCTACCACCCTGATTTTCAGGAATCTGACTAACTACATGAATCTAAGAATTGAGTAGTGATGGCATTGCAAGGCCATCTTCAGGATTCCGAATACTCAAAGACTGCACCAAAGAAGAATTCTCTGCAATTAAACCATGGACTTGTGAAGAGCAAATCTCCCTTTTTCTACGAAGAATTGCACATCTTTCATTTGCCTCAAGTAAAGCTCTTTGTGCTTTGTGATAAGCTCTAAGAGCTTCTCTTTCTTCAGCTTCACATTTTTGTCTATGCTCCTGAGCATCCTCTAATTCCTTGTCTTGTAATTCTTCCATCTCAAGTAGAGAGAACAATATTGTGTTATGTGTCTCTACTCCTATCTGGCCACTGCTGTTCAAACATTCGTCGTTCTACGGGGAAAAAAGGAGGGGAATTGACCTTACCTTACTCATGATTCAAATTATCTGTGCTTTACTGCTAATAAAAAATTAATGTAACTAATACAGAAATTTGACACTGAAATCATGATTCCAGAAAAAGAAACTAAAATGAGTTCAACAATCAAATCAAAGCATGCACATGCTGAAATACATGCTTCTAGAAGGAACCCTTCTCAGTTTAGTGTCAGGTATAATCAGTACAAATTTCTAGTGGCTCCAAGTTGCTACCATATGTGTCTCAACTGCATTCAAGCTCAATAGTTCATTCCAGTGGGCATTCTAGCAGGTTAGCAACACAACAGAAGTATTAACTGAGCACTGACTAATTAGATGTATTACTAATAAACAAGAAAAATAAGTAGAGCAACACAAAAGTGCAGAACTAACCTCCTTTCCAGGTTGCAATTGTGGTGTTCCGTCTAACACAGGTGAAGTACCAACAGCCAGTACCTGTTGCCTAGCTTGGGCTGACGTGACAGGCGCCAACGCACTTGTATCTTTTGGTATAGTTTGTGTGTCAGTAAATGGTGGTTGTGCTGCAAGGCCATCATGTGACTCAAGCATAACATGGTTCTCAGCACCTCCTGAATCTTTGTGGTGACGTAGGCTCTTAGTTGCCCCACCTTGTTGTATTTGATCTGCAAGTTCTGTTGTGTCTGTTGTATCTGTTTCATTAACATTAAGGTTCATAGTAATTCCATTTTCAGACCGATTTGTCACTTCTGAAGATTGCACATTGATTTTTCCTGATATAGAACCAATAGGTGCCAATGGTGTCAGGTCACTACAAAATTGGTTGTACTGCTGATTGAGCTTCAACCTTTTATTTGGTCCTCCACTATGTTCAGACAGACTATTAAAGCGTGAATATTCACCACTGTTGGAAGCTTCAAGCCTTATCTTTTCAGATGGCAGCCTTGGCTGATTGGAAGAAAAATCTGCATTCTTTGTAGCAATAGCGGACAAAGGTCTTCTTTGACCTTTTAGTTCATTTTCTTTAGCAGCTATCTTATGGCGCAAGATTTCTAACCTATGATCTTCAGAATGTACTCCTACTGTTGAGAAAACAGAATACATAACCACATCATAATATTAGGACAAAAGGTTCACCTTATAGTTGATCCAAGGAACACGGCCTTTGGACAGGGGCAACACATGAACAATAAAAGTCTCAGATTCATCGAGGAAACTATATGACAGGTGAATGAATCTGTATATATGGAGAGCAGTAAAATTAGTAACCGGGAATCAATCAAAAGCACATAAAGATGTAATCTTTGAATGAATAGGAAGGGAGATCCTCTGGTCAACTGCGACAGCCAACCTTCTACAGTGCAATATTATGCCCCAAAGCAGAAAAAAGTAGCACAGATCATACACAAATCAAGAACATACATGCTACTATATAGTGATAACATATAGGATCATCCAAGGGTGAAAAAGGAAACCAAGATGTGGAGAAGAGACAAATGAAGGAAGCAGGGAAGGTACGTGACAAGCAGGGAGAGGGTCGTGGTCTGACCTTGCTGTCCAGACAGTGAGGGTGGAGTTGTTCCATACGGGGGCGCTGGAGTTGGTGTCTAGAAGCTAGAGTAGCTCCCGCTAGACAGGTGGTGCTCCAAGAGCGAAGAGTCCCACCCATGTGAGATGAGCGAGTGCATCAATCAACGGCGAGGCGCAAACAAGATATGAAAAAAATGATTTGAGGATCTAATACACTATAGGGTAAAATCGATGAAGAAAGAACTCAAGATAGAAATAAAAAAGAGAAAACAACACCTTGAGCGAAGATCTAGGGCTGCCTATGGATCGCGTAGAGCAGGCGGGTGGAAGAGATTTGGGGAGCAGATGCCTTTATACCGTGAGCCGGTTTGTGGAGAGGTCCACCTCCTGGAGCTGCGTGGCCACGGACCATCTCTGCATCGCGGAGGTGCTGTAGTGCTACCCGGCATTCCTAGCGTCGACGTCGTCGGGGCCATTGCAGAACTACTTGTTCGGTACCTCGAGGTGCTCACGGCGTCCGGCTACAGTGCCGACGACGGGAGGTGGCTCAACGACGTTGTCGCGTTCCCAATCGAGGACCTGGTACCCATGGAGGCCATGCGAGGCCAACTTCGCGGCACCGTGCCCGCCTCCACACCGTCAGCAGTCTCGCGTGGCCTCAGTCGCCTCCACTCGCCTCTTCCCCGTGTCGGACTCCTCTTGCGTCGGCATCCTCCGCTTCCGCAGTCCGGCACCCCCGGGTCTTCCATCGCCGCCGCGCATGCCCACAAGGCCGGATCGAGGAGTAGTAGCGGATCTGGCCCCAACGTCCCACGACGGCGGCGGCCTGGCGCCGCGGCAGGAACCAGAGCCCCGCCGCGAGGAACGCGCCATGTATGGCGCATCGATGTGTTCAGTGAGGATATTGGGGAAGAGGGCAGACCTTGAGTCGGCACGCCATTGTGGGAGAGAGGGGACGCTAGATCTACAAACACGAGAGCTATTGGCGGGCGGAGTCGAGAGAGGGAATCTGGATCGGCGTGGACGCGATGATGGCGTGCGTGGATGGCTCGCGGCGCCCCAAAGCGAGAATGGCGGGGGGGGGGGCGGGCTCGGGCTGAGCATGTAGGGCGGTAATTGCGTTGGCGTGCCATTACGGGAGAGGGAGATTGCCGCGGGGCCACGAGGGACGCCGAGCTTGCCGCGGGGGAGGGAGATTGCTGTGGGGGAGGGCGAGCTTGCCGTGGAGCGCTTGCCGAGGGCGCGCCGAGATTGCCGTGGGGGAGAGAGATTGCCGAGGGCGCGTCGAGATTGCCGCTGTGATGTCGGGCGGAGGCGTGGTGAAGCCGTGTGGACGCCCTCGCTGCGTCCTTATAGAGTAGTAGTAGATATAAAAAACTGATGTGGTTGGCAGAACAAAGTAAACTTACAGTGCTTTCAAACCCCTCATGCACAAGATGGTCACACTCTATCACCTAATGCTTCTTCTTTAGCTTCCTGCAGGTTAAAGAGAAATATCACAAAAGGACCCTTCATGCATCTGCACAAGCATGCCTAAACAAGCATAGGATGGTGATGAAACAAGGCATCCCAGTGCAACAACAGCACATGGAACAGTGCAATACGATTGTAAAGAAAAAACACAGCCCTACCCATTTTCTATTATAGGATGACGTAGCACATGCTTAAATGCAGGTCGAATATCTAGAGAACTATCTGGTGTTTGATCAGCTGGTGGCTGCACAAAAGCTGAATCTAGTAATAATTCAATCAGGCGACTTCCCTACAAGAAAGAGTTGTCAAAGATCAAAGGGTTGGACGTCTAGGCTCCCTCAAATCTAGACCTATCCTTGTGGCATCTTCCCTACAAGAGAGACAACTATGCATAAGCACCAGCTTTCAAAAGTTGACAAAAAAAAATCCACCAACCAGGGTGTGACCACCAGAAAGCGCAACAATGTCCTGGTCGCTCAAACCCATCTGTGTCGAGAAAACCTGCCTGAGGTGATCAGAACCTGATTCATACAAGAGAGACCCAACCGAATAGTCCACCTATCCCATTCCTACCAGCTACCATTGAGAAATACTCTAACTTTATCCTTCACATCACAAAGAAGGCAATCCAAGAACTCAGACCAATGAACTATTATGCATCAAGCCATTAACTGTTGAGAAGATTTCTTTTATAGTCAAAGAAAGATCCCACACCCAGAAGCATGCAAATCTGCAGAACAAGACTTAGGTATTGCTACCACTGAGATGCTAAATGCTAAATGACGAGATGTAAACACAACAACAACATATTATTACAAAACATTTTTCTCATGTCTCACAGAACATCGAGTCAGAAGCTTCACAGGATTTTTACAATTGTACCTTGGGTGGCATCAGGAAGGCGGCCTTCCGGTGGAGGCTCAGGCTTGTCCTACACAAAAAAGACAATGCTTTCATCAATATCTGTAGCTACAAGACAAATACAGTAAAGAAACAACAGCCTAAAGCAATGATGCCTAATAACATATTCCCACTCGCGGTCACTATAACGTCTACAACTCCCAGGCAAGAGTATTAGGCAATAAACTACAAGTATTTTATGCCCCCATATAAAATAATACATCACACAGTACATAGCTAGTTACTAATTATACAAGCTTATCCTCTATTTAACCATAAGCTGGCCATCAAATAGTGGAAACATGTGTCAGCATCAAGACCACTTTCCCAGGTACAATGGTAGATAGGCTGATGAAAATAGGGTTAGTTTTGCTTAAATAAACCCTACCAAAATCTTAGGTTTGGGTTGGATTAGTCTAGGGCTAGCTTGATGATTAGTTTTTACATATCCAACATAAGATCAAGAATGCGTGTCTCACTGAGAGGCCACAGGTTCGAAGCAATCTGTATTTGCCCAAGAACAGGTTATCAATTCTCCAAACCACACTTATGATGCCTCCGACAAACACTGCATCTTCTTATCTAATATAAAACTAAAAAGGTTTATTAGATAGTGAGTTGAAGATGCATATGAATTATTAGCACATATTAGCAACTCCAAATCTGCTAATGAAACTAATAACAGCCCTTCAGGTCCTTCAACAAATAATTAGTCGGTCTGTTTAGACCCACTCATATTTACATCAATTGATTTATCATTCAGATGATTAAGAAATATTATGTGACTGGATTGACAGTATACTTGAAATGATATAGCCATGAAAAGGAAAACATACCTGGAATGAAAAAACCAACAATTTATAGACTTATACAAAGAAAACAGGAAGATGTGAAGACAAGACTGACATATAAGAAATAACTCATTCTTGTAGTCAGTAATGCTTAACTCATCTACTTATGTATCTATTCAGAGGATTAAAAAGGTAGAGCCTAAAATCTGCTAAAATGTCCAAGAAGGATAAATTGTATGAGAAGCCAACCTGAATCAGAAGGAACTTTGTCCGTGACCTATAAGCAGGTGGACGGTGAAGCTGCATCTCCCATATACTTTCATAAGAAAGTTCAAGTTTAAATTTAGTAAAATTGTAGGAGAGGTAGAAGTAGATCTTTTTCATATCAAATCCAAATTGAACCGAAACATTACTTGCACTAAAAAGAGCAGATAGGATATTTTCCTTAACCAAGCATCCCAAATGCAGCACAATGTCCTCTAGAGAAAACATTGGAATTCTTGGTCTTGGAACAATGTCGCGGTCTGCAAGTCTGGTTCTCAGATAAAATCGTCGGTGCTTACTGACTGACGGCGTCGCCACGGCCAATGGCGGACCGGACACCAGATCCACGCCGTCCCGTCCTGCGCGCCAGGGTCACGCCGCGCGGATCCGCTTCTTGGGCGGCAGGGCGCGGAACACGGTGGTGAGGATGCGCGACGGGGAAGAAGGCTCGGCGAGCCGGCGCCGCGGAGGAGGGCGGGGACGGCCTGCTGCGCTTGTTGGCGGGCGTCGACGGTAGCGGAGGCGCCCACACCGGCTTCCGCGACGCTGGCAAGCACTCGGCCGGCCACTGCAGCTGGTTCCCACGGACGTAGGCATCGATTCAACCAGCTGCAGCTGGCGGCGCGGCGGGAGGTTCGCGGCGGGTGGGTTTTGCGGAGGTCTCGGCGGGGTTCGCGGTGGGCGTATCGGGACATGCGTGCGGCTGTTCGTGGCACGCGTGCGGTCGCGGCGGGTGGTTCACGGCAGGCGGATTGATCGAGCGAGCGGTTGTTTGGCGGGGGCAGTCTACACTAATCTCTTAATAGTTAGTACATATATAATTTACATGTATTAAAAATAGAGATAGGCTTTAAAATAGAGATATGGAGTAAATTTGAACGCCAAAAATTGCTAAGGACCCCAGATCAATCTGGGCCAACGGCCCACAATTCACATTACATCGACCCATCGTCGATGGACGCCAACCCAGGCAACCCTCGTCATCTCGTAGCCGTGCACAGGCGTAGCCGCGCAGCCCAGTCCGAGGCGCTGGAGGCTGTTCAGCTGTTGTGGCTTGGCTTGTGGCCGGTGAGAGGTGGACACGACGACGGTGACGGTGAGGTGGAGAGCGGAGTGGCGGATCGTGGCTCCGATCCACAAGGGACGGCTCCACACATCGGGTTCCTGCCTCTGCTCAGCAGCCATGCCGGTGAGGCGGCGGCAGCCGCGTCGGCCGGAGACGGGTGCGGCGGAGAGGTACAGGGAGATGGGGATCGGGGCTGCGCTGTCGCGGCCCTGGGACTATCCCACGGCCTGCGGCGAGCTTGCAGCGCTGCTGCGCCTCGGATACGCGGACCTCCCTAAGGCAGCCCAGGCGCTCGTTGCCTCCGACGTGCTACTCGCGTTTCGCCTCCTTCCCGAGTAAGCCTCCCCTCCAATCATGCATGTATCCAGCATCTCTGATGTGTGCGGGATTGCCGAATTTGTTTGATTACTGCCCGTTGATGATAGTTTGCTGCTCGAAAAATTTAGCTGCCAGCCCCGTGGATATGTATTGATGATGATTGATATTTTTGCTTGCATGGGCTTGTCGTAGATGTTTATTTCTAGCTTGTTCTATCCGTAGTGTTCACACAATATTTTCCTTAGAGCAACAGCGATTGTAGGCACGCAGATCCATATCTGTTGGTCAGGCTAACACAACATTCATATAGCTCTCCCATCAAGCCGATGGTTTGAGCATACATTGTAATAGGATGTCTGTTCTTAGTTTCATACTCTTAAGCACTTTGTATGACGACGTTAGAGTAGCTCTGATGTTGAAACATCGCTTGAAATAATTCTGCCAGTATCAGGTGTACGCTGTCACTTTGACAGTCATTGTTCTGGGATGATCAATTGATCACCAATGAAATGTAAAAGAAAAAAAGTATTATCGATGACTAATACATCGTAGAGAATCATTGGTGCTGTATTCCCTCATCTGAAAAACTGAACTTCAAATCTTAACTGAAGTTTGTACAAGGAAAAATACTGGTATGTAATGAGATTGCTGGTATATGGATGTGCTTGATCTGTTCAGAATTAATATGGAATAAAAAAAATCAAAACTAATATCCAGCCTATTATAAGAAGTGGCTCCATCATAGGCAAGCTTATAGATATAAATAGGATGATAATACCGTATCAGTTTACGCTTTACAAAACAATTGTCATAGCTTGTGCACGAGTTCTCTCTCTCTCTCCCTCTCTCTTTATTTTTTAAAGAAAAAAATCAAGCAGGAGCACTGCTATTGCATATAAGAAGGATGCAAGCAGGGTCTGCAGAAGAACTGAAATAACTTGAAAAGATACAACAAGGCATTAAGCTACTGCAAGTTCTCAACAAGCCTGCCTACGCAGGTCGATGTCCTCCTTAGGCTATGGCTAGCAGATCGCGTATATGGCCGTGCAAAACACTGTTTTGTATTGTAGACAACACTGTTTACATAATGGAGTTTGAAATAAGAGATGAAGTTGAGTAAGCTGCCTTAGGCCCTGTTTGACACAACTTATTTTCAGCTTCTTCACAAATTTAAGTAGAAGTTCTGCCAAACAGACAACTTCTCCGGCAGCTTATCAGTTCAGTTGCTTCTCAGAATGAACTAAAAGCAGCCAACAAGCAGAAGCTGCTTCTTACCAGCTTATCAAATAAGCTGCTTTTTCAACAAGCAGCAGCTATGTCAAACAGGGCCTTAGTAAGCTGCTACACCTGCACTGGTTGTTGAAATCTGCCATCAGAGACTGCACAATATCTTTCCTTTCATATTCCAAGTGGTATAGATCATTTGTGCTGCCTTTCTTCTTTGCTGCTATCTGGAATACAGGTGCAAATACAAATAGGAGCCATCAGAGACTACACTAACACTTTCCACCGAAAACTCATTGTTGGAGACTTGTTCTCAAATGCTTCGGATTAAGAACAAGGCAACATAAAAAGTGTTAAACGTTAAGGCCCTTCGTCCTACCAAACATTATTCCCCTTCGGGAATAATGGGTTCTGGACGAAGGTCATGAAAGACATACCTTCGTAAATTCAACAAGTGATAACGAAGGACTCATATAAAACATGAAATGTAGATCATAGAATCATTTCTATTTTATTAACACAAAGAAATAGAAATGATTATAAATTACAAATGTACCTTCGGTCCTGAGAGAAGGTAACAAGTACAAGCGTGACGCAAAAATGCCAATGCACAGTCAGCGTGAACAGTACGGGAGTACTGTTCATCTATTTATAGACGCGGGACGCAGCCCACGTAAAATTACATCTATGTCCATTACATTTGTTAACGATTTATGGAAATCTGTCGAGGCTCCCGAAGTCTTTTCATCTTTAAGTCGGTTCCCCCTTATGCTATCGCGCCGAAGCTTCCCTGCGTACAGCTTCGGCTGCTCTCGACCTTCGTCTGGTTTAGGCTTCGTCCTGGTCGTGCTCCATATCCGTAATTTCGAATCCGAAAGTACCTGTTCATATAATCCACTTGGAAAACATTGTCAAATCATGTTTTTGAGGACCTTCGGAGGACGAAGGCCCCCAACAGTAGCCCCTCGCAATATTAATTTGTAAATAATAAATTCAGATTGCGATATGGACGAAGGCCTTGAGCCGAAGGTCCGAAAAAAACACCTTCCCTTTGCTAGAATAGCAACATTCACTGACAAGCGGGGCCTTTTAATTTTCAACGCCCTAGGCGTATAAATAAGATGACATCGCGAACTCATTTGGTACGCACACTTGCCTTTTGCTTCGGCCCACTAAAATTTTTAGCTCTTGTTCATTAAGATTTGCTGGTCTTTTTGATTTCGAAGCTTCGGCCTCGGGAACAATTTTTTAGCGTTTCCGAAGATGTCTGAAGGCAAGAAGATCGCTGCTGAGACGAAGCTGAAGATCCCTGCTGAGACGAAGCTGAGTCTCGAGGAGGAGAAGAATCTGGGGTTCCTGATAGCGATGGCAGAGACCAACACAGAGAAAATCACGAAGGAGATTCTCGAAGGTTTGTCCGAAGATACTGATGACAGCGACAGCTATGATGTGGAAAGTGGTGGGGAAGAGGCCGAAGATCGACCGTGGCGACCAAGCCACACAGTTTTTGGGAAAACGACCATCAAGCAGAGTCACATTGATAATATGAGGGGGCGATATTTCCGAGACATATCTATTGTGAGAGCTGATGCCGGGGAAAAAACTTCTCCCACCCCCGAAGAAGATGAAGTTGTGATTTTCCGAAGCTTCCTCAAGGCTGGGCTTCGATTCCCCCTGAGCAACTTTGTTGTTGAAGTACTAAAGACATTTCAAGTCCATCTGCATCAAATCACTCCCGAAGCCATCATAAGAATGGGAGTGTTCGTCTGGGCTGCGAGGAGCCAAGGTTTGGAACCGAACGCTAAAAGCTTCTGCAATATTCATGAGTTATTATACGAGACGAAGCCCTGGGGAAAGGAGCAATACCATAACAACTTTGGGTGCTACAGCTTCGGCGCCCGCTCCGGGTCAAGCTGCCCTGTGCCGATCTTTCGGAAGAGGTGGCCTGGAGCCTGGATGTCTGAATGGTTTTATGTAAAGAATGATCTAACAGCTCAAGAGAATGTGAAGAGTATCATTATGCACCCAATCTGGCAACGTTTCGGTCTTCGAAGGCCGAAGGTCGAAATGGTCGAAGCGGCCGAAGAATGCCAAAGAGCCTTCGGGGTAGTCTGCTCGTTTATTGGGACAAGGGACTTGGTCCAAGAACACATTGCCTTCAGGGTATGGCCACTTGCAGAAAAGTGGGAAATGCCGAAGGAAACCATCAAAGAGCCCGACGAAGGCGGACTAGTCAGATTAAAGTATACATTCAAATATGCAGATAAATTTATTGAACCTGATGATGACTGGCTGAAAAGCATTGAAACATTAAGTGACGAATTACTTGGGGCATATTCGAAGGCTGAAAATACTGCGCTATCAGCAGCCTTCGGAGGCCGAAAAAAGAAGAGACTCAACCGAGTATTTGATGCAGTCGGGTTCTTCTACCCTGATTATCGTTATCCCATCCGAAGGCAAAAAAGGAAAAACATAACCCCTGAAAAAGAAGAAGCTGGAACTGCTCCTAGCGAGCCAGAACCGAAAGGAAAAAGGTTGAAGGTCCTCACACACCGACCACGCCATATTGAACCAGCTTCGGTGCCTGAGTTTACCGGAGAAACTTCTTCGGCCGCCGAAGCTGAACAGCCAACCTTGCTGCCAGAAATTGCAGAGATGGCCGAAGCGCCATCGACAGAAAAAATGGAAAAAGCGAAAAATCCGACTAAGGAAAAAGCATCAGATATTTTGAGTCCTGTAGCAAATGTCGAAGCAGCAAAAATCCAGAAGGGGCCAATGGTGACCCCAAAAAGAAAGAGAATGGTAAATGTTCTAGATGTCTTGGAGACAATTAAGTCTTCAAGTACAACTCCAAAAAAGAGTGTTGAAATTGCTGAAGCTTCTTCTGAAGCTCCGACACAACAAGCTGAAGCTAAGGCTGGGCCTTCAGAGCCCTTCAGGGAGCAAACTTTGGAAGCTGAAGCAATAAAAATACCAGAACCAATTTTAATTGAAGAAACTGACACTGCCATCCCCGAAGCGCCTGCCAGCATGTGTGATTACATCATACGACATGCTTCGGGGAAAAAACTATCTGAAGAAGAAACCCACGAAGCTAACCATTATGCAAAGGAGCTAAAATATCCAAAGGGAGCAGTAATATTCAATGGGACAAATGAAGATGATTTCTTGTACTGCCTGCCTGACAACAAAGAGCTATCTGTCTGCCGAGAGATGGCCAGAAGTATTGGTTTCCCGAAGCTTGAATCTGGATTAAGCGCCATGACGAAAGAAGACCTCGCAGACAGTCTTGCGTACAACAGCCTGAAGGTACGGGAATTAAACGCTTGAATAAAACCCCTTATAATTTTTTACGCAACTCATTCCTTTTTTCTTATATGAGTTCTTTTTCGTATAGGGCCTGATCCTAAGCAACGCGCTAAGAGCGCAAAAGAGCGCCGAAGATGAAAGTTATGAAATTGCATTTAATAATTTACGCTCTGAAGTTATCAAACTGAGAAACGAAGCTTTGGAAAAAGATAAAATTCTGCTTACACTGGTAGATAAAGTGAAAAAAGACGAAGCTGTTTCAAAGGCCCAAACCGAAGCTCAAAAACGCGAGATTAAAGATCTTCAGAAACAGCTGGCTAGAGCTAAAGAGGAGCGCGCGCTTGAGGAAACGAAACGAGAACTTAGTGATTTTATGGTCAGCAAATTGGAATCAAGAGTTAAGGAGCTTCGCACATCTCTAGGAAAATGCTATGTTAAATCTATAGAATGCGTGAATAAAATTAAAACCAGCTTTGCTAGCGTCGGCGCCTTTTCCAGCGAAGAGAATTTTTCTCAAGGTAATCCCGAAGATCCGCTGGAATGGATTAGCCACGAAGCAGAGGCCTTCGAAGAGATTCTGAACAGTCGCGGCGACATATGCGCTTTTTCGGGCGCCAGAGGAATTGCTTCCGTCTTAGAGAAGAAAGGTTGCGGGCATATAAAATTTTTAGCTCAGTCCGAAGCTACCTTATCTTCCGAAGATATCAAGGACCCCTCGGCCGAAGCAAGCGTGATTGGTGGCAAATTTTTTACTGACATCTGGAACAACGGCGGCCGAGGAATGGCACAAGAAATTATCCAAAGGAGCGAAAAAGGCATCCACGAAGCTAGGAAAGTGGCAGAAACTGCCGAAAAAAGTACGGAGCCCGAAAAACAATTAGGTACCAATTAGTCGCTTTTATTGTGTTGTAATTTTTATGTCAAACTTTGCTCAAGATTTGTAAAGGTAATGAAGAAATGTTTTCTTCCCTCAGAAATTGCTGGATCGACTGCCGACCCCCACACGAAAGGGGATGAAGAAATTAAACAGATGGCCGAAACTATCTTGAACAAGGTTGTTGACCAACTTCTAAATGAGGCCGCCGAAGCAGTATTGAGAGAAGATTAGATGTTATTTGGAAAAAAACGTTTAAAGTGTAATCTATGTAACACTTTGTACATTTGAATGTAATATACAAGTCTCTTTTCATTATTGAATTCTTTACGATGCATGAAACTTTAAATACATACCATTTTTGAGCCTTCGGCGAAAAAACACCTTCCCTTCTTTTCATGCTTCGTGAAGAAGACATTCTTCGTTAAAATTGTTCTGATGAATTCCATCCATGTTTCGTGGAAACATTCTCCGAAGCTATACTCCGAAGCTATACAACTTCGGTATTGATCTGATAAAGCCTGCCCATGCTTCGTAAAAATATTCTCCGAAGCTGTATTCCGAAGCTTATACAATTTCGAAGTCACTTTCTCAAAGCATCCTTTCGAAGGTTGAGAGTATCCCCTTCTCTTGCCAAATGCAATATGATGTATGATGCTTATGCTATGCAAAATGATGTGATGATGTTATGTTATGCATGTGACATTTGTTCCGAAGATACACATAAAATATATTCGTAAGCTCTGCATTCCCTTAGGAACGTCTTTGGAGCTTCTTCATCTTTTACTTAGACGGTATCAGCGTTGACTTTTCGCTGTAAGCCTCCCTTAGGAGCTTCTTCGCCTTTTACTTAGGCGGTATCAGCGTTGACTTTTCGCTGTAGGCTCTGCATTCCTTTAGGAACGACTTCTGAGCAGAAAACTTACACTGCGCTCCCTTTGGAACGGCTTTTTGTGACTTCACAAACTTACTCTGCGTTCCTTAGAACGACTCTCTGTTACTCCGAACGATTTTTAATTCGAAGGTCCTCCTTGGTAACGGAAAAATTTTAAGCTTCAGCAACTTAAGCTTGTGGAGCAAATAGATCTTCCTTGTGGAAAACAACGAAATTATTACATGAAAACTGTCAATGTTTTTTGCTTCACAGAAAATACAACTGAATAGGAAAGACTGCTATCAAAGGTAGGATATGTGTTAATAAATGTGCTTCGACTCTGGCACAGTGCTATTGACTGTGCGAGCTTCGGACTGCTCTCTGAAGTCCCTCTGATGTGGAGCGTATTGACTCCCTTCTGGCTGTTGACCTTGCTGCAATGGAGGTGGGGGCGGAAGCTGTTGCCAGGAAGCTTGAGGTTGACTTGCCGAAGCTACAGAAGCTGCAGGGTGGTTGTCTATGTATTGTGGGATATAAGGCGGATGATACGAAGCAGTATGCATGACCTGCTTCGGCTGAGCTTGTTGAGATGCAGCTTCGGCAATTTCCTTTTGCTTCTGGATTGTAATATGGCACGACCTAGTGGTATGGCCCTTGCCTTCTCCACAGAACAAGCAAAACAGTCTCCTTGGCTGATCTCCGAATCTTCCGCCGAAGCCCCTGGCGCCTCTGCCTCTTGGAGCTGGTGGCCGGAAGGAAGTTTGTTGTTGCCCGGAAGCCTGTGAGGAGCATTGCGGTCTGTTCTGACTCCCCTTATCATCATTCTGAGTGTTGTGGATGGAACGGACATGTCTCGGGTAGTATCTTCCTCCGAAGCCCCTGGTCATTTCAGAAAATCTGAAGGCCTCCTCCCTTCTTTGACGAAAGTCATTGTCAGCACGAATGTACTCATCCATCTTTTGGAGCAATTTCTCCAAGGTCTGAGGAGGCTTTCTAGCAAAGTATTGAGCTGCAGGCCCAGGACGAAGCCCCTTGATCATGGCTTCGATAACAATCTCATTGGGCACCGTTGGTGCCTGCGCCCTCAATCGTAAAAAACCTTCGGACATACGCCTGAAGGTACTCTTCGTGATCCTGAATACACTGAAACAGGGCTTGGGCTGTGACCGGCTTCGTCTGAAATCCTTGAAAGCTGGTCAGTAACATATCCTTCAGCTTCTGCCATGAAGTTATTGTTCCTGGCCGAAGGGAGGAATACCAGGTCTGAGCAACATTCCTGACGGCCATGACGAAAGACTTCGCCATGACTGCAGCATTGCCCCCGTACGAAGACACCGTTGCTTCGTAGCTCATCAAGAATTGCTTCGGGTCGGAGTGACCATCAAACATGGGAAGCTGGGGTGGCTTATAGGATAAAGGCCAAGGTGTAGCCTGCAGCTCAGCAGACAGAGGAGAAGCATCATCGAAAACAAAATTTCCCTGATGGAAATTATCATACCAGTCATCTTCGTTGACGAAGCCCTCCTGATGAAGGTCTTTCTGATGAGGCCTTCTGTTCTGCTCATCGTGAGTAAGATGGCGGACTTCCTCAGAGGCTTCGTCTATCTGCCTTTGCAACTCAGCTAGGCGGGCCATCTTCTCCTTCTTCCTTTGTACTTGTTGGTGTAGCATCTCCATATCCCTGATTTCTTGGTCTAGCTCCTCTTCCTGAAGTGTCGGGCTGACAGCCTTTCTCTTCTGGCTTCGGGCCTCGCGAAGAGAGACGGTCTCCTGGTTGTGGTCCAGCGGTTGCAGTGTTGAAGCCCCAGTCGCTGAAGCTTTCTTCGGCGCCATAGCTTCCGAAGGTGTTCAAAAAAGCTCGAAGTGGAAGTGAGTTCACCGGAGGTGGGCGCCAATGTTGGAGACTTGTTCTCAAATGCTTCGGATTAAGAACAAGGCAACATAAAAAGTGTTAAACGTTAAGGCCCTTCGTCCTACCAAACGGGAATAATGGGTTCTGGACGAAGGTCATGAAAGACATACCTTCGTAAATTCAACAAGTGATAACGAAGGACTCATATAAAACATGAAATGTAGATCATAGAATCATTTCTATTTTATTAACACAAAGAAATAGAAATGATTATAAATTACAAATGTACCTTCGGTCCTGAGAGAAGGTAACAAGTACAAGCGTGACGCAAAAATGCCAATGCACAGTCAGCGTGAACAGTACGGGAGTACTGTTCATCTATTTATAGACGCGGGACGCAGCCCACGTAAAATTACATCTATGTCCATTACATTTGTTAACGATTTATGGAAATCTGTCGAGGCTCCCGAAGTCTTTTCATCTTTAAGTCGGTTCCCCCTTATGCTATCGCGCCGAAGCTTCCCTGCGTACAGCTTCGGCTGCTCTCGACCTTCGTCTGGTTTAGGCTTCGTCCTGGTCGTGCTCCATATCCGTAATTTCGAATCCGAAAGTACCTGTTCATATAATCCACTTGGAAAACATTGTCAAATCATGTTTTTGAGGACCTTCGGAGGACGAAGGCCCCCAACACTCATGTTCTTGTCAATCTTCCTCAACACCCACTTTTTGAGAGCAAACGCCGGTTGGCCACTGAGGCGAGCATTGAGTTCAAAGAGTTAATTGCCCTGCATGATTCAGGAGACAGATATCCGTAGGTGAGAATAAACAGCATGAACGATTTTATGCAAACGCTTAGTGCAGAAGTTCTCTGGGTCATTTCCTCAGGCTTTATTACTATCCCATTGTGTTAATGTGTCTTGTTTCTGTCAATGCTTTCTCTGATTTTGATGCCTCTAACGTTAAATTGATTTTGTATGTCTTGCTAGTAAATCTGGAGATATCTGCGCTTCCAAAGCTCAGTTTCTCATGTTGTGATTTGCATTTAGTTTTCAAATGGTTATAATTTTATACGGTGTGTTGTTTCATGTTAAACTAGGCTATTCAGTTAACTTCATTCTTCAATGGTATCGCTACATACTTTGTATTAACTGGTTCTTTTCCCAGTGTGCAGACAGGATATGCAGTAAGCACAGCTAATGTTCTTCTCCAAGCGGTAGAAGTTGCCCTACCAAAGCAAAAGAAGGCGCTGGCTGTTTCAGAGTTCAAGCACTCTATTATTGCACATAAAAGGCGTGCAAGAGTCCAACAAAATTCAGGTACGTGATAGGTTCCTTTTCCATGATGTAACTGCATCAATGTAACTCTGTTTAGTATGAATTTGATATCTTGAGCCCATTTAACATATTTGGTGACTGCGAAATTACTGCTCAAGCTGTGTCTTCTATTCTGTGCTGCAGTACCATAGATGACATACACATGGGCCATTTTGTTAATTTATTTCCAAGTTCTATGAGCTGATTTCAGAATTCCTGCTTGATGGTCTGTTTGGATGGTAATCATGACAAAATCATGAAGTTTGGCTTTAAGTAAAAGCTTATTAAATGTTAACATGTTGTCTCGTAAAAGTAAAACCATATGCATCTTGAGACGTCCTGGTGTTTTGATTCATTTTACCAAAAAGACAGCTTGACCATTTCGAATTAACTAACTAGTTGGCTTACGATGCAGCCTCCTTTGAAGATTTAGGAGGATTACAAGCCTTAACACTTACTGATACAAGGCATTGTGATGTGTTATTTTCAATCCCTTTGACAGGTTCACCACACATACCACAAGATATACTTGTCCATATCTTCAGTTTCCTGGACATGCATTCTTTGGTAGCAGCAGGTCTTGTCTGCTGGTATTTTTCTTTTCTTCCCTGTAACATCTTTCAAAATAACATGGTGCTTTGTTGTTGATCACACCTTTTTGTCTTACTTAGAAGGTCTTGGAATTCAGCGGCAAATGACAACAAACTGTGGAAGATGAATTACTCGATTTTCTTTGGCCTCAGCCATTTGAGTTGCAACAACATTCCTGTATCTGGTGTGCAATACAGCATGAATTCATTGCAAAATTATCCAAGCTTTAGCTGGAAGGAGTCCTTCCACAGTAAGTATGAAGGTAGGAGTGGTATTCTTCCTTTTGCTTACAATTCGTGACAATTAGGCTATCTCTAGTAGATCCCTATTTTCATCTACAGTTTCGTGTTCCCTATTTTACACAGCCTACTGAAGACAGTCTTAAAGTGCACGATTTCCATAGTTATCCTCTAAAACAAGGGTGAATTATATTTTACTGCAGAATGTGCGTCATGGAAATTTGTATCAAATAGAGCACTGTGTGCGCATTGCAGATCAGTTATTTGGCTGAGCAACCTCACATGTGCTTCTCCACACCATTGCCCTAAGAATAGACACGATGAAGTAAAACTACGACCTCTGTTACCTGATACAGTAAGTTGTTTAACCCTATGGTAACAGTCTTGGACATTGCATGACCTAGCACATCAGAGCTTTCATCTAATTTGCAGGTTCTTATATACCACATCGTTAACTATATAGTCTGTCTGATCAGCTATAGAAATTTATTCGTGTAATAATCATAATTTGTTTTGTCTTTTCATCGGGTATGTATTCACTGAACCTTCTGCTTAACCATGTCCTGGATCAGGTTGCTAAATACATATTGCGCGTTGAAGATCTAGCAGCTTCATCATCTGAAAGTGATGACACAGATGACTCAGATTATGAGAATTGGCACCCAAGATTTTGGGCGCTATAGGACCATGATATTCGGATTGTGACTATTTATGTCCTCAATTATATAGTAGTTTGCTGTATTTAGTATGTAGCAACTACAAATATCATAGAATGAAACACATTGTATATTGTATTGTCTATTGTAGTCTTGGTACAACTATATTTAGGAGAAGCAACTGTTGGGTTGATTTCATTTAGGGCGTCGAGCTAGGGAGCGTGGTGGTGCCGAGCGAGGAGAGGGACGCCGCCGCGCCGGGTGCTAGGCGCTGGGGAGCAGGGCGCAACAGGAATAACGACGACGATGGTGTGGTCTACAGAGGTTCTTGGTTTGCTGAAACGACCGACCAATGCTACTAGTGCTCAACGGCTGATGGGAGACTACCATGATGTGATCTGCAAGATGTAAGGGGTATATATGTGCTACTAGTGCTGAGTGCTCAACAGCTGAAACGACCGTGCAAACTACTGTGTTGTGTGTGTGTAGGAGCAGGCGTGGCCAATTAGATAGAGCTGCTGCTACTACACGCAGTGCCAGTGAGTGATGACTGAATACTGATGAAGCAATGCTACTGCAGAAACCGATACAAACAATCAGACATACAATGATGACTGAATACTGATGAAGCAATGCTACTGCAGAAACCGATACAAACAATCAGACATACAAGACCGTGCGAGCGAAACCAGTGATCACTCTGTTTATTCTGATCGAGAGCAGACGAGGCCAGGCCACACCACCGGACGGATAGGATATGGACGTTTTCTAGCGTTCTCTCTCCCCTCCAATTTTGAGGAATAACTGAGGACAACACTGGAATAATCATGTCCTAACCTTGATCCTTAAACAAACAACCTTATTCGAGAGATCGCTCTATCATATATCATTCTGTTATTACAACCAAACACACCTTTAAAACCCGCCCCACATTGGTACTTTTTAGGTCCACGAACTCGCAGACTGCGGGGAAATACTACACCTGCTCCTGTCCCTATCAGGTTTGAAACCCGTGGGAACTCGCCCCGCTGCCAACCCTGGTGCATACATGGGTTGCTAACCGTTTAATTATCACTTCTCTAATCTCTTTACTATGCAAAAGGTCTTTTTCACTCTTAGGGATAGTTTGGGAGTCCAAAAACCAGATGGGGTTGAAGGGGCTAAAACTTTATTTTTATTCAAAATTGAATAAGGAGGAGATTTTTACCCCTCCAATTCTCTCCAGTTTTGTGCCTCCTAAATTAGCCCTTAAGGTATGTACAACCAACATAAATACCTCGTATATTAAGAGATATCAAGGGGTAAATACAAAAAAACATAAGAGACGTTATTTTGGTGAAGGAACGTATCTAGCACGGTTTACTAAGTCTAGAAACGGTTTTACCCATACAACCAACATAAATAAGTTGCATCTTGAGAGATTCTAGTGAATAGCATACACAACTTAGATATATTGTGTTATATGAAAAGGTTTCTTAGGTGTATCTAATGTTTGGAGAACCGAAACGTAGTATCTATATTGTACATGCCTTAAGTGGTTGCTTCAGCTATTGAAAGGGACAAGACATCTTAAAAAGTTGAGTTAAAGGGTTGCTATCGTCTAGGTGGTTCGCGCCCCTGTGATGAGACTGACACAAGCGATCATCCTTATCTCATGCGTGGTTATTCTTCTAATCACGCCTTATCTATCGGCTATCGCTTAGGAACGAATCCAGACCTCCTCCTCATATATCTAAAGAGGTACAGTCGATTAAGAACCCCAAACACATTACAATCAAACCATTCTATGTTATTTACCTTTCTTTATCATTCCCGTCCTAGAAGTAGATGTAACATAGCTTTAGTTGTAGCCTTCTGCATATCCACCTGCATCCTATTTGTCGGCGTTTCGAGACCGGGGGGTCCCTCAGGCCGACGAGTGAGTGCTGCGTGCCCCAGTCCAGATGGGTCGAGCGTGTGGGCGAGCGCAAAGGGGGGAAAGGAGCGAGGCGGCCGGAGACCGGCGCGAGAGTGGTGGGAATCCCGTGGCCTTCGTGTTCGTCCCGCGCCCAGGTCGGGTGCGCTTGTAGTAGGGGGTTACAAGCGTCCACGCGGGTGAGGGAAGCGAGCGGCCCCAAGAGAGCGCCTGTCCCGTCCTCGTCCCGCGCGGCCGACCTTCTCTAAGAGGGCCCTGGTCCTTCCTTTTATAGACGCAAGGAGAGGATCCAGGTGTACAATGGGGGTGTAGCAGAGTGCTACGTGTCTAGCGAGGGAGAGCTAGTGCCCTGAGTACATGCCAATGTGGCAGCCGGAGAGATCTTGGAACCCAACTAGTGTGATGTCGTGACCGTCGGAGGAGCGGCGGCGCCTGGCGGAGGGATAGCTGTCGGAGCGGTTGTGTCCTTGCTGACGTCCTCCTGCTTCCGTAAGAGAGCTGAGAGCCGCCGTCGTCACAGGGCATGCGGGGCGCCATCATTGCCTATCTGGTGGAGACAGCCAGATGGGACACTGGTCTTGTTCTCTGCGGCCCGAGTCAGCTCGGGGTAGGGTGATGATGGCGCTTCCTGTTGACGTGGCTGGCCTGCGCCCTAGGTTGGGCGACGTGGAGGCTCCTCCGAAGCCGAAGTCGAGTCTGTCTTCCATGGTCGAGGCCGAGTCCGAGCCCCTGGGTCGGGCGAGGCGGAGGTCGTCGGCAGAGGCCAGGGCGGTGTCCGAGTCCGAGCCCTGGGGTCGGGCGAAGCGGAGTTCGTCGTCTTCCGGGTCTTAGCCCGAGTCCGAGCCCTGGGTCGGGCGGAGCGGAGTTCGCCGTCTTCCGGGTCTTAGCCCGAGTCCGAGCCCTGGGTCGGGCGGAGCGGAGTTCGCCGTCTTTCGGGTCTTAGCCCGAGTCCGAGCCCTGGGTCGGGCGGAGCGGAGTTCGCCGTCTTCCGGGTCTTAGCCCGAGTCTGAGCCCTGGGGTCGGGCGAAGCGGAGTTCGTCGTCTTCCGGGTCTTAGCCCGAGTCCGAGCCCTGGGTCAGGCGGAGCTTCCTATGGTGCCTTTGGCAGGGCCTGGCTTCCTGTCAGCATCACTCTGTCAAGTGGCGCTGCAGTCGGAGTGGCGCAGGCGGCGCTGTCCTTCTGTCAGACTGGTCAGTGGAGCGGCGAAGTGACGGCGGTCACTTCGGCTCTGCCGGAGGGCGCGCGTCAGGATAAAGGTGTCAGGCCACCTTTGCGTTAAATGCTCCTGCGATTTGGTCGGTCGGTGCGGCGATTTAGTCAGGGTTGCTTCTTAGCGAAGGCAGGGCCTCGGGCGAGCCGAAGATGTGTCCGCCGTTGGAGGAGGGCCTCGGGCGAGATGGAAATCCTCCGGGGTCGGCTGCCCCTGTCCGGGGCTAGGCTCGGGCGAGGTGTGATCGAGTCGCTCGAGTGGACTGATCCCTGACTTAATCGCACCCATCAGGCCTTTGCAGCTTTATGCTGATGGGGGTTACCAGCTGAGAATTAGGAGTCTTGAGGGTACCCCTAATTATGGTCCCCGACAGTAGCCCCCGAGCCTCGAAGGGAGTGTTTGCACTCGCTTGGAGGCTTTCGTCGCACTTTTTTGCAAGGGGACCAGCCTTTCTCGGTTGCATTTTGTTCCGGTGGGTGCGCGCGAGCGCACCCGCCGGGTGTAGCCCCCGAGGCCTCGGAGGAGTGGTTTCACTCCTTCGAGGTCTTAATGCCTTGCGTAATGCTTCGGCTGGTCTGGTTGTTCCCTCATGCGAGCTGGCCGTAGCCCGGGTGTACGGTCGGGGCCCAAGTTCTCGGGCTGGTATGTTGACGCTGTCAACGGTTTGGCCGGAGCCGAGTTTGCGAGAGCAGCCCTCGAGCCTCTACACAGGGCAAGAGGGCGATCAGGGACAGACTCGCCTTTTTTACATACGCCCCTGCGTCGCCTTTCCGCAAGGAGGAGGGGGGGAGAGCGCCATGTTACCCCCGATGGGCGCCGAACATGGTGTCTCCGGTGAGCTGCAAGCGGGTAATCCGAGTGGACGTCCGTGCCCCGTTCGTTAGGGGTCGGCTAGGGGCCCAGAGGCACGCCCAAAAGTACCTGCGGGTGATCTGCCGGACCCGGTCCCCTGGCGACGGGGTCCGAGGGCTCGATGCCTCCCTCCGATGGGATTCCGTTACAAGATCGCTCCCGCTGGTCTCGGAAATGTCCTAGGGTACCTCGGGAGCGTAGCCCGAGCCTTGGTTATGTATCGAACGTACCCCTGGTCATCCCTCGCTCGGCATCTGAGGCGGCTGTGAACCCTTCGGGGGCCAGCCTTTGAACCCCTGATCAGTAATGGGCGCGGAGCCCGAGTAGCCTGAGGCGGCCGTGGAACCCTTCGGGGGGGCGGCCTTCGAACCTCTGACCAGTAGTGGGTGTAGGGCCCACGCGATCTGAGGCGGCTGTCGAACCCTTCGGGGGGCCAGCCTTCGAACCTCTGATCAGTAAGGAGGCTCGGAGCCTGGTTCCTTCACGGGGAAGGATCCCTTTCGGAGTATCCCCCTTTCCCGGTCCCTGTCGCAAGAGATAGAGAAAGAGGAAAAAGGGAAAAGGATACGAAACCGAACGACGTGGCGTACCTTTTTTGGCGCGGTTGTTTCGGCGAAGGCGAAGCGTCGCCCGCTGCTCCTGCCAGAAACGCCGCCTGTCCAGCCATGGAGTTAATGCGACGGAGCGAGCAGTTGGCGGGGCGGCCGTTGCGCGTGCGCGAGCCGTTCGAGGAACGGCCGTTTCGCCTCGCGTTTTTGAATCCCGCGTCCGGTCCGGGCGGAACGTTGGAACCATCCTCGCCTTGGTCTTTATATACCCAGGGGAGGGTCCGGTGACGGTTCTTTGCTCCGCTTCCTGCCCGCCTCTTAGGTTTTTGCAACCCGAGAGATCTAGCCAGAGAAGAGAGAACCGCCCTTCCTGCCCTTCGCGCCGCCATCCCTTTTAGCTCGGTGATGGCTGAGCGGGTGACCATCATTCCGTCGTGCGATCCATGGCCCCTTTCCACGGTGACGGCGAGCGACCTGGAAGATCTGGTCGGCGAGGGTTTGCTCCGCCCCCTCACCGATAAGCAGCGACCGGAATGGATTCCTCCCGCGGGTGGAGCCGCTCTGTCCCCACCGCCGGGGTACATCGTGAGCTTTGTCTCCTTCCACGAGCGGGGATTCGGCGTGCCGGCGGGCCGCTTCATGCGGGCGATCCTGTACCACTATGGGGTGGAGTTGCATAACCTCACCCCTAACTCCATCTCGCAGGCCGCCATCTTCGTTGCGGTGTGTGAGGGGTACTTGGGGATCGCCCCCCATTGGGATTTGTGGACCCATTTCTTTTGCGCAGAGCTTTTCGCCTCGCCGACGGGGGAGAGGAAAGTCCGTGCAGCGGTGCGGGCCGGCGGCTGTACCCTTCTGCTGAGGCAGTCGCGGGCGTCGCTGTATATTCCTGCCACCCTCGCGTCCTCAAACAAGGGGTGGCAGCACCGGTGGTTCTACCTCCGGAACGATGGCGAGTTGCTCCCGTCGTTCTCCCAGCGAGTAGTCACCGCTGCCACCGACGCCTGGCGCCACGGGACCCCGCACGAAAGGCAGAAGAACCTCGAGCCACTCCTCCAGGCCTTGGAGGCGTTGCGGGAAGGGGGACTCACCGCTGCGGGAGTGGTTGCCGCCATCCACCGTCGGAGGGTGCTTCCCTTGGCGGAGCGGCGGCTGTCGCTTTAGGAGATGACCCCAGAGGCCGACTGGGAGGGCTCGCGGATGTCCCCTGATCCTCTTCCCTTTGACGCCCTAAGATGGCGGGTGTCCGTTGCGTTGGGGAAGCCGGACTCCCACGCCTTCTCCCAGCCTTTGATGCGCCCCGACCAGGGGTGCGTGACTCTGGTAAGTGTCCGCTTCTTCCTTCTTCATACATCCGGCCGCTCCGGGTTCTTACGATTGAGGTTTTTCCCCTCCTCTTCAGGAGGTGGGGTGGCACAAGCCTTCCCTGCCTCGGGTCCCGCAGGACGCGGTGGCCCGAGCAGCGCGGCGGGTCGCCGAGGAAAGGAAGAAGAAGAAGGACGCGGAGAAGGCCCGGGCCCGCGAGCGGAGGCGGGCTCGAGACGCCTTGGAGAAGCGCTGTCGCCAGCAGGAGAGGGAGGGGCTCCCGAGGGAGCCATCGCCGGAAACGCCCGACGACAACGATGATGAAGATGATGACGAGGAGGACGACGTGGCCGCCCGTCTTGGCCTCAGCCCCGGCTTGGGGTCTGGCCAGGAGCCGTCGAGCCAGCCCCCGAGCGGGGTGACGCCGTCAGTCCCCGGAGTCGGGGCGTCAGGGTCCCGGCCTGAGGGGCAAGGGCAACCCGAGAGGGCTCCCGACACCTCGGCTGGAGGAGCCGAGGTGACCCCGGAGGACCAGGCCAGGGCGTCTGCTCCTCGGGTGCCGCCGCTCGCGCCGGCAGCGCAGAGAGGCGGCCCTCGGGCCACCGTTACAGTGCCTGGGCAATCCGCCCCCCGGGCGTCCGAAGCGAGGGCGGTGCCGAAGTTGCCAGCGAAGCGGGCCTCGGCGGCGGTTCCGGGGGCCGGGATCCAAGAGACTTCCCCCCAGGCACGGTGGATCATGGCCCGGAGCGGGTAAGTATCTCGGAATGTCTTCATCCTGGCTTTCCATTCATAGGTTCCGGCCGTGATTTTTCTTTTCTCCTCAGCAAGCGAAGCCATGGCCTGACCGACCTGGCACCCCGGAAGGCACTTAAGACGACGCCGGCTTGTGCGGCCAGCGCCGCTTCGGGCCTTGCCGTTCAACCGGCCCTCTCGCACGGCGTTCCACCTCAGGGGGCTCAGACGGCACCGGTCGCCGTGGAGCAGGTTCCCGAGGCCGGCTCCTCCGCCGAGGCGGCCATTGTGATAGGAGAGGCGGCTGACGCCGACGTGGTCCTGAGCCCACCGGTCGTGCCAGCCATGCCGGCGCCTGTCGCTACCGAAGTCGCCGCCGTCCCGGTTGAGGAGCGACCGGTTGCTGCCGACGCCGAGACGGCTGATATGTCGGCGCCCGGTGCCTCGGAAGAGGCAGGCGGGGAGGCACGATTCGTCCCGCCGGGCGGCGGCCTCGTCGCTGTGCGGCGGAGCCCCGAGGTCCGGCACCAGTTGCTCCGGTTCTGGACCCGTGAGGCCTCGGACCCCGTCTTCGTTCTCGACGATGAACGGGAGGACCAGTCCTGGGACGAGCTCCGCGAGCGTACCGAAGCGACGGTGGGGTCGCTCCGGTCGTTGCTGGAGGTTTTCTGCGGGGACGTCCCCAAAATCCTCCAGGTAACGGTTTCGGGCATACCTTTGTTTTTCTTCCGTGACCGAGGCGTTCTTCGTGACGCCCCGTTTCTTTCCCTCAGGATCTGTCGGGTCGGAGCGCCGCCAAGTCGTCGTTCATCCGCCGCGAAGTCGATGTCTGGGGCTCGCTGCGGTCCCTGAGGACCTCGCTTGCCAGGGCCACTGCGCGCCTTTCTCAGCAGGGTGCCGAGGTAGCGGACCTCCAGTTGCTCTGCACTGACCTGAGAGCCGAGGCGGCAGCGGCGCGCACGGAGGTGGCCGCGGCGCGCGCAGAGGTGCAACGGCAGCGGTCGGAGCTCGTCCAGGTCGTCGAGGAGCGGGACCGATCTCGGGGCCGGGCTGCCGAGGCCGAAAGCCGGGCCGACGCCCTCGCGGCCGACTTAGCCGCGGCCCAGGCCGCGGCCTCGGAGCAGCGTGCCCGAGCCGGGGGTATGCCTTGACCATCCTTGGTTCTTGTTCTTGTTTGTTTCCTCTGCTTGTGTTTGAGGTTTTTCTTCTGGTTGTTCGCAGAGCTCGAGTCCGCCCTCGATGAGTCCGCCAAGGCGCTTGCCGAGGCGCTTGCCGGGGCGGCCGAGCAGAGGGAAGCCGACCTCACGGCCATGTCCGAAGCCATCTCGGACGTTTATCAGATCCTTGGCTCCGGCGACGTCCCCTTAGGAAGCTCCCCTCAAAGCCGCCTTCAAGCCTTGGGTGATCACGCGCGCGGCAGGCGCTCGAGGCGCTACACCACGGCGTCAGGCGGGCCTTCGCCGTGCTTGCTTCCCACTACGTTGTGGACCTGGAGCGGGTTAGCGAGGGGTATTGTCTTCCTGACCAAGACGAAGCTGCCCTGGCGGAAGTCCAGCGGCTCGACGCGGTCGCCGCGGGTCCGAGCGCAGTGCTGGCGACCACCTTTGAGGCGGAAATCCTCCCCCCTGCGCCATCGCCGGAAGCCGAGATGGACCTCACCGAAGGCGGAGATGGAGCTGAAGGCGCGGCTCCTTCCCAAGCCGACGCCTAACTCTTGTTGGATCAGTTTCTGTTGGATGTGCGCGCGTCCTCCTATGGCCGCCGAGGCCTGAAGACTTTGCTTTTATTGCGTGAAGTCGTACTCTTCCTTTTATTTTGCGTGTCCGACTTTGTTCGTCAATAACAGGGTGGCTTCCCGAGTAGGGGTCATTTTTCGTGGCGGGTGACGAGTGAAGGTGTCCTTAACCCGGAGGCATAGGAATCCCTCGGCTCAGTCGGCCTTGCCACTTACATGCACCCACGTTTGCTCCTTGGGGTCCTGCTTCTGATATAGCCGGGAGAACGCAAAAAGCCTTTTTGATCGAAAATTTTGGATGCGGAGAGGTACACCCAGTCTTGACGCAGAGAGGTTCCCCCTTTTTAGCCCCCGAGGGAGGGTCGGGTTCTGCCGAGGCGAGGCCGACCCTTCCTTGATGACTGAGACTTGCGTGGGAGCGAGGTGTACGAACAGCTTGAAAACGTCTTAAGGGTAGAAGCGACGTAGCTGTCGGATGTTCCAAGAGTTGCTGTAGACCCCGCCTTGACCGCCGGCCAGCTTGTGCGTTCCGGGCTCCAGAACGTCGGCGATGATAAGCGGCCTTTCCCGGGGGTGTGCGCAGCCCCCGGGTGTCATCCGCGCAGAGGCCATTTGACGGGTCGGGCTCCTGCCCGAATATCCGGCGAGTGCTCGGCGACATCCCTCGGTACGCCGGGCATGCCCGAGGGACTCCACGCGAAAACGTCGGCGTTCGCGCGGAGAAAGTTGACGAGCACTGCTTCTTACTTGGGGTCGAGCTCGGAACCGATCCGGATCTGCTTAGAGGCGTCGCCACTGGGGTCGAGGGGGACGGTCTTAGCCGTCTCCACTGACTCGAAGTTGCCGGCATGACGCTTCACGTCTGGCACCTCTTTGGAGAGGCTCTCCAGGTCGGCGATGAGGGCCTCGGACTCGGCGAGGGCCTCGGCGTACTCCACGCACTCCACGTCGCATTCGAACGCGTGTTTGTACGTGGGGCCGATGGCGATGACCCCGTTGGGGCCCGGCATCTTGAGCTTCAGGTAGGTGTAGTTGGGGACGGCCAAGAACTTCGCGTAGCATGGCCTCCCCAGCACCGCGTGGTAGGTTCCTCGGAACCTGACCACCTCGAACGTCAGAATCTCCCTTCGGAAGTTGGAGGGTGTTCCGAAACAGACAGGGAGGTCGAGTCGTCCGAGGGGCTGGACGCGCTTCCCGGGAATGATCCCGTGGAAGGGCGCAGCGCCTGCTCGGTCGGAGGACAGATCGACGCGCAGGAGCCCGAGGGTCTCGGCGTAGATGATGTTGAGGCTGCTGCCCCCGTCCATAAGGACCTTGGTGAGCCTGACGTCACCGATGACAGGGTCGACGACGAGCGGGTATTTCCCCGGGCTCGGCACGTGGTCGGGGTGATCAGCTTGGTCGAAGGTGATGGGCTTGTCGGACCAGTCTAGGTAGGCCGGCGCCGCCACCTTCACCGAGCAGACCTCCCGGCGCTCTTGCTTGCGATGCCGAGCCGAGGCATTCGCCGCGTGCCCGCCGTAGATCATGAAGAAGTCGCGGACCTCGGGGAACTCTCCTGCTTGGTGATCTTCCTTCTTGTCGTTGTCGCGGGCCCTGCCACCCTCCGCGGGTGGCCCGGCCCTGTGGAAGTGGCGCCGAAGCATGACGCACTCCTCAAGGGTGTGCTTGACGGGCCCCTGATGATAGGGGCACGGCTCCTTGAGCATCTTGTCAAAGAGGTTGGCACCTCCGGGGGGCTTCCGAGGGTTCTTGTACTCGGCGGCGGCGACAAGGTCCGCGCCGGCGGCGTCGCGTTTCGCTTGTGACTTCTTCTTGCCTTTCTTCTTGGCGCCGCACAGAGTAGACGCCTCGGGAGCATCTTCTGACGGGCGGCCCTGGGGCCGCTTGTCCTTTCGGAAGATAGCCTCGACCGCCTCCTGGCCAGAGGCGAACTTGGTGGCGATGTCCATCAGCTCGCTCGCCCTGGTGGGGGTCTTGCGACCCAACTTGCTCACCAGGTCGCGGCAGGTGGTGCCGGCAAGGAACGCGCCGATGACATCTGAGTCGGTGATGTTGGGCAGCTCGGTGCGATGCTTCGAGAATCGCCGGATGTAGTCCCGAAGAGACTCTCCCGGCTGCTGTCGGCAGCTTCAGAGGTCCCAGGAATTCCCAGGGCGCACATACGTGCCCTGGAAATTTCCGGCGAAGGCTTGGACCAGGTCATCCCAGTTGGAGATCTGCCCCGGAGGCAGGTGCTCCAACCAGGCGCGAGCGGTGTCAGAGAGGAACAGGGGGAGGTTGCGGATAATGAGGTTGTCGTCGTCTGTTCCACCCAGTTAGCAGGCCAGGCGGTAGTCCTTGAGCCACAATTCCGGCCTCGTTTCCCCCGAGTACTTTGTGATAGTAGTCGGGGGTCAGAACCGGGTCGGGAACGGTGCCCGCCGGATGGCCCGGCTGAAGGCCTGCGGACCGGGTGGTTCGGGCGAGGGACTCCGATCCTCCCCGCTGTCATAGCGTCCCCCACGCCTGGGGTGATAGCCTCGGCGCTGTTGGGGCTATGCTTCGTCGCGCCGAAGGTCTTGTAGGAAGAAGCAGCTTCGGCTGAAGCTGTCCGCAGGAGATGACCGAAGGTTCCTCTTCATGAAGCTTCGGTATTACAAACCGACTTAAAGATAGAATGACCTTTTAGTCCATAAAGGTCTGAGTTAATGTTGTTAACTTTTATGAGGGGCATAATTGTAATTCTTCACAGGCTGTGTCCTGTGTCTATAAATAGATGAACAGTACCCCCGTACTGTTCACGCTGATTTGTACTTGCTCATGCGTCACGCTTGTATTTTTGCCTTCTATCAAGCCGAAGGTACAAATGTAATTCAATATTGTTCTTATTCTTCCATGATTATATAATAAGGACATGTAATAATGTCATGTGATTATTCATGTTATTCTCTCATGTTTCATATGCTTCTCCTTTTATCAATTTAAACTGTAACGATGAAGGTATGTCCTTCATGACCTTCGTCTGAAGACCGTTATATCCTAAGGGAAATAACGTTCTGAAGGACGAAGGGTATTTTCCACTAACTTCTTTCTGTGTTGCCTTGTTCTTAATTCATAGCATTTGAGAACAAGTCCCCAACATTGGCGCCCACCTCCGGTGAACTCACTTCCACTTTTTTGAGCTGATGGCTTCGTTCAACGATCAAGCTGGAGTTGCTTCGGCTCCGAAGCTGCTGTTCCCGATAACAGGCGGTTCATGTTCAGAGCCAGCCAACAAGAAGCAGAAGAAGGAAGCACAGAGAAGGGTACAGCATATTTGCTAAGGACCCTTCATGTTGGGGTTCATGTTGGGGTGCAAGGACCCTTCATCAAGTCGAGATGGTCTCACATTCCTATTACCTTCTCCCAAGAGGACCTTCAACTCAAGGATTACCCACACAATGATGCCATGGTTATCTCTTGTGTTATCAAAGGATTTCTGGTCCACAATGTCTTGGTTGATACAGGCAGTGCAGCTGATATCATATTTGCTAAGGCCTTCAGGCAAATGCAAGAGCCAGAAGATAAGATTCATGATGCTACGCACCCTCTCTGTGGCTTCGGAGGAAGACAGATTGTAGCGCTGGGCAAGATCACCATGTCAGTAACCTTCGGGTTCATCAACAACACTAGAACTGAGCAAGTTGTGTTTGACATTGTTGACATGGAATACCCTTACAATGCAATTATTGGTCGTGGCACCCTCAATGCTTTCGAAGCAATTCTTCATCCTGCCTATCTTTGCATGAAGATACCTTCGGATCAAGGACCCATCGCTATTCATGGAAGTCAGGAAGCTGCCAGAAGGGCCGAAGGAAACTGGACTGACTCAAAAGCAATCCATAACATAGATGGAGCTGAAGTTTGTGAACAGTACAAATTCAGAAGGGAGAAAGCAGCTTCAGCAGATCAGCCGAAGCCCATGCTCTTATGTGAGGACATAGCAGAGCAGAAGGTGCTGTTGGGTTCTCAATTGTCCGAAGAGCAGGAGAAAACCTTGATAAGATTTTTGTTCAACAACAAAGATGTTTTTGCATGGTCAGCCAATGACCTCTGCGGAGTAAATAGGGATGTTATTGAACACTCGCTCAATGTTGACCCATCCTTCAGACCCAGAAAGCAGAGGCTTCGGAAAATGTCTGATGATAAGGCCGAAGGTGCTCGTAATGAAGTCAAAAGACTCCTCAGTGCAGGAGTTATCAGAGAAGTAAAGTACCCAGAATGGCTAGCTAACACTGTTATGGTAAAAAAGGCCAATGGCAAGTGGCGAATGTGTATCGATTTTACAGATCTCAACAAGGCTTGTCCGAAGGACGAATTCCCATTGCCAAGGATAGACTCTTTAGTTGATGCAGCAGCTTCTTCAGAGCTCATGAGTCTGCTAGACTGTTACTCAGGCTATCACCAAATCTGGATGAAGAAGGAAGATGAGCCGAAGACTAGCTTCATAACCCCAAGTGGCACATATTGCTATCTTCGGATGCCTGAGGGGCTCAAAAACGCTGGAGGAAGTTTCAGCAGAATGACTGCGAAGGTTCTCCAGTCTCAGATAGGCAGAAATGTGCTAACTTATGTTGATGACATCATTGTAAAAAGCACGAAACAAGAAAATCATATTGCTGATTTGCAGGAGACCTTCGCCAGTTTCAGACAAGCTGGCTTAAAGTTGAATCCAGAAAAATGTGTCTTTGGAGTAAAGAAGGGGAAATTTCTTGGGTGCTTGGTTTCAACAAAGGGAATTGAAGCTAATCCAAGAAAAATTGAAGCTATACTTCGAATGGAACCACCAACTACAAGAAAGGGGGCCCAAAGATTGACAGGGAGGCTGGCATCTCTCAATAGATTCATATCCAGATCAGCAGAAAGAAATTTACCATTCTTCGAAGTGCTGAAATCAGCCGAAGTCTTTCAATGGGGACCAAGCCAACAAAAAGCCTTTGAAGAATTGAAGCAATATTTGATAGATTTAACAACATTGACTCCACCAGCGCCAGGGGCTCCTTTGCTGTTATACGTGGCAGCTTCGCACTCAGCGGTAAGTGCAGCACTTGTCCAGGAGAAGCTTGATGGCCAAGTCAAGAAGCAGGTTCCAGTGTATTTTGTATCTGAAGTTCTTAGTGTATCCAAGAAAAACTATACAGAATTGGAGAAGGTGTTATATGCTATTTTGATGGCATCCAGGAAGCTTCGGCATTATTTTCAAGCATACAATATTGTTGTTCCTTCTTCGCAGCCGTTGAAGGATATTATGAGAAATAGAGAAGCTACTGGACGGATTGGAAAATGGGCTGCAGAGCTCAATGAATTTTGCATTGATTATGTGCATAGATCCTCGATCCAGTCTCAAGCGTTGGCAGATTTCATTGCCGATTGGACGCCAGGGGCTCAGGATGAAGAAACAAATAAAGATGCCGAAGTGTGGACAGTGTTTTGCGATGGGTCTTGGGGAACCTTCGGAGCAGGAGCAGCCGCTGTGTTGGTCTCACCATCCAAAGTTAAAACTTGTTATGCGGCAAGACTCGATTTTAGCTGTACAAACAATATTACTGAGTACGAAGCCCTGCTTTTGGGCCTTCGGAAATTAAAAGCAATGGGAATCAGAAGGGCCATCCTTAAAACTAATTCCCAGGTTGTTTCGGGTCATATCGACAAGAGTTGCAAGGCTAAAGATCCGAAGCTTGAAAAATATCTGGACACGGTCCGAAGAATCGAAGCTTCCTTCGAAGGATTTTCTGTCAAAAATATCCCTCGAGGACAAAATGAGCATGCTGATTTGCTAGCTAAGTCAGCAGCACAGGGGCTGCCTTTACCTTCGGATGTGTTCTTCGAAACAATAAAGGCACCTTCAGTGGAACTCCTTGAAAGAGCAGTCCTCAATATATCTCCTGTTTATAGCGAAGATTGGAGAACTGAAATCATCTCTTACCTTCAGGGTAAATTCCTTTCAGATGACGAAGCTTATAACAGGAGGATAGAGGCAAGAGCTCGTCCATATGTCATGATAGAAGGGGAGTTGTACAAGCATGGAGTTTGCGCTCCGCTACTCAAGTGTTTATCTAGAACCGAAGGTATAGAGTTGATGAAAGAAATACATGCAGGCCTGTGTGGATCTCACATTGGATCTAGGCCGTTACTTGGAAAAGTTTTCCGCCAAGGGTTTTATTGGCCGAAGGCAGCTTCGGATGCAGCGGAGTTAGTTCAAAAGTGCGAAGGCTGTCAGAAAAGTGCAATAGATCAAAAACAACCTTCGTCTTTAACACAGCTCATACAACCCATCTGGCCATTGCAAAGGTGGGGACTTGACTTGTTAGGTCCATTGCCACCGGCTCAAGGGAATTTAAGATATGTTGTAGTGGCTGTGGAATATTTTTCTAAATGGATTGAGGCAAAGCCATTAGCCACAATAACTTCGGCCACTGTCCAAAAGTTTTTCTGGCAGAATATCATTTGTCGTTTCGGGGTACCAAAGGCCATCACTGTAGATAATGGAACACAATTCGACTCCGAAGCTTTCAGAGATTTCTGTGATCAAATTGGTACGAAGATTCATTTTGCATCAGTCAGGCATCCGGAGTCAAATGGGCTCGTTGAAAGAGCCAATGGCATTATAATGACAGGAATAATGAAGTTAATCTTCAATCAACCCAGGGGAAAGTGGCCAGATCAGTTAACCAAAGTGGTGTGGAGCCATAATACAACAACATCAAGGTCTACAGGCTTTACTCCATTCAAGTTATTATTCGGTGACGAAGCAATAACTCCGGAAGAAGCTAAAACTGGATCAATAAGAGTAGTAGCTTCGACAGAATCAGGTCCTGAAGATGCTTGTTCTGTGGAAAAAGATGCTTTAGAAGGGATCAGGCTTCAAGCTGTGGAGAATATCAATAAATACCAAGCCGAAACAGTCAAATGGCGAGATAGAAAAGTTCGGCTAAAGAATATTGAGCCAGGACATTTGGTACTTCGGAGAGTGGCCAACCCAGACACAGTGGGAAAGTTACAGTTGAAATGGGAGGGACCTTTCTTAGTAGCATCTTCGTCAAGACCTGGTTCATACAGATTGAAGGACATGGACGGCAACGACATTCCTAGATCTTGGAATGCGGATGAGCTTCGGCGATTTTATGTGTAACTTGATGTAACTTTTTATGTTTTTTCTTTTTCATGGCACCCTTTTCCTTTCTAAAGGGGGAGAAAGGTTTTTAATGGGGCCATCATATGTAATTTCCTTTTTTAGTTCTATAAGAGCAAAATCCCCCAAGGAATGTAAATGTAAAAGCTGAGAACGCACCATTGATTCCGCCAAAAGTAAAAGGCGAAGAAGCTCCAAAGTCGTTCCTAAGGGAATGCAGAGCTTACAGCGAAAAGTCAACGCTGATTCCGCCAAAAGTAAAAGGCGAAGAAGCTCCAAAGTCGTTCCTAAGGGAATGCAGAGCTTACAGCGAAAAGTCAACGCTGATTACGCCGAAAGTAAAAGGCGAAGAAGCTCCAAAGTCGTTCCTAATGGAATGCAGAGCTGATGTGTGATTGTTTCTAAGGAAATAATGGCTGAGGGTATGGCTTCGGATATGTGTTTGGACATTCATTACATCATAGCATTTGCATTCATAAACATTCATTCAGGCATATATAGGATAATCATCATCATGGCATAAGTGGTTGCTTCGGCATAAGAGAAGAGCTTCTTCGCGTACAAAAAAGAGAGCTTCGGAAGAAAGGGAAATGTTGTTTTCTATGCTTTGCTGTGTACGAAAAGAAGGGAAGGTGTTTATTCGCCTTCGGCTCAAAAAGATAATTTCGTCCACAACAAAGCACTTCACATACATTAATAGAAGGGTAAGAGCATAATACAAGGTATGAACAGAATTCATTAAAGACAAGTTTAGTTACATTTACACAAGTTATCTCAAAAGTTTCCTGAGTCTGTCTACAGTTTACTCCTACTTAATCTTCGAGGGATTTTAGCTTCGGCGTCACTCTTTTTAATCATCGACTTCGGCTTCGTCATCCTACATGAATTAAGTTGTTGTAAGTCAAAATCGAGCTTGAAGGAAGAGGTAAGCACAAGGTATGATTTCTTACTGGTTCAAGATGACTCCGAGCTTCGTCTCCAGCCTTTTCTCGCCCGCCTTTTGTCCATATCATTTTTATAAATCTATTGGAAATACTTCGGGCGAGATCAGGGATGTCATCTAGGATTGATGGTGATAAAGTGAAGTTGGGCCTATTGACAATCTTTCCATGGTCGCAGCCGGCTTTTAGGAAAGCTGCAGCAGTGCCCCGAGAAGCTACCCAGGCGCAGAAGTCACCGTGCCCAGCTATAACTTCGTCGAGCTCGTCAATTTCACCCTCAATATGTTCGAAGGTCTTCGGTAAATCTTCAGCTGAGGGGGTGAATTTCTCACTGCTGGCTCCAACTGAGTGAAAAAATTTTCTTAGTCGTTGAATGCATTTGTTGCTAAATTCCAAACATTTTCCTTGAAGGTCCGCCAATAGTTTTCTCAAATCTGAATTTTGTTGAGCTTCGGCTTCAAGTTTTGCCTTAAGTTCTTGCTCTTCTTGTTCAAACTGCTTAGATTGGCAGAGAAGCTTCGTGTTCAGTTCTGTTATTTTTGCTTCGGCTTCCGCCAATAAACCTTCAGTTGCCTGGAGCTCAAAGTTTTTCTTCTCAATATCAGCTGATTGCTCCTTTATTTTGTTTTCCAAATTTTCAATTATAACTTCCTGTTTCTTGTCTTCAAAATCTTGCTGCATTTTCAAGGCCTTGCTCAACAGCATGCTCTGCACGAAGACAACCTTCGTTAGACATGTTTTCATTATTAAAAACAATAAAAGTCAAGGGAATAGTAGTTCACCTTGAAATTGGAATAAAATAAACTACCAACGATATGTTGTCGTCGGTAGCGGCTAATGTCCATTTCCAGTTTCGGAAAACCAATACTCTTTGACAGGGTACTGATAACTTTGGCTCCAGTTTGGTTTCGGATACAATCTAATTTTTCATCATCAATACCTCCGAAGAGAAGTGCTCCTGGTTTGTACCCGCAAGATTTGGCATACTCTTTAAGCTCTTCTATTTCGGGTTTTGACAATTTTTCTCCAACTAAATTTTGAAACATGAAGGCTTCGTTTTCTGAACCTTCGTCAGCAATTTCCTTCCCTTTCCCCGACGCTGCGGCCGCGACCTCTTCGGCGGCAGCAGTAGCTTCTTCTGTGGCCATGTCTAGCAGTATTTTGTCGATGTGTTCAATTGTGCTTTCCAGGTTCACATCTTCAATTGAGGCAGCTTCGGCAGCCGCGGCCTCTGAAGGTGTGATTTCAATATCTGTTCTTTCCTCAGCCGCTGGTGTCTTCTGAGCCGAAGCTCTTGGTGGTGTCTTGTCAATAACCTCTGTCACAGTGATAATTCTTTGTCTCTTTCCTTTAGTCGTCTTCTTCATTTTTTCGGGCTCCTTTTCCTTCTGAAAAAACTTTGTCAGTTGAGGCCCCAAAGGACTTAGCTTCGCAGGCAGGGATTCAGTCATTACCTTCAAAATTTCCTCCACGACAGTGGCAGAGGGTGATGCCGAGGTTTCTTCTTCGTCAGATATTTTTGGCTTCGGAGAAGACGCTTTCCTCTTCTTCGGAATTCTCTTCTTTGATGGTTCTTTCTCACCTTCATTTAAGGCTTCAGTTGTCCTTTTCCTTTTCTGGCCCCCCACACCTTTGTTCAGATTTTCATAGTCAGGGTATTCAAAGCCCAGGGCGTCCAGCACTCGATTCAGTCTTCGCTTCGGACGGGTGCCGAAGGCCGCAGTCATCAATTGATCTTCTTTTTTGGAGTAATTGCCAAGTATTTCATTGCACATTACTTCAATTGTATCCAACCACTCTTGACAAGGTGTTTTAAAGTATTTCTTAAACTTGAAATAGTAAGGTAAACGCACAAGTTCACCTTCTTTCTTCTCCCCCTCTAGCTTCGGTATTCCCCATTCTTTTAAAGTAGGAAAAACCCTGAAGGCCAAGAACTCCTGAACCAGGTCTCTTGTACTGATATGCTCTGCAATAATTCTGAATTCATCCATTGCCTGTTGTGTTGGACCTTCTGGTGTCATGTTGCAGCGAGGTCGGGTTTCTCCGAAGATCAGTTCCAGTGGACTTTGCACAAGCTTCTCCTTGTCGTCATCAACCTTGACATAGAACCATTCTGATTTCCAGCCTGCCGGCCATTTGCTTCGGTAGCTGATTACAGGAAACTTTGTGGTTTTCCGATAAGCAAAATTATAACAACCAAAATTGTCATGCAATCCATCTTTTCTAGCCTTCGTCTGATAGTGCAGTTCGTGAACTCGACAAAAACTGTCTGCAAACGGTTCCACCGCTTGGCTTCGGAGGGCCCAAATATAAACGCTAAGCCTAACGATGGCGTTAGGAGTTAACTGATGAAAGTAGATACCAAACCTCTTCAGTACCTCTGCAATAATCTCATGTAGGGGGAATCTTAATCCAGCCTTTAGAAAGCTCTTGAAAATGACAATTTCATCCTTCTCCGGCTTTGGGGTAGTCTCTTCTCCCCCGAAGCGTAATAGCTTCTTCTGATTCTCATTGAAAAAGCCCGACTTTACCATTTTGGAGAGATCAGCCTTCGAAACAGTAGACTTTCCGAAGTCCAAATGGCTGGGCTTACTTGGCATGGCAATACGATAATCATCTTCGGGATCAGTTTCTTCAACATTCTCTTCTTCTGCTTCGGCAGTTGCTTGTTCTGCTTCAACAGTGGGGATTCCTTCCGAAGTTACCAATCCGGATCGTTGCATTGCTTCGGAGATGGGAATAGTCTCCGAGCCTTCAGCTTCGCCTCCTTCACGCTAAACCCTAGCGATAGAGCGCACTCTGGCCATTTAATTCTGAATTTGCGGGAACTAAAAACTTTTTCTTCCGAAGTTTTTTCTTCTGACGAAGTAGGCTTCAAGCTGGAGCTTCGTTTGATTCCGAGAGTCAAGCTTCGGCTATGGTTAAAAATTTTGGCAGCAAAACAGTGCAAATAGCAATGAATGCTGTGGTAACTTCACACCTACTTGTCTGTTTATATAGTGCTGCAGGTAAGAAGGCGAAACGCCAGGATTTTTACACCAGGCGGACAGCCGCTTGCACTCGCTGCGCGGTGGACCGCAGAGACCAAACAGTAACTCTGCAAGGTGGGACTGCTACACGCTCGAAAACTGAATCGTTTCTCGACAACGAGCTCAGGGAAGGTGTTTTTTTGGACCTTCGGCTTCCCGAAGCTAAAGAGACTTTTTTCACGGATCAAGCTCGTTACGAAAAACGATCTAGCGCCGCGAAAGGGGCTACTGTTGGGGCTATGCTTCGTCGCGCCGAAGGTCTTGTAGGAAGAAGCAGCTTCGGCTGAAGCTGTCCGCAGGAGATGACCGAAGGTTCCTCTTCATGAAGCTTCGGTATTACAAACCGACATAAAGATAGAATGACCTTTTAGTCCATAAAGGTCTGAGTTAATGTTGTTAACTTTTATGAGGGGCATAATTGTAATTCTTCACAGGCTGTGTCCTGTGTCTATAAATAGATGAACAGTACCCCCGTACTGTTCACGCTGATTTGTACTTGCTCGTGCGTCACGCTTGTATTTTTGCCTTTTATCAAGCCGAAGGTACAAATGTAATTCAATATTGTTCTTATTCTTCCATGATTATATAATAAGGACATGTAATAATGTCATGTGATTATTCATGTTATTCTCTCATGTTTCATATGCTTCTCCTTTTATCAATTTAAACTGTAACGATGAAGGTATGTCCTTCATGACCTTCGTCTGAAGACCGTTATATCCTAAGGGAAATAACGTTCCGAAGGACGAAGGGTATTTTCCACTAACTTCTTTCTGTGTTGCCTTGTTCTTAATTCATAGCATTTGAGAACAAGTCCCCAACAGGCGCACCCTCTCGTTGAGGTGGGCTCGACGGTCGCGGTGATGGCGCTCGTTGCCGAGGTGGCCCGGGGCCGCAGGCACGGTGTTGCGCGTGCGCCCGGTGTAGACCGAGGCTTCCCGCATGAATCGGGAGGTCGCGGCATGAGGTTCCGAGGGGTATCCTTGCCTTCGGGAGGCAGTGCTCTCGGCCCGTCGGACCACGGCGCCTTCCAGGAGATTTTTGAGTTCTCCCTTGATTCGCCGACCCTCGGTGGTGGATGGCTCCGGCATCGCGTGGAGGAGCATCGCTGCTGTGGCCAAGTTCTGACCGACCCCACTGGATGCAGGTGGTGGCCTGACCCTGACGACATCAGCGACGCGGTGCTGGAGACCCTGGGGCAGGTGACGTATTTCTCCGGCCAGGGGTTGGCCCGCCCATGCTTGCCCGACGTCCCGACGGATCGGCTCAAGCGCTCTTGCTCCCTCATCGATCCTGGCCTGCGCCCCGCGGACTTGCTCAAGCTGTGGGTCGTAACCCCCTGCCGGAACGGGGACCACAGCTAGCTCCCGCGGGATGTCAGCGCGAGGCACCGGCCCAGGGGGAGCACCGTCCTCCGGCATGCCGAGATGGTTGCCTTGGGAGGGACCCCCCAGATCGATGTGGAAACATTCGCGGCTTGGGCCGCAGTCCTCGTTGTCGAGGCTGCGGCTACCGTCGGAACAGTCGGAGAGGCAGTAGTCACATGCGGTCATGAAGTTCCGCATGGCACTGGGGTTGCCAAATCCAGAGAAATCCAAACAGATGTTGGGGTCGTCATCTTCCTCGGACCTAGAGGGCCCGTAGGTCGAGACGTCCGTCAGTCGGTCCCAAGGCGATCGCAAGCGAAACCCTAGAGGGTTTGTACTCACCTCTACAAGGGCGCCCGCCAAAGCGAGATTGCTAGGCGGGTTGAGGCTGAGTACAAATGACGTAGGATGGGAATCGGTTGGTACCTTTTGGTCATCGAGCGGCGATGAAGTCACGTCGAGGACTGACTGCATCGTCGCCTCCGGTACGAGGGCGACGTCCTGCAAGCTTTTCGCAAGCGCGCTGGCGTCGTCCACTTGCTCGGGATTGGCGTGTCGCGGGGAGACGGCGCTCGCCTTCGTCTCAAACGCGAGGTCGACGCCCAACGCGCCCCCCGTTGGGGTGCTAGGGACGTCGACTCGCTCGACAGCCGACGAGACGCGACCTCCTGCTTGGCCTTGGTTGCCCCGTCTCCTCCTCCGTTGGCGGGGGAGAGGACGGGGCGAGCTCGAATGTTGTTCTTCCGCCACGCGGGGAAGACGTCGTCGATTCCGCCGCCGGCGGGCGGGCTGTCGGCCGCCATTGTCGTTGTCGCGCGGCGGTGGAAGGAGTATCATGTCGTACCTGCCGTCGAGGGACATGAACTCAAGACTCCCGAAACAGAGCACCGTCCCGGGTTGGAGAGGTTGTTGGAGACTGCCCATCTGGAGCTTGACGGGAAGCTGTTCGTCAACACGCAGCAGGCCCCTACCTGGCGCGCCAACTGTCGGCGTTTCGAGACCGGGGGGTCCCTCAGGCCGACGAGTGAGTGCCGCGTGCCCCAGCCCAGATGGGTCGAGCGCGTGGGCGAGCGCAAAGGGGGGAAAGGAGCGAGGCGGCCGGAGACCGGCGCGAGAGTGGTGGGAATCCCGCGGCCTTCGTGTTCGTCCCGCGCCCAGGTCGGGTGCGCTTGCATTAGGGGGTTACAAGCGTCCACGCGGGTGAGGGAAGCGAGCGGCCCCAAGAGAGCGCCTGTCCCGTCCTCGTCCCGCGCGGCCGACCTTCTCTAAGAGGGCCCTGGTCCTTCCTTTTATAGACGCAAGGAGAGGATCCAGGTGTACAATGGGGGTGTAGCAGAGTGCTACGTGTCTAGCGAGGGAGAGCTAGTGCCCTGAGTACATGCCAATGTGGCAGCCGGAGAGATCTTGGAACCCAACTAGTGTGATGTCGTGGCCGTCGGAGGAGCGGTGGAGCCTGGCGGAGGGACAGCTGTCGGAGCGGTTGTGTCCTTGCTGACGTCCTCCTGCTTCCGTAAGAGAGCTGAGAGCCGCCGTCGTCACAGGGCATGCGGGGCGCCATCATTGCCTATCTGGTGGAGACAGCCAGATGGGACACTGGTCTTGTTCTCTGCGGCCCGAGTCAGCTCGGGGTAGGGTGATGATGGCGCTTCCTGTTGACGTGGCTGGTTTGCGCCCTAGGTTGGGCGACGTGGAGGCTCCTCCGAAGCCGAAGTCGAGTCTGTCTTCCATAGCTCCGTTTCGGGAGTCTTGAGTTCATGTCCCTCGACGGCAGCTACGACATGATACTCCTTCCACCGTCGCGCGACAACGACAATGGCGGCCGACAGCCCGCCCGCCGGCGGCGGAATCGACGACGTCTTCCCCGCGTGGCGGAAGAACAACATTCGAGCTCGCCCCGTCCTCTCCCCCGCCAACGGAGGAGGAGACGGGGCAACCAAGGCCAAGCAGGAGGCCGCGTCTCATCGGCTGTCGAGCGAGTCGACGTCCCTAGCACCCCAACGGGGGGCGCGTTGGGCGTCGACCTCGCGTTTGAGACGAAGGCGAGCGCCGTCTCCCCGCGACATGCCAATCCCGAGCAAGTGGACGACGCCAGCGCGCTTGCAAAAAGCTTGCAGGACGTCGCCCTCGTACCGGAGGCGACGATGCAGTCAGTCCTCGACGTGACTTCATCGCCGCTCGATGACCAAAAGGTACCAACCGATTCCCATCCTACATCATTTGTACTCAGCCTCAACCCGCCTAGCAATCTCGCTTTGGCGGCGCCCTTGTAGAGGTGAGTACAAACCCTCTGGGGTTTCGCTTGCGATCGCCTTGGGACCGGCTGACGGATGTCTCGACCTACGGGCCCTCTGGGTCCGAGGAAGATGATGACCCCAACATCTGTTGGGATTTCTCTGGATTTGGCAACCCCAGTGCCATGCGGAACTTCATGACCGCATGTGACTACTGCCTCTCTGACTGTTCCGACGGTAGCCGCAGCCTCGACAACGAGGACTGCGGCCCAAGCCGCGAATGTTTCCACGTCGATCTGGGGGGTCCCTCCCAAGGCAACCATCTCGGCATGCCGGAGGACGGTGCTCCCCCTGGGCCGGTGCCTCGCGCTGACATCCCGCGGGAGCTAGCTGTGGTCCCCGTTCCGGCGGGGGGTTACGACCCACAGCTTGAGCAAGTCCGCGGGGCGCAGGCCAGGATCGACGAGGGAGCAGGAGCGCTTGAGCCGATCCGCCGGGACGTCGGGCAGGCATGGGCGGGCCAACCCCCGGCCAGAGAAATACGTCACCTGCCCCAGGGTCTCCAGCACCGCGTCGCCGATGTCGTCAGGGTCAGGCCACCACCTGCATCCAGTGGGGTCGGTCAGAACCTGGCCACAGCAGCGATGCTCCTCCGCGCGATGCCGGAGCCATCCACCACCGAGGGTCGGCGAATCCAGGGAGAACTCAAAAATCTCCTGGAAGGCGCCGCGGTCCGACGGGCCGAGAGCACTGCCTCCTGAAGGCAAGGATACCCCTCGGAACCTCATGCCGCGACCTCCCGATTCATGCGGGAAGCCTCGGTCTACACCGGGCGCACGCGCAACACCGCGCCTGCGGCCCCGGGCCACTTCGGCAACGAGCGCCATCACCGCGACCGTCAAGCCCACCTCGACGAGAGGGTGCGCCGAGGCTATCACCCCAGGCGTGGGGGACGCTACGACAGCGGGGAGGATCGGAGTCCCTCGCCCGAACCACCCGGTCCGCAGGCCTTCAGCCGGGCCATCCGGCGGGCACCGTTCCCGACCCGGTTCCGACACCCGACTACTATCACAAAGTACTTGGGGGAAACGAGGCTAGAATTGTGGCTCAAGGATTACCGCCTGGCCTGCCAACTGGGTGGAACAGACGACGACAACCTCATCATCCCCAACCTCCCCCTGTTCCTCTCCGACACCGCTCGCGCCTGGTTGGAGCACCTGCCTCCGGGGCAGATCTCCAACTGGGATGACCTGGTCCAAGCCTTCGCCGGAAATTTCCAGGGCACGTATGTGCGCCCTAGGAATTCTTGGGACCTCCGAAGCTACCGACAGCAGCCGGGAGAGTCTCTTCGGGACTACATCCGGCGATTCTCGAAGCAGCGCACCGAGCTGCCCAACATCACCGACTCAGATGTCATCGGCGCGTTCCTTGCCGGCACCACCTGCCGCGACCTGGTGAGCAAGTTGGGTCGCAAGACCCCCACCAGGGCGAGCGAGCTGATGGACATCGCCACCAAGTTCGCCTCTGGCCAGGAGGCGGTCGAGGCTATCTTCCGAAAGGACAAGCGGCCCCAGGGCCGCCCGTCAGAAGATGCTCCCGAGGCGTCTACTCCGTGCGGCGCCAAGAAGAAAGGCAAGAAGAGGTCGCAAGCGAAACGCGACGCCGCCGGCGCGGACCTTGTCGCCGCCGCCGAGTACAAGAACCCTCGGAAGCCCCCCAGAGGTGCCAACCTCTTTGACAAGATGCTCAAGGAGCCGTGCCCCTATCATCAGGGGCCCGTCAAGCACACCCTTGAGGAGTGCGTCATGCTTCAGCGCCACTTCCACAGGGCCGGGCCACCCGCGGAGGGTGGCAGGGCCCGCGACGACGACAAGAAGGAAGATCACCAAGCAGGAGAGTTCCCCGAGGTCCGCGACTGCTTCATGATCTACGGCGGGCACGCGGCGAATGCCTCGGCTCGGCATCGCAAGCAAGAGCGCCGGGAGGTCTGCTCGGTGAAGGTGGCGGCGCCAGCCTACCTAGACTGGTCCGACAAGCCCATCACCTTCGACCAAGCTGATCACCCCGACCACGTGCCGAGCCCGGGGAAATACCCGCTCGTCGTCGACCCTGTCATCGGTGACGTCAGGCTCACCAAGGTCCTTATGGACGGGGGCAGCAGCCTCAACATCATCTACGCCGAGACCCTCGGGTTCCTGCGCGTCGATCTATCCTCCGTCCGAGCAGGCGCTGCGCCCTTCCACGGGATCATTCCTGGGAAGCGCGTCCAGCCCCTCGGACAACTCGACCTCCCTGTCTGTTTCGGAACACCCTCCAACTTCCGAAGGGAGATTCTGACGTTCGAGGTGGTCAGGTTCCGAGGAACCTACCACGCGGTGCTGGGGAGGCCATGCTACGCGAAGTTCATGGCCGTCCCCAACTACACCTACCTGAAGCTCAAGATGCCGGGCCCCAACGGGGTCATCGCCGTCGGCCCCATGTACAAACACGCGTTCGAATGCGACGTGGAGTGCGTGGAGTACGCCGAGGCCCTCGCCGAGTCCGAGGCCCTCATCGCCGACCTGGAGAGCCTCTCCAAAGAGGTGCCAGACGTGAAGCGTCATGCCGGCAACTTCGAGTCAGTGGAGACGGCTAAGACCGTCCCCCTCGACCCTAGTGGCGACGCCTCTAAGCAGATCCGGATCGGTTCCGAGCTCGACCCCAAGTAAGAAGCAGTGCTCATCAACTTTCTCCGCGCGAACGCCGACGTTTTCGCGAGGAGTCCCTCGGGCATGCTCAGCGTACCGAGGGATGTCGCCGAGCACTCGCCGGATATTCGGGCAGGAGCCCGACCCGTCAAATGGCCTCTGCGCGGATGACACCCGGGGGCTGCGCACACCCCCGGGAAAGGCCGCTTATCATCGCCGACGTTCTGGAGCCCGGAACGCACAAGCTGGCCGGCGGTCAAGGCGGGGTCTACAGCAACTCTTGGAACATCCGACAGCTACGTCGCTTGTACCCTTAAGACGTTTTCAAGCTGTTCGTACACCTCGCTCCCACGCAAGTCTCAGTCATCAAGGAAGGGTCGGCCTCGCCTCGGCAGAACCCGACCCTCCCTCGGGGGCTAAAAAGGGGGAACCTCACTGCGTCAAGACTGGGTGTACCTCTCCGCATCCAAAATTTTCGATCAAAAAGGCTTTTTGCGTTCTCCCGGCTATATCAGAAGCAGGACCCCAAGGAGCAAACGTGGGTGCATGTAAGTGGCAAGGCCGACTGAGCCGAGGGATTCCTATGCCTCCGGGTTAAGGACACCTTCACTCGTCACCCGCCACGAAAAATGACCCCTACTCGGGAAGCCACCCTGTTATTGACGAACAAAGTCGGACACGCAAAATAAAAGGAAGAGTACGACTTCACGCAATAAAAGCAAAGTCTTCAGGCCTCGGCGGCCACAGGAGGACGTGCGCACATCCAACAGAAACTGATCCAACAAGAGTTAGGCGTCGGCTTGGGAAGGAGCCGCGCCTTCAGCTCCGTCTCCGCCTTCGGTGAGGTCCATCTCGGCTTCCGGCGATGGCGCAGGGGGGAGGATTTCCGCCTCAAAGGTGGTCGCCAGCACTGCGCTCGGACCCGCGGCGACCGCGTCGAGCCGCTGGACTTCCGCCAGGGCAGCTTCGTCTTCGTCACGAAGACAATACCCCTCGCTAACCCGCTCTAGGTCCACAACGTAGTGGGAAGCAAGCACGGCGAAGGCCCGCCTGACGCCGTGGTGTAGCGCCTCGCGGAGCCTGTCGCGCGCGTGATCACCCAAGGCTTGAAGGCGGCTTTGAGGGGAGCTTCCTGAGGGGACGTCACCGGAGCCAAGGATCCGATAAACGTCCGAGATGGCTTCAGACATGGCCGTGAGGTCGGCTTCCCTCTGCTCGGCCGCCCCGGCAAGCGCCTCGGCAAGTGCCTTGGCGGACTCATCGAGGGCGGACTCGAGCTCTGCGAACAACCAGAAGAAAAACCTCAAACACAAGCAGAGGAAACAAACAAGAACAAGAACCAAGGATGGTCAAGGCATACCCCCGGCTCGGGCACGCTGCTCCGAGGCCGCGGCCTGGGCCGCGGCTAAGTCGGCCGCGAGGGCGTCAGCCCGGCTTTCGGCCTCGGCAGCTCGGCCTCGAGATCGGTCCCGCTCCTCGACGACCTGGACGAGCTCCGACCGCTGCCGTTGCACCTCTGCGCGCGCCGCGGCCACCTCCATGCGTGCCGCTGCTGCCTCGGCTCTCAGGTCAGTGCAGAGCAACTGGAGGTCCGCTACCTCGGCACCCTGCTGAGAAAGGCGCACAGTGGCCCTGGCAAGCGAGGTCCTCAGGGACCGCAGCGAGCCCCAGACATCGACTTCGCGGCGGATGAACGACGACTTGGCGGCGCTCCGACCCAACAGATCCTGAGGGAAAGAAACAGGGCGTCACGAAGAACGCCTCGGTCACGGAAGAAAAACAAAGGTATGCCCGAAACCGTTACCTGGAGGATTTTAGGGACGTCCCCGTAGAAAACCTCCAGCAACGACCGGAGCGACCCCACCGTCGCTTCGGTACGCTCGCGGAGCTCGTCCCAGGACTGGTCCTCCCGTTCATCGTCGAGAACGAAGACGGGGTCCGAGGCCTCACGGGTCCGGAACCGGAGCAACTGGCGCCGGACCTCGGGGCTCCGCCGCACAGCGACGAGGCCGCCGCCCGGCGGGACGAATCGTGCCTCCCCGCCTGCCTCTTCCGAGGCACCGGGCGCCGACATATCAGCCGTCTCGGCGTCGGCAGCAACCGGTCGCTCCTCAACCGGGACGGCGGCGACTTCGGTAGCGACAGGCGCCGGCATGGCTGGCACGACCGGTGGGCTCAGGACCACGTCGGCGTCAGCCGCCTCTCCTATCACAATGGCTGCCTCGGCGGAGGAGCCGGCCTCGGGAACCTGCTCCACGGCGACCGGCGCCGTCTGAGCCCCCTGAGGTGGAACGCCGTGCGAGAGGGCCGGTTGAACGGCAAGGCCCGAAGCGGCGCTGGCCGCACAAGCCGACGTCGTCTTAAGTGCCTTCCGGGGTGCCAGGTCGGTCAGGCCATGGCTTCACTTGCTGAGGAGAAAAGAAAAATCACGGCCGGAACCTATGAATGGAAAGCTAGGACGAAGACATTCCGAGATACTTACCCGCTCCGGGCCATGATCCACCGTGCCTGGGGGGAAGTCTCTTGGATCCCGGCCCCCGGAACCGCCGTCGAGGCCCGCTTCGCTGGCAACTTCGACACCGCCCTCGCTTCGGACGCCCGGGGGGCGGATTGCCCAGGCACTGTAACGGTGGCCCGAGGGCCGCCTCTCTGCGCTGCCGGCGCGAGCGGCGGCACCCGAGGAGCAGACGCCCTGGCCTGGTCCTCCGGGGTCACCTCGGCTCCTCCAGCCGAGGTGTCGGGAGCCCTCTCGGGTTGCCCTTGCCCCTCAGGCCGGGACCCTGACACCCCGACTCCGGGGACTGACGGCGTCAGCCCGCTCGGGGGCTGGCTCGACGGCTCCTGGCCAGACCCCAAGCCGGGGCTGAGGCCAAGACGGGCGGCCACGTCGTCCTCCTCGTCATCATCTTCATCATCGTCGTCGTCGGGCGTTTCCGGCGACGGCTCCCTCGGGAGCCCCTCCCTCTCCTGCTGGCGACGGCGCTTCTCCAAGGCGTCTCGAGCCCGCCTCCGCTCGCGGGCCCGGGCCTTCTCCGCGTCCTTCTTCTTCTTCCTTTCCTCTGCGGCGACCCGCCGCGCTGCTCGGGCCACCGCGTCCTGCGGGACCCGAGGCAGGGAAGGCTTGTGCCACCCCACCTCCTGAAGAGGAGGGAAAAAACCTCAATCGTAAGAACCCGGAGCGGTCGGATGTATGAAGAAGGAAGAAGCGGACACTTACCAGAGTCACGCACCCCTGGTCGGGGCGCATCAAAGGCTGGGAGAAGGCGTGGGAGTCCGGCTTCCCCAACGCAACGGACACCCGCCATCTGAGGGCGTCAAAGGGAAGAGGATCAGGGGACATCCGCGAGCCCTCCCAGTCGGCCTCCGGGGTCATCTCCCAAAGCGACAGCCGCCGCTCCGCCAAGGGAAGCACCCTCCGACGGTGGATGGCGGCAACCACTCCCGCAGCGGTGAGTCCCCCTTCCCGCAACGCCTCCAAGGCCTGGAGGAGTGGATCGAGGTTCTTCTGCCTTTCGTGCGGGGTCCCGTGGCACCAGGCGTCGGTGGCAGCGGTGACTACTCGCTGGGAGAACGGCGGGAGCAACTCGCCGTCGTTCCGGAGGTAGAACCACCGGCGCTGCCACCCCTTGTTCGAGGACGCGAGGGTGGCAGGAATATACAGCGACGCCCGCGACTGCCTCAGCAGAAGGGTACAGCCGCCGGCCCGCACCGCTGCACGGACTTTCCTCTCCCCCGTCGGCAAGGCGAAAAGCTCTGCGCAAAAGAAATGGGTCCACAAATCCCAATGGGGGGCGATCCCCAAGTACCCCTCACACACCGCAACGAAGATGGCGGCCTGCGAGATGGAGTTAGGGGTGAGGTTATGCAACTCCACCCCATAGTGGTACAGGATCGCCCGCATGAAGCGGCCCGCCGGCACGCCGAATCCCCGCTCGTGGAAGGAGACAAAGCTCACGATGTACCCCGGCGGTGGGGACGGAGCGGCTCCACCCGCGGGAGGAATCCATTCCGGTCGCTGCTTATTGGTGAGGGGGCGGAGCAAACCCTCGCCGACCAGATCTTCCAGGTCGCTCGCCGTCACCGTGGAAAGGGGCCATGGATCGCGCGGCGGAATGATGGTCACCCGCTCAGCCATCACCGAGCTAAAAGGGATGGCGGCACGAAGGGCAGGAAGGGTGGTTCTCTCTTCTCTGGCTAGATCTCTCGGGTTGCAAAAACCTAAGAGGCGGGCAGGAAGCGGAGCAAAGAACCGTCACCGGACCCTCCCCTGGGTATATAAAGACCAAGGCGAGGATGGTTCCAACGTTCCGCCCGGACCGGACGCGGGATTCAAAAACGCGAGGCGAAACGGCCGTTCCTCGAACGGCTCGCGCACGCGCAACGGCCGCCCCGCCAACTGCTCGCCCCGTCGCATTAACTCCACGGCTGGACAGGCGGCGTTTCTGGCAGGAGCAGCGGGCGACGCTTCGCCTTCGCCGAAACAACCGCGCCAAAAAAGGTACGCCACGTCGTTCGGTTTCATATCCTTTTCCCTTTTTCCTCTTTCTCTATCTCTTGCGACAGGGACCGGGAAAGGGGGATACTCCGAAAGGGATCCTTCCCCGTGAAGGAACCAGGCTCCGAGCCTCCTTACTGATCAGAGGTTCGAAGGCTGGCCCCCCGAAGGGTTCGACAGCCGCCTCAGATCGCGTGGGCCCTACACCCACTACTGGTCAGAGGTTCGAAGGCCGGCCCCCCGAAGGGTTCCACGGCCGCCTCAGGCTACTCGGGCTCCGCGCCCATTACTGATCAGGGGTTCGAAGGCTGGCCCCCGAAGGGTTCACAGCCGCCTCAGACGCCGAGCGAGGGATGACCAGGGGTACGTTCGATACATAACCAAGGCTCGGGCTGCGCTCCCGAGGTACCCTAGGACATTTCCGAGACCAGCGGGAGCGATCTTGTAACGGAATCCCATCGGAGGGAGGCATCGAGCCCTCGGACCCCGTCGCCAGGGGACCGGGTCCGGCAGATCACCCGCAGGTACTTTTGGGCGTGCCTCTGGGCCCCTAGCCGACCCCTAACGAACGGGGCACGGACGTCCACTCGGATTACCCGCTTGCAGCTCACCGGAGACACCATGTTCGGCGCCCATCGAGGGTAACATGGCGCTCTCCCCCCCTCCTCCTTGCGGAAAGGCGACGCAGGGGCGTATGTAAAAAAGCCGAGTCTGTCCCTGATCGCCCTCTTGCCCTGTGTAGAGGCTCGGGGGCTGCTCTCGCAAACCCGGCTCCGGCCAAACCGTTGACAGCGTCAACATACCAGCCCGAGAACTTGGGCCCCGACCGTACACCCGGGCTACGGCGAGCTCGCATGAGGGAACAACCAGACCAGCCGAAGCATTACGCAAGGCATTAAGACCTCGAAGGAGTGAAACCACTCCTCCGAGGCCTCGGGGGCTACACCCGGCGGGTGCGCTCGCGCGCACCCACCGGAATAAAATGCAACCGAGAAAGGCTGGTCCCCTTGCAAAAAAGTGCGACGAAAGCCTCCAAGCGAGTGCAAACACTCCCTTCGAGGCTCGGGGGCTACTGTCGGGGACCATAATTAGGGGTACCCTCAAGACTCCTAATTCTCAGCTGGTAACCCCCATCAGCATAAAGCTGCAAAGGCCTGATGGGTGCGATTAAGTCAGGGATCAGTCCACTCGAGCGACTCGATCACGCCTCGCCCGAGCCTAGCCCCGGACAGGGGCAGCCGACCCCGGAGGATTTCCGTCTCGCCCGAGGCCCCCCTCCAACGGCGGACACATCTTCGGCTCGCCCGAGGCCCTGCCTTCGCTAAGAAGCAACCCTGACTAAATCGCCGCACCGACCGACCAAATCGCAGGAGCATTTAACGCAAAGGTGGCCTGACACCTTTATCCTGACGCGCGCCCTCCGGCAGAGCCGAAGTGACCGCCGTCACTTCGCCGCTCCACTGACCGGTCTGACAGAAGGACAGCGCCGCCTGCGCCACTCTGACTGCAGCGCCACTTGACAGAGTGATGCTGACAGGAAGCCAGGCCCTGCTAAAGGCACCATAGGAAGCTCCGCCCGACCCAGGGCTCGGACTCGGGCTAAGACCCGGAAGACGACGAACTCCGCTTCGCCCGACCCCAGGGCTCGGACTTGGGCTAAGACCCGGAAGACGGCGAACTCCGCTCCGCCCGACCCAGGGCTCGGACTCGGGCTAAGACTCGGAAGACGGCGAACTCCGCTCCGCCCGACCCAGGGCTCGGACTCGGGTTAAGACCCGGAAGACGACGAACTCCGCTTCGCCCGACCCCAGGGCTCGGACTCGGACACCGCCCTGGCCTCTGCCGACGACCTCCGCCTCGCCCGACCCAGGGGCTCGGACTCGGCCTCGGCCATGGAAGACAGACTCGACTTCGGCTTCGGAGGAGCCTCCACGTCGCCCAACCTAGGGCGCAGGCCAGCCACGTCAACAGGAAGCGCCATCATCACCCTACCCCGAGCTGACTCGGGCCGCAGAGAACAAGACCAGTGTCCTATCTGGCTGTCTCCACCAGATAGGCAATGATGGCGCCCCGCATGCCCTGTGACGACGGCGGCTCTCAGCTCTCTTACGGAAGCAGGAGGACGTCAGCAAGGACACAACCGCTCCGACAGCTGTCCCTCCGCCAGGCTCCGCCGCTCCTCCGACGGCCACGACATCACACTAGTTGGGTTCCAAGATCTCTCCGGCTGCCACATTGGCATGTACTCAGGGCACTAGCTCTCCCTCGCTAGACACGTAGCACTCTGCTACACCCCCATTGTACACCTGTATCCTCTCCTTGCGTTTATAAAAGGAAGGACCAGGGCCCTCTTAGAGAAGGTTGGCCGCGCGGGACGAGGACGGGACAGGCGCTCTCTTGGGGCCGCTCGCTTCCCTCACCCGCGTGGACGCTTGTAACCCCCTACTGCAAGCGCACCCGACCTGAGCGCGGGACGAACACGAAGGCCGCGGGATTCCCACCACTCTCGCGCCGGTCTCCGGCCGCCTCGCTCCTTTCCCCCCTTTGCGCTCGCCCACGCGCTCGACCCATCTGGGCTGGGGCACGCGGCACTCACTCGTCGGACTGAGGGACCCCCGGTCTCGAAACGCCGACAAACTTCACTCTATAAAACAGTATTGTTTACAGTGTAAAATAATGTTTTACACGCTTCTTAACACAACTTAAAGAGTATAAATATCTATGAAGAGTAAAAGTAGCCATTAGAACCACACTTAGAGCGTCTCCAATTGTTCTCTAAAAAAAGCTCTTTAAACTCATGTTTAACAAGTTAAATAGCTATTGAGAGTAAAAAAATAGTTTGGTCTCTAACAGTACCTAATATTTAGAGAGTATTTTAATTTTAAATCTAAATTTGGTGGATCCCTTTTCTGTTTTCGGTTACTTGCACTTGTTTTCTGTTTTCGGACTCTCCTTTGCGACGGATCTCCGTGGTAGCAAAGCAAGTCTCACTGGTGGCGAAGTTTCTCCTGGCGACGCACAGATGCAAGAAACAAGCCTGGTGGTGCTCAACTGCAACAAGTTGGAAGCGCACAAATCCTGAAATCCACTTGGTACTAATCATTGTGCCTATTATTTTAAAAATATTTGCTAGATTTTTGCTTCATACTATCTCGTGGGTGTTAAAAAACACGTCAAATCTATATAGTCGGCGACAACTGTTATCGAGATATCGAGTGACTATCGAGTCTTCAAACTTAGAGACCAAATAGGATTGATAGGAAGTAACTATATTTAATAAATCTATTTATAGAGATCTATTGAAAAAGTATTTTTTAGTTCACTTCTTAAATTTAAACATTGGAGATGCTTCGAGAACCAACTTTTTCATCGTGCAGACAAATTTAAGCATTGGAGATGCTTCGAGAACCAACTTTTATCGGACGTCTGTACGGACAAGCCGATGTCACTCTAAGAGCATTTATAATTTAAAAATAAATATATTTTATAAAATTTAGGGCAGCAACAAAATATTTTGCTCCAACAGTAAAACATTAAATCCTGGTTATAAGGAAGCCCACCACGGCGATCTTTTTTATTTATCGCAGTTTAGTTAAAAATAAATTAACGGATAACAAATATTCGAAAACAGAGATAGTAGTATATTTAAGCCACTTGATTAGGTGCTTTATAATTTTTTGACCAAATTTTATGAAATAAGTTATCGTTGAAATAGCTTTTTCTGCATAAAGCCCCATACATAAGATGCTCAAAGGTCTATTTTTCTAAACTTGGCGTTATTGTGCATCGTTCTAAACTTGGCGTTATTGTGCATCGTATCTCCAGTGCAAGCATCGATACCACACTAGACACACGTTTCACGTCTAATGAGTATAATGGCAAATGTACAATTTACGTGCTCTCTAATTACCATGTCCGGTGGCACATATAAATAAATATCCAAGAAGGTTCATCATGACGCTAGGTCAGATTAAGAAATAGCACTAGACTAGATATATTACAGACATTGAGGAAATCGCCACTTCGAAAGGAGAGGGAGAGCAACGTTAAACGTGGACTTCAGGACATGATTCAGCGTAATCTCAGATAATTTAGAACATTGCTACTGACCACACTAAAACACTAGAGCGCGTCCAGGTATTTAGACATGGAATCACATCCATCCTCCAAAACCAACGAGTAATGGTCAAAAGAGATGATAAATCACCGCAGACCCTTATCTGATTCTACGCTTCTAATGTTGCTTCTTGTCTTTTAATGGCCCCTTCGGAATCTTTGATAGACATTTCTCGTCGAAGATGGCGTAGTACTTCTTCAGCTCGACCATGGCCTTCTCACCAAAAGCATCGACCTTATCCTCATGTTTCTCATACAGGACCGGTACAGTGTACAGTACCATAAAAACTGCACAAAAAAACATAACTGAGTAACACATTAACGCTTCTTAACACATCAAAGAATGTTAACGAACAACAATCACCTATGTAAGACAAGGTGAGGAAATTGCAGCAGCTCCCAAGAACAGAAAGGATCCACAGTCCTGCAATCACCTGACAGTAGAAATAAGCACATTAGCTACATTCAGAAAGAACTGCCTTAAGTAACACAAGTCTATGCAGAAGAAAATCCAGCCAGTCAACATACAATCAGAAATTTCTTGAGGTCATGGCCTTGGCCAATCTCCCTCAAGGTAGCAAAACCCCTGTTGATCTCATATCTCAGGGAACGTGCAACATTCACAGCCAGGTCATCTGGGATCTTCACCTCGGGGATGTTAGGAGGTGACCTAAATATGCATGGCAATTATGTCACAATCCAAGAGTTATGCTAATCAACTACAGGCCACTAGGTGACATATGCTCTTAATAAAATATAAGGTGAAGATAATAGTGGTGGCAGCCATGGAAAACATGCAGATGCTGCATAAACGTGTAAACCGGGTTAAACTAGCATTATTGGCATAAATAAAACCACAACACAAGTTTTAAGGGATCCCACTAACTCACTTGTTGATGAAAGTCGTGGCACTGGACCAGAGGAACAGGATGGCCAGGGTGAGGATGAGGCAGTGGCATAGCAGGGTGAGGAGGTGGTAATCCATGACCTCAAACAGCAGCCAGAAGGCAGTTGCGCCTGCGAGCACCCCACCAGAGATCCTCTTGTTCCTCCATAGAAACAGATCGGCCGCTGCAAGCATGATCAAAAGCCCATCAGAGCAAAGCTCAAAATAAATGAACAATTGGGATCTGGGAACAAACGCTCACTAGCAAACAAACAAAGAATATCTGGGTTTAAGGGTAACGACGCACGCTACAACAAATTACCAAGCGAGCTACTGTAACGCACGCTACAAATTACCCAGGAATAGGAAGCTAGTGTAGCTCGTCTACAGAATCACACGAAGTTACTGTTGCTATCTTACAGAATCACCCGATCCCTTACTCCTGGCGTAGAGGCAAATCATACAGCGACAGAGACAGTAATCTGGTCGCGCCATACTCGCATCGTGGAGACAATGCCGCAGAAATGTGACCCAAACCACATCGGATCGGAAGTCGAACGGTTTCCCAGACGCCCAAGATCTCTCCCCAGGAGTTTGCATTTGTCCACATGGATGCGGCTACAGATCAATAATAGTTCACCAACGCTTGACAAGTGAAGCAACGCCAAAGCGGTTGGATCTCATCTCTATAAAGACCAAACAAGACGAAGGCCCTCTAGTGGAGATCGGAGAAGAGGCTTGAGGATGAGGAGTTGAGGTCCGGGCTTACGCTTGCCGCCGCCGAGGACGGAGTGCACGGGCTTCTCGCGCCCGAAGATGCGGTAGATCTTGGCCTTCACGGCGGCCGTCGCCGACGAGCGCTCGTCGTCCGAGTCCGACGAGGAGGACGAGCCGCCCCCGCGCCCGTGGAGCTTGTCGGAGATCTTGTCCAGCACTGTCACGCCCGACTCCTCCTTGTGCTGCTCCGCCATGGCTGTCGCCGCCGGTTGCTCGCTCGGCTCCCCTCTCCTTCCTTGCTCCACCCACACGCGGACGCGGTTGCTTGTAGGCTTGTAGCCTTGTACTACTAGGCTTTTCGCTTTTTCTCCTTTTTCTCTTTCCACACGCGGGACGCTGCGTTCGTGTCCCACGCGGCCACGGTTGGTGTGCGGGCCACTTTTCTTGGCCCACATGTAAGCTAGCGTAGGGTCGACGAATCGGTGGTAGAATGGCGAGTTGTCCCTTCCGTGGGGCCCGTCGGGATGAAGATCCCGAGGAGGACACGAGACCTGGCGACGCGTGTCATGCCAGGACATTCGCCGGCAAAATCCGGGTCCGGGCGTAGCGGAGCCGGGGCGTGGGGCCGAAAGGACGAGGGCTCGTCCGCTCGAACTTGGCGGCCGTCTTTTTTACCATATAGCCGTCACAGTCTCACAGAGCATCTTCTTGCAGCTAAGCTAAGCAGTTTTCGGTCTCTCTCGAGCAAGTAAGGGGTGTTTGGTTAGAGCGACTTAAAAATTATTCTCTAATTTTTAGTCTCATTTAGTTACTTTTTTATCAAACACTAGGACTAAAATATGGATTAAAATGATTTAGTCTTTAGTCCTTCACATATATGCTAAAGGAGACTAAACCATATTAATTCAACATTTATCCCTCATTTAATTCAATTATACTAATAGCAGGAGAATGTTAAAGACCATTTTAATCTTTTTACGAGTCATTTATTATATTCTTACTGTTTTTAGCCCTTAGAACCAAACATCTTAAGGACTAAACTTTAGTCCTCTAACTAAACTTTAGTCCCTAGACTAAAGAAACCGAACATGGCCTAAGTAAACGATAATTTTCTCATGCGTCGCTTATTTTTGAACTTCTATTTTAGCCCAGGTCCATCTTCGAGAGATTGGCGTTTTAAAATGGAATAAAGGCCGTCTTTTAAGTATAGTCCGATCGGAGTATTTAACATGGCTTCAAACGAATTTAGTTTCTCGTTACAATGACCTGAGGAGTCGGAACGGGTAAAACTAAAAATAGTGGTTTCATCAGCTTTTAGTTTATTTTGGGAGATGAGAGATAAAGGGCATGTCCGGTTGATCAATATACTATACAAAAACTAATTTGAGCTACAAAAACTCTTGGTAAACTAAATGAGGTGAAAACGACACAAGCTCTTTGGCTAAAATAAGTATAAAACATGCATCTTCTATCTCTTAAAACAGCTCTCCATTTCACTCATTTGAAAATATGCAGAAAACTAAAAGGTCCAGGATGCTTCTAAAATTATACGGTGCAAAAACGGTTGTTTTTTTTTAAAAAAAAACAGCTTCATGTTTCACTATTTTATTAGCTTTCTATATTTCTTAAAAAAACACTTATTTGACATGATGTTGTATGTCAGTTCAGTTTCTTCAATCCTTCACTAGCTCTCCTTTAGCCCTTCCGCCAGTTCGGAAAAGGCAAAACGGTAGTTGCAAATCCAAACTAGTTTACCCTATAATATATTTTAACAAAGGGAAAACCAGTAGTCAAACAATTGAATTAGAAGCATGGCCTTAATCGCTTCAGAGAAATTAATTTACACACAAATATTTGTAGTGAAATCCATTTGTGTATCCTTCTGAGACAGTGCAACGAGAAGGCATAGGCGGATATTGCGTTGTTGCATACTTGCATGTTTACAGGAAGGAACCAAAGAGTTGAGAGATTGACCATTCCGATTCCACTTCCAGCGAGGAGGTGTGCAGTTTCCATGGCCAGCAGGCTGTTGTTGTTGACACGGAGGTCTTTTGGCTTTTGCATCCTGGTTTTTTTTTTCTTCTGGACATGTGTGAGGGAACGGCGAGTAGAGAATGACCACGCGTCTGGTATAGGGGTGAAGTAAAAACTTATCCTCAACGATGTTCGTGATATTTGGTTACAGTGGCTTAACATGCGGGTGCAATTTACGTCTGCACCCACGGATGTGTTTATAAGCTAACATATAGCTAGTCTAAAATATAAAATTTAAGATAAAGTAACGTGTGATTATTAATTTATCATCACCTTTAATCAAAAAGTTTACAACAAATTAAATCTCATAATAATATAGTTCATACATAATATCAATACTAGGTGACTGCCGGTGCGTTGCAACGGAAACATATAATACCGCGATAACTTATCTACAAATGAAATGTGTGTTATACTGTTACGAAAATGAAATTCTCGGTGTGTACATCATCATGAAAATGAAATAAAACCTGCATATTTTTTTGAATAAAATACCTGTAGTTTATTTGATTAGGTTATAAGAATATATGCAGAATTTGAGTAGTAAAAATCAGACAACGACACAAAATGGTATATCTCTAAATATATGAATGACCAGTAGCCCAATGAGATTTCAAATTGGTTGCTACTGTTATTCCTAGCTGAGTTGTTCGTTTAGTGTGCTCAGAGCAAGTGGGAGTGAATGACTGATTTCTATCTAATAGGTATTTTACACGTATGCAGGGATTTTTGATAAACAGCTGAAACATGACGGTTTTGTGTGAGCAATCGATATCACCGTCACAGGGAGATTTGTGATTGAGATAGAGTTTCTTGACCTGAATGTCGCTGATCCATCTGTAAGCTCTGAAATGATGAAAAAAAGTAACAACAGTACCAAACCGAGAAGATGTCCAAAGGCCCCAATGTCCTCCTTTGATAGCCGTCTAAGGTTTGAATCAATACGATTCAAGTTAGTATGCTCATAAGATAAATTGTCCACTCATATTTGCATTATGTTTTAACGTGCACCAACCCAACGCCCAACCATGCTCCGCGCACCCTGGACCCATCCGCTCCATGCATGTCGCGCCCGCCCACCAGTCGCAGTAGTCGTCGCACATGTTGTGCGCGCGCCCGCCAGCCGCACTCCAGATCCCACAAACACATTATTTTCAGGTGCAAATTGCGAGTTATCATCTTGTTAAGGGGATGAAATCATTGTATCATAACCACTAAAATTACGAGTTATCATCTTGTTAAGTGAACCAAAGAACCACTAAAACTTGCCTCAAGTGGTAGCTATCAGACATGAGATCATCCCTAGCTGTCGTCACATGAAGATAGTAATCAGTATCCAGCTCCCAAGATGTGATGACAGAACAAAAGGGATTGTTGTCTGTGTCTAGTTGGCTAGCCAGTGCCCAGTGGCGAGCGCTCTTGATGCACAACACCGCCCAACACTTTGCCTATTCAAATTAGTGCAGTGTGCAGATGATTCAAAATAAGAATGTGCGGATCTTGTAGACGAGCAAACGAAGAAAAAGAAATTTCAGTTTTATTTTTCAAGATGGATGAAAAGCTCTGCTAATAAGCAAAACTGACCTGGGTGTGTTTAGTTTGTGTACAGTGTACTTCACACCAAGCATACTCCACCTTAATTCTGAGAAGGCACGCTGGGAGAGAAGATGAATAAAAATAATCATCAAAATAACCAGTAACATCTAGGCATTACTTTAACAAACTCCAATCGTCAACAATAATAATAACTATTGTTTTATTGAAATTGCCCATTTCTGCAATTATAAAAAAGCCATAAAGTACTCAGTTTGGATCTAAAGTGCAGATAAAGATTGGAAATCAAATGACGACAACAAAATATACATACCGATATCATCTTTGATGCATCAGACCAAGCTTGAAGTACCCTACAAAGTTGGGGATGTGACTCCTCCATTATTTCAAGTGAACTGCTCCCAGCACCGAGTGTAATAGCCAATAACCATGACAACACAAAAGAAAGGGGCAACGTAATTAGTTAAGAACATACAAAATTAAATTTGTAATTAGTAGATACTCAATCAAAAACAAACAATACTACTATAATTTTAGAACCTCAGGAACAGGTTCGCTATTCACTCATTTATGAAAAATCTTCTTAACTTAAATCAAATTTAGAGGCCAATAGATTTCACCCTTGGAATTACAATTATATTTGATAGCGATCTAGAATCTTAAAAAAATGTTTTAGATACAGATTATTTAAAAAATGTTTAGACAGAATTATAGCCAAGGAAAAATAGCACACAAGAAGGCACAATATGGAAGAGAATCCATAGGAAACCATAGATAAAACAATGCTCAGCTCATCCTCTTGAACACTATCACACCAGTCAAGGTTGTGGCCATTTGCTCCAAGCTCCTTTTTAGCACCATACTGCCATTACAACACCAATTTAAATTCCATGGATATTATATAACATAATCAAGTCAAATAGATTTAATGAAAACTCGTAACCTTCAAGTCTTTATCATCAAGTGTCACTTCTTTATACTGAGGCACATGCAATTGCTCAGCCACATCAATCGCGGGCTTTGGAACAACATCATTGTCATTACTGTCTTCAAAAGAAGGTTTTGATCTGAAATCCAAAGTAAAGAAAAGAAAACATTGTTTAAGGTTCATGATTGTGTGTGGGAAGTGGATTGGGATGAAGTTATGGAATTATGGAAACCTCAAAAATCAGTACTTCTGTAGAACCTCGATCTTACTAAGACAGATCCTCTACAGGATAGATAAATGAGAACAACCTATGAAAAAAATTATACTACAATGAACAAAAATGAGAACAAAGATAAAAATCTCACCATCTAAATTATACTCATGTGCAGATGACGTGTTTGTATTACTCGCAACAGCCTCTATGATTCAACATGGATTGAGTCAAGTTGTGCCCTACTCTCCTATAAACACATACAACGTAGAAACATATATCAGTGTCACAGATTCCGTCAGAGAGTTGAGGCAACCTATTTTTGAACGAGAGACTCATCAAGGTGTATTTGTTCAGATTGTCTATGCAGTGCACCCAATAGTTAAATCTAAAACTCTGGTCGATGAGAGCAAGAGCATTACCAAATAAAAAAGTTGATCCCTCACCTTAGATCGGAACAGTGTCTTTAAGAAAGTGTCTAGCAGCTGCATACTAAGGCAACCATGTTAGTATTCCCGATGTTCTGAATATTAATTGGTCGTCGCAAAATATAGGGATGCAAGACATCTCCAATTGAGGTACTTACACCAGGATGCTACTGCAATGTAGGAGAGTAAGCATCAAGAGCTAAGTATATCTTTTGAAGAAGGCTTCAGTGCGCAGTGGTCTTGTCACCCAATATCACAACCTGATCACACAGAAAATATTTGAGAGATTGTACATGATGAACTTTTATAATTATATAGCATGTGTTCTTGTAGTCAAATAGAAGTTCAATTCTAGAAATACCTTGGATTCACCCTTTTGGAGCTCAGAACACCTCACTTCAATTATTTGTTTATACCAAATCCCGATTTTGTTAGTGCCACGATTTGTAGGATGATATAGCTGCAGTGATCACTCAAATTGTCTGACCTGAAACGACCATGCTAGACATCAGAATCGTGTTTTTGATAAGGAAATAAAAATGTCTAGGAAGCAAGCGTAATAAAGATGGATAGAAACAAACATGTTCTCAGTTCTTTCCACTAATAATTTTTCTCAATGAAAACAAATTCTTTTGATAACTTCATGATAGATACTAACATGCAATCCGGTTGCTTTTCTTGCTCATGCCTAGTGAGGCTACTACTACGGATAAGCTTGGCAGTCTGAATTCAGGCTATCGTATATATTATATTCAGATCTCATCTGATGAAAGAATAAGATTTCAGACTGAATGAATATCTGTTTTCATCACTGCAGCATGGACACGACTGGATGAATATCTGATTTCATCCCTGCATCGTGGACGCAACCTGCTGCACCAGAAGAAGGTCATCCGCACCACGAGTCAGCCCCTGGGCCTGCAGGGCTTTCCCTACGCCGGTGGCCTCGGCAGGAGCACTAAACTGAAATCCATACTCTTCAAATTGTCTATGCAGTGCACACATTCAGCAATCAACAACAAGACACATTACATATTATCAACCATGCTAACCGGTAATCGGAAGCAGGCAACTCTAATAAATTGGTTAGTGATTACCGTGCAGAGGATAGACTTGATGACACCAGCGCTGACCGCTTCAGAGATGTTCATGCCTGCAGAGGACACCAACTTAGCAGATGAGAGAAGGAAACCCAATGTAACATTTTTCAGATCAAGCTTGTGATATAAATAAATCATACTGCATTATGTCCCTGTTCTTGGTGCCGAACTCGATCGGGAAGGAGACCAGCTCGACGACCCTGGACTCTGAGCTGGGACCCGCGCACCACCTTGCCCCAGCGATGTTGGCGTCCCCGTGGACCTGGAGGACGTCGGCGAGGCCAACTCCGGTCGGCTCCCTGCCGCTCGTCCTCTCGACGAATCCCTCCAGGAGCTGCTCCGCTAGGTCCGCGTCTGTGGGGCTCCATGTGTCGTGTGCCGGTGGGCAGCGCAACACCCACCACACTTGCCCTCTCCCGGGCGAGTGAAAGGGAAATGTGCCCTTGGGCCATTTCTAAGTATTTTGGTGATTTAGTGCCCAACACAGGTGCCTAATTGTAAAATGGTGGACAAAGTACAAATCAAGGATAAAGGTATGTTTCTCAGACTTAGTACATTGTTTTATGGACTAATGTATTGTGTCTAAGTGCTGGAAACAGAAAAAATCGAGTTGGAGAAGAGATGGCTCGAGCAGCCAAAGTCTGTCCAGTCTGGGTGCACCGGACAGTGTCCGGTGGTGCACCGGACAGTGTCCGGTGCGCTAGGCTGGCTCGGCGTGAAGTAGCCGCTCTCGGGAATTCGCCGACGGCGTACGGCTAAAATTCACCGGACTGTCCGGTGTGCACCGGACTGTCCGGTGAGCCAACGGTCGGCCGCGGAATCTGCGCGCGACACGTGGCCGGGCCAACGGTCGGAAGGGGGCACCGGACTGTCCGGTGTGCACCGGACTTGTCCGGTGCGCCAACGGCTCTCAGATCTGCAACGGTCGGCAGCGCCATTTTAGGAAGGAAATCGGGCACCGGACAGTGTCCGGTGTGCACCGGACTGTCCGGTGCACCCGACGACAGAAGGCAAGATTGGCCTTCCAGATTTGCTCTCAACGGCTCCTAGCTGCCTTGGGGCTATAAAAGGGACCCCTAGGCGCATGGAGGAGAGAACCAAGCAACCTTAGAGCATTCTTGATCATCCACACTCAGTCTTTGCGCATTTGTTTGTCATTCTCAGTGATTCGAGCTCCGTTCTAGTGAGAACTTTGAGATAGTCCTTTGAGCTCGATTCTTGGCCGTGTGTGTGCGCATTTTGCTGTGGATTTGTGTGTGTTTCTTTCCTCCCTTACTCTGAATTTCTTGTGAATCTCAAGTGTAAGGGTGAGAGGCTCCAAGTTGTGGAGATTCCTCGCAAACGGGATATTGAAAGGCAAAACAAAACACCGTGGTATTCAAGTTGGTCTTTGGACCGCTTGAGAGTGGTTGATTGCAACCCTCGTCCGTTGGGACGCCACAACGTGGAGTAGGCAAGCGTTGGTCTTGGCCGATGATAGTCGCCTAGAGGGGGGGGTGAATAGGGCGAAGCTGAAAATCTCAAAAATAATCACAACTACAAGCCGGGGTTAGCGTTAGAAATAAAAACGAGTCCGCGAGAGAGGGCGCAAAACAAATCGCAAGCGAATAAGAGTGTGACACGCGGATTTGTTTTACCGAGGTTCGGTTCTCGCAAACCTACTCCCCGTTGAGGAGGCCACAAAGGCCGGGTCTCTTTCAACCCTTCCCTCTCTCAAACGATCCCACGGATCGAGTGAGCTTTCTCTTCTTCTCAATCAAACGGGAACAAAGCTTCCCCGCAAGGGCCACCACACAATTGGTGCCTCTTGCCTTGGTTACAATTGAGTTTTGATTGCAAGAACAAATGAGAAGGAAAGAATGCGATCCAAGCGCAAGAGCTCGAAAGAACACAAGCAAATCACTCTCTCTAGTCACTATGGTGTTGTGTGGAATTTGGAGAGGACTTGATCTATTTGGTGTGTCTAGAATTGAATGCTAGAGCTCTTGTAGTAGTTGAGAAGTGGAAAACTTGGATGGCAATGAATGTGGGGTGGTTGGGGTATTTATAGCCCCAACCACCAAAAGTGACCGTTGCTGGAAGCTGTCTGTTCGATGGCGCACCGGACAGTCCGGTGCACACCGGACAGTCCGGTGCTCCTGCCACGTCACCATTGCCGTTGGATTCTGACCGTTGGAGCTTCTGACTTCTGGGCCCGCCTGGGTGTCCGGTGCACACCGGACATGTACTGTTTGATGTCCGGTGCACCGGTATGGGCGATCCTGCCGTCTGCGCGCGCTGCGCGCGCATTAAATGCTCCGCAGGGAGCCGTTGGCGCCGCAGAGAGCCGTTGCTCCGCTGGCACACCGGACAGTCCGGTGCACACCGGACAGTCCGGTGAATTTTAGCGGAGCGGCTGCCGTGCGAACCCGAGGCTGGCGAGTTCCGGAGACCGCGCTTCCTTGGAGCACCGGACATGTCCGGTGCACACCGGACAGTCCGGTGAATTATAGCGCGCCGGCTTCTGAGAATTCCCGAGGGCGAAGAGTTTGAGTTGGAGTCCTCTGGGCGCACCGGACACTGTCCGGTGCCTTCAGCCAGAGGAGCCTTCGGTTGCCTCGTTGCTCCTTTGTTGAATCCAAAACTTGGTCTTTATATTGGCTAAGTGTGAACCTTTTGCACCTGTATAACTTGAGTACTAGAGCAAACTAGTTAGTCCAATATTTGTGTTGGGCAATTCAAACACCAAAATTATTTAGGAACTAGGGGTAAGCCTAATTCCCTTTCAATCTCCCCCTTTTTGGTGATTGATGCCAACACAATCCAAAGCAAATATAGAAGTGCATAATTGAACTAGTTTGCATAATGTAAGTGCAAAGGTTGCTTGGAATTGAGCCAATATATACTTATATGATGCGCATGGATTGTTTTCTTTATTTTTGACATATTGGACCACATTTGCACCATAAGTTTTGTTTTTGCAAACTCTTTTGTAAATTCTTTTCAAAATCATTTTGCAAGATAGTCAAAGGCAAATGAATAAGATTTTGCAAAGCATTTTCAAGATTTGAAATTTTCTTTCTTTATTCAAATGCTCTTCCTTTGACTAAACAAAACTCCCCCTCAAATAAGGTCTCCTCTTAGTGTTCAAGAGGGTTTTCCATCAATTTTGAAAATACTACTTGCTCCCCCTTTGGAACACAAAGAGATACCAATTTTGAAATTTATCATTGAAAATCATCTAATTTAAAAAATTAGGTGGTGGTGCGGTCCTTTTGCTTTGGGCTCATATTTTCTCCCCCTTTGGCATGAATCGCCAAAAACGGAATCATTAGAGCCCAATGAAGTACTTTTCTCCCCCTTTGGTCATGAAAGGAATGAGTGAAGATTATACCAAAGTTGGAGAGATGATGCGGAGCGACGACGAAGGATGAGTAGTAGAGTGGAGTGGAAGCCTTTGTCTTCGCCGAAGACTCCTATTCCCTTTCAATATACCTATGACTTGGTTTGAAATACACTTGAAAACACATTAGTCATAGCAAATATAAAAAAAACATGATCAAAGGTACATTCATGTGCTATGTGTGCAAGTCTAGCAAAAGAAATTCCTAGAATCAAGAATATTGAGCTCATGCCTAAGTCGGGTAAAAGATTGTTCATCAAGTGGCTTGGTAAAGATATCGGCTAATTGATCTTTAGTGTTAATGTATGAAATCTCGATATCCCCCTTTTGTTGGTGATCCCGAAGAAAATGATACCGAATGGCTATGTGCTTAGTGCGGCTATGCTCAACGGGATTGTCGGCCATTTTGATTGCACTCTCATTGTCACATAGCAAAGGGACTTTGGTTAATTTGTAACCGTAGTCCCGCAGGGTTTGCCTCATCCAAAGCAATTGCGCGCAACAATGGCCTGCGGCAATATACTCGGCTTCGGCGGTAGAAAGAGCGACCGAATTTTGCTTCTTTGAAGCCCAAGACACCAAGGATCTTCCCAAGAACTGGCAAGTCCCCGATGTGCTCTTCCTATTAATCCTACACCCCGCCCAATCGGCATCCGAATAACCAATCAAATCAAATGTGGATCCCCGAGGGTACCAAAGCCCAAACTTAGGAGTATAAGCTAAATATCTCAAGATTCGTTTTACGGCCGTAAGGTGTGATTCCTTAGGGTCGACTTGGAATCTTGCACACATGCAAACGGAAAGCATAATGTCCGGTCGAGATGCACATAAATAAAGCAATGAACCAATCATCGACCGGTATACCTTTTGATCCACGGACTTACCTCCCGTGTCGAGGTCGAGATGCCCATTAGTTCCCATGGGTGTCTTGATGGGCTTGGCATCCTTCATTCCAAACTTACTTAGGATATCTTGAGTATACTTCGTTTGGCTAATGAAGGTGCCTTCTTGGAGTTGCTTGACTTGGAATCCTAGAAAATACTTCAACTCCCCCATCATTGACATCTCGAATTTTTGTGTCATAATCCTACTAAATTCTTCACATGTAGATTTGTTAGTAGACCCAAATATAATATCATCAACATAAATTTGGCATACAAACAAATCATTGTCAAGAGTCTTAGTGAATAAAGTAGGATCGGCTTTGTCGACTTTGAAGCCATTAGCAATAAGGAAATCTCTAAGGCATTCATACCATGCTCTTGGGGCTTGCTTGAGCCCATAAAGCGCCTTAGAGAGCCTATAAACATGGTTAGGATACTCACTGTCTTCAAAGCCGGGAGGTTGCTCAACATAGACCTCCTCCTTGATTGGTCCATTGAGGAAGGCACTCTTCACGTCCATTTGATAAAGCTTGAAGCCATGGTAAGTAGCATAGGCTAATAATATGCGAATTGACTCAAACCTAGCTACGGGTGCATAGGTTTCACCAAAATCCAAACCTTCGATTTGTGAATATCCCTTGGCCACGAGTCGAGCTTTGTTCCTAGTCACCACACCATGCTCGTCTTGCTTGTTGCGGAAGACCCACTTGGTTCCTACAACATTTTGATTAGGACGTGGAACTAAGTGCCATACCTCGTTCCTTGTGAAATTGTTGAGCTCCTCTTGCATCGCCATCACCCAATCCGAATCTTGTAGTGCTTCCTCTACCCTGTGTGGCTCGATAGAGGAAACAAAAGAGTAATGTTCACAAAAATGTGCAACACGAGATCGAGTGGTTACCCCCTTATGAATGTCGCCGAGGATGGTGTCGACGGGGTGATCTCGTTGTATTGCTTGGTGGACTCTTGGGTGTGGCGGCCTTGATTGTTCATCCTCCTTGTCTTTATCATTTGCATCTCCCCCTTGATCGTTGCCGTCATCTTGAGGAGGCTCATCTTCTTGATCTTCTTGTCCAATATTTTGAGGCTCATCCTCACTTTGAGTTGGTGGAGATGCTTGTGTTGAGGAGGATGGTTGATCTTGTGCATGTGGAGGCTCTTCGGATTCCTTAGGACACACATCCCCAATGGACATGTTCCTTAGCGCTATGCATGGAGCCTGTTCTTCACCTATATCATCAAGATCAACTTGCTCTACTTGAGAGCCGTTAGTCTCATCAAACACAACGTCACAAGAAACTTCAACAAGTCCTGAGGACTTGTTAAAGACTCTATATGCCCTTGTGTTTGAGTCATATCCTAGTAAAAAGCCTTCTACAGTTTTAGGAGCAAATTTAGATTTTCTACCTCTCTTAACAAGAATAAAGCATTTGCTACCAAAAACTCTAAAATATGAAATATTTGGCTTTTTACCGGTTAGGAGTTCATAAGATGTCTTCTTGAGGATTCGGTGAAGATATAACCGGTTGATGGCGTAGCAGGCGGTGTTGACTGCTTTGGCCCAAAACCGATCCGGTGTCTTGTACTCATCAAGCATGGTTCTTGCCATGTCCAATAGAGTTCGATTCTTCCTCTCCACTACACCATTTTGTTGTGGAGTGTAGGGAGAAGAGAACTCATGCTTGATGCCCTCCTCCTCAAGAAAGCCTTCGATTTGAGAGTTCTTGAACTCCGTTCCATTGTCGCTTCTAATTTTCTTGATCCTTAAGCCAAACTCATTTTGAGCCCGTCTCAAGAATCCTTTTAAGGTCTCTTGGGTTTGTGATTTTTCCTGCAAAAAGAATACCCAAGTGAAGCGAGAATAATCATCCACAATTACAAGACAATACTTACTACCGCCGATGCTTATGTAAGCGATCGGGCCGAATAGATCCATGTGTAGGAGCTCCAGTGGCCTGTCGGTAGTCATGATATTTTTGTGTGGATGATGGACACCAACTTGCTTCCCGGCTTGGCATGCGCTACAAATCCTGTCTTTCTCAAAATGAACATCGGTTAGTCCTAAAATGTGTTCTCCCTTCAGAAGCTTGTGAAGATTCTTCATTCCAACATGGGCTAGTCGGCGGTGCCAAAGCCAACCCAAGTTAGTCTTAGCAATCAAGCAAGTGTCGAGTTCAGCTCTATCAAAATCAACCAAGTATAGCTGACCCTCTAACACTCCCTTAAATGCTATTGAATCATCACTTCTTCTAAAGACAGTAACACCAATATCAGTAAATAGACAGTTGTAGCCCATTTGACACAATTGGGATACGGAAAGCAAATTGTAATCTAAGGAATCTACAAGAAAAACATTGGAAATAGTATGGTCAGGAGATATAGCAATTTTACCCAAACCTTTAACCAAACCTTGATTTCCATCCCCGAATGTGATAGCTCGTTGGGGATCTTGGTTTTTCTCATATGAGGAGAACATCCTTTTCTCCCCTGTCATGTGGTTTGTGCACCCGCTGTCGAGTATCCAACTTGAGCCCCCGGATGCATAAACCTACAAAACAAGTTTAGTTCTTTGTTTTAGGTACCCAAACGGTTTTGGGTCCTTTGGCATTAGATACAAGAACTTTGGGTACCCAAACACAAGTCTTGGAGCCCTTGTGTTTGCCCCCAACAATTTTGGCAACTATCTTGCAGGATTTGTTAGTCAAAACATAAGATGCATCAAAAGTTTTAAATGAAATAGCATGATCATTTGATGCATTTGGAATTTTCTTTCTAGGCAACTTGGCATGGGTTGGTTGCCTAGATCTAGATGTCTCACCCTTATACATGAAAGCATGATTAGGGCCAGAGTGAGACTTCCTAGAATGAATTTTCCTAATCTTGCTCTCAGGATAGCCGGCAGGGTACAAAATGTAACCCTCGTTATCCTGAGGCATGGGAGCCTTGCCCTTAACAAAGTTAGATAAGTCCTTTGGAGGGGCATTAATTTTGACATTGTCTCCCTTTTGGAAGCCAATGCCATCCTTAATGCCAGGGCGTCTCCCATTATAGAGCATGCTTCTAGCCAATTTAAATTTTTCATTTTCTAAGTCATGCTCTCTAATTTTAGCATTAAGTTGTGCTATGTGATCATTTTGTTTTTTAATTAAGGCTAGGTGATCACGGATAGCATCAACATTAATATCTCTACATCTAGTACAAATGGAAATATGCTCAACATTAGATGTAGAGGGTTTGCAAGATTTTAGTTCAACAACCTTAGCATGCAACATATCATTTTTAGCTCTAAGGTCGGAAATGGTAGCATTGCAAACATCAAAATTCTTAGTCTTAGCAATTAATTTCTCATTCTCATTTCTAAGACTAGCAAGAGAAATGTTCAATTCTTCAATCCTAGCAAGCAAATTATCATTATCATTTCTAGAATTTGGAATTGAAACATTGCAAATATGAGAATCAACCTTAGCTAACAAATTAGCATTTTCATTTCTAAGGTTGTCTAAAGTCTTATGGCAAGTGCTTAGCTCACTAGACAATTTTTCACATTTTTCTCTTTCTAGAGCATAAGCATTTTTAACCTTAACATGTTTCTTATTTTCCTTGATTAGGAAGTCCTCTTGAGAGTCCAAGAGATCATCCTTTTCATGGATGGCACTAATTAGCTCATTTAATTTTTCCTTTTGATCCATGTTGAGGTTAGCAAAAAGAATACGCAAGTTGTCCTCCTCATTTTTATCATTATCCTCATCACTAGATGTTTCATATTTAGTGGACGACCTTGATTTTACCTTCTTTTTGCCGTCCTTGGCCATGAGACACTTGTGGCCGACGTTGGGGAAGAGAAGGCCCTTGGTGACGGCGATGTTGGCGGCGTCCTCGTCGTCGGAGGAGTCGCTTGAGCTTTCGTCGGAGTCCCACTCCCGACAAACATGGGCATCGCCGCCCTTCTTCTTGTAGTATCTCTTCTTCTCCTTTCTCTTGCCCTTCTTGTCGTCGCCCCTGTCACTATCACTAGACATAGGACATTTTGCAATAAAATGACCGGGCTTACCACACTTGTAGCAAACCTTCTTGGAACGGGATTTGTAATCCTTCCCCTTCCGTTGCTTGAGGATTTGCCGGAAGCTTTTGATGATTAGGGCCATCTCCTCGTTGTCGAGCTTGGAGGCGTCAATCGGTTGTCTACTTGGTGTAGACTCCTCCTTCTTCTCCTCCGTTGCCTTGAAGGCCACCGGTTGCGCCTCGGATGTGGAAGGCTCGTCAAGCTCGTTGATCTTCTTCGAGCCCTTAATCATGCATTCAAAGCTTACAAAATTCCTGATAACTTCCTCGGGGGTCATTAGTGGATATCTAGGATTACCACGAATTAATTGTACTTGAGTGGGGTTAAGGAAAATAAGTGCTCTTAAAATAACCTTAACCACCTCGTGGTCATCCTATTTTGCGCTCCCGAGGTTGCGCACTTGGTTCACCAAGGTCTTGAGCCGGTTGTACATATCTTGAGGCTCCTCCCCTTGGCGAAGACGGAAGCGACCGAGCTCCCCCTCGATCGTTTCCCGTTTGGTGATTTTGGTGAGCTCATCACCCTCGTGCGCCGTCTTGAGTAGGTCCCAAATCTCCTTTGCGTTCTTCAACCCTTGTACTTTGTTATATTCCTCCTTACTTAGTGAGGCAAGGAGAATGGTTGCGGCTTGGGAGTTGAAGTGCTCGATTTGGGCCACTTCGTCCGTGTCGTAGTCCTCATCCCCTACAGATGGTACCTGTACACCATACTCAACAACATCCCATATACTTTTGTGGAGAGAGGTTAGATGAAATCGCATTAAATTACTCCACATAGCATAATCTTCACCATTAAAAGTTGGTGGTTTGCCTAATGGGACGGAAAGTAAAGGTGTATGTTTAGAAACGCGAGGGTAGCGTAGGGGGATCTTACTATACTTCTTACGCTCTTGGCGTTTAGAAGTGACGGACGCCGCGTCGGAGCCGGAGGTAGATGTCGATGAAGTGTCGGTCTCGTAGTAGACCACCTTCCTCATCCTCTTGTGCTTGTCCCCACTCCGATGCGGCTTGTGAGAAGAGGATTTTTCCTTCTTCTCCTTGTGGTGAGAAGAGGAAGATCTTTTGTCCTTCCGCTTGGAGGAGTTCTTCTTCTTCTCCCTTCTCTTGGTGCGGGACTCTTCCGATGAAGTGCTCCCTTGGCTTGTAGTGGGCTTGTTATCGCCGGTCTCCATCTCCCTCTTGGTGTGATCTCCCGACATCACTTCGAGCGGTTAGGCTCTAATGAAGCACCGGGCTTTGATACCAATTGATAGTCGCCTAGAGGGGGGGGGTGAATAGGGCGAAGCTGAAAATCTCAAAAATAATCACAACTACAAGCCGGGGTTAGCGTTAGAAATAAAAACGAGTCCGCGAGAGAGGGCGCAAAACAAATCGCAAGCGAATAAGAGTGTGACACGCGGATTTGTTTTACCGAGGTTCGGTTCTCGCAAACCTACTCCCCGTTGAGGAGGCCACAAAGGCCGGGTCTCTTTCAACCCTTCCCTCTCTCAAACGATCCCACGGATCGAGTGAGCTTTCTCTTCTTCTCAATCAAACGGGAACAAAGCTTCCCCGCAAGGGCCACCACACAATTGGTGCCTCTTGCCTTGGTTACAATTGAGTTTTGATTGCAAGAACAAATGAGAAGGAAAGAATGCGATCCAAGCGCAAGAGCTCGAAAGAACACAAGCAAATCACTCTCTCTAGTCACTATGGTGTTGTGTGGAATTTGGAGAGGACTTGATCTATTTGGTGTGTCTAGAATTGAATGCTAGAGCTCTTGTAGTAGTTGAGAAGTGGAAAACTTGGATGGCAATGAATGTGGGGTGGTTGGGGTATTTATAGCCCCAACCACCAAAAGTGACCGTTGCTGGAAGCTGTCTGTTCGATGGCGCACCGGACAGTCCGGTGCACACCGGACAGTCCGGTGCTCCTGCCACGTCACCATTGTCGTTGGATTCTGACCGTTGGAGCTTCTGACTTCTGGGCCCGCCTGGGTGTCCGGTGCACACCGGACATGTACTGTTTGATGTCCGGTGCACCGGTATGGGCGATCCTGCCGTCTGCGCGCGCTGCGCGCGCATTAAATGCTCCGCAGGGAGCCGTTGGCGCCGCAGAGAGCCGTTGCTCCGCTGGCACACCGGACAGTCCGGTGCACACCGGACAGTCCGGTGAATTTTAGCGGAGCGGCTGCCGTGCGAACCCGAGGCTGGCGAGTTCCGGAGACCGCGCTTCCTTGGAGCACCGAACATGTCCGGTGCACACCGGACAGTCCGGTGAATTATAGCGCGCCGGCTTCCGAGAATTCCCGAGGGCGAAGAGTTTGAGTTGGAGTCCTCTGGGCGCACCGGACACTGTCCGGTGCACACCGGACAGTCCGGTGCCTTCAGCCAGAGGAGCCTTCGGTTGCCTCGTTGCTCCTTTGTTGAATCCAAAACTTGGTCTTTATATTGGCTAAGTGTGAACCTTTTGCACCTGTATAACTTGAGTACTAGAGCAAACTAGTTAGTCCAATATTTGTGTTGGGCAATTCAAACACCAAAATTATTTAGGAACTAGGGGTAAGCCTAATTCCCTTTCAGCCGAACCACGGGATAAACCACTGTGTCATTTCTGTGTTTGATCTCTTGTGGTACTGTGTTTTGTTGAGACTCCTCTCTAGCCACTTGGCGATTATTGTGCTAACACTTAACAAGTTTTTGTGGCTATAAGTTTAAGTTTCACAGGATCACCTATTCACCCCCCCCTCTAGGTGCTCTCAATTGGTATCAGAGTCGTTCTCTTCAAGAAAGGGACTAACCGCCCGAAGAGATGGATCCTAAGGGGAAGGGAATCGTGATCAACGACAAGGAAAAGGAGTCCTTCGTCAACGAGCCAAAGGACGACAAGACTACCGACTCGGGCTCGGGGCACAGACGCAAAGAAGGGAAGAAGAAGAAGACAAGACGCATCAAGGAGATCATCTACTACGACAGCGACGAATCTTCCTCTTCCCAAAAGGACGACGACAACGACTACAAAAAGACGGTCAATTCGAACTTTTCATTTGATTATTCTCGTATTCAACATAGTTCGAATTCGCATTTGCTTTCCATTCCTCTTGGCAAACCTCCACACTTTGATGGAGAGGACTACGGATTTTGGAGTCACAAAATGCGTAGTCACTTATTCTCTCTCCATCCAAGCATTTGGGAGATTGTAGAGAATGGAATGAAGTTTGATAGCTCGGATAACTCTATGCTCATAAATGAACAAATCCATAGAAATGCACAAGCTACTACTGTTCTCTTAGCGTCCTTGTGCAGGGAAGAGTACAACAAGGTGAGCGGCTTGGACAATGCCAAGCAAATATGGGACACCCTCAAGATCTCTCACGAGGGGAATGACATCACCATGCTCACCAAAATGGAGTTGGTGGAGGGCGAGCTTGGACGTTTCGCCATGATAAGGGGAGAGGAGCCAACCCAAACGTACAACCGGCTCAAGACCCTCATCAACAAAATAAGGAACTACGGAAGCACGCGATGGACGGACCACGACGTCGTCCGCCTAATGCTAAGGTCCTTTACCGTTCTTGATCCTCATCTCGTGAACAATATTCGTGAGAATCCCAGGTACACGATGATGACGCCCGAGGAGGTACTCGGAAAATTCGTAAGCGGGCGGATGATGATCAAGGAGGCGAGATACGTCGACGACGCGTTGAACGGTCCAATCCACGAGCCTCAACCCATTGCTCTCAAAGCAACAAGGAGCAAGGAGTCGCTACCCAGCAAGGTGGCGCAAGTTGAGGCGGCCGGGCTCAATGATGAAGAGATGGCTCTCATCATCAAGAGATTCAAGACGACGCTAAATGGTCGCAAGGGGCAACCAAGGAAGACCAAGACAAAGGGGAAGCGCTCATGCTTCAAATGTGGTAAGGTTGGTCATTTTATTGCTAACTGTCCCGAAAATGATAGTGACCAGGAGCAAGGGAAGAATGGGAAGAGAGAGAACAAGAAGGTTTACAAGAAGGCCAAAGGCGAAGCACACCTTGGAAAGGAGTGGGATTCGGATTGCTCTTCGTCCAACTCCGACGACGAAGGACTCGCCGCCACTGCCTTCAACAAATCGGTCCTCTTCCCAAACGAGCATCACACTTGCCTCATGGCAAGGGAGAAGAAGGTAATCAATCATAATGCTAATACTTATGATTCTTCTAGTGATGATGAGTCTAGTGAGGATGAAATAGATTACTCTAGTTTATTCAAGGGATTGGATAGAACTAAGATAGCTAAGATTAATGAATTGATTGATGCCTTGAATGAAAAGGATAGAATCTTAGAGAAACAAGAAGATCTTTTATATGAAGAGCATGATAAATTTGTTAGTGCACAAAATTCACTTGCTCTAGAAGTTAAAAGAAATGGAATGCTTTCTTGTGAACTTTCTACTTGTAACGAAACCATTTCTTCTTTAAAAGGTGAAATTAATGATTTAAATGCTAAGCTAGAAGTAGCAAGTAAATCTAACTCTTGTGTTGAACATGCTGAAATTTGCACTAAGTGTAAGGATGTTGATATTAATGCTTGTTGTGAACACTTAGTTTCAATTTCAAAACTAAATGATGAAGTGGCTAGTCTTAGTGCCCAACTTAAGACTAGCAAGAATGAATTTGATAAGCTGAAATTTGCTAGGGATGCCTACACGATCGGTAGACACCCCTCAATTAAGGATGGACTTGGCTACAAGAGGGAAGCCAAGGACTTGACAAGCCATAAGGCTCCTATCTCCGCCAAGGAGAAAGGGAAGGCTCCTATGGTTAGTAGTACTAAAAAGAACCATGCTTTTATGTATCATGATAAGAGACAAACTAGAAATGCTTATAGGAGTTATAATGCTTATAATGATTTTGACTCTCATGCCATGTTTGCTTCTAGTTCTTCCTATATGCATGGTAGAAATATGTCTAGGAGTGTAAGTGCAATCAACCTTAATTGAGGGTTTTGGTGATAAATGACAAAACAAACTAAGATTCTAACAAGTTTGCTCCTAGTATGTACACAGTATTTCTACAGACAGGAGAAGCACAGATCTTACGAGCATAAAGGTATAAAGCACAGCGGATTTAAAATTCCACATCAAATGGCGTGCTCCAAGTGCCAAGAAACAACGGCGGTGCAAAATTTATAATTCTTGAGTCATAGGAATCGCCGTACAATTAAGAGGGATCTGCGACGGTTAAGTAAGTTATGAAACGAGCCAAGTTCAAAATGTTTTGAAAAACTCCTTGGAGATCATTTTCCTAGATCATGAATGCCCTTGAGAAAAACAAATTTTACTTCCCACAAAGTCTCCCCTTTTGTTCCCTTCAAAATTCTCACAGTTTGGTTTCAGCCCCCTGAAACCGGTTCAACCGGTCCTGAAACCGGTTCAACCGGTTTCGGTACTGTTCACCTGCGACCTCTGCTCTGACCTTTCTGACAGTCAGAGCTGTCAGAAAAAGTCGCAGCAGATTTCTTTTAGAAACCGGTTGAGCCTATTTTTGTCCCTACTCAGCCGGTTTTGGAACCGGTCGAGTGCCCGGCTGAGTAGCCCAGTGGACCGGTTTCTCCCTAGTATAAACCGGTTCAACCGGTTTAGAAACCGGTTCAACCGGTTTTTGCCCACTTTCTCCCAACGGCTGCCAGCTTTTGGGGGATCCTTTATATACCCCCTCACACTCTCTCTCTCATTTACTTCGCCTCTCTCACGAATTCTGGGCTGACCAACCTTCAAACAAGAGCATTCATTTCACCTTTCACACCTGCAATCGCATCTCCTTCAATCATTTGAAGGACCCTTGGTGTGAGGTGAACTCGATCGAACTCGCTGTCAATTTCATCTCGATTCTCCCATTCTCTTGTTCTTGAGCTCGTTGCAAACTTAACCGTGTGCGGATTTGTTACTCTTGGAACCTTGTGTTCCTTGACGGTTAGTGGTTGCTTGGGAGTCTCCAAATTTGTGGACGACCCCAAGAAGTTTGTATCACCCGCTCCTTGAGCAGTTTTGAGAAGAGATTGCCTTGACCTTTGTGGTCGGCTTGTGGAGGATTAGGGTTGGAAAAGACCCGGCCCTTTGTGGGTTCCTCAACGAGGAGTAGGACACCTTTGTGGTGGTTGCCGAACCTCGGGTTATATCGCGTGTTCTTGTGTGTTCTTGTCAAGCGCTTTATATTCAGTGGTTGGCTCATATTATTCATTTAAGTAGTTTTTGTGTAGAGCAAATCTTTAGTTGTATTATTCACTACTTTGCACTTGTTAAATAGATTATCAAATTTAAGTTGAGCGGGTTCAAACTTGTTCAGTTGTGATTAAAATCGACTGAACCGGTTTGCACCTGTGCAACTTTAATTTAACACTATTTCGAAGTTTTAGTGAAAATTTTCAGGTGTAGCCTATTCACCCCCCCTCTAGGCTACTTTCAATTGGTATCAGAGCCTCGTACCTCATTTTACGCTTAACCGCGTGAGGAAACGATCATGTCTACTCAACGGGACCATGTGGATCCTATCCTCGAGGATATTCCCGTCACATCCTCCGGTGAGGAAGTGGACCCCAAGGTCCTCGACCTCGCCATGAAGATTGCCGAGAGGATGTTCCTCAAGATGAAAGAGGAAGATGCTAAGAAAAAGGCCGAAGAAGAAGAATCAAGAAGAAAGGCCGAAGAAGATAAAGGTAAGGGAACATTTGATTATAATGATGATCTAGTGAATCTTTTGGTGTCTAAGGTATTGAGCAAGGTAAGTCTCAACACCGAAGGATCATCTACCAAAAGCAAAGGTAATGACTTTAGCAAAGTTCAATTCGATTACTCTAGAAATTATATTCCCAACTTCTCTTCCGCCCCACTTGGAAAGTTACCAACTCTTAGTGAGTTGAACTATGATGAGTGGGCCGACAAGATGAAGTCGCATTTAATCGGTGTGCATCCTAGTCTTTGGGAGATTGTTAATGTAGGTATGTATAAGCCCGCCCAAGGAGAAGAGATGACTCTGGAAATGATGCAAGAGGTTCATCGAAATGCTCAAGCAGTGAGCATAATCAAAGGAAGTCTTTGTCCGGAAGAATACCGGAAAGTTCAAGGAAGAGAAGATGCCCGTGACATTTGGAATATTCTTAAAATGTCACATGAAGGAGATCCCAAAGCTAAAAGACATAGAGTTGAGGCTTTGGAAAGTGAGCTTGCAAGATATGATTGGATAAAGGGTGAGTCGCTTCAATCACTCTTTGATCGGTTGATGGTGTTGGTCAACAAAATAAGAGTTCTTGGGAGTGAAGATTGGAGTGACTCCAAGGTCACAAGATTGTTCATGAGAGCTTATAAAGAAAAAGATAAGAGTCTTGCAAGGATGATTAGGGTTCGTGATGACTATGAGGATATGACGCCTCATCAATTATTTGCAAAGATTCAACAACATGAGTCCGAAGAAGCCCCTATCAAGTCAAGGGACTCTCATGCATTGATCACTAATGAACAAGACAACCCCAAGAAGAACAAAGACCACAAAGCAAAGAAGGTGGTCGAGACCTCAAGTGATGAAGATAGCTCAAGTGATGAAGACACTGCTATGTTCATCAAAACATTCAAGAAATTTGTAAGGAAAAATGACAAGTTCCAAAGGAAAGGAAAGAAGAGGGCATGCTATGAATGTGGCCAAACCGGTCATTTCATAGCGGATTGTCCTAACAAGAAGGAACAAGAAGCTAAGAAGGAATACAAGAAGGACAAGTTCAAAAAGGGGGGCAAGACCAAGGGATACTTCAAGAAGAAGAAATATGGTCAAGCCCATATTGGTGAAGAATGGAACTCCGATGAAGAGAGTTCTAGCTCCGAGGAAGAGGAAGTGGTGGCAAACGTGGCCATCCAATCTACATCAAGCTCGCAACTCTTCACCAACCTACAAGACGAATTCTACACTCCAACTTGCCTCATGGCTAAAGGAGATAAGGTAACCTTATTTAGTGATGATTTTTCAAATGATGATGATGATGAACAAATTGCCATGAAAAATAAAATGATTAAAGAATTTGGCTTGAATGGATACAATGTTATCACCAAATTAATGGAGAAGCTAGATAAAAGAAAAGCAACTCTTGATGCTCAAGAAGACTTGCTTATCCTTGAAAAGGAAAGAAACCTAGAGCTTCAAGAATTGCTTCACAATAAAGATGAAATGCTAGATGTCTTGACTAAGGAAGTATCTTTAGTCAAGATAACTATAGAGAATAAAGAAAAAGAAGTAATTAACATGAAAACCTCTATAGCTAATCTTGCAAATGAAAAGAATGCACTTGAAGCAAGCATGTTAAGCTTGAATGTTCAAAATCAAGAACTTCAAGTGCAACTTGAAAATTGCAAGAACATCAATGCCTCATCTTTAGTGCTTGAATCTAAGTCTAGCTTAAATGATAATTCTTGCAGACATTGTGCCAAATATCATGCTTCTTGTTGTCTAACTAACCATGCAAGGAAGAATAGCCCACAGGTGAAGGTCAAAGAAATTTTGAAAAGATGCTCTAGCAATGATGGGTTAAAGAAAGTTGAACCCAAGTACAAGTCTCTTAAGCCCAACAATGGAAGAAGGGGGCTTGGGTTCAACTCATCTAAGGAAAACCCTAGCACAGTGCATAAGGGGTGGAGATCTCCCAAGTTCATAGAGGGAACCACCCTATATGATGCCTTGGGGAGGATTCACTCCTCACATGACAAGTCACCTCAGGTAAAGGTTAACTTGAGTTCCACAAAGAGTAAGATGAAGGAAGAGGGATCCTCGAGTGGACAAAAATCTAATGCTCCCATTTCTCACTCATATCTTTGTGATTATATGTTGACTTGGGATTTAGGAAAATTGGTTGTGAAATATGTGGGTGCCTACACTAAACGAAAAGTCATGAAAAGAAGTGTGTGGGTACCCAAGGCTATAACTAACAATGTAGGACCCAATTCAATTTGGGTACCTAAAAGCATAGCCTAAACTTGTTTTGCAGGTCTACTCCTCTGGTGGGTCAAGTTGGGTGCTTGACAGTGGATGTACAAATCACATGACCGGGGAGAAAGACATGTTTCATACATTGCAACTAACTCAAGAAGCACAAGAAATTGTGTTTGGAGATAGTGGCAAAAGTAAGGTGATTGGTATTGGTAAAATTCCTATCTCAGACCAACAATCACTTTCAAATGTTTTATTAGTAGATTCTTTAAGCTATAACTTGTTGTCCGTTTCACAACTTTGTGGAATGGGTTATAATTGCCTATTTTCGGATGTGGATGTGAAGATCCTTAGAAGGGAGGACTCCTCAGTTGCCTTTACCGGTCGCTTGAAGGGCAAGCTTTATCTTGTTGATTTCACAACAAGTAAAGTGACGCGTGAGACTTGTTTAGTGGCAAAGTCCGACAAGGGTTGGCTTTGGCATCGCCGGCTAGCCCATGTCGGTATGAGGAATTTGGCCAAACTTCAAAAGGATAATCACATCATTGGACTAACAAATGTTGTATTTGAGAAAGATAGGTGAAGCGTCCCCAATCCTCTGGGACTCAAATGTGATACAATTACCAGTCCCAGGAGGCTAGTAAACACATTTATACATCAAATGATACCAAATCTGCTCAAACGAGACAAACCTACAAAGGTGGCGAACAACTTTAAGAGTTGGTCCACAACTCGGGACATATCATCAGAGTGGGGCTGAAGCAGCCCGATATACGCAGCGAAGCAAGTCAGTGGTCCAACAGCCACAGGCAAGGTTGGGAACAGTCGTAACTCTTACCCGATCTCCTTTTTCTGAAAAACAACAAATAAGCAAGGGTGAGTACAAACGTACTCAGCAGCCCACCTTCACCCGCGGAATGGGGAAATCAGATATAATGCATGGAATATGTGGAGCTCGGGATATTTTGCAGAAACAGCAATATTTAATGCAGAGTTGTTTTGAAAAAACATTTTGTATTTTTGCAAAGCGCATCCTCTCCAAAAGGAGCAGGAAGTTTTTCAGTATTATAACAAAATCCCCTGGACTAAACCATCCAGGCATCTCAGCAGTTTCCCACTGGTTTTCCTTTTCAAAAACCGCTACTGGACTTCCCGTCCACCATAGCTCACGGCTCAACCGCCGAACCTTTTTAAAAACCACTTTTCTCAAAACCATCTCTTTTTTTTGGAAAACAAAACATTAATTGTCATACCATACCAGACTCGTCCATTCCTGTGGACACAGACTATTCGAATAGGTTTTCAAACTCTGCGCAGAGGTGTACACTTTACCCACTAGTCCGGCTCTGCGATCTCATAGCTAGTGAGACCCGAATCCGAATCTCTTTCTTTCCCCGCACGTCCTAACCTTAACGGTTATCCGGAAGGAGTCAGGCCACCACCATGTCCAAACCGGACAAAACATTCCCCCTCCTTATCCTCCCGGTGCTCCCCAGCCTTCATAACCCTGGGGTTGGACCGTACGAGTTCAGATTGAGTGACTGCCCACACAGTCTCGAGTGGTTGTACTTATCATGAGTACAGGTAGTGAAAGATGACAAACCGGTCCTTATATGAGGGGACAATCCTTCTGCTCACGCCTAAACCAGCTGAGCCATCACCTTAGGCCCTCCCCTAAACCAGGGAGTCCCTGATCATCCCTACTCAAAGGTGATAAGGGTGAAAACCCTTCATCAAACACATTTTGAAAAGCATTTTCTTTTGAAAACTCACACCTTTCCTCAAATCATTTGTAACAAATATATCAGGGATTGATTGCGGCAAGCGGATGGGTGGCCATAATAACTTGTCTTAAAATCATATCATGCATAAAATAACAGGCTAAGGGTTGTGGTTGAAAAATCATAGGTAATTTATGCATCAAAGGGATCCAGTGAGCTTGCCGTGCTTATTCGGCGAAGGGGAAGGAGAGCTCGCGGAACTGGCTTCTGGCTCCACCGCCTGGCGTAGACTTGCAGATCTGGCCTCCACGAGATGGCACGAACGCTCCGATAACTATGCAACATGAACAAGCAAACATACAAACCAGCAAGTATACCAACAAATATTTAGTATAGTGGTCAGAAAAGCGATATATGGATGGGTAGAGTCTTGAGTAGAATCTATGTCATGTGGTGTTGTGATATTACTGGTGGTGGAGCAGAGGTGCTTACCAGGAGGGTGGACTGGAGGCAAAGCGACACTATGCGTGTAGCCGGCAGAGCAGAGTAACTGAGTGGGTGGGGTGTTTGCCTTGGCTGAGGGTGTTGAGTGTGTGTGGAGAGGGGGAGGGTAGCTGGGTGTATTTATAGCTGAGTGTAGGTGGTGTAGCACAGTGAAGTTCACTGTTGGTGAGAATAGTGACGAATGAATCGTCTGACTTGGTATGAACATGAGAGTTATAGGCAGAATATGGGACAAGAGTATTTTGGGAGTTTTCTGGAACATGAACCATGCTTAAGGGGTGACATGGTTGGATAGGGAATAATTTGATAAGAATTTAGAAACAAGAATTATTGGAATTGGAGTTTGGAAGCCTGGTTCGAAGGAATCTCAAAGTTAAGCATGCTCAACTTGGAGAAACCTGGGATGGGTGGCCAGATGGGAAGTTCCCTACTGGAAGGAAAATCACAGTCACTGGAGTTCGTATGACTGGAACATGGGTCTGGCTGGTCTTAGGTGGACTGGACAACATGATGGATGAGTAGTTGAAATTTGGGATGACTAGATGACTGATGAATAGTAACGATGATTAGTAACGATGAATAGTGGCGATGGAAAAGTAATTATAGATATCATCGATGAATAGTAACGATGATGAATAGTAATGATAAATAGTAACGATGATGAATAGTGTATGTGAATAGTAACGATGAATAGTAATGGTGAATAGTAATGGTGAATAGTAATGGTGAATAGTAATAGTGAATAGTCATATGAACGAACGATGAACGATGAATAGGAACTATGAACGAACGGACGAACGATCGAATGATCGGACGAACGAACGATCGAAATTTCGGCAGCATAACGGCAGGAAAAAGATTATTTGGACGAACGAACGGACGAACGATCGAATGATCAGACGAACGAACGATCGGAATTTCGGCAGCATAACGGCAGGACAAAGATTATCTGGAAGAACGATGAATAGGGACTATGAACGAACGATGAACGATGAATAGGGAACTATGAACGAACGATGAACGATCGAATGATCGAACGAACGAACGATCGGAATTTCGGTAGCATAACGGTAGGACAAAGATTATCTGGAAGAACGATGAATAGGGACTATGAACGAACGATGAACGATGAATAGGGACTATGAACGAACGATGAACGATCGAATGATCGAACAAACGAACGATCGGAATTTCGGCAGCATAACGGCAGGAAAAAGATTATTTGGACGAACGAACGGACGAACGATCGAACGATCGGACGAACGAACGAACGAACCATGAACGATCGGACGAACGATCGAACGATCGGACGAACGAACGAACAAACTAAGAACAGGGGACGAACGATCGAAGAACGATCGAACGATCCTTGTGCTAGTGTGTGCTTGTGTGGAACATGGAGTGGGTGTGTGTGTGGGGGGGGGAGAGAGTTGCCATGAAATGGCTTGGGGTGGGATGAGAGGAGGCCCTTGCCCCTCTATTTATAGCCATGGTGGGGGGATTAGGGGGAGGGATGAGAGGATTAGTGGGAGGGATGAGAGGATTAGTGGGAGGATGAGATGATTAGTGGGAGGTTAGCATGTATTTGTCTTGTATAAGTGAGATTAGTTTGTAGAGCTCACCGTATGACACTGGAGGCATACGTATACGTATGAGCATGAGGAAAGTTATGAAGAAAATATTTGTGGGGACTTCAAAAATGATTCTGAAGGTATTTCTTAGGAAGAAAATACTTGGAGATATATTGGTGGAATATTTGGGCAATATTTCTGGAAAGAACTTGAAGGGGATTACTCGGGAAATATCTGGGCAGTATTTCTGGAAAGAATTTGAGGGGGATCACTGGAGAAACATTTGTAGGATATTTGAGGAGGATTTTGGAGAGAATAAAGACCACTATATTTTATTTGCTGATATCAACTCGCAAACAAACATTTTGAAATGAAATTTGAAATTCATTTTGAATTTAGAGCGAGTTTGAGAAAAATTCAAGATTTAAATTTTTGGGATGCTACAAATCTACCCCACTTAAAATGAATCTCGTCCTCGAGATTCGGCTTAGAAGGGTTATGGGTATAGCTTTACTTCAGCTACATATCTTCACTTTGCAGACTCTTCGAGGAGATGGAACTTCAACAAAATCTGGCCTTTGAGGGGCATCCGGCTGCTGATTGCAAACGCTGATTCTGGCTACTCAAGATCATCTTCAGGCTTCTAGCTTTCGCTTGGCAACTAGCTTATTGAGGAAGCATCGATGCCAACACGCAAACCTTTCTCTTGCGAACTCCCACATGGATTCCTTCCTTGATTGGTCTTCTGGTGCTTCATCAACGAAACTTAGGTGACCACTTCTCATCCAGAAACTTATAAGCTTCGATGATCTGGTCCTCGACAAGCTTGCTTCAGGCCTTCTTCTTTTTCTCCATAGCAGGAACTTGGCTGGAACACTACCCCACTTAAAAAGAATGAGGGTAGATCTCTTGAATCTTGGGGATTTGAACTCCTTGAAGTAACTCATAACAAGGGTGTTACGGGGCCTTCTTCTGTTGTTGCTGCTTGAGCAGGCTGCGGAGAGATGACTGACATAGGGTTGATTCTGGGAGAACCTTCTTCTTATCTTCTCTTCACTATCTTCTTTTCACTGACCCTTTCTTTCTCTTTGCTCTTCCCACTGGAGGATTCTATCAAACAGTATTACCATCATACAGAGGAGGAAACCAAAGATGTTGAACCATATACAACAGTCTTCAACCCAAGAATCACCAAGCATTGTGATCTTAGGGGCGGGGGAGTGGAAAAATGGGGTTGCTTGCGATTTGGCAGAGGGGATTTATCTGGAGTGTGTTTTGAGCGAGTTGGGAGTTGAGGGGGCTGGTGGGGGGATTTATAGGCGAGCGGGGGTGTCCGGTTGCGGAGTAGTGGTGATGGAGTAGGTGCTACATGGCAGCGGGTGCGATAAGGGGAGGGGGCCTGGTGTTGCCGGCGATGAGGGTGGCGGTGGGTGCGCTGCAAAGGTGGCGTGGGCGGCGGTAGTGCGCTGCAAAGGGGGGCGGTGGGTGGCGGTGGTAGTGCGCATGGAGGCGAGGCATGAGTGCGGGGGGCACGGGTGAGTGGTGGGGTCAATGACCCTGATGTTTGTGGTCTCTGGTTCCAAGAATCTTTGCATCTCTGTATGGTAATAACTCCTTCTGTCCTCTTTTCCTGTTTACTTTGACTCAGGGGCAGTGCTTTGATTCCCACGGTCGGTCCTTTTGATTGAGCGGCTGGACTGGTTTCTTCTGTAGCTTGTTCCAGGCTTCAAGGGTAAGCTTCCCAGTATCTTCTTCGATAAGGCACTTTTCTTTTGAGATGGGTTAAGATGAGAATGGAAGCATAAGGTGAGGATTAGCTCTAGTTTGTGATCTATGTTTTTAGAGAAAACCTTTTTAAGAAAAACGAAAAGAAAACACACAAGCTCAGCAATGATAAGCACAAACAAATCAAATGTTTTGAATAAGGGAAGAATAGAGTTTTTCCAAAGCACGGACTACTCAGATTCGGGGGCTAAGCATAACTACTATTGCTCAGCTCCTGAATTGAGGACTATGCTAACCAGGACTTATGAGCACTAACGTTAAAGCATCACATATGCACTCAAAAGAGGAGAAAACATCAAGCGAAATTCATTTTGAAATGCCCTAGGGGGGCACACAATTAGAGTTTTTCAAAAACACGGTCTACACGATTACCTCTCATACATGCAGGGTTCTAGCCAAAGTGAAGAAAACTTCACTACCCGATGCATGCAGAGGACTGGGCATACTAACTTCAAACCAGACAGCTTCTCTTCTGGCAGGGCTGGCACACAACTTCAAACTGAGACATCTCCTGGATGGGTCAAGAGGGAGCTGATGTTGATGACTTCTTCTGGCGGCGACTGAGATGGCAACACGGGGTTGAACTCTTCTTCAAGCTGGACTGGCTCTTGTAGCTCCTCTGAGGGCGGCGGTGCTGGCGGGGTGCTTGCAGCTTCTTCCTTGACCTCAAGGGACGGTGCTGGAATCTTCTTCATGGTGAGGGGCTCAAACAACTCTGGCGGGGGATCTTGGGAGGATTCAGGGTGCTCTTGTTTATCCATAGCCTTAGGGGAGACTGGAATTCCTTCCAAGGCTATGGTTCCTTCCGGGAGTTCCCAAGCCTTCTTCTCTCCTCTGATAGAGACCGGGTGACCTTGAAGAATCTGGGGATCTTCAGCTCTCCTGGGTTGAACTGGGTTGGATGGAGCAGGCTCTTGGATTCACAGGGCTCTACGTTGGTTATGGGTTACCAAGTAGGCCTCCATCAGCTTCTGGACATGCTCATCCTTGGCTTGCTTCAGGGCTTCAACAGCAATGACTTCACGACTTTCTAAGGCAGCTACACGGGCTTGAGCTGTGGTGAGATCCACATGGAGCTTACGGTTGAGCTTCTCTGCATCTTCTGCTCGGGCAATCATCTGACGGTGGTGCCGGGCCAAGAAATCATACTGGGCATCATGGGTGAGCAGGTATGCAGTGAGGTACACGACTGTGGGGTCGTCCTCAAGCAGCTGCTGCTCTTCCAATGCACGCATCCTGGCCATCCAAACTGGACGGTCTCTCTGAAAGGGCGGAAAGAATCTGAGCGGGGTGTCGGCCACTTCTTCTTCATAGATCTGACACAGAGCCCTCAATGCCTTGCGAGCGACGACTTGGCAGGCGTCTTTGAATCTGTGCCCAGCAGTAGTGACACTCCATTCCACATGGTGCGGACTGGATCCAATGTATACAGTCACGACACACTTCTCTGTGCCATGCTCGATGAATTCACGACCCTCATACTCTGGCTGGCTCCTGATTCCGAGGTGGACTGTGCATGCTCTCAGCAACTTGGGGAAACCATCTTCATTCTGGCAGAAGCTGGTTTGGCACTGAACCTCCATCTGACTTCTGAGAGAAGGAAAGGGGGAAAACATTTTTGAAATGAAGGGATGAGAGCAAGAATTTTTTTAAGAAAATAGTTTTGACTCAAAAACTTTTGATCGGGCTAAGGGTTACGTCCTGCGGCCAACCTAACAGCTTTGATACCACCTGAAGCGTCCCCAATCCTCTGGGACTCAAATGTGATACAATTACCAGTCCCAGGAGGCTAGTAAACACATTTATACATCAAATGATACCAAATCTGCTCAAACGAGACAAACCTACAAAGGTGGCGAACAACTTTAAGAGTTGGTCCACAACTCGGGACATATCATCAGAGTGGGGCTGAAGCAGCCCGATATACGCAGCGAAGCAAGTCAGTGGTCCAACAGCCACAGGCAAGGTTGGGAACAGTCGTAACTCTTACCCGATCTCCTTTTTCTGAAAAACAACAAATAAGCAAGGGTGAGTACAAACGTACTCAGCAGCCCACCTTCACCCGCGGAATGGGGAAATCAGATATAATGCATGGAATATGTGGAGCTCGGGATATTTTGCAGAAACAGCAATATTTAATGCAGAGTTGTTTTGAAAAAACATTTTGTATTTTTGCAAAGCGCATCCTCTCCAAAAGGAGCAGGAAGTTTTTCAGTATTATAACAAAATCCCCTGGACTAAACCATCCAGGCATCTCAGCAGTTTCCCACTGGTTTTCCTTTTCAAAAACCGCTACTGGACTTCCCGTCCACCATAGCTCACGGCTCAACCGCCGAACCTTTTTAAAAACCACTTTTCTCAAAACCATCTCTTTTTTTTGGAAAACAAAATATTAATTGTCATACCATACCAGACTCGTCCATTCCTGTGGACACAGACTATTCGAATAGGTTTTCAAACTCTGCGCAGAGGTGTACACTTTACCCACTAGTCCGGCTCTGCGATCTCATAGCTAGTGAGACCCGAATCCGAATCTCTTTCTTTCCCCGCACGTCCTAACCTTAACGGTTATCCGGAAGGAGTCAGGCCACCACCATGTCCAAACCGGACAAAACATTCCCCCTCCTTATCCTCCCGGTGCTCCCCAGCCTTCATAACCCTGGGGTTGGACCGTACGAGTTCAGATTGAGTGACTGCCCACACAGTCTCGAGTGGTTGTACTTATCATGAGTACAGGTAGTGAAAGATGACAAACCGGTCCTTATATGAGGGGACAATCCTTCTGCTCACGCCTAAACCAGCTGAGCCATCACCTTAGGCCCTCCCCTAAACCAGGGAGTCCCTGATCATCCCTACTCAAAGGTGATAAGGGTGAAAACCCTTCATCAAACACATTTTGAAAAGCATTTTCTTTTGAAAACTCACACCTTTCCTCAAATCATTTGTAACAAATATATCAGGGATTGATTGCGGCAAGCGGATGGGTGGCCATAATAACTTGTCTTAAAATCATATCATGCATAAAATAACAGGCTAAGGGTTGTGGTTGAAAAATCATAGGTAATTGTAATACCCAACTTGCAATTTGTGGAAGATAGCCTAAGAGGAGAAATGATATTCCTTTGTATATATGTGTGTTGTCCATATTTATCATCTCATGAGAACATCACAGGAGAACAAATATATAAACAATAAAAAGATATACTATTAAATCATGTGACATGCTGGAGTTTATTGTTTGTGCATTTAATGAAAAAGTAATGCCACTAATAGAAATAAATTAGTGGCAAAAGCAAGGATTTAATACCTAATTTGAGAGTTTGAAAAAGAGAAAATATATAAAATATAAAGAAAGTTTATGTGTATTTCCAAAATTAGTACCTTATGGTCACAGTATAACTTGAAGATAAAGTTTGGCACAAGATTTGAATGTAAATTTGAATTCAAAAATAAAAAAAAAGAAAACAGAACAGAAAATGTAAAAGAAAAAGGGAAGGGAATAAGACCTATTGGGCTGAATCTATCTTGGCCCATGTACCCCAACTCCACTGCGGCGGCAAACCCCAGCCGCTGGACTCGCTCTCCACTGCGCGTGTGGATGCTTGGAGACCGGTGTGGGGCCCACCCATCAGCCACCTTTCTTGTACGCGTGAGACACTTGCGTGTGGTCCCGTGTTGCCAGTAGCTTCTTCTCCACGTGAGCTCAGATCCGTGGCGTTCGGCGGACCGTTTGCTGGTCGCAACAAACTGCACCAATCGCGCGGTCGCTAACGGAATCCAGTGGGAAAATTGTTGAGGCGGTCGTTCCCTGGACCATAAAAACCATGCGCCAGGGTCTTTATCCCCTTCCCTCACCATACCTCAACAGCTGAGTTCCAGAGAAAGAGAGAGAGAGCAGGGAGCACAAGACCTCGGCGCCGCGTGTCTAGTCAATTCGCACCCTGCCACCACTCCGGTCGATTGCAGGGGTTAGAAGGCTTCACCAATGCGCTGCGGAAGTAACTGTGGCGGCGGTGGGGAGCTGTGACCAGTGGTGCACGCGGAATTTCTCACCGGTGCTCTGGACTGTGGCCGTTTTTCCCCTTCCCGTGGGTGGAGCTCGGTACGCCACCAACGTCGGTAAGAACTACCCGATGAACTCGTGTTAACCTCTATTGCATTCTAAAGTCGTTAGTGAGGCCGGTGATGATTGGAGTGCCCAAACTTAGCCATCACCGGAGAATTGCCGCCGCGGCTTGCCCTGTGCCGCCGCCGTCCCTGGCTGGAGGTGGGAGATTATCCCTGCGCCGTCGATTCGGGGATATGGGGTCAGGATTGGATCTCACGGGGGCTAACTGTGAACGGTAGATCTGATATCCTACGGCTCAAAGTGTTTCGCGTTTCATTAAACTGTAGCCATCGGATCTCGATCCTGTGGTCTGCAACCCGTACCGGTTCCAGGGATGAACGATTTAATCCGTGCCGTCCAGATCTAATCCTGCGGCCAGAAACCACCGATACCCCTTCGGCCTGGATTAGTTTCTAAAGAGCCCCTCGGGTTTCAATGAATTAACCCGCCGTCCACTGGGGGTTGTTCACTGAGTCTGGGAAAATTTTTAGTTTAGCCCTTGGCTTTCCTGGAAATAGTGCGCCCCACCCAGTACTGGTTTAAATCGATTAAATGATTTAGAAATTGAATTTATAATAAGAAAATAAACCCTAGAACTTGTAAAATTCATAGAAAATCCATTTCTAGTCCAAATTAATCCATTCCAGTTCCTAAAATTTTGTAATTTTATTCTCTATCACCTAGAGCCTCTGTTATGTCATGAAAACAGTAAGAAATTTATTTATCACTTAATCCTATTTAAAGCACATAAAACCTTTGAAAATGCATAACTTAAAATCTATAACTCAGAAAATTATGATTCCAGTTCCTAGGATTTTATTTTAATGTGTAGATTATTTCTGTGTATTTTGTTTATATGTTTGGTGTAATGTTAATTTCTCTATATGCATTGTGCTTGTTTGTATTGTGGCGAGTAGTAGAGCCCGTTGCTGAGGATCCTGGTGAGCAGCAGGTTGAAGTAGCTGAGCAGGAGCTCATTGAAGGCAAGTTGTGCCCTTGACCACTTTTTACCCAATAATGTTCTTTAATATCACTTATCCATGCATAGGTTAATTTTGATGGGACCCAATAGGTCACCCTAGATTTGTTTATCTCATTACCTTGTTTACCCCTGAATCACTTGGGTAGTTTGCTATTGCTTTATATGGTTTTGGGATAATCATTTATTATCTCTATGTTCCAATTCTTGTTGTTATTATCTTTATGTTCATGTTGATATCATTAATGTTAATTGGAACATAGAGCTTAACTTGAGAACCACGTGCCACCACAAGGGAGGAATGGGACCCCTTGGCTGACTAATTAGGAAAGCTAGTGGAAGACTACCTTACCCGAAAGGGGCAAGGGCAGTAGGGGAGAGGTCAGTGCGGGGAGGTCCCTGGTTGATTTTGCTGCGATGGCGGTCAGCCAGGAACCCTTTACTGGATCTTCCTATAAACTGTAGCGGGTTTTCGGAAGCTAGTGGAACTTTGTAAAGGCCTCGTAGTGTTGCCCTGCCGCGCTTCCTAGGTAGAGGTGTATGGGATTCGCGACCCCTTGGCAGATGGGTAACATGACTTGTGGGTAAAGGGTACAACCTCTGCAGAGTGTAAAACTGGTATACTAGCCGAGCTCACGGTCATGAGCGGCTCAGGACTCTCTGATGTTTAAATTATGGAACTTAAATTCAATTTTGTCATTTGCATTGCATGGGTTTGTTATTAATTTTGTTCTATTACTTTACTTATGGTTTGGTATTTACTTATACTTAGTAACTGCTAATAAAATTTTGACCAACTACTTAAAAGCAATGCTCAGCTTTAACCCCTATCTTTGATTAAGCCTTACACATCACATGAACTCACACCTTTGTGAGTTTATGTCCACTGGTTCCCCACAACTTGTTGAGCTATGATCATGTGTGAGCTCACCCTTGCTGTCTCACACCCCCCCCACAGGAAAAGAGCAGGTGTTTCAGGAGGAGCCTCAAAGCGAGGAGTTTGACTTGATCTAGGTGGCGTTTCCCAGTCGACATTGGCGCCGACGATCCTTAGTTTGTTTTATCTTTATTACTTTATTTTGTAATAAGTCTTCCGCTATGTAATAAATACTCTGATGTTCTATGACATTTATCTCTATACACTCTGTTATTATATATGTTGTCTTCTTGGCGCATGTATGAGATGCACCTGGCTTTGTTCCTTAAAGCCGGGTGTTACAGTAATTTATGCATCAAAGGGATCCAGTGAGCTTGCCGTGCTTATTCGGCGAAGGGGAAGGAGAGCTCGCGGAACTGGCTTCTGGCTCCACCGCCTGGCGTAGACTTGCAGATCTGGCCTCCACGAGATGGCACGAACGCTCCGATAACTATGCAACATGAACAAGCAAACATACAAACCAGCAAGTATACCAACAAATATTTAGTATAGTGGTCAGAAAAGCGATATATGGATGGGTAGAGTCTTGAGTAGAATCTATGTCATGTGGTGTTGTGATATTACTGGTGGTGGAGCAGAGGTGCTTACCAGGAGGGTGGACTGGAGGCAAAGCGACACTATGCGTGTAGCCGGCAGAGCGGAGTAACTGAGTGGGTGGGGTGTTTGCCTTGGCTGAGGGTGTTGAGTGTGTGTGGAGAGGGGGAGGGTAGCTGGGTGTATTTATAGCTGAGTGTAGGTGGTGTAGCACAGTGAAGTTCACTGTTGGTGAGAATAGTGACGAATGAATCGTCTGACTTGGTATGAACATGAGAGTTATAGGCAGAATATGGGACAAGAGTATTTTGGGAGTTTTCTGGAACATGAACCATGCTTAAGGGGTGACATGGTTGGATAGGGAATAATTTGATAAGAATTTAGAAACAAGAATTATTGGAATTGGAGTTTGGAAGCCTGGTTCGAAGGAATCTCAAAGTTAAGCATGCTCAACTTGGAGAAACCTGGGATGGGTGGCCAGATGGGAAGTTCCCTACTGGAAGGAAAATCACAGTCACTGGAGTTCGTATGACTGGAACATGGGTCTGGCTGGTCTTAGGTGGACTGGACAACATGATGGATGAGTAGTTGAAATTTGGGATGACTAGATGACTGATGAATAGTAACGATGATTAGTAACGATGAATAGTGGCGATGGAAAAGTAATTATAGATATCATCGATGAATAGTAACGATGATGAATAGTAATGATAAATAGTAACGATGATGAATAGTGTATGTGAATAGTAACGATGAATAGTAATGGTGAATAGTAATGGTGAATAGTAATGGTGAATAGTGATAGTGAATAGTCATATGAACGAACGATGAATAGGAACTATGAACGAACGGACGAACGATCGAATGATCGGACGAACGAACGATCGAAATTTCGGCAGCATAACGGCAGGAAAAAGATTATTTGGACGAACGAACGGACGAACGATCGAATGATCAGACGAACGAACGATCGGAATTTCGGCAGCATAACGGCAGGACAAAGATTATCTGGAAGAACGATGAATAGGGACTATGAACGAACGATGAACGATGAATAGGGAACTATGAACGAACGATGAACGATCGAATGATCGAACGAACGAACGATCGGAATTTCGGCAGCATAACGGTAGGACAAAGATTATCTGGAAGAACGATGAATAGGGACTATGAACGAACGATGAACGATGAATAGGAACTATGAACGAACGATGAACGATCGAATGATCGAACAAACGAACGATCGGAATTTCGGCAGCATAACGGCAGGAAAAAGATTATTTGGACGAACGAACGGACGAACGATCGAACGATCGGACGAACGAACGAACGAACCATGAACGATCGGACGAACGATCGAACGATCGGACGAACGAACGAACAAACTAAGAACAGGGGACGAACGATCGAAGAACGATCGAACGATCCTTGTGCTAGTGTGTGCTTGTGTGGAACATGGAGTGGGTGTGTGTGTGGGGGGGGGGGAGAGAGTTGCCATGAAATGGCTTGGGGTGGGATGAGAGGAGGCCCTTGCCCCTCTATTTATAGCCATGGTGGGGGGATTAGGGGGAGGGATGAGAGGATTAGTGGGAGGGATGAGAGGATTAGTGGGAGGATGAGATGATTAGTGGGAGGTTAGCATGTATTTGTCTTGTATAAGTGAGATTAGTTTGTAGAGCTCACCGTATGACACTGGAGGCATACGTATACGTATGAGCATGAGGAAAGTTATGAAGAAAATATTTGTGGGGACTTCAAAAATGATTCTGAAGGTATTTCTTAGGAAGAAAATACTTGGAGATATATTGGTGGAATATTTGGGCAATATTTCTGGAAAGAACTTGAAGGGGATTACTCGGGAAATATCTGGGCAGTATTTCTGGAAAGAATTTGAGGGGGATCACTGGAGAAACATTTGTAGGATATTTGAGGAGGATTTTGGAGAGAATAAAGACCACTATATTTTATTTGCTGATATCAACTCGCAAACAAACATTTTGAAATGAAATTTGAAATTCATTTTGAATTTAGAGCGAGTTTGAGAAAATTTCAGGATTTGAATTTTTGGGATGCTACAATAGGGTTTGTGGCGCATGCCAAGCAGGAAAGCAACATGGAGTCCCACATCAATCAAAGAATGTGGTCACAACAAAGAGGCCATTGGAGCTCCTTCACATGGACCTCTTCGGACCGGTGGCCTACATTAGCATTGGTGGTAGTAAGTATGGTTTAGTTATTGTTGATGATTTTTCTCGATTCACCTGGGTTTTCTTTTTAAGTGACAAAGGTGAAACCCAAGAAATTTTGAGGAAATTCATGAGGAGAGCTCAAAATGAATTTGAGCTCAAAATCAAGAAAGTGAGAAGCGATAATGGGACGGAATTCAAGAACACAGGTGTTGAAGAATTCTTAGGAGAAGAGGGAATCAAACATGAGTTCTCGGTGCCTTACACTCCACAACAAAATGGTGTTGTGGAAAGAAAGAACCGAACCCTAATTGAAGCTGCAAGAACCATGTTGGATGAATACAAGACACCTGACAACTTCTGGGCAGAGGCGGTCAACACCGCCTGTCATGCAATCAACCGTCTCTATCTTCATAAGATCTACAAAAAGACTGCTTATGAGCTTCTCACTGGTAACAAACCCAAAGTTGATTATTTTAGAGTATTTGGTTGTAAATGTTTTATTCTTAACAAGAAAGTCAAGAGCTCAAAGTTTGCTCCTAGAGTGGACGAGGGCTTCTTGCTTGGTTATGCATCAAATGCGCATGGATATCGTGTTTTCAACAATACCACCGGTCTTGTTAAAATAGCGATAGACGTGACATTTGATGAGTCTAATGGCTCGCAAGGGCATGTTTCTAATGACACTGCAGGAAATGAAGAACTACCTTGTGAGGCCATAAAGAAACTTGCAATAGGTGAGGTGAGACCTCAAGAAAGGGATGATGAAGAAGGAACCTTATGGATGACCAATGAGGTAGTTGATGTGGGTGCAAGGGTGGTGAGTGACAAAGTGTCCACCCAAGCAAACCCATCAACCTCAAGTCATCCAAGCCACGAAGAAAATCATCAAAGGATGCCAACAGTGGTAGAAAATGAACATGAAAGTATTGATGGTGAAGTGCGTCTTGATGAAGCAATTGATGAGGAGGAGCAAATACAAAGACATCCATCAGTGCCTCATCCAAGAGTCCATCAAACAATTCAAAGGGACCATCCAGTGGACAACATCCTGGGTAGCATCAGGAGAGGGGTAACAACTCGATCTCGTTTAGCTAATTTTTGTGAATTTTACTCGTTTGTTTCCTCTCTTGAGCCACTTAAGGTTGAAGAAGCATTGGGTGATCCGGATTGGATAATGGCCATGCAAGAGGAGTTAAACAACTTCACCCGGAATGAAGTCTGGTCCTTAGTCCAAAGACCCAAACAAAATGTGATTGGGACTAAATGGGTCTTTAGGAACAAGCAAGATGAACATGGCGTGGTCACAAGAAACAAGGCACGGTGGGTTGCCCAAGGCTATACTCAAGTGGAAGGACTTGACTTTGGTGAAACATATGCGCCGGTAGCAAGGTTAGAATCAATTAGAATATTAATTGCCTATGCTACTAACCATGATTTCAAGCTATATCAAATGGATGTCAAGAGCGCTTTTCTAAATGGACCACTACAAGAAAGAGTATATGTGGAGCAACCACCGGGCTTTGAAGACCCAAAGAAGCCAAATCATGTTTATCTTCTTCACAAGGCACTCTACGGGCTTAAACAAGCCCCTAGAGCTTGGTATGACTGTCTTAAAGATTTTTTAATTAAAAATGGGTTTACTATAGGAAAAGCTGACTCTACTTTATTTACTCGAAAAGTTGATAATGAACTATTTGTGCGCCAAATATATGTTGATGACATTATATTTGGTAGTACTAATGAAAATTTTTGTAAAGAGTTTAGCAAAGTGATGACAAACAGGTTTGAGATGTCTATGATGGGCGAGCTTAAATACTTTCTGGGATTTCAAGTCAAACAACTCAAGGAAGGTACATTTCTATGCCAAACTAAATATACTCAAGATATGCTCAAGAAGTTTGGCATGGAAAAAGCAAAGCATGCCAAGACTCCAATGTCATCAAATGGACATCTCGACCTAAATGAGGAAGGTAAACCTGTAGATCAAAAATTATATAGATCAATGATAGGATCACTGCTTTACTTATGTGCATCTAGACCTGATATAATGTTGAGTGTTTGCATGTGTGCACGTTTTCAAGCAAATCCTAAAGATTGTCATCTTGTAGCCGTTAAGAGAATTCTAAGATACTTAGTCCACACCCAAAACCTAGGATTATGGTATCCTAAAGGCTCCCTTTTCGATTTGCTTGGCTACTCTGACTCAAATTATGCTGGTTGCAAAGTAGATCGAAAAAGCACTACTGGGACTTGCCAATTCCTTGGGCGGTCCTTAGTGTCATGGAGTTCCAAGAAACAAAATTGTGTTGCACTTTCCACTGCAGAAGCTGAGTACATAGCAGCTGGGGCATGTTGTGCACAGTTGTTATGGATGAAGCAAACCCTTAGAGATTTTGGTTGTGAGTTTAACAAAATTCCACTTTTGTGTGACAATGAGAGTGCCATAAAACTTGCAAACAACCCTGTGCAACACTCTAGAACTAAACATATTGACATCCGACACCATTTCTTGAGAGACCACGAAGCCAAAGGAGATATCGAACTATTTCATGTGAGCACCGAAAATCAACTAGCCGATATCTTCACAAAACCCCTTGATGAGACTAGGTTTTGTTTCCTTAGGAGTGAGCTAAATATCTTAGATTCTCGAAACGTGACTTAATAACTAAAATTTTGATCAAATTTGATGGTTGAAAATTGATTGTTTGAGCAATATGAAATGAGAAATATCATTTTTATCTTTAAAATATCTCATGTCATATTTGCTAAGTGCTATTACAGCCCTTCCGGGCAATATCTGGAAACTGGTTGAGTAAACCGGCTGAGTAGGCCACTCAACCGGTTTCTCCCTGGTGGAAACCGGTTGAACCGGTATAAAAACCGGTTGAACCGGTTTCGGCCGTCGCGCCGTCAGTCTGCGCGCAGTCTGCGCTGACAGCTGCGCAGTCTGCGCTGTCAGTTTTGCAGTCTGTGCTGTCAGACTGCCAGGATTTTCGCGCAGTCAACACTGTTTTCTGCGCGCTTTTACTGCGCAGTTTGACTCGAAACCGGTTGAACCGGTTTTGGAACCGGTTGAACCGGTTTTCGACTTTTTGGCGGCCGACTCCTCTCCCTTTTATGTCTCTCCCTCTCTCCTCTTCCCTTCTCTATCTCATTTTTCCAGCCACCGCCGCCCTCTCATTCCTCTCTCTCACACCTTCACACTCTCTCGTGCCCTCACTCGTTTGGAAGAGTGGTTGGAGATCCGTTCTTCCCGGCGTGTTTCCACCATCTTCTTCCATCTCGTTGGGAGTTCTTGACCCAATCTTCGGATCGAGGTATTGCCCTATGTTATTTCCTTGTACTCGATCCTACGCGTTCTTGATTATCACATGTATCATTCGTTGGGTACATTTTAGTTTAAGTGATTGCAACACTTAGATTATCCTCATTTTGTCACAAACATTGTTAGAGATTAGCGATTTGATGTTGTTCGTTGTAGTTGAACCGCTCATACGAACGGTTGAAGTGCATGCTCAATATCTTATGCGTTTCTACTCAAACGTGTTTGATCCTTGCTCATCATAGATTCTATTTCTTATTTCTTAGAATGGTGCGTAGAAGGAACCCGTCGGTGGTCGAATCCGACTCCTCGGACGACCAGGAAATCCGTGAAGATTCTCCTCCTCGCTCTCGATCCAAGCGAGGGCGCGGAAGCGGCAATGTCATGCCGGGTGCTGAGGCCTCCGGGTCTCATAGTGCTCGCGGTCGGACATCTCGGAATCCTTCCGGGCGGTCTCGACCTGCGGCGAATCCGCAGGCATGGGAGCCTGCAAGTGATGATGATGGCGGAAAGGACGATGAAGTTGATCTTCCCCCGGCCCACGCTCCGGTGATTCGCGGTTTGGTCCTCCACCGGGCAGAAGCTCGGCGTGCTGGCAATGAGCCAGTCACTGACTTCACTGCCAGTGGAGGCTCTGCTCTTCTCCAGGATCTTCGTTTCCAAAATCCTGTATTGCGTATTCGCGATGCCAGGATCGATGGAAATCGATTTTGGACTCTTCACCACGTGGACTTCTATAATTCAGTCATTCTCCCCAAGAAGCATCAACCAATCCTGCATCAACGATATATTAACTGGGAAGGTTGTGAAGCTATTGGGGATCCAGAGATGTCACAGGCACTGAGGGCCTGTGAAAGGAAACAAATGAAGGAAATCATGACATTCCAATATGATTGGAATGATGAAGTAATTGCTCAATTTTACTCCACTCTCTGGATAAAGCTTGCTGACGAGGAGAGTCATTACAACTACCCCTATCTGAACTTTTTCATTGAAGGTAGTTGGTACAAGGTGAGCTATCGTCGATTTGCTCACATTCTTGGCTTTTCTGACGATGATATATCTGGAGACAAGATCAAAATTCATGATTTCCGGCAGCCCACAAGAGAAGAAGCCAAGGATCTTCATCTGTCTGAGTCTGGAAAGTATTGGGAGTCGACCAACATTCATAAGTATTATCGTTATATCAACTCCCTCTTTAGGATGACCCTCATTCCTAAAGGGGGAAATCAGATGAACATCCTTGGGGAGAGCAAGGTCCTGCTCTCTTTTATGAAGCCAAACAGCTCAGAAAGGATTAATGTCTTTGACATGATATGGCAGGAAATTATTCATGCTGCCTGCTTTCCTTTGAAGGGGTGTCTTCATGCTCCTTTCATTATGAAGATGATTGAGGTCGTGACCCAGTTCAGATTTGACAAGGGTACCCGACATCAGTCATACACCCCTTTCTGGATTGATCCCAACAATCCAGCTGGGCGCCTCCGGAAAGCCCCCTCCAGTTCTCGTGGTCATGCTTCTGCGGGTCCGTCTGCTGGTGCTGCTGGTGCCTCGCACTCTTCACCTGGTCGCGGATCTCCCACACCACGTGGTCGTGGTCGTGGTCGAGGTCGTGGGATGGGTGCCCGTTTGGCCCACGGGATTGCGACCTTCTTCTCCATGTGCCGAAATATTGCTGCAGACGTCCATGAGGTGGCTCGCCGTCAGCGGGAGACCGACGACAACCTACGTCGTCAAGCTTCTGCTTTGGGTACTCCCTTCGCTCCCCGCTCTCCTGATGTACCTCTCCACCCTCCTCCTCCAGATATCAACGAGTGGTACCAGCAGGCGTATGGGGTACCTTTTTCAACAGGTGATGACGTCGAAGAAGAAGAGACTTATGTTGATGATCCAGAGCAGTTTGTCTCGCCCTCGTATCACGGGGATCCGGGGCAATCGTCCTCTTATCCTCCGCCCCAGGACCCTTCGGGCAGTGCTCCTCCTCCGGCCCAGTCTGGAGAGGAACACTTTGCCTCTGACCTGGCGCACCATTTCTTCGGTCCTCATCATCCTCCTCCTCACTGGTGATCATTGGTTTGGCGATTCTCTCTCTCTTTTTGGTTCTTATGCCAAAAAGGGGGAGAAAGTTTATTATGCAGTACCCCTATTTTTGTAATGAACACTTGGTCTGTAATAACTACTATTTGATGCATGCATGGCTTGAATGCCATAAACACCATGGCTTGAATGCCATAAACACCTTTATGATGTGATGAGACAAGCTCTCATTATTGTAATAGCTGTAGAACTTTTCTTTTCATATCATATGCTATGCAATAATGAGCTTGAATGTGCTTTTACTCCTTTTATTCATTTATGTTTCATATCTCATCATTTTTGTGTATAGTGTTGATTGTTCTCTCTCTAAATATGTTGCAAATTGACATATCAAGTCAATGTTAATATCGCAAAACTCATGCACATATTTAGGGGGAGCTACACATACACAAAAGATTTTATATCGCAAAGTACTTGTAACTTTTAATTCTTATTTCCATTCTAGTTTGTTTTGGCATCAATCACCAAAAAGGGGGAGATTGTAAGTGCAATCAACCTTAATTGAGGGTTTTGGTGATAAATGACAAAACAAACTAAGATTCTAACAAGTTTGCTCCTAGTATGTACACAGTATTTCTACAGACAGGAGAAGCACAGATCTTACGAGCATAAAGGTATAAAGCACAGCGAATTTAAAATTCCACATCAAATGGCGTGCTCCAAGTGCCAAGAAACAACGGCGGTGCAAAATTTATAATTCTTGAGTCATAGGAATCGCCGTACAATTAAGAGGGATCTGCGACGGTTAAGTAAGTTGTGAAACGAGCCAAGTTCAAAATGTTTTGAAAAACTCCTTGGAGATCATTTTCCTAGATCATGAATGCCCTTGAGAAAAACAAATTTTACTTCCCACAAAGTCTCCCCTTTTGTTCCCTTCAAAATTCTCACAGTTTGGTTTCAGCCCCCTGAAACCGGTTCAACCGGTCCTGAAACTGGTTCAACCGGTTTTGGTACTGTTCACCTGCCACCTCTGCTCTGACCTTTCTGACAGTCAGAGCTGTCAGAAAAAGTCGCAGCAGATTTCTTTTAGAAACCGGTTGAGCCTATTTTTGTCCCTACTCAGCCGGTTTTGGAACCGGTCGAGTGCCCGGCTGAGTAGCCCAGTGGACCGGTTTCTCCCTGGTATAAACCGGTTCAACCGGTTTAGAAACCGGTTCAACTGGTTTTTGCCCACTTTCTCCCAACGGCTGCCAGCTTTTGGGGGATCCTTTATATACCCCCTCACACTCTCTCTCTCATTTACTTCGCCTCTCTCACGAATTCTGGGCTGACCAACCTTCAAACAAGAGCATTCATTTCACCTTTCACACCCGCAATCGCATCTCCTTCAATCATTTGAAGGACCCTTGGTGTGAGGTGAACTCGATCGAACTCGCTGTCAATTTCATCTCGATTCTCCCATTCTCTTGTTCTTGAGCTCGTTGCAAACTTAACCGTGTGCGGATTTGTTACTCTTGGAACCTTGTGTTCCTTGACGGTTAGTGGTTGCTTGGGAGTCTCCAAATTTGTGGACGACCCCAAGAAGTTTGTATCACCCGCTCCTTGAGCAGTTTTGAGAAGAGATTGCCTTGACCTTTGTGGTCGGCTTGTGGAGGATTAGGGTTGGAAAAGACCCGGCCCTTTGTGGGTTCCTCAACGAGGAGTAGGACACCTTTGTGGTGGTTGCCGAACCTCGGGTTATATCGCGTGTTCTTGTGTGTTCTTGTCAAGCGCTTTATATTCAGTGGTTGGCTCATATTATTCATTTAAGTAGTTTTTGTGTAGAGCAAATCTTTAGTTGTATTATTCACTACTTCGCACTTGTTAAATAGATTATCAAATTTAAGTTGAGCGGGTTCAAACTTGTTCAGTTGTGATTAAAATCGACTGAACCGGTTTGCACCTGTGCAACTTTAATTTAACACTATTTCGAAGTTTTAGTGAAAATTTTCAGGTGTAGCCTATTCACCCCCCCCTCTAGGCTACTTTCAATTGGTATCAGAGCCTCGTACCTCATTTTACGCTTAACCGCGTGAGGAAACGATCATGTCTACTCAACGGGACCATGTGGATCCTATCCTCGAGGATATTCCCGTCACATCCTCCGGTGAGGAAGTGGACCCCAAGGTCCTCGACCTCGCCATGAAGATTGCCGAGAGGATGTTCCTCAAGATGAAAGAGGAAGATGCTAAGAAAAAGGCCGAAGAAGAAGAATCAAGAAGAAAGGCCGAAGAAGATAAAGGTAAGGGAACATTTGATTATAATGATGATCTAGTGAATCTTTTGGTGTCTAAGGTATTGAGCAAGGTAAGTCTCAACACCGAAGGATCATCTACCAAAAGCAAAGGTAATGACTTTAGCAAAGTTCAATTCGATTACTCTAGAAATTATATTCCCAACTTCTCTTCCGCCCCACTTGGAAAGTTACCAACTCTTAGTGAGTTGAACTATGATGAGTGGGCCGACAAGATGAAGTCGCATTTAATCGGTGTGCATCCTAGTCTTTGGGAGATTGTTAATGTAGGTATGTATAAGCCCGCCCAAGGAGAAGAGATGACTCTGGAAATGATGCAAGAGGTTCATCGAAATGCTCAAGCAGTGAGCATAATCAAAGGAAGTCTTTGTCCGGAAGAATACCGGAAAGTTCAAGGAAGAGAAGATGCCCGTGACATTTGGAATATTCTTAAAATGTCACATGAAGGAGATCCCAAAGCTAAAAGACATAGAGTTGAGGCTTTGGAAAGTGAGCTTGCAAGATATGATTGGATAAAGGGTGAGTCGCTTCAATCACTCTTTGATCGGTTGATGGTGTTGGTCAACAAAATAAGAGTTCTTGGGAGTGAAGATTGGAGTGACTCCAAGGTCACAAGATTGTTCATGAGAGCTTATAAAGAAAAAGATAAGAGTCTTGCAAGGATGATTAGGGATCGTGATGACTATGAGGATATGACGCCTCATCAATTATTTGCAAAGATTCAACAACATGAGTCCGAAGAAGCCCCTATCAAGTCAAGGGACTCTCATGCATTGATCACTAATGAACAAGACAACCCCAAGAAGAACAAAGACCACAAAGCAAAGAAGGTGGTCGAGACCTCAAGTGATGAAGATAGCTCAAGTGATGAAGACACTGCTATGTTCATCAAAACATTCAAGAAATTTGTAAGGAAAAATGACAAGTTCCAAAGGAAAGGAAAGAAGAGGGCATGCTATGAATGTGGCCAAACCGGTCATTTCATAGCGGATTGTCCTAACAAGAAGGAACAAGAAGCTAAGAAGGAATACAAGAAGGACAAGTTCAAAAAGGGGGGCAAGACCAAGGGATACTTCAAGAAGAAGAAATATGGTCAAGCCCATATTGGTGAAGAATGGAACTCCGATGAAGAGAGTTCTAGCTCCGAGGAAGAGGAAGTGGTGGCAAACGTGGCCATCCAATCTACATCAAGCTCGCAACTCTTCACCAACCTACAAGACGAATTCTACACTCCAACTTGCCTCATGGCTAAAGGAGATAAGGTAACCTTATTTAGTGATGATTTTTCAAATGATGATGATGATGAACAAATTGCCATGAAAAATAAAATGATTAAAGAATTTGGCTTGAATGGATACAATGTTATCACCAAATTAATGGAGAAGCTAGATAAAAGAAAAGCAACTCTTGATGCTCAAGAAGACTTGCTTATCCTTGAAAAGGAAAGAAACCTAGAGCTTCAAGAATTGCTTCACAATAAAGATGAAATGCTAGATGTCTTGACTAAGGAAGTATCTTTAGTCAAGATAACTATAGAGAATAAAGAAAAAGAAGTAATTAACATGAAAACCTCTATAGCTAATCTTGCAAATGAAAAGAATGCACTTGAAGCAAGCATGTTAAGCTTGAATGTTCAAAATCAAGAACTTCAAGTGCAACTTGAAAATTGCAAGAACATCAATGCCTCATCTTTAGTGCTTGAATCTAAGTCTAGCTTAAATGATAATTCTTGCAAACATTGTGCCAAATATCATGCTTCTTGTTGTCTAACTAACCATGCAAGGAAGAATAGCCCACAGGTGAAGGTCAAAGAAATTTTGAAAAGATGCTCTAGCAATGATGGGTTAAAGAAAGTTGGATTGAATTGTAGCATATATGTGTTTATGCCCTTGATCATGTTTATTCTGCATTTTGTTGCTTATTGTGGTGCTCAAGTTGTACAAACACTCCCTGGACCTCACAAGTCCGTGGCAAAATGATGCACAGTTTTAGGGGGAGATGTGTTACAACTTGACCCTTTGAGACTAACCATATGCTTGAGTTTGCTTGTTTTAGTCTCAAAGGAGAATTGAAAGGGAAAAGGTGGACTTGGACCATGAAAGACTTCCACTGCACTCCGATGAGAGGGTAACTTATTCCAAGTTCATCTCATGAACTCTTATTGCCATTTGCTCTTAATTGAAGATTTTGGTGAGGCAATGGGGTTATAGAGCCAAGATTAATCCCGTTTTGGTGTTTGATGCCAAAGGGGGAGAAAATAAAGGCCAAAGCGATAAATGGATCAGCTACCACTTGAGAGATTTTGAAAATAGTAGAATAGAGCTTTTGGTTTGGTTTGTCAAAACTCTTTTGCTGTCTCTCTTATCAAAAGTTGGCTTCTTGTGGGGAGAAGTATTGATTATGGGAAAAAGGGGGAGTTTTTGAAATCTTTGATCAATCTCTTTTGGAATGACTCTCTTTATGTTTCAACATGTGTGTTTGACTTAGAGATAGAGATTTGAGTTTGATTTGCAAAAACAAACCAAGTGGTGGCATAGAGTGATCCATATATGTCAAAATTGAATCAAAATAATTTGAGTTCTTATTTGAAGTGTTTTTGTACTTGTTCTACTTGCTTTATGTTGTGTTGGCATAAATCACCAAAAAGGGGGAGATTGAAAGGGAAATGTGCCCTTGGGCCATTTCTAAGTATTTTGGTGATTTAGTGCCCAACACAGGTGCCTAATTGTAAAATGGTGGACAAAGTACAAATCAAGGATAAAGGTATGTTTCTCAGACTTAGTACATTGTTTTATGGACTAATGTATTGTGTCTAAGTGCTGGAAACAGAAAAAATCGAGTTGGAGAAGAGATGGCTCGAGCAGCCAAAGTCTGTCCAGTCTGGGTGCACCGGACTGTCCGGTGGTGCACCGGACAGTGTCCGGTGCGCTAGGCTGGCTCGGCGTGAAGTAGCCGCTCTCGGGAATTCGCCGACGGCGTACGGCTAAAATTCACCGGACTGTCCGGTGTGCACCGGACTGTCCGGTGAGCCAACGGTCGGCCGGGCCAACGGTCGGCCGCGGAATCTGCGCGCGACACGTGGCCGGGCCAACGGTCGGAAGGGGGCACCGGACTGTCCGGTGTGCACCGGACTTGTCCGGTGCGCCAACGGCTCTCAGATCTGCAACGGTCGGCAGCGCCATTTTAGGAAGGAAATCGGGCACCGGACAGTGTCCGGTGTGCACCGGACTGTCCGGTGCACCCGACGACAGAAGGCAAGATTGGCCTTCCAGATTTGCTCTCAACGGCTCCTAGCTGCCTTGGGGCTATAAAAGGGACCCCTAGGCGCATGGAGGAGAGAACCAAGCAACCTTAGAGCATTCTTGATCATCCACACTCAGTCTTTGCGCATTTGTTTGTCATTCTCAGTGATTCGAGCTCCGTTCTAGTGAGAACTTTGAGATAGTCCTTTGAGCTCGATTCTTGGCCGTGTGTGTGCGCTTTTGCTGTGGATTTGTGTGTGTTGCTTTCCTCCCTTACTCTGAATTTCTTGTGAATCTCAAGTGTAAGGGCGAGAGGCTCCAAGTTGTGGAGATTCCTCGCAAACGGGATATTGAAAGGCAAAACAAAACACCGTGGTATTCAAGTTGGTCTTTGGACCGCTTGAGAGGGGTTGATTGCAACCCTCGTCCGTTGGGACGCCACAACGTGGAGTAGGCAAGCGTTGGTCTTGGCCGAACCACGGGATAAACCACTGTGTCATTTCTGTGTTTGATCTCTTGTGGTACTGTGTTTTGTTGAGACTCCTCTCTAGCCACTTGGCGATTATTGTGCTAACACTTAACAAGTTTTTGTGGCTATAAGTTTAAGTTTCACAGGATCACCTATTCACCCCCCTCTAGGTGCTCTCAGCGAGAGGACACCAGATCCGAGGAAGATAGGATTGGATCCACACACCACAGCCTGAGGGACGCGCCTGGGATGACGCGAGTACCTGGTTGGAGCAGAGCAGGTCCCTCGTCGTCGCACACCCGGGCCACGAGGTGCTCGTGTCGCCCAGGCCCGATGTTCCTCCTCCTCATGACCGGACGCGGATGGCGGGTGTGGGCGGTTCCATTGGCCGGCGAGCGAGGGAGGAGAGGTGGCGCCCTCTCGGACTCCATGGATGGAATGGAAACCTTGCGCGAGCTGGATTTGCGGGCTGGATGCGGCCGCGGGAGGGGCTGGATGCGGCCTCTGGAAGAAAACAATGGCGTCGCCGTGGTGATTGCGGAGGTGCAGTGCCCGTGCGTCGGCCGGTGATTGTGGCCTCTGGACTCTCCATCGATGGAAGAGCGGGATTTGCGGCCGGTGATTGCAGGCGCTCCCTTCCCACGCGGTGATTGCAGAGGCAACACACAGGCTAGAAGGTGGGCGCGGCGGGGCGGCGGGAATCGCGGTTGTGGCTGCGTGGAGGATGGAAGGTGCGGGGGAGCACTCTGCCGCGGGCTGGAAGGTGAGCGCGGCGGGGCGGCGGGAATCGCGGCTGTGGCTGCGCGAAGGATGGAAGGTGCGGGGGGAGCGTTCGGCCGCGGGCGTGAGCGGAGCGGCAGAACGTGCACCGCGCGATAGTGGACGCCTACATTGCTCACATAATAGTAGTAGAGATAAGTTGCGTCCGACGGTCCCGTTCTTGCGAGCATCCCGGCGCGGCAAGAGGAGCCTACCCCAATCCAGCCATATTGCCCTTGTCTAGGACTAGAGATGGTAATGGTCCTGATCTTCAATTCTTCGCAGAGAGTTCCTCCGTTAGAAAATGGGATAGGAAAGGTTTTCTCCTTCGCGAGGATGTAATTATTCTCTGACGGTTAAACGGGGAAGGGAGAAGGAAACATTCCCCATCCCCGTTCCCCGTGAGGACCTGTTAAACTTTTATATAATGATGTTTTCATGTAATATATAATGATAAAAATAAATAATTACATTATTAAAAGATAACTCGCTGTACAAATATGTTTATTTTGATGTATATATAATGATTTCTAATATCTGACAATATTTATAATTTAAATGAGATGGGGATTCCGACAGAGATTTATCACCCCGAGAATGTGAGTGGAGAAAAATACCCTCGCAAGAGTTCGTTAGGATCCTCTTGGAGATTTATTTATTTTTTTTTTTGTCGCGAGAACATGTACGAGGAGGCAGTTGCCATCCTATCCGGGACCCCGTCGCTAGCATGGTTGGCGTTATGCATATGCCGTCGAAGATTCCTGTTCCGTTCCTTCCACACGGAGTGCTCTCAACGACCGAGCTGACTGGAGAGGGCGCACGAGTCATCATCTTGCCACCGTCCACAACCGTATGATAACAAAAACAGAATTTGTTACGTGGAAAAGCCAACAGCACAGTCGTTGTAGTATAGTGGTAAGTATTTCCGCCTGTCACGCGGACGACCCGGGTTCGATCCCCGGCAACGGCGTTTAATTTTTTTCGTTCCTTTTCTGACACTGCTGTTGTCAGGCTTTCCGGTTTCCGCTATGGCTACTGCGCTGGTTTTTCCCAAAAACCAAGCAAGAATAAATTTAAACTTTTATAAGCTCTACGTCACTTATTTATCTAATTGTTATTATTAATAATTATTAAATATTATTAAATACATTAAACTCTTGATAGTTCTTTATTGGGTGACCTTGACGATTCGATAGGTTTGGCAATCCTGTGATTTTAAGGTTAAAATTTATTCCAACCGAACTCTCCAATTTTATCCCATAATTTCTTAAATAATAGCATCTTATCCATATTCAGCCCTTACTTATCAGAGCACTCCAACCGTTCTCTTAACTTTTTTTCTACTCACAGATGCTACTCATCGGTTTCACGTGTCAGTTTTATAGTAAGAGTAAAATGAGAAACCGAGAAGATGATAAGAGGTGCCTTCATTTTTAAGGCGTGTTTAGAAGCAAGTGTAGTGTAGGGGATTAAGGAGGCCAGAATCTTTTACTATTTAAAATTGAATATTATGCGATTATAGCCCTTCAATTCTTTACATGCCTCCCAACACAAGTTTTTAGGGTTGACGAGGAAGAAATAAGAGTCTATTTCCGTGAGACGACAAATAGAAATTGGGTTAGAAAACATATTTGAGTTTTAGCCCCTCAACATGGCATAGAGGTTCATTTAGAGCTTGGTCCGTTAGAGGTGGATTGAGAGGATTGAAGGTGATTAAATTCTTTTTCTATTTAATTTTGAATAAAAGAGATTTAATCTCCTTAATCCTCGCTAATCCCTATACAACCGAACATAGTCTTAGGAGTGATAATAATCTTACGTTGTCATTAATCACCAAAACTAACTAGAAGTTTAGATACATTCACACCTATATGGTCTGTTTTTTATTGTAGACTGTAGTATCTGTAGAGCTAAGTTTAAATATGAGTAACAACCCTTCCATCGAGCAGAGCAAATACACCAGCAGCAGCAGCTCAATTTTTATGCTATCCCCGTACGGATACGGCTCCTTGGTCGGCCCAGCATTCACACTAGAAGTCAACGAGGCCAACAGCCCTACTCCCGGACACCTCTGTTTTCAGACGAAAACGGAACACGTCTAGCGCAGCCCACACCACGCGCACGGCCCGCAGCAGACCAGCAGTCACCCCACTGCCAGTCCGTGCGCTGGCTGGAGTCAGTGACGGCCCAACGCGCATTGCTCCGAATCCGATCGCCCTCATCTCCCGCTTGGCCACTCCACTCTTCCAGTTCCCACACAGGCCACCACCGTCCACACCAGAGCACGGCACGGCAGCGAGGTGCACCCGCCCAGTCCCCCGCCATTACTCCGATTCCCCTTCTCGGCTTCTCCTCCTTCCCCGGCAATTAATGCGGCCAACAACCAGATCCAGCCCCCCCGGAAACCTAAGCTCCCGCAAACAAATACCCTCTTCCCATTCTGCCCCTCCCCCGCGCAGCATGCCATCCCGCCCCACGACCACAGCCCCGCCGCCGCCGCCGCCCACGACCACCACGTGGGGAGCGAGAGAGCCATGTCCTTCCTTGACCCGCTCGCCTCGCTCGGCCTCGGGTACGCGATCGCCATCGCGTTCGGATTCCTCGTGCTCCTCGCGTCGGTGCTGCTCGCCTCCTACTTCTGCCTCCGCCGCGGGGCCGCCAGCCAGGGGTTCGGCGCCGGAGCCGGCGTCGGCGTCGGCTCCGCCCGGCACGCCGCCTCCTCCGCCTCCAGCTCCGGCCACATCTCCATCACCGTGCCCCGCGTCGTCTTCGTCGCGGAGGACTACGACTCGCCTGGGTCCTCCTCCCGCGGCCCCGCCGCCGCGGCCTCCCCCGTCGGGCTCGACGCCTCCGTCATCGCGTCGTATCCGATGGTGCCCTTCTCCAAGGCCGGGGCGGGGGCGGACACGGAGGTCGCGTGCTCCATCTGCCTCTGCGAGTACAAGGAGGGCGAGATGCTGCGGGTGATGCCAGAGTGCAGGCACAGGTTCCACCTCACGTGCCTCGACGCGTGGCTGCGTCGTAGCGCGTCGTGCCCCGTCTGCCGTTCGTCGCCCATCCCGACCCCCGTCGCCACGCCGCTCTCTACCCCACTCTCGGAGCTTGTCCCGCTGTCGCAGTATGCCGCCGACCGTCGCCGGAGCAGGTGATGACGCTTGACATTTTTCTCATCTCCCATTCTTTCCCTTTGGTCTCTTTGATTGATACCGCTTTTATCGACTCTGGGTATCAATCTGATTGTTCCGTTTGTTTTTGGACAGGTTTGGGTGATTAATGGGTGATGGAGACGTAACTGTTCGGCTAGAGCTACCATAACTAGGAGAAAAGTTTTTGCTTGACAGCAGTACATTATTGGACCCAGGAGGAAGACATGCAGTGTACATACATTGTTCTTCTGTTCTAAGATAGTGTCTATCAAGTGAGGTTACCTGTGATCTTATAGTTGTACGCGGAAGATTGTTCTATGAATCATCTTATTTCATCCATGACTTGCATTGCAGTGTACGTTTTTGTTTGTTGGCTATCTTATTTTGGTAGCAAGAATGTGAAAGAAGAACAAGCTAGTTCTCCTGAAATGCAGGACTATCACTGTGCTAGCTAAGGGTGGATCTGGTTGATCTTCTATCAAAAAGGAGCTATCAAAACGTTATCTGGTGGATCTGCAGGTAGGGTCTATCCCCTTTTTGTGAGGGGCTGCAAACACTCTGGTTTGCAGCAGTGCTGCACCAAATTTTTTTTCCGCTAGCTAAGGGTGGAAAATACGTGTCTTGTTAGCTCGGTTTGGAGCGGCTCGAGGACTAAAACAAGTTTGAGCCGAGTCTGTTTTTTTAGCTCAATAAAAGATCAAGCCAACTCAGCATGGCTCGCTGTGCCTCACGAGCTAACTTGTGGTTCGATTCAACAACAATTTATTATATAAAATCATAATTAGCATATAATATTAGTACCAAATAAATTATTAGTTTATGTTATTTGATATTACTCTACAAAATTAATCCATTTTCTATATTATATTAGTAATATATTTATTTTATTAATTTAAGGTATGTTACTTAAATTATTTTTGAGATTTGAGATTTTATATCATAATTGAGTTTACGCTCATGCCTCGTTGGCTCGATGACTGCCGAGCCGAGTCGACTTTTCAGGCAAGCTAGGCTCTTTTCCACCCCTAGTGTTAATTCTAATCGGAAAATCTATATTGTAAGGGAAGGAGAACATTCTTCAATATAATTCTTACTAGTTATTAAGATATTTTTGGGTTTTAACGGACCTCTGGCTCTTGCGCGTCAGATAATTTGGAGAATTGGATTGTTCAGTCACGATTGATTTAATATTCAACAAAGATTAGGTATATAATTTATGAGGAAGTTAATTACAATTGATATATGCAGATTACTGCTTAAAATTCTGGATATAATTATGTCTTTGAAATATAAGTACCATGTTATTCATTACAGAAAATGGCTGATATCATGACATGATAAGTTTGTACTCCTATTTACCTACTGGGTTCTTTTAAGGGAAATTGCATGTAAAAGGCAAGAAATTGTGACCTCACACACTTTGGTTGCTAGTTGCAGGCATCAAGAACTGCCAAATGAATAATGAACGTGGTATTATACTGTAGTACAATGATCAGTTGGTGGTAAAGTCACTTTGTTGGGAGTCTTCATTTTCCATCTATTGCCTGTGCAACTCTGGATTCATGGCAAATTGGCAACCCGCTTGTCTTTTATTTGCTTCCTTATCTTTTTTGGGCATGGGAATAATATATTCTGATTTTTCTTCTACCTAACTATAATGCGTGTGGATCGGACATTTCACATATTTTGATGGCATTTCAAGTTAATCTCTGTGCGATGTTGTCATGCTGGATTAAGCACCAATGAATCATGCTGAATGAAATTCTGGTGCTATTTCATAGTATCTACTGTGTCTAGCAAGTTTTATGTTCTTCCTTGCACTTTAATGACAGTGAGAGGCTTTTCAAGCATATCCGTAAGAATTTTGTTCTGGGTACTGAGGTATTGGTAATTTTGGGTTCTTTTGGCATCTGATGTTATTTCCTTGTATCTGCTGTGTCTAGCTAGTTTTATGTGCTTCCTTGTGCCTTTATGACGGTGTGAGGTTCTAACATATTTGTAAGAATTCGGTTCTGAGGTTTTGATTTTTTTGATTTTATTTGGCATCTGTGATTTGTGTAACAGTTGTTTTCTAACTAATTGTACTGAAATATGCTTTTCCCAGGCTGTTGTGCCAAAGTATGTTAAAAAGGTGGTTTTTTCTTTGGAGCATAACAAAGCTCCTGGTTCGGATGACTTTCCAGTAGAATTTTATCAAGCTTTTTGGAAGTGATTAAGGATGATCTATTTACGTTGTTTGTGGACTTTCATCAAAATTCCCTTTCGGTTCATAGCTTAAACTTTGGAGTAATTACTCTAATTTCAAAGAAGGACAACACATTTAAAATCCAGGATCATAGGCCTATTTGCTTACTTAATGTCTCGTTCAAAATCATAACTAAAATCCTTTCAAATAGAATAGGTCTTGTGGCTGATAGAATTGTCTGCTCTTCTTGGACAGCTTTTATGCGCGGTCGAAATATTCTTGAAGGGGTTATTTTTCTTCACGAATCCATCTACGAATTACAGAGTAAAAAATTAGATGGAATTATTCTTAAGTTAGACTTCGAGAAGGCCTATGATAAAGTCAACTGGAAGTTTCTCCAACAAGCGATGCGTATGAAGGGTTTCTCTCCCTCTTGGTGTGCTTGGATCCATACAATAGTCTCTGGAGGCCATGTTAGAGTTAAAGTGAATGATGACGTAGGTCTATTTTTAGTACTTTTAAGGGTCTTCGTCAAGGGGACCCTTTGTCGCCAATATTAATCAATATTGTTGTTGATATGTTAGCAATTATTTTCGCAAGGACGAAAGAGGAAAATCAATTCAATGGAATTGTTTCGCATTTGATTCCGGAGGGTTTGTCTATCCTTCAGTATGCTGATGATACGGTGGTGTTATTAGATCATAACCTGGAGCATGTTCGGAACATTAAACTTTTGTTGACACTTTTTGAACAAATGTCTGGACTAAAAATTAATTTCCATAAAAGTGAGTTATTTTGCTATGGGTTGGCTAAGGAATATGAATTGCAATACTCACACTTATTTGGTTCTGGAATTGGGACAACGCCTTTCAAATATCTCGGAATTCCTATGTCTCATCGAAGATTGAGAAATAGCGGCTGGCAGGGGGTTATAGACCGGTTTAAAAAGAGGATTAGTACTTGGAAGGCCAAATTTCTATCTTCGGGTGGACGACTAGTCCTACTTAATTCTGTGTTAAGTAGCCTGCCTATCTTTATGATGTCGTTCTTTGAGATACCGGTAGGTGTCGGCATTTCGGACCCGGAGGGTCCCTGGACCGATGAGTAAATTTGTCGCTGCGTGCCCCTGCCCAGATGGGTTGGTGCGAGATGGAACACAAGTGGGGGAATAAGCCTTGTATTATCCTGCACCAGAGTGCTCGTAGTAGGGGTTACAAGCGTTGCGAGGAAGCGAGGGCGAGAGAGAGCGAGAGAGAGAGAGAGAGGGTCCGGCCCTGCTCGTCTTCTCCCATCCCTTTGTCGTGCGTCTACTCGTCTCTCCTGCCGTGCGTCCGTGTGTTCGTGCGTTGCTCGTATGTTCGTATGCTCGTATCCTGTATGCCCTATGCCCTGGACATCCCCTTTTATAGACATAAGGAGATAGCCCAGCTGTACAATGGGGGTGTAGCTATGTGCTACGTGGCCAGCGGGGAAGTGCCTGGTCGCTATGCACGTGTTAACGTGTCCGTCGGAGAAGTGCATGAGCCCTGTAGAAGCACAGCTGTTGGCGCTGCATGGATCTTGCTGATGTCTCCTTGCTTCTGTAGGGGGTTTGAGAACCACCGACGTCATGGACGTATGCGGGGAACCATCATTGCCTGTTACCGGGGTAAGCTTGATGGGACGTCAGTCTTGTTCCTTCGTAGCCTGAGCTAGCCAGGAGTAGGGTGATGATGTGTCCCTTGTGGCGCGGTCGATCTGAGCTTGAGGTCGGGCGAGGTGGCGGCTCCTCTGAGGCCGAGGCCCAGGGTCAGGCAAGGGCGTGACTCTTCCCGAGGCCGAGGCCAAGGCTGAGCCCTGAGGTCGGGCGAGGCGGAGATCTCCTCCCGAAGCCAAGGCCGAGGCCGAGCCCTGGGGTCGGACGAGGCGGAGATCTCCTCCCGAGGCCGAGGCCGAGGCCGAGCCCTGGGGTCGGGCGAGGCGGAGCTTCCTGTTGCGCCCGAGGCTGAACTTGGTCGTTGTCGGTTTCGCCCGGGTGGTTGGCACAACAATCGGAGCGGGGCGGGCGGTGTTGTTTTCCTGTCAGATCGGTCAGTGAAAGGGCGCAGTGACTACGGTCACTTCGACCTTGCCAACTGAGGCGCGCGTGTCAGGATAAGGTGTTAGGCGATCCCAGCATTAAATGCACATGCAATACGGTCGGCCGGTAAGGCGATTTGGCCAAGGTCGCTTGCACGACAAGGCTTGCCTTTGGCTAAGCCGTGGATGCGTTCACTGCCTGAGGAGACCCTCGGGCGAGGCGTGAACTCGTCCGGGACCACTGTTCCCGCCCGAGTGTGAATCATCTAGGCCCCTTGGTGATGTTTTAGTAATTAATGGCAACTGCTTGTGGGCTAACGATTCTTGGAGAAATAAGAATGCAGGGTTGGACCACATAGAACAGGAAATCTTGGAGATTCATAAGCATTGGTTGTGAATCAAGTGAAGGCAAAGGTATAACATAGGTTTTGTTTTTGCCGGTCTTGAGAAGTTTAGAGAAGATACTTGACCGGATTAGTAGGCTAGATAGTCGTACTATCAAGAGGGGTCAATGCCTTGATCTATGTAAAACTTAGTGCCTCATAGAGCATCTAGTGGTTGCATTTGTGAAAGGGAATTAGGCTTACACCTAGTCCCTAATTGATTTTGGTGGTTGAATTGCCCAACACAAATAATTGGACTAACTAGTTTGCTCTAGATTATATGTTCTACAGGTGCCAAAGGTTCATCTCAACTATACTAAATCGACTGTCCGGAATACCGTAGATTATTCCGGACAGGAGAAGCTTTTTGGAAAAACAGGCCAAGCGCGGACCGTCCGGGCCCTTGCGGTGGACCGTCCGTAGCACCAGGATGACCCCCGGACAGAACCCCTGCAAAAATACAAGTTTCCACTACGGACTGTCCGGAGGAAAAGCAAAAACCGTCCGAGCCCTCGCGCGGACCGTCCGGCCTCAGGCGCGGACCGTCCGGTAGGTAAGAAACCGAAAAACCCGAAGGTGACGGGTTCGGAGAAATGAATTATAGGGGGCCTCGCGGACCGTCCGGGGTGCACGACCGGACCGTCCGCGTCTGGCTTTATCTGACATCTGACAACGCATTAAATGCAATATAGTCGTTGATATAGCCGTTACTGCTGACCGTTGCGTTTTCAGCCGTTGATCTACAGACGCGGACCGTCCGGGCCAGGCGGGCGGACCGTCCGCGGTCGGCAGAATGGAGCAACGGCTAGGAAGCGGTTGGTGGCTATAAATACAACCCCAACCACCTCCATTCACTTCATCCAAGCATTCCAACCTTCAACATTCAATACAAGAGCTAGCAATCCATTCCAAGACACATTCAAAGCCTCCATCTCTCCAAGTTTCACAATTGAGAAAAGAGATCATTAGTGATTAGTGACTTGAGAGAGAAAGTGATCCGTGTGTTATTTGTCGCTCTTGTTGCTTGGCTTTTGCAATCGTGCTTTCTTTCAATCTTTCTTGTGATCAAACATTCACTTGTAATTGAGGCAAGAGACACCAAGCGTGTGGTGATCCTTGCGGGAAGTTTGATTCCCAAGTGATTTGAGAAGCTCACTCGGTCCGAGGGACCGTTTGAGAGAGGGAAGGGTTGAAAGAGACCCGGCCTTTGTGGCCTCCTCAACGGGGAGTAGGTTTGCAAGAACCGAACCTCGGTAAAACAAATCCACGTGTCTTACTCTTTCATTCGCTTGCGATTTGTTTTGCGCCCTCTCTCGCGGACTCGGTTATACTTCTAACGCTAACCCGGCTTGTAGTTGTGATTATATTTGTAAATTTCAGTTTCGCCCTATTCACCCCCCTCTAGGCGACTATCAATTGGTATCAGAGTCCGGTGCTTCATTAGAGCCTAACCGCTCGAAGTGATGTCGGGAGATCACGCCAAGAAGGAGATGGAGATCGGCGAAAGGCCCACTACAAGCCACGGGAGCACTTCATCGGAAGAGTCCCGCACCAAGAGAAGAGAGAAGAGGAAGGACTCCTCCAAAGGGAAGGAGAAGAGATCTTCTTCACACCACAAAGAGAAGAAGGAGAAGTCCTCTTCCCACAAGCCACATCGGAGTGGGAACAAGCAAAAGAAGATGAGGAAGGTGGTCTACTATGAAACCGATACTTCATCACCATCTACCTCCGACTCCAACGCACCCTCCGTAACTTCTAAGCGCCATGAGCGCAAGAAGTTTAGTAAGATCCCCTTACACTACTCTCGCATTTCTAGACATACTCCATTACTTTCCGTTCCATTAGGAAAACCGCCAACCTTTGACGGTGAAGATTATGCTAGGTGGAGTGATTTAATGAAATTTCATCTAACCTCACTCCACAAAAGTATATGGAATGTTGTTGAGTTTGGAGCACAGGTACCATCTATAGGGGATGAGGACTATGATGAGGACGAGGTGGCCCAAATCGAGCACTTCAACTCTCAAGCAACAACAATACTCCTCGCTTCTCTAAGTAGAGAGGAGTATAACAAAGTACAAGGGTTGAAGAGTGCCAAGGAGGTTTGGGATGTACTCAAAACCGCGCACGAGGGAGATGAGCTCACAAAGATCACCAAGCGGGAAACGATCGAGGGGGAGCTCGGTCGCTTCCGGCTTCGTAAAGGGGAGGAGCCACAACACATGTACAACCGGCTCAAGACCTTGGTGAACCAAGTGCGCAACCTCGGGAGCAAAAAGTGGGATGACCACGAGGTGGTTAAGGTTATTTTAAGATCTCTTATTTTTCTTAACCCCACTCAAGTACAATTAATTCGTGGTAATCCTAGATATACACTAATGACTCCCGAGGAAGTTATCGGGAATTTTGTGAGCTTTGAATGCATGATTGAAGGATCGAAGAAGATCAATGAGCTTGATGAACCCTCCACATCCGAAGCTCAACCCGTGGCATTCAAGGCAATGGAGGAGAAGAAGGAGGAGTCTACACCAAGTAGACAACCAATTGACGCCTCCCAGCTTGACAACGAGGAGATGGCTTTAATCATCAAAAGCTTTCGCCAAATCCTCAAGCAACGGAAGGGGAAGGATTACAAACCCCGTTCCAAGAAGGTTTGCTACAAGTGTGGTAAGCCCGGTCACTTCATAGCTAAATGTCCATTATCAAGTGACAGTGACAGGGATAACGACAAGAGAGGCAAGAGGAGAAAAGAAGAAGTACTACAAGAAGAGGGGCGGCGATGCCCACGTGTGCCGCGAATGGGACTCCGACGAGAGCTCCACCGACTCCTCCGACGACGAGGACGCCGCCAACATCGTCGTCACCAAGGGACTCCTCTTCCCCAACGTCGGCCACAAGTGCCTCATGGCCAAGGACGGCAAAAGGAAGAAGGTAAAATCAAGATCCTCCACCAAATATGAAACATCTAGTGATGAGGATAATGATAGAAATGAGGAAGACAATTTGCGTATTCTTTTTGCCAACCTTAACATGGAACAAAAAGAAAAGCTAAATGAATTAGTTAGTGTTATTCATGAAAAGGATGACCTCTTGGATTCCCAAGAGGACTTCCTAATCAAGGAAAATAAAAAACATGTTAAGGTTAAGAATGCTTACGCTCTAGAGGTTGAAAAATGTGAAAAATTAACTAGTGAGCTAAGCATATGCCATGACACTATTGCCAACCTTAGAAATGATAATGCTAGATTAATTGCTAAGGTTGATTCACATGTTTGTGATGTTTCAATTTCCAATCTTAGAAATGATGATAGTGATTTGCATGCTAAGATTAAGGAATTGAATGATTCTCTTGCTAGCCTTAGAGTTGAAAATGAAAAATTACTTGCTAAGGCTAAAGATTTTGATGTTTGCAATATTACAATTTCCGATCTTAGAGATAAAAATGATATTTTGCATGCTAAGATTGTTGAACTTAATTCTTGCAAACCCTCTACATCTATTGAGCATATTTCTATTTGTACTAGATGTAGAGATGTTGATATTGATGCTATACATGATCACATGACTTTAATTAAACAACAAAATGATCATATAGCAATATTAGATGCTAAAATTGCCGAGCATAACTTAGAAAATGAAAAGTTTAAATTTGCTAGAAGTATGCTCTATAATGGGAGACGCCCTGGCATTAAGGATGGCATTGGCTTCCAAAGGGGAGACAATGTCAATATTAATGCTCCTCCTAAGAAACTTTCTAACTTTGTTAAGGGCAAGGCTCCCATGCCTCAAGATAACGAGGGTTACATTTTATACCCTGCCGGTTATCCTGAGAGCAAAATTAGGAGAATTCATTCTAGGAAATCTCACTCTGGTCCAAATCATGCTTTTTATGTATAAGGGTGAGACATCTAGCTCTAGGCAACCAACCCGTGCCAAGTTGCCTAGAAAGAAAACTCCTAATGCATCAAATGATCATGCTATTTCATTCAAAACCTTTGATGCATCTTATGTGCTTACAAGCAAATCTGGCAAGGTAGTTGCCAAATTTGTTGGGGGCAAACATAAGGGCTCCAAGACTTGTGTTTGGGTACCCAAAGTTCTTGTTTCTAATGCCAAAGGACCCAAAACCGTTTGGGTACCTAAAACAAAGAACTGAACTTGTTTTGTAGGTTTATGCATCCGGGGGCTCAAGTTGGATTATTGATAGCGGATGCACAAACCACATGACCGGGGAGAAAAAGATGTTCTCCTCCTATGAGAAAAACCAAGATCCCCAACGGGCGATCACATTCGGGGATGGAAACCAAGGTTTGGTCAAAGGTTTGGGTAAAATTGCTATATCCCCTGACCATTCCATTTCTAATGTTTTTCTTGTAGATTCTTTAGATTACAATTTGCTTTCCGTATCCCAATTATGTCAAATGGGCTACAACTGTCTATTCACTGATGTAGGTGTCACTGTCTTTAGAAGAAGTGATGATTCAATAGCTTTTAAGGGAGTGTTAGAGGGTCAGCTATACTTGGTAGATTTTGATAGAGCTGAACTCGACACTTGCTTAATTGCTAAGACTAATATGGGTTGGCTATGGCATCGCCGACTAGCCCATGTTGGGATGAAGAATCTTCATAAGCTTCTAAAGGGAGAGCACATTTTAGGACTAACAAATGTTCATTTTGAGAAAGACAGGGTTTGTAGCGCATGTCAGGCAGGAAAGCAAGTTGGTGCCCATCATCCACACAAAAACATCATGACTACCGATAGGCCACTGGAGCTCCTACACATGGATTTATTCGGCCCGATCGCTTACATAAGCGTCGGCGGTAGTAAGTATTGTCTTGTAATTGTGGATGATTATTCTCGCTTCACTTGGGTGTTCTTTTTGCAGGAAAATCTCAAACCCAAGAGACCTTAAAGGGTTTCTTGAGACGGGCTCAAAATGAGTTCGGCTTAAGGATCAAGAAAATAAGAAGCGACAACGGGACGGAGTTCAAGAACTCTCAAACTGAAGGCTTCCTTGAGGAGGAGGGCATCAAGCATGAGTTCTCTTCTCCCTACACCCCTCAACAAAATGGTGTAGTGGAGAGGAAGAATCGAACTCTATTGGATATGGCTAGAACCATGCTTGATGAATACAAGACTTCAGATCGGTTTTGGGCCGAGGCAGTCAACACCGCCTGCTACGCCATCAACCGGTTGTATCTACACCGAATCCTCAAGAAGACATCATACGAACTCCTAACCGGTAAAAAGCCCAACATTTCATATTTTAGAGTCTTTGGTAGCAAATGCTTTATACTTGTTAAAAGAGGTAGAAAATCTAAATTTCCTCCTAAGACTGTAGAAGGCTTTTTACTAGGATATGATTCAAACACAAGGGCATATAGAGTCTTTAACAAGTCCTCAGGACTAGTTGAAGTTTCTTGTGACGTTGTGTTTGATGAAACTAACGGCTCTCAAGTAGAGCAAGTTGATCTTGATGAGATAGGTGAAGAACAGGCTCCATGCATCGCGCTTAGGAACATGTCCCTTGGGGATGTGTGTCCTAAGGAATCCGAAGAGCCTCCAATTGCACAAGATCAACCATCCTCCTCCACTCAAGCATCTCCACCAACTCAAAATGAGGATGAGGCTCAAGTTGATGAAGGAGAAAATCAAGCAAATGAGCCACCTCAAGAAGACGACAATGAGCAAGGGGGAGATGCAAATGATCAAGACAAGGAGGATGAGGAAGAACCAAGACCGCCACACCCAAGAGTCCATCAAGCAATCCAACGAGATCACCCCGTCGACACCATCCTCGGCGACATTCATAAGGGGGTAACAACTAGATCTCGTGTTGCACATTTTTGTGAGCATTACTCTTTTGTTTCCTCTATTGAGCCACACAGGGTAGAGGAAGCACTCCTAGATTCGGATTGGGTGGTGGCAATGCAAGAGGAGCTCAACAACTTCACTAGGAATGAGGTATGGCATTTAGTTCCACGTCCTAACCAAAATGTTGTAGGAACCAAATGGGTCTTCCGCAACAAGCAAGACGAGCATGGTGTGGTGACAAGGAACAAAGCTCGACTCGTGGCCAAGGGGTATTCACAAGTCGAAGGTTTGGATTTCGGTGAAACCTATGCACCCGTAGCTAGGCTTGAGTCAATTCGCATATTATTAGCCTATGCTACTTACCATGGCTTTAAGCTTTATCAAATGGACGTGAAAAGTGCCTTCCTCAATGGACCAATCAAGGAAGAGGTCTATGTTGAGCAACCTCCCGGCTTTGAAGACAGTGAGTATCCTAACCATGTCTATAAGCTCTCTAAGGCGCTTTATGGGCTCAAGCAAGCCCCAAGAGCATGGTATGAATGCCTTAGAGATTTTCTTATTGCAAATGGATTCAAAGTCGGAAAAGCTGATCCTACGCTCTTTACTAAAACACTTGAGAATGACTTGTTTGTATGCCAAATTTATGTTGATGATATTATATTTGGGTCTACTAACGAGTCTACATGTGAAGAGTTTAGTAGGATCATGACACAGAAATTCGAGATGTCTATGATGGGGGAGTTGAAGTATTTTCTAGGATTCCAAGTCAAGCAACTCCAAGAGGGCACCTTCATTAGCCAAACAAAGTATACTCAAGACATTCTAACCAAGTTTGGAATGAAGGATGCCAAGCCCATCAAGACACCCATGGGAACCAATGGGCATCTCGACCTCGACACGGGAGGTAAGTCCGTGGATCAAAAGGTATATCGGTCGATGATAGGTTCTTTACTCTATTTATGTGCATCTCGACCGGATATCATGCTTTCCGTATGCATGTGTGCAAGATTCCAAGCCGACCCTAAGGAAGCTCACCTTACGGCCGTGAAACGAATCTTGAGATATTTGGCTTATACTCCTAAGTTTGGGCTTTGGTATCCTAGGGGATCCACTTTTGATTTAATTGGTTATTCGGATGCCGATTGGGCGGGGTGTAAAATCAATAGGAAGAGCACATCGGGGACTTGCCAGTTCTTGGGAAGATCCTTGGTGTCTTGGGCTTCAAAGAAGCAAAATTCGGTCGCTCTTTCCACCGCCGAAGCCGAGTATATTGCCGCAGGCCATCGTTGCGCGCAATTGCTTTGGATGAGGCAAACCCTGCGGGACTACGGTTACAAATTAACCAAAGTCCCTTTGCTATGTGATAATGAGAGTGCAATCAAAATGGCCGACAATCCCGTCGAGCATAGCCGCACTAAACACATAGCCATTCGGTATCATTTTCTAAGGGATCACCAACAAAAGGGAGATATCGAGATTTCTTATATTAACACTAAAGAGCAATTAGCCGATATCTTTACCAAGCCTCTTGATGAACAATCTTTTAACAAACTTAGGCATGAGCTCAATATTCTTGATTCTAGGAATTTCTTTTGTTGATTTGCACACATAGCTCATTTATATACCTTTGATCATGTCTCTTTCATATGCTATGACTAATGTGCTTTCAAGTCTATTTCAAACCAAGTCATAAGTGTATTGAAAGGGAATTGGAGTCTTCGGCGAAGACAAAGGCTTCCACTCCATAACTCATCCTTCCCTGTCGCTCCAAGCCAACTCCATCTTTGGGGGAGAGAGCAAAAGGACTTCATCTTTGGTACAATCTTCACTCATTTATTTATGACCAAAGGAGGAGAGAGTAGTTCAAAAGGCTCTAATGATTCCGTTTTTGGCGATTCATGCCAAAGGGGGAGAGAGTAAGAGCCCAAAGCAAAAAGGACCGCACCACCACCAAATTCAAAAACTTCGTGTTTTCAAAGAGTTTTATCAATTGGTATCCTATTGTGTTCAAAAGGGGGAGAAAGTAGTATTTCAAAAATGGTATATCAAAACCCTCTTGAACACTAAGAGGAGGATTTCATTTAGGGGGAGTTTTGTTTAGTCAAAGGAAAAGCATTTGAAACAGGGGGAGAAAATTTCAAAATCTTGAAAATGCTTTGCAAAACTCTATTCATTTACCTTTGACTATTTGCAAAAGAACTTTGAAAAGGATTTTCAAAAGAATTTGCAAAAACAAAACTTATGGTGCAAGCGTGGTCCAAAATGTTATAAGTAAGAAACAATCCATGCATATCCTGTAAGTATTTATATTGGCTAAAATTCCAAGCAACCTTTGCACTTACTTTATGCAAACTAGTTCAATTATGCACTTCTCTATTTTCTTTGGTTTGTGTTGGCATCAATCACCAAAAAGGGGGAGATTGAAAGGGAATTAGGCTTACACCTAGTCTCTAATTGATTTTGGTGGTTGAATTGCCCAACACAAATAATTGGACTAACTAGTTTGCTCTAGATTATATGTTCTACAGGTGCCAAAGGTTCATCTCAACTATACTAAATCGACTGTCCGGAATACCGTAGATTATTCCGGACAGGAGAAGCTTTTTGGAAAAACAGGCCAAGCGCGGACCGTCCGGGCCCTTGCGGCGGACCGTCCGCAGCACCAGGATGACCCCCGGACAGAACCCCTGCAAAAATACAAGTTTCCACTACGGACTGTCCGGAGGAAAAGCAAAAACCGTCCGAGCCCTCGCGCGGACCGTCCGGTAGGTAAGAAACCGAAAAACCCGAAGGTGACGGGTTCGGAGAAATGAATTATAGGGGGCCTCGCGGACCGTCCGGGGTGCACGACCGGACCGTCCGCGACTGGCTTTATCTAACATCTGACGACGCATTAAATGCAATATAGCCGTTGATATAGACGTTACTGCTGACCGTTGCGTTTTCAGCCGTTGATCTACAGGCGCGGACCGTCCGGGCCAGGCGGGCGGACCGTCCGCGGTCGGCAGAATGGAGCAACGGCTAGGAAGTGGTTGGTGGCTATAAATACAACCCCAACCACCTCCATTCACTTCATCCAAGCATTCCAACCTTCAACATTCAATACAAGAGCTAGCAATCCATTCCAAGACACATTCAAAGCCTCCATCTCTCCAAGTTTCACAATTGAGAAAAGAGATCATTAGTGATTAGTGACTTGAGAGAGAAAGTGATCCGTGTGTTATTTGTCGCTCTTGTTGCTTGGCTTTTGCAATCGTGCTTTCTTTCAATCTTTCTTGTGATCAAACATTCACTTGTAATTGAGGCAAGAGACACCAAGCGTGTGGTGATCCTTGCGGGAAGTTTGATTCCCAAGTGATTTGAGAAGAGAAGCTCACTCGGTCCGAGGGACCGTTTGAGAGAGGGAAGGGTTGAAAGAGACCCGGCCTTTGTGGCCTCCTCAACGGGGAGTAGGTTTGCAAGAACCGAACCTCGGTAAAACAAATCCACGTGTCTTACTCTTTCATTCGCTTGCGATTTGTTTTGCGCCCTCTCTCGCGGACTCGGTTATACTTCTAACGCTAACCCGGCTTGTAGTTGTGATTATATTTGTAAATTTCAGTTTCGCCCTATTCACCCCCCTCTAGGCGACTATCAATTTGCATGAGGACTAACAACGCTTCAAATTTCATGAGTTAAAAAAAATTCTTTCAAAAGCTTGTTTGAAAAATTCAAAGTCTTGGATGTGCGGACTGTCCGGGTGTTGAGGGCGGACCGTCCGCGATCCACCAGTGGGGTCCGAAGTCTGCCCACTTCGGACATTTACTGTTCCTTTGCACTGCGGACCGTCCGGGCCTTGGGGCCGGACAGTCCGCAGTCCTGACCAGAGAAGGTTGGTTTCGGGTCAGTCCCTGAATTATAGTGCGGACCGTCCGACTGTGACGGGCAGACAGTCCGCAGGTACCAAATATGTTTTGAGCAGGGATTGTGTGATTTTTTAGATTTGTACTACGGACTGTCCGGGGGATAAGTCCGGACAGTACTGTCTCAGGTCTCGGACCGTCCGACTTTATAGGCGGACGGTCCGCCCGTGTTAACTGCTCTTGGTCAGAAGGCCGGGTGCTTCAAGTTGCCAGGTCACGAACGGTCCGGCCATGGTTGGCGGACTGTCCGGACCTAGCTTTTTCCGACAACTCTGACAGATTTCAAACGGGAATTATAGCCGTTATGCGTACGGCGGACCGTCCGGCCCCAGGGTGCGGACCGTTCGCGTGTGCGCAGAACTGATGCCTTTTGCTCATAACGGTTGGAATTTGGTGGGGTACTATAAATAGAAGGATAGCTCATGTGTGAGACCTCTCTTGGCCATTCCTTGCACACATTGAGCTCATTTGTGATCCTCCAACTCACTCTCTCACACTCTTTGCTTGAGATTGCATTCTAGTGAGAGATTGAGGGTTCCTAGTGCATTTGCATCCTTCGGTGATTCTTGAGGCACTAGGTGGTACACCGAACAAGCGTCATCGACTTGTTACTCTTGGAGGTTGCCGCCTCCTAGACGGCTCGGGTGATTGTCTCCGTCGAGCTCTCCAAGAAGATTGTGGAAAAGTCGTGGTGTTGATTGTGAGGGGTTCGCGCCTACCTCGCCGGAGCGACAAAGGTTGACTCTTCTTTCTTCTCCTTGTTGTCGAGCTTGGAGGCATCAATGGGAAGCCTACTTGATGTAGACTCTTCTTTCTTCTCCTCCGTCGCCTTGAATGTGACGGGTTGTGTCTCAGGTATGGAGGAGGCGCCTTGCTCGATGATCTTCTTGGAGCCTTTGATCATCAATTTAAAGCTCACAAATTTTCCTATCACTTCCTCGGGAGACATTAGTTTATATCTAGGATCACCACGAATTAGTTGAACTTGAGTAGGATTAAGAAATACGAGTGATCTAAGAATAACCTTGACCATTTCATGGTCATCCCATTTGGTGCTCCCGAGGTTGCGCACTTGGTTCACCAAGGTCTTTAGCCGGTTGTACATGGCTTGCGGGTCTTCTCCTTGGTTGAGCATAAAACGACCGAGCTCCCCCTCGATCGTCTCCCGCTTGGTGATCTTTGTCACCTCATCTCCTTCGTGCGCGGTCTTGAGCACGTCCCAAATTTCCTTGGCGCTCTTCAACCCTTGCACCTTATTATACTCCTCTCGACTTAGAGAGGCGAGGAGTATATTGATGGCTTGGGAGTTGAAGTGCCAGATTTGGGCAACCTCGTTCGAGTCATAGTCTTCATCCCCTACGGATGGTACCTGTACTCTAAACTCAACAACATCCCAAATGCTACTGTGGAGTGAGGTTAGATGGTGCCTCATTTTGTCACTCCACATATTATAATCTTCACCATAAAAAACGGGTGGTTTGCCTATTGGGACGGAAAGTAAAGGAGTACGTTTGGAAATGCGAGGATAGCGTAGCGGGATCTTACTAAACTTCTTGCGCTCATGGCGCTTAGAAGTTACGGACGGCGCGTCAGAGCCGGAGGTAGATGGCGACGAAGAGTCGGTCTCGTAGTAGACCACCTTCTTCATTTTCTTTTTCTTGTCACCACTCCGATGCGACTTGTGAGGAGGTGATTCCTCCTTCTTCTTGTTGCGGGACTCTCCCGATGGAGCCTTCCCGTGGCTTGTGGCGGGCTTCTCGCTGGTCACCATCTCCTTCTTGGCATGATCTCCCGACATTACTTTGAGCGGTTAGGCTCTAATGAAGTACCGGGCTCCGATACCAATTGAAAGTTGCCTAGAGGGGGGTGAATAGGCGGAATCTGAAATTTACAAACTTTAAGCATAACTACAAGCCGGGGTTAGCGTTAGATAAACTCGAGTCCAAAAGAGAGGGCGAAAACAAATCACAAGCAAATAAGGCGGATGACATGGTGATTTGTTTTACCAAGGTTCGGTTCTTGCAAACCTAATCCCCGTTGAGGTGGTCACAAAGACCGGGCCTCTTTCAACCCTTTCCCTCTCTCAAACGGTCACCTAGACCGAGTGAGCTTCTCTTCTCAATCAAATGGGACACTAAGTCCCCACAAGAACCACCGCACAATTAGTGTCTCTTGCCTTGATTACAATTGAGCTGGGAACAAGAAAGAAGGAAGAATAAAAGTGATACAAGCGCAAGAGCTCAAATGAACACGGCAAAACTCTCTCTTCTAGTCACTATTGCTTTGAGTGGAATTGGGACTTGGAGAGATTTTGATTCACTCTAATTGTGTCTTGTATTGAATGCTATAGCTATTGTATTGAATGTGTTGGCTGAAAACTTGGATGCATTGAAGTGTTGTGGTTGGGGGTATTTATAGCCCTAACCACCAAAGTGGCCGTTGGGAGGGGCTGCTGTCGTATGGCGCACCGGATAGTCCGGTGCGCCACCGGACACTGTTCGATGTGCCAGCCACGTCACCAAACCGTTAGGATTCGACCGTTGGAGCTCTGACTTGTGGGGCCACCGGACAGTCCGGTGGTGCACCGGACAGGTCCTTTTCACTGTCCGGTGCGCCTTTTGCGCCTGCTCTGACTTCTACGCGCGCAGTCTGCGCACTGTAGCTCACTGTTCACCTTTTTGAAAGGGAAATGAGCCCTTGGGCCATTTCTAAGTGTTTTGGTGATTTGGTGTCAAACACAAGTGCTTAAGTGTTAAATGGTGGACAAAGTACAAATCAAGTATAAAGGTATGTTTCTCAGACTTAGTACATTGTTTTAGAGACTAATGTATTGTGTCTAAGTGCTGGAAACAGGAAAAGAACAATTGGAAATGTCTTGGCTCGAGCAGCCAAGACTTTGCTCAGTCTGGGAGCACCGGACTGTCCGGTGGTGCACCGGACAGTGTCCGGTGCGCCAGACGAGCTCGAGCGAAGTGGTCGCTCTCGGGAATCCTCTAGCGACGTACGACTATAATTCACCGGACTGTCCGGTGAGCCAACGGTCGGCCGCGCAATCTGCGCGGGACACGTGGCCGAGCCAACGGCTAGAAGGGGGCACCGGACTGTCCGGTGTGCACCGGACATGTCCTGTGCGCCAACGGCTCTCTGGCTGCCAACGGTCGACTTCGCCGTAGAAGGAAAGAAATTGGGCACCGGACAGTGTCCGGTGTGCACCGGACTGTCCGGTGCGCCACGCGACAGAAGGCAAGATTTGCCTTCCCTGATTGCTCTCAACGGCTCCTAGCTGCCTTGGGGCTATAAAAGGGACCCCTAGACGCATGGAGGAGTAGACCAAGCAACCTTAGAGCATTCTTGATCATCCACACTCAGTCTTTGCGCATTCGATTGTCATTCTAAGTGATTCGAGCTCCGTTCTAGTGAGAACTTTGAGATAGTCTTTTGAGCTCGATTCTTGGCCGTGTGTGTGCGCATTTCGCTGTGGATTTGTGTGTGTTGCTTCCCTCCCTTACTCTGTGCTTCTTTGTGATCATCTACGTGTAAGGGCGAGAGACTCCAAGTTGTGGAAATTCCTCGCAAACAGGATTAAGAAAAGCAAAGCAAAACACCGTGGTATTCAAGTTGGTCTTTTGTAACGCCCCGAATTTTGCAGTTGAATTTTTTCTTTTCTTTACTCGCCAAAATTCGGGCGTTACCTTTTTCTTTTTCTTTTTCCCCTCGCTAAACCTTGACCTTTTCCAAAGCTAGCGGGATTCGGTTTGGAACTCCCGTGTCAGAAAAACTCTAAAGTTGCTTTATGTTGTTTGATGCACCATGCCGAACCTTGCATTTCTTTTGATTGCTTTGAAAGTGCAAATGCATTCATGTAGAAAGATCGGATTTCGAAAATGAGGAGAAAATCTTTTCTTTCTTTTTTCTCTCTCTTTCTCTCTCCTCTTTTTCTCTCTCTCTCGCGCCGTGGGCCGACCCCGGCCGGCCCAAGCCCCTGCGCGCCCCCCTCTTGGGCCTTGGCAAGGCCCAGCCGCCCCCCCATCCTCCCCTTTTTCCCCTAACCCTCTCCCTCTCTCTCTCATTTTCTCTCTCTCTCTCCCTAGCGCCGCCCCTACCCGCCCCTGCCCTAGGCCGCCGCCGCCCTTGGCCGCCCCCTGCCGTCGGCCGCCCCTCGCCGCCGCTCCTCGACGCCGGTGAGCCCCCCCTCTCTCTCTCCCCCTCCCCTCTCCCCTCCTCTCCCCCTCCCTACCCGGCCATGGCCCGGCCGCCCCCCTGGCCGCGTCGGTCGTCCCCAGCCCCGCCCGGCCGCCATAGCCGGCCTCGGCCGCCCCCCAGCCCGCTCCCCAGCCCGCGCGCTTGGCCCCCGGCCAGCCCCGGCCAGCCCCCAGCCGCGCCCGGCCGCCGCCGCCCTTGGCCGCGCCCCCTGCGCAGGGCCGGTTCAACCGCCCCTAGGGCCGGTTCAACCGCCCCCCCCCCTCTGTTTTTTTTATTTTTTTATTTTATTTTATTTACTTTCTGTAATCATAGTTGTTTTATTTTAGGTAGGCTAATCATTGTTCATGCTATGGAAAATAGGAAGGTTAATTTAAAATTCCGTTATGCTATTGATTCACGTAGTTAATTGTTTATCTCGTGCAATGTTGATCAACTTAAAATGATTAGGTTTCCATTAGTATATATATAACAGAATTCTTTTGTTAGGAATCAATTGTAATTGATTATTAGTGCATAAACTTTAAACCCCTGCGAGATCTTTCCCGTTTCTTTCTAACCATAACAAATGCGATATCGAATGTCATACTTGATGCATATTCGCTCCACTTGTTCCCTTGTATGGTGTACTGTTCTTCTGTATTAAATATGTGGATGTATGTATGTTTGCGCTCGCATAGAGAACGATCCGGTCGAAGAGCCCGAGGAATTCGCAGGAGAAGCCCCTGAGCAGCAGTCGGTTGGTGGAGGCAAGTGTCCTTTGACCCATCTCTGTCCTATTCATTCTTTAATTCACCTCCCGCATTACACATTTATACCTAAGGATTGACTAGCTTTTGTTATCCATGTCCTTGTTTACCTATTTGGGTCGGATTATTACTGTTTAGTCTGATGCTATTGCTCAACTCTAATCAATGAACATGATGTGATTATCTATGATACGCTGTTTTCCCGTCTTATTTATGATTATATTTGTGGCCTTCAAGGGGACTCGAGCGGTTTCTCGAGTGCCTCTCCGTAAGGACCTGTTCAATGGATGACCGCCCGGGAAAACAGTGCAACCATGAGGGTGGAATGGGGTGCCCTTAGCTGAATAATTAGAGGATCCGGGGTGTAGTTCGCTTCGCCGTCGTGCCGTCAATGGGGCTCGGTGTATGCGGCTCGCTCTGCCAAGGTTGATTTGTCCCTTGGGGAGGAGTGCGGTACATTTAGGAAACCTAACGGGTGGCTACAGCCCCGGGGAATCTTTGTAAAGGCTTCGTAGTGAATCCCTAGCCATTCACCTTGGGAGTGAATAAGGGTCTTGCAAGCCCGGGCTAGAGAGGGAATTACGGCTTATGGGTAAAGTGCACAACCTCTGCAGAGTGTTATGAAACTGATATATCAGCCGTGCTCACGGTTATGAGCGGCCAAGGGAGCTCCAGAGATTAGTGATACTTGATCAGAGATACTTTGGTACAGGTGGCAATGAGATTGATGGTTCTGATTATGATTTTGGTAATGGTAAGTGGTATTCTTTCCGTTTGGGAAGGATACATTGGGCTAATAACTTGGGTTAATGTTAAAACCTGGCTCTCTACTAGTAAGTAATAACCTGACCAACTAAAAGCAACTGCTTGACTCATCCCTACATAAAGCTAGTCCACTACAGCCAAACGGGATGCTTGCTGAGTATGTTGATGTGTACTCACCCTTGCTCTACACACCAAATCCCCCCCCAGGTTGTCAGCATTGCAACCACTGCTCAGGCGAAGATGAAGCTGTGGAAGGAGACTTCCAGGAGTTCCAAGACTACGACGAGTTCTAGGTGTGGGTTAGCGGCAACCCCCAGTCGGCTGCCTGTGAAGGTCGCGGTTATCTACGTTTCTTTTCCGCACTTTGATTTATTGTAAGAACTATATGGACGTCTCAGACGTATGATGTAATCGACTATTATATCCCTTTTTAATACTATTTGAGCACTGTGTGATGATGTCCATGTTATGTAACTGCTGTGTACGTGAATAACTGATCCTGGCACGTACATGGTTCGCATTCGGTTTGCCTTCTAAAAACCGGGTGTGACATAAGTGGTATCAAAGCCGTGCTGACTGTAGGACCGCTAACCTAGAATAGAATGGTCGCTCTAAGGACTATAGACCTCTGTCCCTGCCTTGACTTTGATATCCCTTCAAAAGTTGGTCATACCGATCAAACCTATGTTCTACTATATATAATACCTTGCTGAAAATGGTGTTTTATTCTAATCCTTCATTTACTTATGATTCACTATTTGCTGGTCATAGTAATTCTGTTCTCCCCCCTTTTGCTTGCGATGTCTTTTGTAGATGGCTCGACTTAGACACACTGCACGAAAGTCTGTCATCCCCTTCTTACCCTCCCGCCTTGCTGAGCGTCCGCTTCGCCGTCCCGTGGCCGGACAGTCCAGCCACTTGGAGAGACTGCACCACCGCCTGCGTGAGGAGCAGGAGCGTCGACGACAGGAGCAGCAGGGCTCTTCTTTCTCGCTCCAGCAGGAGATAGAGTCTGTGAGGAGCTGCTCCCCTGTGCTTCCTCTGGAGGCGCCCCCTGCATCACCACTGGGTGCCCCAGCTTCTGGAGTAGCTGCTGGAGGAGACCCAGACGACGGAGGTAGCGACGACAGCTCGAGCCACGACACCGACTTCTCTGCTAACCCTGAGCCGGAAGGATGGGTTGCTCGACCCATCACTCGCGACGCTGCTCGCGGGTGTCACTTCCACGATGCGCTCGACACCCTGCTACGTCGGGCATTTGACCGGCATACTTGGTCCGTCGAGTATCGCTGTGTGGTCTACCAGCACAGTCGCGGGGTCTACCCGGACCGCTGGGAGGCAACCTGCTTGGTGCGCTGCCCGGAGAACAGTCTCCAGGGTGCGGAGGCCTGCTCAGAGCACTATTCTATCTCTGAACGGGACTCAGCTGAGGCAGCCATGCAGGATGCTGCACGGCGTGCGCTTTCGCACTACTGCTCGGTTTTCGGTGGGGCAGCTGACGGTCTTGACCTGAAGTATTACCCCCGCCGTTCATCTGGCAGCACAGGAGGCGTGATTGTCTCACCTGTCGGTGAGGGCAATCCTAGGTTGAGCAGCACAGTCAACCTAGCCGCCGTGCTAAACACAGAGCTGGACCATGCATTAGACGAGCTGAGTAGGGCTCGTGCTGAGATCGCCCTGCTGCGGGCTGAGCGCGCGGAACGTCGTCATCTGGATGGTGGTTCCCCCGCTCCCGTCGGGACTCAGCACCCGTACCGCTCACCTCAGCGTGGACACCAGTCTTATGGCAATCCCGACTGCAAGACCAAGATAACTCTAGAACCGTAGCTCGTTAGAGTTGGATCTTGTAATTAATACGAAATATATATACATAGAAGCTTCAGTCTTAGCGTTAGTCTCGGTCTTAGTTAGTCTTAGTTAGACAGGGTAGTTTGCTATATCCTGTGCATTTATGTTTGTCATGATGAACTATGTTTGGTTTGGATCTTTGTAATGATTGTCACCAGAGTGTGGGTATCCCCTGCATTTTGGTTTACCTATTATGTTAATGGAGTTAGTTATATAGTTGGGAAACCTTTTATTCCACTCTCCTCTTTATCTGAGAAGCTGTGTGGTCTGTGTTGGATCAGTGAAGATGCTCATCTGCTCAGTGCTGTTGGAGAATTCTATACTCTTTTCTTATGCTGCAAGATTTGCCAGATCAGTTTTGATGTGTGGTTGCATTCTGCAGATGTCAGAGAACAGGCGCAGAGGAGGAAGGCGTGCTCAGCAGGAGCAAGCTGGTCAGCAGGAGGAGGCGCCCCAGCAGCAGCAACTGCCGCCCCCGCCCCCGATGTCGATCGAGCAGATGTTTCTGATGCAGACTCAGGCAGTTCAAGCCACCGGTCAGACTCTGGCCGCCATTCAGCAGCAGCAGCAGCAAGTACCACCTCAGCCTCAGATGCCTCAGATGCCCAGAGACAAGCGTGCTGAATTCATGAGAGGTCATCCACCAACGTTCGCTCACTCTTCTGACCCCATGGATGCTGAAGATTGGCTGCGCACTGTGGAGCGGGAGTTGCATACCGCTCAGTGTGATGACAGGGAGAAAGTCTTGTATGGTCCCCGTCTGTTGAGAGGAGCAGCCCAATCATGGTGGGAGTCCTACCTCGCCACCCATGCCGACCCTGATGCCATCACCTGGGAAGAGTTCAGAGGTAGCTTTCGTCAGTACCATGTGCCTGCAGGTCTGATGACAGTGAAGAAGGAGGAGTTCCTGGCCCTCAAGCAAGGGCCATCGTCTGTCAGTGAGTACCGAGACAGGTTTCTGCAATTGTCTCGCTATGCTCCTGAAGATGTCAACACCGACACCAAGCGACAGTACCGTTTTCTGAGAGGATTGGTTGACCCTCTGCAGTACCAACTGATGAATCATACCTTTCCGACATTCCAGCACCTGATTGATAGAGCAATCATGACAGAAAGGAAGCGTAAGGAGATGGAAGATCGTAAGCGCAAGATCAGTGGACTCCAGCCTGGAAGCAGCAGCCGCCCTCGGTTTTCAGGCAATCAACCTCAGCAGTTCAGGCAGAACCAACGTCCACCTCAGCAGCATCAGCAGCGTCAGCAGTATCAGCAGTTCCAAAGGCAGTATCCTCAGCATCAGTACCAGAATCGTCAGAGCAATCAGTCAGGAGGAGGTCAGTTTCAGAGGCAGAATCAGCAGGCACCTCGTCTTCCTGCCCCAGCAAACCAGCAGAACAATCAGGCAGCACCAGCTCAGGTTGGAAACCGAGCATGTTTCCACTGTGGAGAGCAGGGCCACTGGGTGATGCAATGTCCGAAGAAGGCAGCCCAGCAGCAGTCAGGCCCCAATGCCCCAGCGAAGCAGAATGCGTCTCAGTCTGGATCAGGCAATCGCTCTCAGCCGCGCTATAATCATGGAAGACTGAACCACTTGGAGGCTGAAGCAGTTCAGGAAACCCCCGGCATGATAGTAGGTATGTTCCCAGTCGACTCCCATATTGCAGAAGTGTTATTTGATACTGGAGCAACGCATTCTTTCATTACTGCATCATGGGTAGAAGCACATAATCTTCCAATTACTACCATGTCAACCCCCATTCAAATTGACTCAGCTGGTGGTAAAATTCGAGCTGATAGCATTTGTTTGAATGTAAGTGTGGAAATAAGGGGGATAGCGTTTCCCGCTAACCTTATAGTAATGGGTACTCAGGGAATAGATGTCATCCTAGGGATGAATTGGCTAGATAGGTATCAGGCAGTTATCAGTTGTGATAAAAGGACAATCAAAGTGGTGTCTCCACTAGGAGAGGAAGTGGTGACCGAGTTAGTCCCGCCTGAGCCAAAGAAAGGGAGTTGTTATCAGATGGCTGTCGATAGCAGTGAAGCAGACCCAATTGAGAGTATCAAGGTTGTGTCTGAATTCCCAGATGTGTTTCCAAAGGACTTACCGGGTATGCCACCAGAGCGGAAAGTTGAGTTTGCCATAGAGCTTGTTCCTGGAACCGCCCCTATCTTTAAGAGAGCTTACAGAATATCCGGACCAGAATTGGTTGAGCTTAAGAAGCAAATTGATGAGCTGTCAGAGAAAGGTTACATCCGGCCAAGCACCTCGCCTTGGGCCGCCCCTGTCCTGTTTGTGGAGAAGAAAGATGGCACCAAGAGGATGTGTATCGATTATCGAGCTTTGAATGAAGTCACGATCAAGAACAAGTATCCCTTGCCCAGAATAGAAGATCTGTTCGACCAGTTGAGAGGAGCCAGTGTGTTCTCCAAGATTGATCTGAGGTCAGGTTATCATCAGCTCAGGATCCGGCCTTCAGACATTCCGAAGACGGCATTCATTACCAAGTATGGTTTGTATGAGTTCACAGTGATGTCTTTTGGTTTGACCAATGCACCAGCGTTCTTTATGAACTTGATGAACAGTGTATTCATGGATTATCTTGATAAGTTTGTGGTGGTATTCATTGATGATATTCTGGTTTATTCTCAAAGTGAAGAAGAGCATGCAGATCATTTGAGGATGGTATTGCAGAGATTGCGAGAGCACCAGTTGTATGCAAAGTTGAGCAAGTATGAGTTTTGGATCAGTGAAGTCCTGTTCTTGGGTCACATAATCAACAAAGAAGGATTGGCTGTGGATCCGAAGAAAGTGGCAGACATTCTGAACTGGAAAGCGCCAACGGATGCTCGAGGAATCAAGAGCTTCATTGGAATGGCCGGATATTATCGGCGATTCATTGAAGGGTTTTCGAAGATTGCGAAACCAATGACAGCGTTGCTAGGCAACAAGGTTGAGTTCAAGTGGACCCAGAAATGCCAAGAGGCCTTCGAAGCGCTGAAAGAGAAGTTGACAACAGCGCCTGTCCTAGTCTTGCCTGATGTGCACAAGCCCTTCTCTGTGTACTGTGATGCTTGTTACACAGGTTTGGGATGCGTGTTGATGCAAGAGGGAAGAGTTGTGGCTTACTCGTCCCGACAATTGAAGGTTCATGAGAAGAATTACCCAATCCATGATCTAGAGTTGGCAGCAGTGGTTCACGCACTGAAGACATGGAGGCACTATCTGTATGGGCAGAAATGCGATGTTTACACAGATCACAAGAGTCTGAAGTACATATTCACTCAGTCAGAATTGAACATGAGGCAGCGAAGATGGTTAGAGTTGATCAAAGACTATGAGTTGGAGATTCATTACCATCCAGGCAAAGCAAACGTAGTGGCAGATGCTTTGAGCAGAAAGAGTCAAGTCAATCTAATGGTCGCTCGTCCGATGCCTTATGAGTTGGCCAAAGAGTTCGACAGGTTGAGTCTCGGATTTCTGAATAATTCGCGAGGAGTCACAGTTGAATTGGAACCTACCTTGGAGCGCGTAATCAAAGAAGCGCAGAAGAATGATGAGAAGATCAATGAGATCCGGCGACTGATTCTAGATGGCAGAGGTAAAGATTTTCGAGAAGATGCAGAAGGCGTGATATGGTTCAAAGACCGCTTGTGTGTTCCCAATGCCCAGTCCATTCGGGAGTTGATTCTCAAGGAAGCCCATGAGACAGCCTATTCGATTCACCCTGGCAGTGAGAAGATGTATCAGGATCTGAAGAAGAAATTCTGGTGGTATGGAATGAAGAGGGAAATCGCAGAGCATGTGGCTATGTGCGATAGTTGCCGAAGAATTAAGGCAGAGCACCAGAGACCAGCTGGATTGTTGCAACCGTTGCAGATTCCTCAGTGGAAATGGGATGAAATTGGTATGGATTTCATAGTCGGATTGCCTCGCACTCGAGCCGGCTACGATTCTATTTGGGTAGTAGTGGACCGTTTGACCAAGTCAGCCCACTTCATACCTGTCAAGACCAGCTACAACAGTGCAGTACTGGCAGAGTTGTATATGTCTCGGATCGTTTGTCTTCATGGTGTGCCAAAGAAGATAGTGTCAGACAGAGGAACGCAGTTCACCTCTCATTTCTGGCAGCAGTTGCACGAAGCTTTGGGCACACATCTGAATTTCAGTTCAGCTTATCACCCGCAGACAGATGGCCAGACCGAAAGAACCAATCAAATTCTTGAAGACATGTTGAGAGCCTGTGCGTTGCAAGATCAGTCCGGATGGGACAAGCGATTGCCTTATGCAGAGTTTTCCTATAACAACAGTTACCAGGCCAGTTTGAAGATGTCACCGTTTCAAGCGCTTTATGGAAGGAGTTGTAGAACTCCGTTGCAATGGGATCAGCCTGGAGAGAAGCAAGTGTATGGGCCAAACATTTTGCTTGAAGCCGAAGAGAACATCAAGATGGTCCGAGAGAATCTGAAGATAGCGCAATCGAGGCAGCGAAGCTATGCAGACACAAGAAGAAGAGAGCTGAGTTTTGAAGTCGGAGACTTTGTCTATCTGAAAGTGTCACCGATCAGAGGAGTCAGAAGATTCGGAGTGAAAGGCAAGCTAGCACCCCGCTACATCGGTCCGTATCAGATTCTTGCAAGACGTGGAGAAGTGGCCTATCAGCTCAGTTTGCCCGAGAGTTTGTCAGCTGTGCATGATGTCTTTCATGTGTCTCAGTTGAAGAAGTGTTTGCGTGTGCCAGAAGAGCAGTTGCCAGTGGAAGGTCTGGAAGTCCAGGAGGATTTGACCTACATTGAGAAGCCAGCTCAGATCCTTGAGGTTGCAGACAGAGTCACCCGAAGGAAGACCATCAAGATGTGCAAAGTCAGATGGAGTCACCACTCTGAGGACGAAGCAACCTGGGAGCGTGAAGATGATTTGATGGCCAAGTACCCAGAGCTCTTTGCTAGTCAGCCCTGAATCTCGAGGGCGAGATTCTTTTAAGGGGGATAGGTTTGTAACGCCCCGAATTTTGCAGTTGAATTTTTTCTTTTCTTTACTCGCCAAAATTCGGGCGTTACCTTTTTCTTTTTCTTTTTCCCTCGCTAAACCTTGACCTTTTCCAAAGCTAGCGGGATTCGGTTTGGAACTCCCGTGTCAGAAAAACTCTAAAGTTGCTTTATGTTGTTTGATGCACCATGCCGAACCTTGCATTTCTTTTGATTGCTTTGAAAGTGCAAATGCATTCATGTAGAAAGATCGGATTTCGAAAATGAGGAGAAAATCTTTTCTTTCTTTTTTCTCTCTCTTTCTCTCTCCTCTTTTTCTCTCTCTCTCGCGCCGTGGGCCGACCCCGGCCGGCCCAAGCCCCTGCGCGCCCCCCTCTTGGGCCTTGGCAAGGCCCAGCCGCCCCCCCATCCTCCCCTTTTTCCCCTAACCCTCTCCCTCTCTCTCTCATTTTCTCTCTCTCTCTCCCTAGCGCCGCCCCTACCCGCCCCTGCCCTAGGCCGCCGCCGCCCTTGGCCGCCCCCTGCCGTCGGCCGCCCCTCGCCGCCGCTCCTCGACGCCGGTGAGCCCCCCCTCTCTCTCTCCCCCTCCCCTCTCCCCTCCTCTCCCCCTCCCTACCCGGCCATGGCCCGGCCGCCCCCCTGGCCGCGCCGGCCGTCCCCAGCCCCGCCCGGCCGCCATAGCCGGCCTCGGCCGCCCCCCAGCCCGCTCCCCAGCCCGCGCGCTTGGCCCCCGGCCAGCCCCGGCCAGCCCCCAGCCGCGCCCGGCCGCCGCCGCCCTTGGCCGCGCCCCCTGCGCAGGGCCGGTTCAACCGCCCCCCCCTCTGTTTTTTTTATTTTTTTATTTTATTTTATTTACTTTCTGTAATCATAGTTGTTTTATTTTAGGTAGGCTAATCATTGTTCATGCTATGGAAAATAGGAAGGTTAATTTAAAATTCCGTTATGCTATTGATTCACGTAGTTAATTGTTTATCTCGTGCAATGTTGATCAACTTAAAATGATTAGGTTTCCATTAGTATATATATAACAGAATTCTTTTGTTAGGAATCAATTGTAATTGATTATTAGTGCATAAACTTTAAACCCCTGCGAGATCTTTCCCGTTTCTTTCTAACCATAACAAATGCGATATCGAATGTCATACTTGATGCATATTCGCTCCACTTGTTCCCTTGTATGGTGTACTGTTCTTCTGTATTAAATATGTGGATGTATGTATGTTTGCGCTCGCATAGAGAACGATCCGGTCGAAGAGCCCGAGGAATTCGCAGGAGAAGCCCCTGAGCAGCAGTCGGTTGGTGGAGGCAAGTGTCCTTTGACCCATCTCTGTCCTATTCATTCTTTAATTCACCTCCCGCATTACACATTTATACCTAAGGATTGACTAGCTTTTGTTATCCATGTCCTTGTTTACCTATTTGGGTCGGATTATTACTGTTTAGTCTGATGCTATTGCTCAACTCTAATCAATGAACATGATGTGATTATCTATGATACGCTGTTTTCCCGTCTTATTTATGATTATATTTGTGGCCTTCAAGGGGACTCGAGCGGTTTCTCGAGTGCCTCTCCGTAAGGACCTGTTCAATGGATGACCGCCCGGGAAAACAGTGCAACCATGAGGGTGGAATGGGGTGCCCTTAGCTGAATAATTAGAGGATCCGGGGTGTAGTTCGCTTCGCCGTCGTGCCGTCAATGGGGCTCGGTGTATGCGGCTCGCTCTGCCAAGGTTGATTTGTCCCTTGGGGAGGAGTGCGGTACATTTAGGAAACCTAACGGGTGGCTACAGCCCCGGGGAATCTTTGTAAAGGCTTCGTAGTGAATCCCTAGCCATTCACCTTGGGAGTGAATAAGGGTCTTGCAAGCCCGGGCTAGAGAGGGAATCACGGCTTATGGGTAAAGTGCACAACCTCTGCAGAGTGTTATGAAACTGATATATCAGCCATGCTCACGGTTATGAGCGGCCAAGGGAGCTCCAGAGATTAGTGATACTTGATCAGAGATACTTTGGTACAGGTGGCAATGAGATTGATGGTTCTGATTATGATTTTGGTAATGGTAAGTGGTATTCTTTCCGTTTGGGAAGGATACATTGGGCTAATAACTTGGGTTAATGTTAAAACCTGGCTCTCTACTAGTAAGTAATAACCTGACCAACTAAAAGCAACTGCTTGACTCATCCCTACATAAAGCTAGTCCACTACAGCCAAACGGGATGCTTGCTGAGTATGTTGATGTGTACTCACCCTTGCTCTACACACCAAATCCCCCCCCAGGTTGTCAGCATTGCAACCACTGCTCAGGCGAAGATGAAGCTGTGGAAGGAGACTTCCAGGAGTTCCAAGACTACGACGAGTTCTAGGTGTGGGTTAGCGGCAACCCCCAGTCGGCTGCCTGTGAAGGCCGCGGTTATCTATGTTTCTTTTCCGCACTTTGATTTATTGTAAGAACTATATGGACGTCTCAGACGTATGATGTAATCGACTATTATATCCCTTTTTAATACTATTTGAGCACTGTGTGATGATGTCCATGTTATGTAACTGCTGTGTACGTGAATAACTGATCCTGGCACGTACATGGTTCGCATTCGGTTTGCCTTCTAAAAACCGGGTGTGACATCTTTGGACCGCTTGAGAGGGGTTGATTGCAACCCTCGTCCGTTGGGACGCCACAACGTGGAGTAGGCAAGCGTTGGTCTTGGCCGAACCACGGGATAAACCACTGTGCCATCTCTGTGATTGATCTCTTGTGGTTATTGTGTTTTGCTGAGACTCCTCTCTAGCCACTTGGCATTATTTGTGCTAACACTTAACCAAGTTTTGTGGCTTAAGTTTAAAGTTTTACAGGATCACCTATTCACCCTCCCCTCTAGGTGCTCTCAATTGGTATCGGAGTCGTTCTATTCAAGAAGGGACTAATCGCCCGAAGAGATGGATCCTAAGGGAAAGGGGATGGTGGTCAACAACAACGAGAAGTAGTCTATCTTCAACGAGCCGAAGGATGACAAGCCTACCGACTCGGGCTCGGGCCACAAGCGAAGAGATGGGAAGAAGAAGAAGACAAAGCGCATCAAGGAGATCATCTACTACGACGATAGTGGTGAGTCTACTTCTTCCCAAAAGGATGACGACAACGACTACAAAAAGACGGTCAATTCGAACTTTTCATTTGATTATTCTCGTATTCCACATAGTTCGAATTCGCATTTGCTTTCCATTCCTCTTGGCAAACCTCCACACTTCGATGGGGAGGACTACAGATTTTGGAGTCACAAAATGCGTAGTCACTTATTCTCTCTCCATCCAAGCATATGGGAGATTGTAGAGAATGGAATGAAGTTTGATAGCTCGGATAACTCTATGCTTATAAATGAACAAATCCATAGAAATGCACAAGCTACTACTGTTCTCTTAGCGTCTTTGTGCAGGGAAGAGTACAACAAGGTGAGCGGCTTGGACAATGCCAAGCAAATATGGGACACCCTCAAGATCTCTCACGAGGGGAACGACATCACCATGCTCACCAAAATGGAGTTGGTGGAGGGCGAGCTTGGACGATTCGCAATGATAAGGGGAGAGGAGCCAACCCAAACGTACAACCGACTCAAGACCCTTATCAACAAAATAAGGAGCTACGGAAGCACGCGATGGACGGACCACGACGTCGTCCGCCTAATGCTAAGGTCCTTTACCGTTCTTGATCCTCATCTCGTGAACAATATTCGTGAGAATCCCAGGTACACGACGATGACGCCCGAGGAAGTACTCGGAAAATTCGTAAGCGGGCGGATGATGATCAAGGAGGCAAGATACGTCGACGACGCGTTGAACGGTCCAATCCACGAGCCTCAACCCATTGCTCTCAAGGCAACAAGGAGCAAGGAGTCGCTACCTAGCAAGGTGGCGCAAGTTGAGGCGGCCGGGCTCAATGATGAAGAGATGGCTCTCATCATCAAGAGATTCAAGACGGCGCTAAATGGTCGCAAGGGGCAGCCAAGCAAGACCAAGACAAAGGGGAAGCGCTCATGCTTCAAATGTGGTAAGGTTGGTCATTTTATTGCTAACTGTCCCGAAAATGATAGTGACCAGGAGCAAGGGAAGAATGGGAAGAGAGAGAACAAGAAGGTTTACAAGAAGGCCAAAGGCGAAGCACACCTTGGAAAGGAGTGGGATTCAGATTGCTCTTCGTCCGACTCCGACGACGAAGGACTCGCCGCCACTGCCTTCAACAAATCAGCTCTCTTCCCCAACGAGCATCACACTTGCCTCATGGCAAGGGAAAAGAAGGTAATCACTCGTAATGCTAATACTTATGATTCTTCTAGTGATGATGAGTCTAGTGATGAAGAAATAGATTACTCTATTTTATTCAAGGGATTGGATAGAACTAAAATAGCTAAGATTAATGAATTGATTGATGCCTTGAATGAAAAGGATAGAATCTTAGAGAAACAAGAAGACCTTTTATATGAAGAGCATGATAAATTTGTTAGTGCACAAAATTCACTTGCTCTAGAAGTTAAAAGAAATGGAATGCTTTCTTGTGAACTGTCTACTTGTCATGAAACCATTTCTTCTTTAAAAGGTGAAATTGATGATTTAAATGCTAAACTAGAAGTAGCAAGTAAATCTAACTCTTGTGTTGAACATGCTGTAATTTGCACTAGGTGTAAGGATTTTAATATTAATGCTTGTAGTGAACACTTAGTTTCAATTTCAAAACTAAATGATGAAGTGGCTAGTCTCAATGCCCAACTTAAGACTAGCAAGAGTGAAGTTGATAAAATAAAATTTGCAAGGGATGCCTACACGGTTGGTAGACACCCCTCAATTAAGGATGGTCTTGGCTTCAAGAGAGAGGCTAAGAACTTAACAAGCCATAAGGCTCCCATTCCCGCCAAGGAGAAAGGGAAGGCCCCTATGGTTAGTAGTGCTAAAAAGAACCATGCTTTTATGTATCATGATAGGAGAAATTCTAGAAATGCTTTTAGAAGTTATGATGCTTTTCATTCATATGCTATGACTACCTCTAGTTCACATGTTGTGCATGATAAAAATGTTATGCCTAGAAGAAATTTTGCTCATGTTCCTAGAAAAGTTGTGAACAAACCTTCTACCATTTATTATGCTTGCAATGCTCCCTTTGCTATTTGTAGAAAGGGTAAGAAGGTAATTGCTAGGAAGTTAGGGGCAAGATGCAAGGGAGATAAAACCTGCATTTGGGTCCCTAAGGATATATGTGCTAACCTTGTAGGACCCAACATGAGTTGGGTACCTAAGACCCAAGCCTAAATTTGCCTTGCAGGTTTATGCATCCAGGGGTTCAAGCTGGATTATCGACAGCGGATGCACAAACCATATGACGGGGGAGAAGAAAATGTTCACCTCCTACGTCAAAAACAAGGATTCCCAAGATTCAATAATATTCGGTGATGGGAATCAAGGAAAGGTAAAAAGGTTAGGTAAAATTGCAATATCAAATGAGCACTCTATCTCTAATGTGTTTTTAGTAGAGTCTCTTGGATATAATTTATTTTCTGTTAGTCAATTATGCAATATGGGATATAACTGTTTATTTACAAATGTAGATGTGTCTGTCTTTAGAAGAAGTGATGGTTCATTAGCTTTTAAGGGTGTATTAGACGGCAAACTTTACTTAGTTGATTTTGCAAAAGAAGAAGCCGGTCTAGATGCATGCTTAATAGCTAAGACTAGCATGGGCTGGCTGTGGCATCGCCGCTTAGCACATGTAGGGATGAAGAACCTTCACAAGCTTCTAAAGGGAGAACACGTGATAGGTTTAACTAACGTGCAATTCGAAAAAGATAGACCTTGTGCAGCTTGTCAAGCAGGTAAACAAGCGGGAGGAGGGCATCACAGCAAGAATGTGATGACCACATCAAGACCCCTGGAGCTGCTACATATGGACCTCTTCGGACCCGTCGCCTATCTGAGCATAGGAGGAAGTAAGTATGGTCTAGTTATTGTTGATGACTTTTCCCGCTTCACTTGGGTATTCCTTTTGCAGGATAAGTCTGAAACCCAAGGGACCCTCAAGCGCTTTCTAAGGAGAGCTCAAAACGAGTTTGAGCTCAAGGTGAAGAAGATAAGGAGCGACAATGGGTCCGAGTTCAAGAACCTTCAAGTGGAGGAGTATCTTGAGGAGGAAGGGATCAAGCACGAGTTCTCCGCTCCCTACACACCACAACAAAATGGTGTGGTAGAGAGGAAGAACAGGACGCTCATCGATATGGCGAGGACGATGCTTGGAGAGTTCAAGACCCCCGAGTGCTTTTGGTCGGAAGCCGTGAACACGGCTTGCCACGCCATCAACAGGGTCTACCTTCATCGCCTCCTCAAGAAGACGTCGTATGAGCTGCTAACCGGTAACAAACCCAATGTATCGTACTTTCGTGTATTTGGGAGCAAATGCTACATTCTAGTGAAGAAGGGTAGAAATTCTAAGTTTGCTCCCAAAGCTGTAGAAGGGTTTCTATTAGGTTATGATTCAAATACAAAGGCGTATAGGGTCTTCAACAAATCATCGGGTTTGGTTGAAGTCTCGAGCGACGTTGTATTTGATGAGACTAATGGCTCTCCAAGAGAGCAAGTTGTTGATCTTGATGATGTAGATGAAGAAGATGTTCCGATGGCCGCTATACGAACCATGGCGATTGGTGATGTACGACCACAGGAACATAAGGAGCAAGATCAACCTTCTTCCTCAACTATGGTGCATCCCCCAACTCAAGACGATGAACAGGTTCATCAACAGGAGGCGTGTGATCAAGGGGGAGCACAAGATGATCATGTGATGGAGGAAGAAGCGCAACCGGCACCTCCAACCCAAGTTCGAGCGATGATTCAAAGGGATCATCCCGTCGACCAAATTCTGGGTGATATCAGCAAGGGAGTAACTACTCGATCTCGATTAGTTAATTTTTGTGAGCATTACTCCTTTGTCTCTTCTATTGAGCCTTTCAGGGTAGAAGAGGCCTTGCTAGATCCGGACTGGGTGTTGGCCATGCAAGAGGAGCTCAACAACTTCAAGAGGAATGAAGTTTGGACACTGGTGCCTCGTCCTAAGCAAAATATTGTGGGAACCAAGTGGGTGTTCTGCAATAAACAAGACGAGCACGGGGTGGTGACAAGGAACAAGGCTCGACTTGTGGCAAAAGGTTATGCCCAAGTCGCAGGTTTGGACTTTGAGGAGACTTTCGCTCCTGTGGCTAGGCTAGAATCAATTCGTATTTTGCTAGCATATGCCGCTCACCATTCTTTCAGGTTGTACCAAATGGATGTCAAGAGCGCTTTCCTCAACGGGCCAATCAAGGAGGAGGTGTACGTGGAGCAACCCCCTGGCTTCGAGGATGAACGGTACCCCGACCACGTGTGTAAGCTCTCTAAGGCGCTCTATGGACTTAAGCAAGCCCCAAGAGCATGGTATGAATGCCTTAGAGATTTCTTAATTGCTAATGCTTTCAAGGTTGGGAAAGCCGATCCAACTCTTTTCACTAAGACATGTGATGGTGATTTGTTTGTGTGCCAAATTTATGTCGATGACATAATATTTGGTTCTACTAATCAAAAGTCTTGTGAAGAGTTTAGCAGGGTGATGACGCAGAAATTAGAGATGTCAATGATGGGCGAGTTGAACTACTTCCTTGGGTTCCAAGTGAAGCAACTCAAGGACGGCACCTTCATCTCTCAAACGAAGTATACACAAGATTTGCTAAAGCGGTTTGGGATGAAGGACGCCAAGCCCGCAAAGACTCCGATGGGAACCGACGGACACACCGACCTCAACAAAGGAGGTAAGTCCGTTGATCAAAAGGCATACCGGTCAATGATAGTGTCTTTACTTTATCTATGTGCTAGTAGACCGGATATTATGCTAAGCGTATGCATGTGTGCTAGATTTCAATCCGATCCTAAGGAGTGTCACTCAGTGGCGGTGAAGCGAATCCTTAGATATTTAGTTGCTACGCCTTGCTTCGGGCTCTGGTATCCAAATGGGTCTACCTTTGACTTAATTGGATATTTAGATTCCGACTATGCTGGATGTAAGGTCGATAGGAAGAGTACATCGGGGACGTGCCAATTCTTAGGAAGGTCCCTGGTGTCATGGAACTCTAAGAAACAAACCTCCGTTGCACTATCCACCGCTGAGGCCGAGTACGTTGCCGCAGGACAGTGTTGCGCGCAACTACTTTGGATGAGGCAAACCCTCAGGGACTTTGGCTACAATTTGAGCAAAGTCCCACTCCTATGTGATAATGAGAGTGATATTCGTATGGCGGAAAATCCTGTTGAGCACAGCCGCACAAAGCACATAGACATCCGGCATCACTTTTTGAGAGACCACCAGCAAAAGGGAGATATCGAAGTGTTTCATGTTAGCTCCGAGAACTAGCTAGCTGATATCTTTACCAAGCCTCTAGATGAGCAGACCTTTTGCAGGTTGCGTAGTGAGCTAAATGTCTTAGATTCGCGGAACTTGGATTGATTTATAGCATACACGTGTTTATGCCTTTGATCATGTTCCTTATGCATTTTGTTGCTTACTTATGGTGCTCAAGTTGTACAAACACTCCCTAGACCTCACAAGTCTGTTGCAAAGTGATGCACATATCTAGGGGGAGATGTGTTACAACTTGACCCTTTGAAACTAACCATGTGTTCGAGTTTGCTTGTTTTAGTCTCAAAGGAGGTTTGAAAGGGAAAAGGTGGACTTGGACCATGAAAGACTTCCACTGCACTCCGATGAGAGGGTAACTAATTCCAAGTTCATCTTAGTACTCTTATTGCCTTTGTATTCTTATTGAAGATTTTGGTGAGGCAATGGGGTTCTAGGGCCAAGATTGATCCCGTTTTGGTGCTTGATGCCAAAGGGGGAGAAAATAAAGGCCAAAGCGATAAATGGATCAGCTACCAAATGGATCAGCTACCACTTGAGAGATTTTGAAAATAGTAGAATAGAGCTTTTGGTTTGTCAAAACTCTTTTGTTGTCTCTCTTGTCAAAAGTTGGCTTCTTGTGGGGAGAAGTGTTAATTATGGGAAAAAGGGGGAGTTTTTGAAATCTTGAATCAATTTCTCTTGGAATGACTCTCTTTATGTTTTAACAAGTGTGTTTGACTTAGGGATAGAGATTTGAGTTTGATTTGCAAAAACAAACCAAGTGGTGGCAAAGAGTGATCCATATATGTCAAATTTGAATCAAAACAATTTGAGTTCTTATTTGAAGTGTTTTTGTATTTGTTCCACTTGATTTATATTGTGTTGGCATAAATCACCAAAAAGGGGGTGATTGAAAGGGAAATGAGCCCTTGGGCCATTTCTAAGTGTTTTGGTGATTTGGTGTCAAACACAAGTGCTTAAGTGTTAAATGGTGGACAAAGTACAAATCAAGTATAAAGGTATGTTTCTCAGACTTAGTACATTGTTTTAGAGACTAATGTATTGTGTCTAAGTGCTGGAAACAGGAAAAGAACAATTGGAAATGTCTTGGCTCGAGCAGCCAAGACTTTGCTCAGTCTGGGAGCACCGGACTGTCCGGTGGTGCACCGGACAGTGTCCGGTGCGCCAGACGAGCTCGAGCGAAGTGGCCGCTCTCGGGAACCCTCTAGCGACGTACGGCTATAATTCACCGGACTGTCCGATGAGCCAACGGTCGGCCGGGCCAACGGTCGGCCGCGCAATCTGCGCGGGACACGTGGCCGAGCCAACGGCTAGAAGGGGGCACCGGACTGTCCGGTGTGCACCGGACATGTCCGGTGCGCCAACGGCTCTCTGGCTGCCAACGGTCGACTTCGCCGTAGAAGGAAAGAAATCGGGCACCGGACAGTGTCCGGTGTGCACCGGACTATCCGGTGCGCCACGCGACAGAAGGCAAGATTTGCCTTCCCTGATTGCTCTCAACGGCTCCTAGCTGCCTTGGGGCTATAAAAGGGACCCCTAGACGCATGGAGGAGTAGACCAAGCAACCTTAGAGCATTCTTGATCATCCACACTCAGTCTTTGCGCATTCGATTGTCATTCTAAGTGATTCGAGCTCCGTTCTAGTGAGAACTTTGAGATAGTCTTTTGAACTCGATTCTTGGCCGTGTGTGCGCGCATTTCGCTGTGGATTTGTGTGTATTGCTTCCCTCCCTTACTCTGTGCTTCTTTGTGATCATCTACGTGTAAGGGCGAGAGACTCCAAGTTGTGGAAATTCCTCGCAAACGGGATTAAGAAAAGCAAAGCAAAACACCGTGGTATTCAAGTTGGTCTTTGGACCGCTTGAGAGGGGTTGATTGCAACCCTCGTCCGTTGGGACGCCACAACGTGGAGTAGGCAAGCGTTGGTCTTGGCCGAACCACGGGATAAACCACTGTGCCATCTCTGTGATTGATCTCTTGTGGTTATTGTGTTTTGCTGAGACTCCTCTCTAGCCACTTGGCATTATTTGTGCTAACACTTAACCAAGTTTTGTGGCTTAAGTTTAAAGTTTTACAGGATCACCTATTCACCCCCCCCCCTCTAGGTGCTCTCACTTTTGCAGACGACCGTTGGCGCTGATAGCCGTTGCTCCGCTGGCACACCGGACAATCCGGTGAATTATAGCAGAGTGGCTCCCCAAATTCCCGAAGCTAGCAAGTTTGAGTTGATCCACCCTGGCTGTCCGGTGCGTCAGACCAGGGCAGCCTTCGGTTATCTTATGCTCTTTTTATTTGAACCCTTTCTTGGACTTTTTATTGGTTTGTGTTGAACCTTTGGCACCTGTAGAACTCATAATCTAGAGCAAACTAGTTAGTCCAATTGTTTGTGTTGGGCAATTCAGCCACCAAAATCATTTAGGAAAAAGGTTTGACCCTATTTCCCTTTCAATTGGTATAATTGTTGTTTCCATTCTTCGTTGGGTAGATCTCCTTTTGAAGTATTGTATGGAAGGCAGCCTCGCCATTTTGGTTTGACTATTGATGATTCAGTCTCTCATTCGGATTTGAGTGCTTGGTTGTCGCAACGTGAGCTTATGATGTGTGTGGTTCAGCACAATCTGCTCCGAGCTCAACAGCGCATGAAGAATTAGGCGGATAAATCCAGGTCTGAGAGGGAGTTCCAAGTTGGTGATATGGTATATTTGAAGTTGCAGCCGTATATTCAATCCTCAGTGGCTGTTCGGGCAAATCATAAGCTTTCATACAAGTATTTTGGACCTTATGAAGTGCTGCAACGTGTGGGCGCTGTTGCATATAAACTGAAGCTACCGGATTCATCTCATGTGCATCCGGTGTTCCATGTGTCCCAGTTGAAACCTTCTGTCAAACAGCACGCATTGGTGAGTGCATCTCTTCCCTCAGTGCCTGACGCTCTTCGTGTTCCTGTCCAAGTGCTCCAGCGTCGAGTGGTTTCCCGCGGAGGTACTTCTATCGGTCAGGTTTTGATCAGGTGGTCGGGGTGTGATGCTGCTATGGATTCTTGGGAAGATGAATGTGATGTCCGTCGTCGCTTTCCATGTGTGGTCGCTTGGGGGTAAGTGTCCTCTCAAGACAGGGGAAATGTCAGTAGACAACACGTGAGCCAACATGTTGAGGAGGTTCAGCAGTCGGATGGAGTTCCGATGGAAGATGTACAGGATGCGGAAATGGGTCAAGATGATGTCGAAGCTGGAATTGTCAAACTGGGCCGTCGTGTTTGCAAGCCCAATACATGATACCCGTCGTCTTGCTGGACACGTTGAGTCAGCCGTCATGTAAAGAGCAGCTTACTGCGAACCAGAGTTAGAGAGAACTAAGAAAGAAATTATCAACAGCTATTCCTATTCTTTCCATTCATTTCTTTTGTAGTTAGCCAGTAGTCAGTTACAGAGCAGTTCAACCTGATCCCGATGTCCTTCCTGATGATCCCCAGCACATTGACCGTCCCGTTGATCTCCGTGTATGTGTCGAGGCCGTACTCCTGACCAAACAGCAGGCCGGTGCCGTTCATGACGCGCGCGAGGCGGTCGGCGAGGAGGTCGACCGTGACGTTCATCCCGACGCTCCCGTGGGCGCGTACGCCACGCTCACCGTCTGGGCCCTGTAGTAGACGTCCGTCTCGGTCCGCGAGAACCTGAACGCCGCGGCGTTGGGGTTCTCGATGGAGACGTCGGCGGTGAGCGTGGCGTTGGCGGCCACGCCGGGCCCGGCGCTGATGGCCGTGAGCCAGACGCGGCTGCTTGACCTTGAACACGGTGAGCGCGAGCGCAAGGACGACGACGTCGACGACCACGACGGCGCTCACGCACTGCTTCGTCTGGTTCGTGGTCTTATGCACTGCCGGTCTTGGTCTTACTCTTACACTTTGTTACCTATTCTATGCCGGGATTGACCCGCTTGAATTGGACACAAGGTTTCTGATCTGGATGCTTCAAGTTTTCGTTTCTGTGGTTGCGACCTGTGAGTGTGAGCTGTGCGACTGCTTCTGAGCATCTCCTACCAGTCTAGAATTTGCGGTCGATGCCACAACATCCTCAGCAAGTATGATTTGGAGAACGGAGAAGCACCCCGGCAGCTGGTCCAATGGATTCTGAGGTCGGAGCGAGGCCATCTCAAAAACAGGAGGGCGTGCGTGACGATCTTGAAATAGACGTGCCGAGAGAGACATAGAGATTCAAAAGGCGGAGCGATTAGCCGTGGAAATCACGCTGTTAGTTTCCGACGGGGATTAGTCAGTAACTCAAAATCCCATTGGGCACTCACTAGCCAGTGTTTGACGATTGACGTGCAGCGTTCCGTTGTCATATGGTGCCAATGTTTACCGCCAAAACCACGTGACACTAGTGACATGAAAGGAAACAACACAACAGACGGCAGTGGCACTTAAAGCTAAAAAAAAATGTTATCTAAGGACACAGAGAGTCATGACAAGTTTTCTAATGGTTTCTCTGGAATTCATCTTTTATAATGGCTTCACAGAAATCGGCTAAAAACCAGTTCGGAGTGCCCCCCTGACGGTGCGACGCTACACTACACTACTCGACCACCAGTTGATAAAGGGGGAGAATTCACCTCGGCGGCTCGTCCTCATCGCTGACGCCGATGGCGGAGCCCAGTCCTAACCCCACCGTGGTGCTGCACGCTTGCCTCGGGGTGGGCCACCTGATCCCCATGGTGGAGCTCGCCAAGCTCCTCCTCCGCCGCGACCTGGCTGTCATAATCGCCGTCCCGACCCCGCCGTCCTCCACCGCCGACTTCTTCGCCTCCTCCGCATCCGCCGTCGCCACGCTCGCGGCCGCCAACCCCGCCGTATCCTTCCACCACCTCCCGCCGCCGGACTACCCTGTCCCGGACCCGGACCCCTTCCTCCGGATGCTGGACGCGCTCCGCCTCACAGTCCCCTCCCTCACCGCCTTCCTCCGCTCCCTTCCCTCCGTCGCCGGGCTCGTGCTCGACCTCTTCTGCGGCGACGCGCTCGACGCGGCCGCATCCGCCGGCATCCCGGCCTACTTCTACTACACCTCCTGCGCTGGCGACCTCGCCGCGTTCCTCCACCTTCCCCACTACTTCGCCACGACGGAGGGCGGGCCCAGCTTCAAAGACATGGGCAAGGCGCTCCTCCACTTCCCCGGCGTCCCGTCGATCCCGGCTTCGGACATGCCTCACACCGTGCTCGACCGCGCGGCCCGGACCTGCGCCTCGCGGATCGTGCACTACGGCCGCGTCCCCGAGGCTCGGGGCTTGCTGATCAACACCTACGAGTGGCTGGAGGCGCGGGCCGTCGGGGCACTCAGGGACGGCGTCTGCGTCCCTGGTCGCCCCACACCGCCGGTTTACCCCATCGGCCCGATTATCGTCATGGGCCAGGAGGCGGCGGAGAAAGGGGAGCGGCACGCGTGCCTGTCGTGGCTGGACGCACAGCCGGAACGGAGCGTGGTGTTCCTCTGCTTCGGCAGCCTGGGCGCCGTCTCCGCGGCGCAGGTGAAGGAGATCGCTCGCGGGCTGGAGAGCTCCGGGCATCGGTTCCTGTGGGTCGTGCGGAGCCCGCCGGAGGACCCGACCAAGTTCTTCCTCGCGCGTCCCGAGCCGGACCTGGACTCGCTGCTCCCGGAGGGGTTTCTGGAGCGCACGAGTGACAGGGGGATGGTGGTGAAGATGTGGGCGCCGCAGGTGGAGGTGCTGCGGCACGCGGCGACGGGCGCGTTCATGACCCACTGCGGGTGGAACTCGGTGCTGGAGGCGGCGTCGGCCGGCGTCCCCATGCTGTGCTGGCCGATGTACGCCGAGCAGAGGGTGAACAAGGTGTTCGTAGTGGACGAGATCAAGGCCGGGGTGGTGATGGACGGCTACGACGAGGAGCTGGTGAGCGCGGCGGAGGTGGAGAAGAAGGTGAAGCTGGTGATGGAGTCTGAGGAAGGGGCGAAGCTCAGGGAGAGGCTGGCGTTGGCAAAGGAGAAGGCGGCAGAAGCGCTGGCTGACGGTGGGCCGTCTCGGGTGGCGTTTGAGGAGTTCTTGAAGGATTTGAAGCTCGCCAAATGATCATGCACTAAAGTGAGCATCATGGCTGATCCTGTTACCTGATCTGTTCGAATGTTAGCTTGGACTATGATCTATGTGAGCTATTTCCGGGTTTGTTGGGTTGATCTCTCCCAAAGAGATTCGAGGGAGCATGAGTTAGAGAGTTTGACAAATAAATATATGTTGGGTGATAAGGAACTGCGAGCTTTATTCTAGCTAAAAATCAGAATACGCTATTGCTAGATACAATCATCAGTGAATTGATTCATAAAATAAGTTAAAACAAATCACATTGTATATAACACGCAACGCAAGTGGCGCTCTGCTTGAATCCAATTTTATTCCCGTACCACAGATGCAATATTTTAGTCTCGTACTGTCAAATACTAAGTGATATTGAATCCTAAAGTATATATACGTTCGCAGTCCATCTGCCACAGCAGCACACCCTGATCAAATTCAATCGCATTATCCGTTTACGGACGGAGAGCTGGTCTTGTCCAAATCTCCAAAGAACTCCGTGAATGCCACTTCAGAAGACCCGCCTTGCTTAGTAGCCCCCAACGCCTTCTCCCTCGCCACCGCGAGCCTCTCCCGGAGGATCCTCCCTTCCTCAGCCTCCATCACCAGTCTGACCTTCGCTTCCAGCTCCTCCGCCTTGACGAACTTTTCGTACCCGCGCAGCTCCACCCCGATCCTCCACTCCTCCACCATGAACACCTTGTTGAGCCCCTGCTCCGCGTACAGCGGCCAGCATATCATGGGCAGGCCAGACATGATGGCCTCGAGCGTGGAGTTCCAGCCGCAGTGCGTGACGAACGCGCCGACCGCCTCGTGCCGCACCACCTCTGCCTGTGGCACCCAGTCCTTCACCACCATGCCTCTGTCTCTGTTCCTGTCCAGGAACCCTTCGGGAAGCAGCTTCCCCAGGTCCGTGTCCGGTTCTTCCGGCGGGCTCCTCACGGCCCACAGGAACCGGTGGCCGGAGCTCTCCAGCCCGTGGGCGATCTCCTGTAGCTGCGCGGCGGGGAAGGCGCCCTTGCTGCCGAAGCAGAGGAACACGACGCTCCGCTCGGGCTGCGCGTCCAGCCACGCCAGGCACTCGTGCCTCCCCCCGCTCCCCGCCGTGCTGCTGCCGTCGTTGACCAGTGGCCCGACGCAGAAGACCCTCGGCGTCGGGCGGCCGGGCACGCAGACGCCGTCACCGAGCGCTCTCAGTGCCCTGGGCTCCAGCCAGGCGAAGCTGTTGACCAGCACGCCCCTCCCCTCCGGGATGCGGCGGAACTGGTACATCCGGACCTTGGTCCGGTCGCTGTCCCTGTCCTGCACCGTCAGCGGCATGTCCATCGCCCGGACCGGCGGCATGCCGGGGCAGCGCACCAGCTCCTCGCCCATGTCCCTGAACGACGGCAGGGTGGGGTAGAGGTACGGCAGGTTGAGGAACATGGCGAGGTCCCCCGCCGCGGAGGCGAAGAAGAAGTAGGCCGGGACGCCGAGCTCCGCCGCGACGTCGAGCGCGTCGACGCAGAACATGTCGAGGATGAGCGCGTCGGCGGCGGCGGCGGGCTGGGACCGGAGCAGGAAGTCCCGGAGCACGGGGTTGGCGAGCCGGAGCGTGTCCAGGTCGCGCTTCACCCAGTCCGCGCCGGCGTCCGGGCTGGCCGGGACCGGCAGGAGGCGGAACGCGATGGCCGGGTTGGCCGCCGCGAGGCGCTCCACAGCGGCGGCCGACACGGCGTCGGTGTCGGGCGGGTTGACCACGGCGATGAGCGCGCCGTGGCCGTGGCGCAAGAGGTGCTTGGCCAGCTCCACCATCGGGATCAGGTGGCCCACGCCCAGCGACGGGTAGAGCACGAACGTCCTCTTCTTTCCCGTAACCATGGTGGCGTTGGATCCTGACGTAGCTCGAGGCTCGATTCCTTCGTCAGGCTGGGGATGCTGGAAGGGATAAGATCTGGAACCAATTAGCTGCCACCGGCACGCTTAAATACATCGACGATGCTGGAGGCTGGCACCATTTACCGGCAGTGGACTGCCACGTATATACTTGTCGTTATTTCAGGTTGGAACTTGGGCGGCCCCAGTGGCCAGTGCTACACGCATGCACAGGACCCCACGACCCCCACCTGATTAGATCATCGAGAAAACGTTGCATGCTCTTCTATTCCCCTCGAGCAACTACCGCCGGCACAAGTTGTCGCCATGGATACTGAGGGTGAGGAAATAAAACTGAACTGATTTCATGCGGTGGCTATCTGTATTCCAAATGGACCCTGATTTATGTCTCTGTTTTCCGAGAGAGGGAAAGAAAAGCAGAATTTTTCTTTGAGTGGACACCAGCGCATTCCTTTAGCTGAGCTTTGTGTGCATAGGTCATGTATGACGTCAAGCATCCACCACGGTTTCACTGCAGAACCATCTTCCTCGCTGCTCGTGCTTTGACTGTTTTGTTCTCTAGGTAGATAGAGGCGGCCGTCAGTCGTCGACACTGTATGTAGTAGTCGTCGTTGCGAGCAGCAACTCTCCCAGTTCCAACTTCCAATCCAACAAGGCGGCCGACATACTACTACGTACCTTGCAAGCAACCCCCTTGGCCCTCACGGCATGGCTGTTTCGTGTGCGATGACGACCAACACACACGAGAGATCTTCACCGTAACGCTTGGGTAGAGCCGTACGCCCACAGCTTGCAGGAGTATAATAAAAGGCCGTGTTTGGTTCAGCTTTTGGGGTGTTTCTGGCCGCCAGAAGCTAGAAGCTGAACCAAACGCCTAGCTTCTGGGATGGCTTCTGGTGGAAGCGCTTTCTCCGCAGCCGTTATACCGTCGCCCACGAGAAGCGCTAAAAAGGCCGCTTCGGCTGGATGGTCGGCCGATTCTTCTAACCCCCCTCCCCCACCCACCGCATACACCGCCAAAGAGGGCGCGGCCTGGCGTCGAGGGGACGAGCGCCAGGGAGGCTCGGCGCCTAGCGACAAACTCGGAGCTCGGGTCCTGAGCACAGCACATGACAGGAGAGTGCCGTGGGCAAGCGGCGCTTGAGGAGCGGCTCGACCAGGCGGCGGCACAGGCAAGAGGCGAGCATTGGGGAAGACGAGTCCGGCGAGGAGGCAAGCTGTGGAGGAGTTCGGCACAACACTTAGGGTGGCTGCGCTGGTGAGCTCCGGCGGGGACCGAGCTCGAGCAGGACGGTCTGGTGTGGCTGAGCGCAGAGGGAGGAACGACGGTGAGGGTTTGGGCGTGCGAGCTGGTGATGAGGACGAAGCACCGGGCCCAGACGGCGCACAGCTAGGAAGCTTCGACGGCGTGGTGGCCATGGAGGGAGCCTTGCATGGTTGTGGCTTGATTGGAGAAGAGGCAGGATGGACGCGTGAACCATGTTGGAGTTACGATTGGAGTTATATTGTAATGAACTGTACTTGTTTTAATGTAATGTCCTTGTTGGTTCGGTTTATTTATCTGTTTTTTTCAATAAAAATCAACAATCTCAGAATCTGCGTATCCAAACACCTAGATTCTAACCATCAGCTTCTCTCCACAGCAGGTGAACCAAATACCCAGATTCTAACCATCAGCTTCTCCCCACAGCCAACTTTTACCCACAGCCAGCTTTTCAGAAAAGCTAGTCAGAAAAAAGCCGAACCAAACAGGCATGTTGGCGACCAAAAAGGGCAGCGCGGACAGTCCGGCCCTGAGGCCGGACGGTCCGTGGTCCGGACAGTCCGCGGTGGTGGCGTGGACGGTCCGCGCGTGCGCAGAGTCAATTAGGGTTCCTAGTTTCTCGCAGGATTTGTTACCTAAAACCGCGGGATTAACTCAGAAATCAGTTTGAAGCGGATCCAGACTTCCCCCTTATATAGATAAAGGGCTACGGCCGATTGAAACCCCGAACAATCGATCAAATCAAGTCCATTACTCGTTTTTACCTTATGCATTAGGAGTAGTTCTAGTCTAGCCCTAGTTTAGCCTTCCAATCCCCAAATTCTCCGTCTCTCTTCGACTCTACGTCGATTAGAGGAGTCTAGGTCGGTCTACCCGAGCATAGACACCACCTAGGATCTCTCCTCCCCGACGGGGTCCCTCCCGGGAGCGAGATCCAGGCGCCGCCGACGATCCTCCGCCGCCCCTGCGCACGCGCAGACCGTCCGACCCTAGTGCGCGGACCGTCCGGCCGTTAGGCAGGGAACCCGAGCTCCTGCACCAGGTCGCGGACCGTCCAGCCCTGTGCTGCGAACCGTCCATGCCTGACCAGAGAGCACCGCCGCCTCGCACCAGGTCGCGGACCGTCCGGCCCTGTGCCGCGGACTGTCCGCGCCTGACCAGAGAGCACCGCCGCTGGTTCTTTTGAGTGATTGGCGCCTCCAAAAAGGTGTCAACAAGGCCCATAAGCGGCCTGCAAGAGATGCTTACAGTGACATGAAAAAAGAAAATAAGAGAGAGAAAACGGGTTGCTCACTACTAGCCACAAAAATTGGTCTTCTCATAGGCTCTAAGACAATTTGTGTGTGAGATAGAGCAAGTATTAAATATATAGCTTATAGTATAATGAGAGGTTTATTATACAAGAAGACTTTTTTGTTGTCTATGTGATATGACAACATCACACGAGTAGGGGTGATACTGGATTGTGGTTTCACAATTTGTTAGGATATCCGCAGTGAGCGACCTCAAATGATACTGGGTCTCCTTTGCAGTAACTGAAGCGCTGCATCGATCTACCCTAAAGGGTATTGGATGATAGGGAGAGGCTTCTCTGACCTCAAATATATAGAGCTACTCCATATCTCTCTGTCCTCCATATGGCAGAGGACACGCATGCACGGAAGTCACCAAGCGGAGAGGAGCTAGGCGAGGAGGAGGTGAGAGGAAAGAGAAAAATTGATATAATATAATGTAGTTGGTATAGAGTTGAGATATAGAGTAGACTACGAAGAATTATGGTATAGAGTAAAAATTTTTGCTGATAAGGACATAATATTTCTCTTATGGTAGAAATTTAGAGTTATAAGAATGCAGATAGTTTTAAGGCTCTAAATTAATTTAAGTTCAAAAATAAATAAAAATATAACCTAATTTTAATCTAATTCGATTATTAAATTTAGAGTTTATTGTCACCCTTACTCATAAGCTTATTATTAAACTTGCTCTTATAACCTGAGATTTTCCCCTAACTTTATGGAGTTTTTTTGTGAAACACTTTTTTCATGATCAGATATCTAAACTTAAGTTTCTCCTTATCCGATATTGTATTCACTCCTGTCTTGATTTTTTCCCCGAGCAAGCTAAATCTCAACCTTACACGCTTAGGTCTTATTCGGTTATTCCCATTACACATGGATTGGATATGACTAGAAAAAATTAAGAAGATATTTGACTTGCTTGGGATTTAAACCCACCCGATCTCACTCAATCCATATAGATTGAGAGCTAACCGAACATGCCCTTATAAGGCAGCCAAGAGGATTGTCGTTGTCCGAAAACATACTTCACGCTCTTTGTTGAGCACAAAAATGAACTGCCCAGCCCTATAGGTCGATCCGTGGTTCAGATGGTCCGCGCATGCATAGAATTAGTTAAGGTTCTGAATTTATAACTTGATTTGTTAACAAAATCTACGAGATTAACTTAATAATCGACTTATAATGGGTCCAGATCTCCATCTCAGTGTAAACAGATACCTCGTTGCCGCTGGGTGCTCAAAGATCCATTCCTCGCCTATCAGACACGTCCGTAGTCCGTATGCTAGGTGGCTTCAGACGCAGTTGTTTCCTTCGGCGACGCTGCCGATCCTGTCCCCATCCATCCGGTGGCCGTTTTGGTCTCGGAGGCTAGCGCAGACGGCAGATCTGTGCGTGCCTCTAGAGGTCTAGATTGTTGAGAAACCCTAATGAAGGGTTACGTGGGTAAATACCGAATATAGCCCTAAGGGCTATCGCGTCTCTATATATAGAACTTGTACCCCTCATATGAAAGAGAGATCAGAAAGAGGCCAGAGGCCCAACCCTATATCTTATGTCTCGTGTGTTTCCTCTGTCGTGCTTATGGGAAAGAAGACGGGTTCTCTACAGCTTCTTGCGCCTTTACTGCTGATGGGAGGGAAGGGAGCGGATCTGGTGATCCGTGGTAACGTAGTTCTCAACACGTTATCGGCATGCTCTACCTCGACGTTACTGCGAGATCAGATCTGCATCAACTCTCCATCAAGCCGGTAGGTCTCTAGCCTAGCCGAACTGTCCTACGCGACAGGCTTCGATTTATATCTACGCAAACGGTATATCTTACTATGTAGATTCGATCTACTATTTATCGCCATCGAGGACTAGCCATGACGCACCTGCGCGCCGTTCACCGATCTTCCTTCGAATTAAAAAAAACTGTTGCGCTGCTCGTTGCCTGTCCGAGCCGGTTGGGAAACGGACTGCCAAAGCCAAACATGGTGCGTGTGACCACCATGCTCCATGATAAAGGACATCGACTTTGTCCGGACCACAGCAGGGATGCCCTGTCGACCTCACCACCGGCAGTCTACTGCGGGACGAGAGGACTTGCTTCTTGAGCCAACGACGGTCTCGAGCGAGTGCACAGAACCTGATCTGTTGTCTAGAACCGGGGCCTGCAGTGGCAGACACACCGCTCCTTGGTGTTCCATGCCCATGCGCACTGGCATGCCCGCACGTCGGTGGCTGACTGTCGGCGTCCTCGTGCATGCTGGCGACCCGGTCGTGCTGCCAGCGCACAAGCGATCATTGGCCACGAGGCCCTAAGTGAGTTGCGCTAATTGCTCTAGCGGCAGCTACGGGCCAGGAGCCTAGTCTTGCATCCGCGAGCCCAGTCAATGGGATGGATATGATGGCAGTGGCACCATGGAGTGCGGCTTGCTTACCGGATGGGGCCCACCGGCTTGCATGCTTGTCGTCTCGTCCGTGAGCGAGACGGTCGTCGCTGCTGTATAGCGCGGGATACCGCTCCATGCAGATGTCCTGTATGCGTGCAGCTGATAGTGAACCCACCGTCGCCGAATGCCATGCCGCACGTGTAGGTTTATCTGTTTTACATGCAAGGGTAGTACATATCGGGTCAACCGGCTTGTTCGCTGCGGCTTGCTGCGGCTGCGGCTGCGGCTGCGGCTTCTACAGTATTTTTCTCTCTATGGATTGCAGCTGCAGCAGTCCAAACAGCTGCAACAGTGCCGGCTTGCAGCCAGCCGAACAGGGCCAACACTCTTGCATGCGTATTCATGGCCACGTACTCATCCACAACGGCATTACACGGTGTGGCTGAGAGTCAAGTGGTGACTGAAAAAAATTAAAACATGTTTCTTTATCTTAATTAATTATTCTTTGGCACAAATAGTTAGTAGAAAAATGCATGCTTGTATATGAGAAAATGTTTTTTACACCTGATGTGTTAACTTCATGTATTCATTATGGTGTCCATTTTTTCTGCATTAATAATTATTTCTCGTAGTAAATAATTAGCAGAAAATTATTAAAATGCACGTGAAGGTTATATTGTGTATACTCAAATCGTTTTAAATATTTGTGTTGCATTGAGCTTTTGGGCTCACGTTGAGCGATTAAATGATATAGTGGGTACTCGGACACGTCGATCAGGCTGCGTTATTAATCAGCTGAGTTATGGCATCAACTATGCATTGGCTGCGTCATGTGATTGCTATGTCGCACTCTCCATTAATCGGATAGCTCTCGTTGAGTCAGACCGCTATCGCTGAGTCGCGTAATTTTTGCATGCCCTGTAGGCACTGTCTGTCTGTCGCGAGCCACAATTGTGCCTGTTGCGCACGTTGCGTGGATTTATCGTGTACCCCAATTACCGAGCCACAACTGCGCCTGTTGCGCTTATTACGAAGGCTTGTTGTGTTGTCGTAGCCCTGATGGCCGCACACGCGTTGACACCAGACGCTAGAGCTTGTACTCGCGTGGATTGTGGTGGGTTGTTCAGGCCCCTAAAGTCACATTATGCGCAATCTCCATAAACAATTTAGTTTGGCCCTATATTTTATTTGACTGTGTTGTGTGGCATTATATATTTATATATCGCCAAGTGGTCATAACAACTATATCAAGCTCTATAATGCTTGGAAATCTGGAAAATTAAATTGAAATATAATGAAACACAGATAAGTTAAATCTCTGCTCTCTCCTCGTGCATAAAGTTTTACCTGAAGTAACCTGAAGAAATTCAATATTAATGCATGAAAGCCTTTTTGGCACAGAAAACATCACAAATTGAGATTTTATTAGTAAGCAATAAGACCTTGTTAGATGAATAAACGCTAGAATCTCAGTCATACATTGCTCAACCAGATGTTGGCACATTGCTCTTTGTCGCTGAACGGCATGAAGCGAACTTTGAGATAAATGGCTAGTACCTTAGCAACACGAAGTTGCGAGTACATCGAAAGATAATTCTGAGAATTTTTTCACAACGTTGGTGTGAAAAAACATTGTGTGTTCTCGTCGAACCACTTTACTCGACCTATCTAGGACCTCTATGCTTGTGTTGCATACATCTCTCAGAATTTAAATACTTATAGCCGCTGAATTGACTTGGGATAGTCCTTTGACTGGTATGGTATATACTATAAACCAAATAGTAAAGGTCGACTCCGAATATACATATATCTGGGGTTTATGTAGCAGAACTACATTGTATTCCACTCCTTGGCATGCTTAGCATAATCTATATCCGATCTACCAGAAGTGAGAAGAGTAGACAAATAACTATAAAATCCCACATCACCACAGAGCTTGAAGCTAAATTAGACATTAACATGTCATTGGTCCTCGGAGCCAGAAGAGTCATATGTCTTGACCACTAGACTACTAGTGATGATAATTTGTGATAGAAATATGAAGATCTTGTAGAATCTTGTTGTATCATCTCTACTCCTGATAATTTCTTCGTATGAGAGCAGTAATATCTGTTGTTGAAGATGGATCCTAGGCGGATACCAGTATTGTTTCGTTCTTGCCAAGCAGTTATCATCATCTGCTTCATCAAAAGCTGGTTATATGGTGATTTTTCCCGGATAAAATGAATTTTTGGCCTTGTCTGTTCTAAAGCTTCTCTTTTTGCTGAACAATATGAAGAGATCGAAATAATGCTATATAGAACAATTTGGTATATAATATGAGGAGAAATGTTTGCCCTGCTGGCAACACCACATAATTAACTATTGTTATAAGTTTTCTCTCAAAATTATTATACCTAAAAATGTTGCATAAATCGATACCCAATTTCAAAATGGTACGAGTAAATGGGTAACCCATGGGCAATGATAAAAACGAGCTAGACTATACATCTCTGCATATAAAAATCTCTGCTTGGCAGCATTGGCCTGATGCCGTGCACTTTACCGCCATTGTATATGCGCAAATTCTCCTATGTGCTTGAAAGCACAATGCAACCAATGAATGTTCTTGTGAGCGCTAGACCTGATGGTCATTGTCCTTGTTGATCTGAAGTCAACTACTTGCTCCAAATGACAACTAAAGTATTTTGTTTTTATGGCTAACATATTGTTGCGCGTATCAGTCTAAATCCTGATGATTGATTGTATATTTGGTGATAATAACAGCAAGTTTGCAGAATTGTAACCACGAAGCAACTTGTTGTTGCGTGTCTCACTGGATGTTGAGACTAACCCTTCATGTTGAAGGAAAAAGATGTAGTATTCATGCCACTACATTAATCTAAGTTCAATGCTCACTGCATAAAACCCCTATCTGTAATGTGCGTAAGATTTCCAAAATAAATCACCACAATAGCATACATTGGCCACAACTGGATGATTGTGGTTGGGGATATTATCTGTATGCTTTTAGAACATCTCGGCATTAGGGGGAGGAATGCCCATATAATGTAATGCCTCAATATTCTATTAAACGCACAAAAGCCAAACTGAACCTGTCGTTCGGTGTGTACTCCTGTGTATATGGAGTTTGCCAGAAATCGTTGAGGAGTAACCATATTGGTCTGAATGCTTCTACCTGATGTAGATGTGGATATACCCGGGATTAATATTATATCCACATTTGAATTATTGGTATTTGATCTATTCTCGAGGACGCCTGCGAATATGATCCATCAGCCTTAGTCAAAGCATATGCTCTGATTGCAGATTCACATGGTCTGTAATAACTCTCCTCCGATTAATTCACCTTGATGGTGATCTGCCTCACGAAGAGGTTCATCTTGATGATGAAACTCCTAGCAATGCGCGCAATATCATTGTGCTGGGAATACGGAACAATGAATCTTTCGTTTTGGGAAATGACGGAGATCATTATTAAATGTGGGAGACAAATATGTCGACACTTATCTTGCCTCTATAGATTGCAAAGGGATCCAAAACAAAGTCCTAGGCATGAGTGCATGAAGCTCTCTTATCGGGTCATTGATAAATGCAATCGAGGCTGAACCAATAATCACAAAATGAAAGTCGCGAGCTTGAAGTTCGGACATTTATGGGCACTGCTGAAATAATGTGTGGTGAATGCGATGGTTCAAGTGGTCTTGTGAGAGACCTATCCCACATATGTGTTGAATAAACACTGTTCCGCTATATAATATATCTGGCAAATGGCATGAATTAAATTATGCAGTTAATAGGATTCTGAAGATCTGTCATGAGATCCTAGGAGGATCCATATCTTTGAATTATAAATATGCAACATATAAATCTCATATAGAATAATACATTCCTGACGAATGAACACTCTTCTATGTAGAGAGAATATCTCCTAGATGAGATTATAGTTCCTTGATGGAACCTTTCCAGAAGAAATAAAGTCTGTGTTGAACACCAAAGTTTGATAACCCTATAAAGGGATAAAGACCCATACAGATCCGAAAAAGAATAAGATGAGGTACCAAAGGACTTGAAGTTCACCAAATAAGCATATGTGCATTCCACGAGTTTTACTCATGGTATTTTCCACTTGATGTGGAATTACAGTATCCTTTAAAGCCCCGATGGCAGAAACCTATAAGGTTTAGGTGTTACTGGCAAAAATATCCCCATTGTGCCAGAATGACAGACTATAACGATGTATCTGATCGATGAAAAATCCCTGATGGATTACAATCTTTGATGGACTTTTGTTACACCATCATAGAAGTTGCGATGGATGAACGCCTGGAGCGATGTGTCATATTTAGAATATGTACTATTGCAACTATATTATCCCCTAAGTCCTATTGAAGGACATGTTATTTGCTTTGCACAACTATGTATAAATTGTGGTGTAAGATAGAAAATGATAGCACCCAACCTCATCCATTCTCGTTATTCCAGATGAACAATGAGACATATATCTTGAAGAATATGCTTGAGTTATGAGGGATAACGACTTTGACGGATGTCATCGTCAGGGGGAGCGAATGCTTATATTGATCACAATCGTGAGACAATAAATGTCATATTCTATGCCTGAAGGCGTCAGCTTGATGATCAATATGTGAACCTTTATGGAAGTTTCTATCAAATATGTAGATCTAGTCGATCGAACACCACTAGTCGAAGTGGCTTATTTATATTGATACGTACACTTACCTCGTGTATCCTAGAAGTGAGTTGAGGTGAAGTTCCTGAAATAATCTTTGCAAGGATATGCAATCTATTTGCTAAATCTATATGTGCATATACTTCCAGAAGAAAATATTTTGCCATATTGATACAGTTTTGCAAGAATCAGGGGGAGCACATTTCTAAAGTTAGTCTTTGTAGAAGATTCAATAGAATCTAGATCCCAGAGGATCGAAATCTGTCCCGATGACAGCCGTTGTACTCTTTTTCCCTTGGTGAGTTTTCTTGAAGTTTCTCACATGAGGTTTTTAACGAGGCAACAAAGTGCAAATGCAATTTGTATCACCATGCACTCTTTCTCCATATTTTTCCCATTGAGTTTTTTTTGGAGTTTTAACGAGGCATGTGTTGGTCGCGGTATTCGCCCAAGGGGGAGTGTTGAGAAACCCTAATGAAGGGTTATGTGGGCAAATATCGAATATAGCCCTGAGGGCTATCGCGTCTCTATATATAGAACCTGTACCCCTCATATGAAAGAGAGATCAGAAAGAGGCCAGAGGCCCAACCCTATATCCTATGTCTCGTGTGTTTCCTCTGTCGTGCTTATGGGAAGGGAGATGAGTTCTCTACAGCTTATTTCCTTTACTGCTAATGGGAGGGAAGGGAGCGGATCTGGTGATCCGTGGTAACGTAGTTGTCGGGGACCATAATTAGGGGTACCCTCAAGACGCCTAATTCTCAGCTGGTAACCCCCATCAGCATAAAGCTGCAAAGGCCTGATGGGTTTGATTAAGTCAGGGATCAGTCCATACGAGTGACTTGACCACGCCACGCCCGAGCCGAGCCTCAGGCGAGGGCAGCCGACCCTAAGATGACTCCGTCTCGTCTGAGGCCTCCTCTTTCACGGCAGACGCATCTCCGGCTCGCCCTAGGCCCCGCCTTCGATAAGAAGAAACCCTGACTAAATCACCGCGCCAACCGACCGAGTCACCGGGGCGTTTAGCGCAAAAGGTAAGACCGACGGGCGACCAGACTTCGCCAGAAGTGCCACAGGAGGCTCCGCCCAAGGGCTCGGACTCGGGCTAAGGCCCCGGAAGACGGCGAACTCCGCTCCGCCCGACCCCAGGGCTCGGACTCGGGCTAAGGCCCCGGAAGACGGCGAACTCCGCTCCGCCCAAGGGCTCGGACTCGGGCTAAGGCCCCGGAAGACAGCGAACTCCGCTCCGCCCAAGGGCTCGGACTCGGGCTAAGGCCCCGGAAGACGGCGAACTCCGCTCCGCCCAAGGGCTCGGACTCGGGCTAAGGCCCCGGAAGACGACGAACTCCGCCTCGCCCGACCCAGGGCTCGGACTCCGCCTCGGCCTCTGCCTAACGATCTCCGCCTCGCCCGAACCCAGGGCTCGGACTCTGCCTCTGTCTTGCAGGACGGACTCGACCTCGGCTTCGGAGGAGCCTCCACGACGCCCGACCTAGGACACGAGACCGCCACGTCAACAGGAAGCGCCATCATCGCCCTGCCCTGAGCCGACTTGGGTCGCAGAGAACAAGACCGGCGTCCCATCTGGCCAGCCACGCCAGATAGGCAAATGATGGCGCCCCGCTAGACCATGACGACGGCAACTCTCAGCTCCCTTACGAAAGCAGGAGGACGTCAGCAAGGGCCCAGCCACTCCGACAGCTGTCTCCCCGTCCGGCTCCGTTACTCCTCCAATAGCCACGACGCCACACCAACAGGGTGCCAAGATCTCTCCGGCTGCCACCTTGGCATGTACATAGGGCGCTAGCTCTCTCTCGCTAGACACATAGCACCTTGCTACACCCCCATCTTGTACACCTGGATCCTCTCCTTACGACTATAAAAGGGAGGACCAGGGCCTTCTTAGAGAAGGTTGGCCTCGCGGGGACGAAGGGCAGGGGCAGGCGCTCTCTCGGGGCCGCTCTCTCCCCTCACCTCGCGCGGACGCTTGTAACCCCCTACTGCAAGCGCACCCGACCTAGGCGCGGGACGAACACGAAGGCCGCGGGAATTCTCCGACTCCCTCACGACCCGGCTCCGGCCACCGACCTCTCTCTCTGTTCCCCCCTTCGCGCTCGCTCCACGCGCTCGACCCATCTGGGCTGGGGCACGCGGCACTCTCACTCGTCGGCTCGGGGACCCCCCGGTCTCGGAACGCCGACAGTTGGCGCGCCAGGTAGGGGCCTGCTGCGTGTTGACGTTCGATTTCCCGTCAAGCTCCAGATGGGCAGTCTCCAACGACCTCTTCAACCCGGGACGGTGCTCCGTTTCGGGAACCTCGAGTTCATGTCTCTCGACGGCAACTACGACATGATACTCCTTCCACCGCCGCGCGACAGCGACAATGGTGGCGGACAGCCCGCCCGCCGGCGGCGGAATCGACGACGTCTTTCCCGCGTGGGGGAAGGACAACTTTCGAGCTCGCCCCATCCTCTCCCTCGCCATCGGAGGAGGAGGAGGCGGGGCAACCGGGGCCGAGCGGGAGATCGCGCTCCGACGGCTGTCGAGCAAATCGACATCCCCGGCGCCTCGACGGAGGACACGCCAAGCGTCGCCCTCGCGTTCGAGGCAAACGCGAACGCCATCCCCCCGCAACACGTCGACCCCGAGCAAGTGGACGACGCCAGCACGCTCACGGAAGGCCTGCAGGACGTCGCCCTCGTACCCAAGACGACGGCGCGGTCAGCCCCCGACTTGACTTCATCGCCCCTCGTCGACAAAAAGGTACCGACTGCTACCCATCTTTCGTCATTTCGACTCGGCCTCAGCCCGCCTGGCGACCTCGCTTTGGCGGACGCTCACATTGAGGCGAGTGCAACCTCTCTGGGGTTTCGTGTGCGGTCGCCTTGGGACCGATTGACGGGTGTCTCGACCTACGGACCCTCTGGGTCCGAGGAAGATGACGACCCCAGCATCTGCTGGGATTTCTCCGGATCTGGCAACCCTAGTGCCATGCGGGACTTCATGACCGCATGTGACTACTGCCTCTCCGACTGTTCCGACGGTAGCCGCAGCCTTGGCGACAAGGACTGCGGCCCGAGTCGCGAATGTTTCCACATCGAGCTAGGGGATCCCTCCGGAGGCGGCTGTCTTGGCATGCCGGAGGATGGTGATCCCCCTAGGCCAGCGCCTCGCGCCGACATCCCGCGGGAGCTAGCTGTGGTCCCCGTTCCGGCGGGGGGTCACGACCCACAGCTCGAGCAAGTCCGCGGGGCGCAGGCCGGGCTCGATGAGGGAGCAGGAGCGCTCGAGGCAATCCGCCAGAACATCGGGCAGGTATGGGCGAGCCAGCCCCCGGCCGGAGGAATACGTCACCTGCCCCAAGGTCTCCAGCACCGCATCGCCAACGATGCCAGGGACAGACCGCCTCCCGCATCCGGCGGAACCGGTCAGGACCTGGCCGCTGCAGCGATGCTCCTCCGCGCGATGCCGGAGTCATCAACCACCGAGGGTCGGCGAATCCAGGGAGAACTCAAGCATCTCCTGGAAGGCGCTGCGGCCCGGCGGGCCGAGAGCTCTGCCTCCCGAAGGCAGGGATACCCCTCGGAACCTCGTGCCGCGACTTCCCGACTCACGCGGGAAGCCTCGGTCTTCACCGGGCGCACGCGCAACACCGCGCCTGTGGCCCCGGGCCACCTCGGCGACGAGCACCCTCATCGTGACCGTCGGGCACGCCTCGACGAAAGGGTGCGCCGAGGCTACCACCCCAGGCGTGGGGGACGCTACGACAGCGGGGAGGATCGGAGTCCCTCGCCCGAACCACCCGGTCCGCAGGTCTTTAGCCGAGCCATTCGGCGGGCGCCGTTTCCGCCCCGATTCCGACCCCCGACTACTATCACGAAGTACTCGGGGGAGACGAGACCGGAATTGTGGCTTGCGGACTACCGCCTGGCCTGTCAACTGGGTGGGACGGACGATGACAACCTCATCATCCGAAACCTCCCCCTGTTTCTCTCCGACACCGCTCGTGCCTGGTTGGAGCACCTGCCTCCGGGGCAGATTTCCAACTGGGAAGATTTGGTCCAGGCTTTCGCCGGGAACTTCCAGGGCACGTACGTGCGCCCCGGGAATTCCTGGGACCTCCGGAGCTGTCGGCAACTGCCGGGAGAGTCTCTCCGAGACTACATCCGGCGGTTCTCGAAGCAGCGCACCGAGCTGCCCAACATCACCGACTCCGATGTCATCGGCGCGTTCCTCGCCGGCACCACCTGCCGCGACCTGGTGAGTAAGTTGGGTCGCAAGACCCCCACCAGGGCGAGCGAGCTGATGGACATCGCCACCAAGTTCGCCTCCGGCCAGGAGGCGGTTGAGGCCATCTTCCGAAAGGACAAGTGAAAGGGAATTAGGCTTAGACCTAGTTCCTAAATAATTTTGGTGGTTGAATTGCCCAACACAAATATTGGACTAACTAGTTTTGCTCTAGTGCATAAGTTATACAGGTGCAAAAGGTTCACACTCAGCCAATAAAAAGATCAAATGTTGGATTCAACAAAGGAGCAGCAAGGCAACCGAGGGCTTCTCTGGCCGGAGGCACCGGACTGTCCGGTGTGCACCGGACATGTCCGGTGCTCCAAGGAAACGCGGCCCCGGAACTCGCCAGCCTCGGGTTCGCTCGGCAGCCGCTCCGCTAAAATTCACCGGACTGTCCGGTGTGCACCGGACTGTCCGGTGTACCAGCGGAGCAACGGCTCTCTGCGGCGCCAACGGCTCCCTGCAGTGCATTAAATGCGCGCGCAGCGCGCGCAGTCGTCAGGCACGCCCATGCCGGTGCACCGGACATCAAACAGTACATGTCCGGTGTGCACCGGACACCCAGGAGGGCCCACAAGTCAGAAGCTCCAACGGTCAGAATCCAACGGCAATGGTGACGTGGCAGGGGCACCGGACTGTCCGGTGTGCACCGGACTGTCCGGTGCGCCATCGAACAGAGGAGTTCCAGCAACGGTCACTTTTGGTGGTTGGGGCTATAAATACCCCAACCACCCCACATTCATTGCCATCCAAGTTTTCCAACTCTCAACCACTTACAAGAGCTAGGCATTCAATTCTAGACACATACAAAGAGATCAAATCCTCTCCAATTCCACTCAAGCCCTTAGTGACTAGCGAGAGAGATTTGCCGTGTTCTTTTGAGCTCTTGCGCTTGGATTGCTTTCTTTCTTTCTCATTTGTTCTTGAGATCATCACTCAATTGTAACCAAGGCAAGAGGCACCAATTGTGTGGTGGCCCTTGCGGGGAAGCTTTGTTCCCGTTTGATTGAGAAGAAGAGAAAGCTCACTCGATCCGTGGGATCGTTTGAGAGAGGGAAGGGTTGAAAGAGACCCGGCCTTTGTGGCCTCCTCAACGGGGAGTAGGTTTGCGAGAACCGAACCTCAGTAAAACAAATCCTTGTGTCACACTCTTATTTGCTTGCGATTTGTTTTGCGCCCTCTCTCGCGGACTCGTTTCTTTATTACTAACGCTAACCCGGCTTGTAGTTGTGATTATTTTTGTAAATTTCAGTTTCGCCCTATTCACCCCCCCTCTAGGCGACTATCAATTGGTATCAGAGCCTGGTACTTCATTAGAGCCTAACCGCTCGAAGTGATGTCGGGAGATCCCGCCAAGAAGGAGATGGAGACCGGCGACAAGCCCACTACAAGCCAAGGGAGCACTTCATCGGAAGAATCCCGCACCAAGAGAAGGGAGAAGAAGAAGCACTCCTCCAAGCGGAAGGAGAAAAGGTCTTCCTCTTCTCACCACAAGGAGAAGAAGGAAAAGTCTTCTTCTCACAAGCCGCATCGGAGTGGGGACAAGCACAAAAGGATGAGGAAGGTGATCTTCTACGAAACCGACACCTCATCGACATCTACCTCCGGCTCCGACGCGGCATCCGTCACTTCTAAACGCCAAGAGCGTAAGAAGTATAGTAAGATCCCCCTACGCTACCCTCGCGTTCCTAAACATACACCTTTACTTTCCGTCCCATTAGGCAAACCACCAACTTTTAATGGTGAAGATTATGCTATGTGGAGTAATTTGATGCGATTTCATCTAACTTCTCTCCACAAAAGTATATGGGATGTTGTTGAGTTTGGTGTACAGGTACCATCCGTAGGGGATGAAGACTACGACACGGACGAAGTGGCACAAATCGAGCACTTCAACTCCCAAGCCGCAACCATCCTTCTTGCCTCTCTAAGCAAGGAGGAATACAACAAAGTACAAGGGTTGAAGAACGCCAAGGAGATTTGGGACCTACTCAAGACGGCGCACGAGGGTGATGAACTCACCAAGATCACCAAGCGGGAAACGATCGAGGGGGAGCTCGGTCGCTTCCGTCTTCGCCAAGGGGAGGAGCCACAAGACATGTACAACCGGCTCAAGACCTTGGTGAACCAAGTGCGCAACCTCGGGAGCGCAAAATGGGATGACCACGAAGTGGTTAAGGTTATTCTAAGAGCCCTTATTTTCCTTAACCCTACTCAAGTACAATTAATTCGTGGCAATCCTAGATATACACAAATGACCCCCGAGGAAGTCATCGGGAATTTTGTTAGTTTTGAATGCATGATTAAGGGCTCCAAGAAGATCAACGAGCTTGATGAGCCTTCCACATCCGAGGCGCAACCCGTGGCCTTCAAGGCAACGGAGGAGAAGAAGGAGGAGTCTACACCAAGTAGACAACCAATTGACGCCTCCAAGCTCGACAACGAGGAGATGGCCCTAATCATCAAAAGCTTCCGGCAAATCCTCAAGCAACGGAAGGGAAAGGACTACAAATCCCGTTCCAAGAAGGTTTGCTACAAGTGTGGTAAGCCCGGTCACTTTATTGCTAAATGTCCATTATCAAGTGATAGTGACAGGGGTGACGACAAGAAGGGCAAGAGGAAGGAAAAGAAGAAGTACTACAAGAAGAAGGGCGGCGATGCCCATGTTTGTCGGGAATGGGACTCCGACGAAAGCTCAAGCGACTCCTCCGACGACGAGGATGCCGCCAACATCGCCGTCACCAAGGGCCTCCTCTTCCCCAACGTTGGCCACAAGTGCCTCATGGCCAAGGACGGCAAAAAGAAGGTAAAATCAAAGTCCTCCACTAAATATGAAACATCTAGTGATGAGGATGATGATAGAAATGAAGAGGATAACTTACGCATTCTTTTTGCCAACCTTAACATGGAACAAAAGGAAAAATTAAATGAGCTAATTAGTGCCATCCATGAAAAGGATGATCTCTTGGATTCCCAAGAGGACTTCCTAATCAAGGAAAACAAGAAACATGTTAAGGTTAAAAATGCTTATGCTCTAGAAAGAGAAAAATGTGAAAAATTATCTAGTGAGCTAAGTATTTGCCATGAGACTTTAGACAACCTTAGAAATGAAAATGCCAATTTATTAGCTAAGGTTGATTCTCCTATTTGCAATATTTCAATTCCTAGAAATGATAATAATGATTTGCTTGCTAGGATTGAAAAATTGAACATTTCTCTTGCTAGCCTTAGAAATGAGAATGAGAAATTAATTGCTAAGGCTAAGGATTTTGATGTTTGCAATACTACTATTTCTGACCTTAGAACTAAGAATGATTTGTTGCATGCTAAGGTTATTGAATTAAAGTCTTGCAAACCCTCTACATCTACTATTGAGCATGTGTCCATTTGCACTAGATGTAGAGATATTAATGTTGATGCTATCCATGATCACCTTGCCTTAATTAAAAAACAAAATGATCACATAGCACAACTTAATGCTAAAATTAGAGAGCATGACTTAGAAAATGAAAAATTTAAATTGGCTAGAAGCATGCTCTATAATGGGAGACGCCCGGGCATTAAGGACGGCATTGGCTTCCAAAGGGGAGACAATGTCAAAATTAATGCCCCTCCTAAGAACTTGTCTAACTTTGTTAAGGGAAAGGCTCCCATGCCTCAGGATAACGAGGGTTACATTTTGTACCCTGCCGGGTATCCTGAGAGTAAAATTAAGAAAATTCATTCTAGGAAGTCTCACTCTGGCCCTAATTATGCTTTTATGTATAAGGGTGAGACATCTAGATCTAGGCAACCAACCCATGCCAAGTTGCCTAGAAAGAAAACCATTAATGCATCAAATGATCATGCCATTTCATTTAAAACTTTTGATGCATCTTATGTTTTGACTAGCAAGTCCGGCAAGGTAGTTACCAAAATTGTTGGGGGCAAACACAAGGGCTCCAAGACTTGTGTTTGGGTACCCAAAGTTCTTGTATCTAATGCCAAAGGACCCAAAACCGTTTGGGTACCTAAAACAAAGAACTAAACTTGTTTTGTAGGTTTATGCATCCGGGGGCACAAGTTGGATACTCGACAGCGGGTGCACAAACCACATGACCGGGGAGAAAAGGATGTTCTCCTCATATGAGAAAAACCAAGATCCCCAACGAGCTATCACATTCGGGGATGGAAATCAAGGTTTGGTCAAAGGTTTGGGTAAAATTGCTATATCTCCTGACCATTCTATTTCCAATGTTTTTCTTGTAGATTCATTAGATTACAATTTGCTTTCCGTATCCCAATTATGTCAAATGGGCTACAACTGTCTTTTTACTGATATAGGTGTTACTGTCTTTAGAAGAAGTGATGATTCAATAGCTTTTAAGGGAGTGTTAGAGGGTCAGCTATACTTAGTAGATTTTAATAGAGCTGAACTCGACACTTGCTTGATAGCTAAGACTAACTTGGGTTGGCTCTGGCACCGCCGACTAGCCCATGTTGGAATGAAGAATCTTCACAAGCTTCTAAAGGGAGAACACATTTTGGGACTAACCGATGTTCATTTTGAGAAAGACAGGATTTGTAGCGCATGCCAAGCCGGGAAGCAAGTTGGTGTCCATCATCCACACAAAAACATCATGACTACCGACAGGCCACTGGAGCTCCTTCACATGGATTTGTTCGGCCCGATCGCTTACATAAGCATCGGCGGTAGTAAGTATTGTCTTGTAATTGTGGATGATTATTCTCGCTTCACTTGGGTATTCTTTTTGCAGGAAAAATCACAAACCCAAGAGACCTTAAAGGGATTCTTGAGACGGGCTCAAAATGAGTTCGGCTTAAGGATCAAGAAAATTAGAAGCGACAATGGGACGGAGTTCAAGAACTCTCAAATAGAAGGCTTTCTTGAGGAGGAGGGCATCAAGCATGAGTTCTCTTCTCCCTACACTCCACAACAAAATGGTGTAGTGGAGAGGAAGAATCGAACTCTATTGGACATGGCAAGAACCATGCTTGATGAGTACAAGACACCGGATCGGTTTTGGGCCGAGGCGGTCAACACCGCCTGCTACGCCATCAACCGGTTATATCTTCACCGAATCCTCAAGAAGACATCTTATGAACTCCTAACCGGTAAAAAGCCCAATATTTCATATTTTAGAGTTTTTGGTAGCAAATGTTTTATACTTGTTAAAAGAGGTAGAAAATCTAAATTTGCTCCTAAAACTGTAGAAGGCTTTTTACTAGGATATGACTCAAACACAAGGGCATATAGAGTCTTTAACAAGTCCTCAGGACTTGTTGAAGTTTCTTGTGACGTTGTGTTTGATGAGACTAACGGCTCTCAAGTAGAGCAAGTTGATCTTGATGATGTAGGTGAAGAACAGGGTCCATGCATAGCGCTAAGGAACATGTCCATCGGGGATGTGTGTCCTAAGGAATCCGAAGAGCCTCCAAATGCACAAGATCAACCATCCTCCTCCATGCAAGCATCTCCACCAACTCAAGTTGAGGATGTGGCTCAAGATGTTGAACAAGAAAATCAAGAAGATGAGCCACCTCAAAATGACGGCAACGATCAAGGGAGAGATTCAAATGATGAAGACAAGGAGGATGAACAACCAAGACCCGCCACACCCAAGAGTCCACCAAGCAATACAACGAGATCACCCCGTCGACACCATCCTCGGCGACATTCATAAGGGGGTAACTACTCGATCTCGTGTTGCTCATTTTTGTGAACATTACTCTTTTGTTTCCTCTATTGAGCCACACAGGGTAGAGGAAGCACTTCAAGATTCGGATTGGGTGATGGCGATGCAAGAGGAGCTCAACAACTTCACTAGGAATGAGGTATGGCATTTAGTTCCACGTCCTAACCAAAATGTTGTAGGAACCAAGTGGGTCTTCCGCAACAAGCAAGACGAGCATGGTGTGGTGACTAGGAACAAAGCTCGACTCGTGGCCAAGGGGTATTCACAAGTCGAAGGTTTGGATTTTGGTGAAACCTATGCACCCGTAGCTAGGCTTGAGTCAATTCGTATATTATTAGCCTATGCTACTTACCATGGCTTCAAGCTTTATCAAATGGACGTGAAGAGTGCCTTCCTCAATGGACCAATCAAGGAGGAGGTCTATGTTGAGCAACCTCCCGGCTTTGAAGACAGTGAGTACCCTAATCATGTTTATAGGCTCTCTAAGGCGCTTTATGGGCTCAAGCAAGCCCCAAGAGCATGGTATGAATGCCTTAGAGATTTCCTTATTGCAAATGGCTTCAAAGTCGGCAAGGCCGATCCTACTTTATTCACTAAAACTCTTGACAACGATTTGTTCGTATGCCAAATTTATGTTGATGATATTATATTTGGGTCTACTAACAAATCTACATGTGAAGAATTTAGTAGGATCATGACACAGAAATTCGAGATGTCGATGATGGGGGAGTTGAAGTATTTTCTAGGATTTCAAGTCAAGCAACTCCAAGAGGGCACCTTCATTAGCCAAACGAAGTATACTCAAGATATCCTAAGCAAGTTCGGAATGAAGGATGCCAAGCCCATCAAGACACCCATGGGAACTAATGGGCATCTCGACCTCGACACGGGAGGTAAGTCCGTGGATCAAAAGGTATACCGGTCGATGATTGGATCATTGCTTTATTTATGTGCATCTCGACCGGACATTATGCTTTCCGTTTGCATGTGTGCAAGATTCCAAGCCGACCCTAAGGAATCACACCTTACGGCCGTAAAACGAATCTTGAGATATTTGGCTTTTACTCCTAAGTTTGGGCTTTGGTACCCTCGGGGATCCACTTTTGATTTGATTGGATATTCGGATGCCGATTGGGCGGGGTGTAGGATTAATAGAAAGAGCACATCGGGGACTTGCCAGTTCTTGGGAAGATCCTTGGTGTCTTGGGCTTCAAAGAAGCAAAATTCGGTCGCTCTTTCCACCGCCGAAGCCGAGTATATTGCCGCAGGCCATTGTTGCGCGCAATTGCTTTGGATGAGGCAAACCCTGCGGGACTACGGTTACAAATTAACCAAAGTCCCTTTGCTATGTGACAATGAAAGTGCAATCAAAATGGCCGACAACCCCGTCGAGCATAGCCGCACTAAGCACATAGCCATTCGGTATCATTTTCTTCGGGATCACCAACAAAAGGGGGATATCGAGATTTCTTATATTAATACTAAAGATCAATTAGCCGATATCTTTACCAAACCACTTGATGAACAATCTTTTACCCGACTTAGGCATGAGCTTAATATTCTTGATTCTAGGAATTTCTTTTGCTAGTCTTACACGCATAGCACATGAATATACCTTGATCATGTCTCTTTTATATGTGCTATGACTAATGTGTTTTCAAGTGTATTTCAACCAAGTCATAGGTGTATTGAAAGGGAATTGGAGTCTTCGGCAAAGACAAGGCTTCCACTCCACTTCACTACTCATTCTTCGTCGTCGCTCCGCATCACTCTCCAACTTTGGTATAATCTTCACTCATTCATTTCATGACCAAAGGGGGAAATAATACTTCATTGGGCTCTAATGATTCCGTTTTTGGCGATTCATGCCAAAGGGGGAGAAAGCGTGAGCCCAAAGCAAAAGGACCGCACCACCACCTAATTTTTTAAATTTAATGATTTTCATTGGTAAATTTCAAAATTGGTATCTCTTTATGTTCTAAAGGGGAGGAAAAAGTATTTCAAAATGATAAATCAAAAACCCTCTTGAACACTAAGAGGAGGATCTCATTTAGGGGGAGTTTTGCTTAGTCAAAGGAAAAGCATTGGAAATAAGGGGAGAAAATTCCATATCTTGAAAATGCTTTGCAAAATCTTTTTCATTTACCTTTGACTATCTTGCAAAAGTACTTTGAAAAGAATTTACAAAAGAATTTGCAAAAACAAAACTCGTGGTGCAAATATGGTCCAATATGTCAAAAACAAAGAAACCATCCATGCGCATCATATAAGTTTATATTGGCTCAATTCCAAGCAACCTTTGCACTTACATTATGTAAACTAGTTCAATTATGCACTTCTATATTTGCTTTGGTTTGTGTTGGCATCAATCACCAAAAAGGGGGAGATTGAAAGGGAATTAGGCTTAGACCTAGTTCCTAAATAATTTTGGTGGTTGAATTGCCCAACACAAATATTGGACTAACTAGTTTTGCTCTAGTGCATAAGTTATACAGGTGCAAAAGGTTCACACTCAGCCAATAAAAAGATCAAATGTTGGATTCAACAAAGGAGCAGCAAGGCAACCGAGGGCTTCTCTGGCCGGAGGCACCGGACTGTCCGGTGTGCACCGGACATGTCCGGTGCTCCAAGGAAACACGGCCCCGGAACTCGCCAGCCTCGGGTTCGCTCGGCAGCCGCTCCGCTAAAATTCACCGGACTGTCCGGTGTGCACCGGACTGTCCGGTGTACCAGCGGAGCAACGGCTCTCTGCGGCGCCAACGGCTCCCTGCAGTGCATTAAATGCGCGCGCAGCGCGCTGCAGTCGTCAGGCACGCCCATGCCGGTGCACCGGACATCAAACAGTACATGTCCGGTGTGCACCGAACACCCAGGAGGGCCCACAAGTCAGAAGCTCCAACGGTCAGAATCCAACGGCAATGGTGACGTGGCAGGGGCACCGGACTGTCCGGTGTGCACCGGACTGTCCGGTGCGCCATCGAACAGAGGAGTTCCAGCAACGGTCACTTTTGGTGGTTGGGGCTATAAATACCCCAACCACCCCACATTCATTGCCATCCAAGTTTTCCAACTCTCAACCACTTACAAGAGCTAGGCATTCAATTCTAGACACATACAAAGAGATCAAATCCTCTCCAATTCCACTCAAGCCCTTAGTGACTAGCGAGAGAGATTTGCCGTGTTCTTTTGAGCTCTTGCGCTTGGATTGCTTTCTTTCTTTCTCATTTGTTCTTGAGATCATCACTCAATTGTAACCAAGGCAAGAGGCACCAATTGTGTGGTGGCCCTTGCGGGGAAGCTTTGTTCCCGTTTGATTGAGAAGAAGAGAAAGCTCACTCGATCCGTGGGATCGTTTGAGAGAGGGAAGGGTTGAAAGAGACCCGGCCTTTGTGGCCTCCTCAACGGGGAGTAGGTTTGCGAGAACCGAACCTCGGTAAAACAAATCCTTGTGTCACACTCTTATTTGCTTGCGATTTGTTTTGCGCCCTCTCTCGCGGACTCGTTTCTTTATTACTAACGCTAACCCGGCTTGTAGTTGTGATTATTTTTGTAAATTTCAGTTTCGCCCTATTCACCCCCCCTCTAGGCGACTATCAACAAGCAGCCCCAGGGCCGCCCGTCGGAAGATGCTCCCGAGGCGTCTACTCCGCGCGGCGCCAAGAAGAAAGGCAGGAGGAAGTCGCAAGCGAAACGCGACGTTTCCCGATGCAGACCTTGTCGCCGCCGCCGAGCGCAAGAACCCTCGGAAGCCCCCCGGAGGTGCTAACCTCTTCGACAAGGCACTCAAGGAGACGTGCCCCTACCATCAGGGGCCCGTCAAGCATACCCTCGAAGAGTGCGTCATGCTTCGGCGTCACTTCCACAGGGCCGGGCCGCCCGCAGAGGGTGGCAGGGCTCACGAAGACGACAAAAGGGAGGATCGCCAAGCAGGAGAGTTCCCGGAGGTCCGCGATTGCTTCATGATCTACGGAGGGCACGCGGCAAACGCCTCGGCTCGGCATCGTAAGCAAGAGCGTCGGGAGGTCTGCTCGGTCAAGGTGGCGGCACCAGTCTACCTAGACTGGTCCGACAAGCCCATCACCTTCGACCAGGACGACCACCCTGACCATGTGCCGAGCCCGGGAAAGTACCCGCTCGTCGTCGACCCCGTCATCGGCGACGTCAGGCTCACCAAGGTCCTGATGGATGGAGGCAGCTGCCTCAACATCATCTACGCCGAGACCCTCAGGCTCCTGCGCGTCGACTTGTCGTCCGTCCGAGCAGGCGCTGCGCCCTTCCACGGGATCATTCCCGGGAAGCGCGTCCAGCCCCTCGGACAGCTCGACCTCCCTGTCTGCTTCGGAACACCCTCCAACTTCCGAAGGGAGACCTTGACGTTCGAGGTGGTCGGGTTCCGAGGAACCTACCACGCAGTGTTGGGGAGGCCATGCTACGCGAAGTTCATGGCCATCCCCAACTACACTTACCTAAAGCTCAAGATGCCGGGCCCCAACGGGGTCATCACCGTCGGCCCCACGTACAAACACGCATTCGAATGCGATGTGGAGTGCGTGGAGTACGCTGAGGCCCTCGCCGAGTCCGAGGCCCTCATAGCCGACCTGGAAAGCCTCTCCCGAGAGGTGCCGGATGTGAAGCGGCATGCCGGCAACTTCGAGCCAGCGGAGACGGTTAAGGCCATCCCTCTCGACCCCAGTGGTGACACCTCCAAGCAGATCCAGATCGGTTCGGGGCTCGACCCCAAATAGGAAGCAGTGCTCGTCGACTTTCTCCGCGCAAACGCCGACGTTTTTGCGTGGAGTCCCTCGGACATGCCCGGCATACCGAGGGATGTCGCCGAGCACTCGCTGGATATTCGGGCCGGAGCCCGGCCGGTCAGACAGCCTCTGCGCCGATTCGACGAGGAAAGACGCAGGGTGATAGGCGAGGAGGTCCACAAGCTGATGGCAGCAGGGTTCATTAAAGAGGTATTCCATCCCGAATGGCTTGCCAACCCTGTACTTGTGAGGAAAAAAGGGGGGAAGTGGCGGATGTGTGTAGACTACACTGGTCTCAACAAAGCATGTCCGAAGGTCCCCTACCCTCTACCTCGCATCGACCAAATCGTGGACTCCACTGCAGGGTGCGAAACCCTGTCTTTCCTCGATGCCTACTCAGGGTATCATCAAATCAAGATGAAAGAGTCCGACCAGCTCGCGACTTCTTTCATCACGCCCTTCGGCATGTACTGTTATGTCACAATGCCGTTCGGGTTGAGAAACGCGGGTGCAACGTACCAGCGGTGCATGAACCATGTGTTCGGCGAACACATTGGTCGCACGGTCGAGGCCTACGTCGATGACATCGTAGTCAAGACGAGGAAAGCCTCCGACCTTCTCTCCGACCTCGGACTGACATTCCGGTGTCTCAAGGCGAAGGGCGTCAAGCTCAATCCCGAGAAGTGCGTCTTCGGGGTGCCCCGAGGCATGCTCTTGGGGTTCATCGTCTCCGAGCGGGGCATCGAAGCCAACCCGGAGAAGATCGCAGCGATCACAAACATGGGGCCTATCAAGGACTTAAAAGGCGTACAGAGGGTCATGGGATGCCTCGCGGCCTTGAGCCGCTTCGTCTCGCGCCTCGGCGAAAGAGGCCTGCCCCTGTACCGCCTCTTAAGGAAGGCCGAGTGCTTCACTTGGACTCCCGAGGCCGAGGAAGCCCTCGGGAACCTGAAGGCGCTCCTCACCCAGGCGCCCATCTTGGTACCCCCAGCTGATGGAGAAACCCTCCTGGTCTACGTCGCCGCAACCACTCAGGTGGTCAGCGCCGCGATCGTAGTCGAAAGGCAGGAGGAGGGGCATGCTTTGCCCATTCAGAGGCCAGTCTACTTCGTCAGCGAAGTGCTGTCCGAAACCAAGATCCGCTACCCACAAGTCCAGAAGCTGCTATATGCAGTGATCCTGACGAGGCGAAAGCTGCGACATTACTTCGAGTCCCATCCGGTGACTGTGGTGTCATCCTTCCCCCTGGGGGAGATCATCCAGTGCCGAGAAGCCTCCGGACGGATCGCGAAGTGGGCGGTGGAAATCATGGGCGAGGCAATCTCGTTTGCCCCTCGGAAGGCCATCAAGTCCCAGGTACTGGCGGATTTCGTAGCCGAATGGGTCGATACCCAGTTGCCGACGGCTCCGATCCAACCAGAGCTCTGGACCATGTTTTTCGACGGGTCGCTGATGAAGACGGGAGCTGGCGCGGGCCTGCTTTTCGTCTCGCCCCTCGGGAAACACCTGCGCTACGTGCTACGCCTCCATTTCCCGGCGTCCAACAATGTGGCTGAGTACGAGGCTCTGATCAACGGATTGCGAATCGCCATCGAGCTAGGGGTCCGACGCCTCGATGCACGCGGCGACTCGCAGCTCGTCATCGACCAGGTCATGAAGAACTCCCTCTGCCGCGACCCGAAGATGGAGGCCTACTGTGAGGAGGTTCGACGCCTGGAAGACAAGTTCTACGGGCTCGAGCTTAACCACATCGCCCGGCGCTACAACGAGACTGCGGACGAGCTGGCGAAAATAGCCTCGGGGCGAACGACGGTCCCCCCGGACGTCTTCTCCCGAGATCTGCACCAACCCTCCGTCAAGATAAATGACGCGCCCGAGCCCGAGGCACCCTCGGCCTCGTCCGAGGTGCCCTCAGCCCAGCCCGAGCCATCCTCGGCTCGCCCCGAGGAACCCTCGGAGCCCGAGGGCGAAGCACTGCGCATCGAGGAGGAGCAGAACGGGGTCGTGCCAGATCAAGATTGGCAAAACCCCGTACCTGCAATATCTCCGCCAAGGAGAACTGCCCCTCGACCGCGCCGAGGCTCGGCGGGTAGCGCGACGTGCCAAATCGTTCGTCTTGCTGGGCGATGAGAAGGAACTCTACCACCGAAGCCCCTCGGGCATCCTCCAGCGATGCATCTCCATCGCCGAGGGCCAGGAACTCCTGCAGGAAATACACTCGGGGGCTTGCGGTCATCATGCAGCACCCCGAACCCTCGTCGGGAATGCTTTCCGCCAAGGCTTCTACTGGCCAACGGCGGTGGCTGACACCACTAGAGTTGTCCGCGCCTGCGAAGGGTGCCAATTCTATGCGAAGCAGACCCACCTGCCCGCTCAGGCTCTGCAGACGATACCCATCACCTGGCCCTTCGCTGTGTGGGGTCTGGACCTCGTCGGCCCTCTACAGAAGGCGCCCGGGGGCTACACGCACCTGCTGGTCGCCATCGACAAATTCTCCAAGTGGATCGAGGTCCGACCCCTGAACAGCATCAGGTCCGAGCAGGCGGGTGGCGTTCTTCACCAATATCATCCATCGCTTCGGGGTCCCGAACTCCATCATCACCGACAATGGCACCCGGTTCACCGGCAAAAAATTCTTGGATTTTTGCGAGGATCACAACGTCCGGGTGGACTGGGCCGCCGTAGCTCACCCCATGACGAATGGGCAAGTGGAACGTGCCAACGGCATGATTCTACAAGGGCTCAAGCCTCGGATTTACAACAGTCCCAACAAGTTCGGCAAGCGATGGATGAAGGAACTCCCCTCGGTGGTCTGGAGCCTGAGGACGACGCCAAGCCGGGCCACGGGTTTCACGCCGTTCTTCCTGGTCTACGGGGCCGAGGCCATCCTGCCCACGGACCTGGAATACGGCTCCCCGAGGACGAGGGCCTACAACGAAGAAAGCAACCAAGCTAGCCGAGAAGACTCGCTGGACCAGCTGGACGAGGCTCGGGACAGGGCCTTACTACACTCAGCGCAGTATCAGCAGTCCCTGCGACGCTACCACGCCCGAGGGATCCGACCCCGAGATCTCCAGGTGGGCGATCTGGTGCTTCGGCTGCGGCAAGACGCCCGAGGGAGGCACAAGCTCACGCCCCCCTGGGAGGGGCCGTTCATCATCGCTAAAGTACTGAAGCCCGGAACGTACAAGCTGGCCAACAGTCAAGGCAAGGTCTACGGCAAACGCTTGGAACATCCAACAGCTACGTCGCTTCTACCCTTAAGATGTTTCCAAAGTTGTTTATATACCTCGCACCCACTCAAAGTTTAGTCAACAAGGAAGGGTCAGCCTCGCCTCGGCAGAGCCCGACCCTCCCTCGGGGGCTAAAAGGGGGAAACCCCCTCTGCGTCAAAATTTTCCTCGAACAAAAAATCCCTTTTACCAGAACATCTTTCGTGCTTTTTGACTACTTCGAAAAGCGGGTCCTGGAAACGACGGGGTACACGTAAGCAGTCAAGGATGACCGAGCCGAGGGACTCCTACGCCTCCGGGATACGGATACCTCACTCATCACCTTCTGCGATAAGTAACTCGCGCTCGGATAAGGCGAATCCGCGGATCGAACGAGTCTTTACGTACGGGAGCTCTTCTGTCGAAGCGATTCTTCGAGCCTTCTCGACCGAGTCGGTGACAGGGCTTCATGGGCGGGTAAAAGTACGCGTAAGCGGCAAGGCCGACCGAGCCGAGGGACTCCCACGCCTCCGGGATACGGATACCTCACTCATCACCTTCCGCGAGAAGCAACTCTTGCTCGCACTAACATCCCTGCTACCGACAAAAAGTCCAGATACTCGAAACGAGAGGAAAAGAGACGCAGCTTTACAGCGCAACAAGGGCTCGGATCTTGACGCTGGAAGAGGGCGAAGACACCCTCGGCATCAACAGCACCTTCGGCAAGGCCCGACCTAGCCTCGGACGGCGACACGGTCCGAGGGCCTCCGCTCCGAAGGACGACGTCATCACCACGCTCGAGCAATCTCTGCCAGGGACTTCTCCGAGAACCCGGCCCGAGCGGACGGCTCGGCCGGCCACCTCCGGGCCTCGGCCGACCACCTTCCGAGGGCGCCAGCTCGGTCCGAAGCCTCGGCTGATCAGCTCCGACGCCGATCCTGCCAACGAACAACCCGGCTAGGCTCCGGCCAACCAGGTTTCATTTCCGAGCCGACAACGCCTCTGCTCATGCTGATATCGCTACCCCTGGCCTCGGCTCGTCGAAGAGCGGCCGAGGGGTCTCTTTAACTAAGCTAGAGGAGCCTCGGACAACAGGTTCGACCGAGCCGAGGGATTCCTATGCCTCCGGGATACGGATACCTCACTCGTCACCTTGACACGGGGCGACTCATGCTTGGTGAAGCGGTTCAGGCAAACAACAGACGAGTCTTAGTGCTCGGGAATGAGGAAAAAACACGGCTCTGTGCCGTAAGTTACATACATGTTCAGGCCCCGAAAGCCGAAATGAACAAAAAACCCGGCACTCGAAGTGCCATTACAAACGGAACTCCGGTTCCGCCCCCGCGGGTACGGGCAACCTCCCCGCCAGGGAAGCCCGTGGAGCGACGAGCTCTGGGCGAATCACCAGCAAACGCGGGACGCCCCTAAGCACCCCGGCATGACTGGGGGATGTCTCCGCCGTGGGGCTAAAAGGCGATTGCCACCACCAGAAGCTGGAAGATGAGGTGGCCCGCCGACCCGCGGGGAAGGTGCAGCCCTGGCTCGCCTCGCTCCCCGCCCCGGCGAGGATGACGAACACCCTCAACACTGAGGGCGGGGCCGGGACCGCAGCCCGGTTTGCCCCTCCCCATTCGGGAGCTGGAGGCCACCATCCTGGGTGCTCACCAGCGGAGGGGAGCCGCTGGGCTGTATGATGAAAATCCTTGAAGCCGAACGATGGCTGAAAGGTACCAAACTCCCACGGAGTTGCGTTCCTCCAGCGATGGAGCGAAAAGACGGTGGTTTCCCCCATCCGGGGGCTCGGAAGATGGAGGGACACAATGCATTGGGAAGGAAGGAGACATGGTTACCTCACGAAGGGGGTCGCCCTCCTTTTAAAGGCAACTCCCCTGCTTGCGCCCTCAACCGTCACGGGCTGAGTCTTCTCCAACACGCCTCCAAAGCCCTTCCCTGCGGCGCGGGGGCTGGGGCCCGCCTGTCATGCAAACCGGCTCTAAGCAGAAGAAGCCGAACCGCCGCGCACGACGCACGCAACCACCCAGCGGTTACAAGTAACCCTCCACTTTTGCCCGGACCAGCGGGCGAAAGGGGCAGGCGGCCATGCAGGCGGCATGCAACCGCGCCAAGTGGACGCGCCTCTCCGATTCCTGACAGGCCAGCGCGACGGCTCAAGCCCACGCGTCGTGCAACTGGCGCGCCGGGCGCTGCATGCGAACCGCTATGCCACTCGCTCCACCACCGCACCTCCTCGATTGCGGAACCGATACCGCGATTCGAGGCGACCCAGCCCGCGACCCGGCAGCGCCAGCCTGGCGCAGCGGTCAAAAGCGGTCAAAAATGGGCCGGCAGTAGTAGTGACGGTGGCAGGCGCGCGAGAGCGGCGGTCACGCCATCTGCCAAGCTCATGTCCCATCTGGAGGCAGCAAGAGAGCCCCCTCTCGCGGCGTGAAGGCGACGCGCCCGTGACCCGTACCTCGAACGGCTCGCGCACGCGCAACGGCAACCTCGCCAACTACTCACCCCGGCGCAATTAACTCCGCGGCTCGGCGGACAGCGCTACGGGCCGGGAGCGGCTGGTGACGTTTCGCCTTCGCCAAAATGACCACACCGGAAAAAGGTACGCCACGACGTTCAATTTCGAATCCTTTTTCCCTTTTCCTTCTTTCTCTATCTCTTGCAACAGGGACCGAGAAGGGGGATAACCCCAAAGGGATCCTTCCCCGTGAAGGAACTAGGCTCCGAGCCTCCCTACTGATCAGGGGTTCGAAGGCTGGCCCCCCGAGGGGTTCAACAGCCGCCTCAGATCGCGTGGGCCCGACACCCACTACTGGTCAGGGGTTCGAAGGTCGGCCTCCCGAAAGGTTCCATGACCGCCTCAGGCTACTCGGGCTCCGTGCCCCCTACTGATCAGGGGTTCGAAGGCTGGCCTGTCGAAGGGTTCACAGCCGCCTCAGACGCCGAGCGAGGGATGACCAGGGGTACGTTCGATACATAACCAAGGCTCGGGCTGCGCTCCCGAGGTACCCTAGGACATTCCCGAGACCAGCGGGGAACGACTCTGTAACGGAA